>CM043116.1:13271616-14475702 GCA_023701765.1 Hylyphantes graminicola
ACTGCATCCTGGTACTTAAAAATAGAACTTTGTGTGAATTAACAATATATTGAGTTTTTAAACTAACGCACTTAAATATGATAAATAAGCTAAGTAAAATTATAATTTAAAGCACCTATCTGTAAAATGGGTTTAAGTTATTAACTGTTATTTGCCGTGACGGAATGACTAAAAGTTTCATAAATTTAATATTGAATTAAAATGTGTAAAGAATTAAATTTAATAGTTTTTATTATCTAGAACAGTGGTTAACAACATTTTTGTACCTGCATACCACTTGACTTTTTGAGAAATTTTGGCGTACCACCAGACCTAAATAAATAATACTAAACTTACAATATTTACTCTTCTAAAAGTGTTCAAAGAATTAAATTCCTGTAAACACTTCATATTTAATGGTTATATATTTGTTTATTTATTATATGCTTATAATAAAGGACAAATAAAGCAATTAAAACGGTATTAATTTTACAGTTATATCTATTACCCATATGTCTAAAAACATACAAATAAAAAATAGCACTAACTCAGCAAAAAATTAATCATCGTACAAAATATACTTTTATAGTCTTTAGTGTAAAACTTATTGTAAGAGTTCAGAAAATCTACCCTCACGCGAAAAAACTCACAACAAGTAGCATAAAATATAGCAGATTTTGACGAAAAATCAAAGGATACTAGGTGCTTTTTACATCCGACCCAGGAGCTTAAGAGTTATCTTATTTAAAATGATGTTAATGTTTAAAATAAAGAGTAATAAGTGTGCTTGCTCACTGCTCATGTGTATTACAGAAGCTATTGATAGTATCAAGCTGCTCACATCACTCCCGCGTACCACTTGAAATTCTCTCGCGTACCATCAGTGGTACGCGTACCACCGGTTGGGGACCCCTGATCTAGAATACTCATAACATATTAAATTTTACATTATTTACAAGTATTCACACGTGAAAGGTTTTTATTAGGAACACTTATCGGAGATCGATTTCCAAATAGAGAAAATACGTCTTTTTTGTCCACAAGGCATCGATAACATGATCATATTTTCAGAGGCTTTAACTCAACAAAAATGTAAGACAAATGGCAAAAATAATTTACAAAAAAAATTATCTTTGGTCAGTTTAGTACGTCAAATAGTATTCGATTATAACACTGTATTTTAGCTTTATATATCTATAAAATTTCATCGAATAACTATGACAGTCATCCATATCCTAGACTTAAAATTATTCTTCGTTCCAACAAAAGTCGTAGGTAGAAGTAAAGACAATGCTGTATCTAAAAACATTTCTAGTTAAAAATAATTTTGTTTTCAAAAGACAGAAAAAAACTACAATACAAAGATTTTTTTTAAAGCTGTAACTTTTCAAGTTCTTGATATAAAAAAAACACTTTGTTCACCCGTCACGTCTGTGTTCAAAACGCAACGGAAAAAACATTACTGCGATGCACGATTTCAATGGAAGGTTTTTCTAGACCCTTCTGGAGAAAAAATATATAAAACCTGTCAGACTTGTCAAGATTGTATTTGGAAGTAAACACAGATGGATCCAGAAAAGTATGAGACATGATTTTTAATACTTTCCGTCATACTGTAGCGAAAATGCCCCTTGAAAATGACCGCTGGCTCGATGCAAAATATTCAAAGCTTTGACCGGGTTGAGGCTTATGCAGGGAGAGGCAAGCAAAAGTGGCCCCAGTCTAGAGATAGGAATTCGTTGAAATGCTTGGCGAGAAAAACTCTTGAAGCCTCATGAAACCTGTTTTTGTATTGGTTGGATTGGATAAGCTTCACATTAGAGCTACTCATAGACTAATGGCGAGTTCAGATCTTTGTTCGTATTGTATGAAGGGCGTCCCATAATGCAAATTTTGTGTCTTGCAATCAATTTAAAATGTTTTGTATTACCAAAAACAAAAAGGTCCGATTCTCTGGGATAAATAACGAACGAAACAATCAAATATTCACTAGTGGGAACTTGATCAACTCTTGATCAACTGTACAAACCTTGTTTTTATTTCATTTCAACTAGCTTCTCAAACAATAGCGTAGTTGCCAGCAAATAAGTCGCCAAGCGTTTGTTTGGGCTTAATATTGAAGCGATCAATAGCTTCAGTTAGCAAATCTGTTTTTGTATTGGTTTTAGACATAGCATTATTTCTGCCGTATTCTTATCTCTAGACCGGGGCCACTTTTATTTGCCTCACCCTGTATATTTGCGTTGTTAAATGCATAGAAAGGAAGGTTTTGTTGATGACTTGAGGGCCAGTGGAGATATCAAATGTTGTGTAAGGGAACTGCATGTGACAGATTTTATCTCGTTTTCGATATAGAATCCTCAAAAATTTATTTTGAATGTGATGAGAATGGATAATGTTTGCGCAGATTGACAGGTGAAAAATAATTTTTGATGGTTTTCGTTTAGATTTAAAACGCTAGATATAAAATAAATTGACTAGTGCTTTGGCAATAAAAAATGCTGTTTTATCAAAAATTTAACATTTCTTTGACACTAATCGGTATAATAAAAGATTTTGTTTTGTATAAAAATAACTAAAGTTAATATTTGTTACTATTTTGATGTAAAACGTATTTCATTGAAATCCGGTTTCAATTGAGAAGTTTTGAAATATTATTAAATTTGAATATCCATGCAAGAGGAAAAACCAACAAATGTATGTCTACTTACATTTTCTCCCTCCAATGAAATATGTTAAAGTTGAATAATATGTAAGTATACTTGTTCGCAAAGGCTATATTAGAAACGTGGTAGAAGAGAATATATTTACTAAGCAATAATTTTAATAATAAAAGTTTAAATTATCATACAAGACGTATAGTAACAAAATACAGCTATTCAATATATACCTATAACTAACTTTCATTGTAAAGCTTTATGTGACCGATTCACGAACACACTTTAATAATAGTTATATTATTGTTTGGCATACCGTCAATTTCATAGTCTTATTGTCCAATCGGATTTGTATACATACCAGTGTTGATAATGCAGAAATACATTCAAATTTTCAATTGCTTTGTTACGTTTTAGATCATTGGGCAATTATGAATGGAAATTTATGGACAGGTAAACGCCATCATTAACTGTAAATCAAAGTCAGTTTGTACCTTCTGAATACAATTATTTATAGATTGTTGTATTAATGGTTCAATTGATTGTTTGAAATTTCATTCACTTTTGGTTAATCTGGAGATTTTAAAAGCTTTGATTCTGAAAAAATGTCGCGTTTCCTTTCAGTTTAAGTCTAACAAGCAATTATAAACAATTAGGTGAGCACTTTGCGTACTTTTGTTTACCCTTTCAGTTCCAACTTCTTATTTTTTATTATAAGAATCTAAAATTTGTAAAATAGATTCATCATGCATACAAAATGGAATGGTTAAAACTGGGAAACAAAATATTATTTCTTAAATAACATTTAAGGAAGATAATATTTGAATTATAAATTTTGAATAAATTATAACAATTTTTTGAAAACTTTATTTGTAAAAAAAATAAAATCGATTTTTTACACATTTAAGAATGCAAGCGTGAAGAATTCAGGGTAATTTTATTTCAGAAAATATTTTAGGAGTGAATTTTATTTCACCATGTTTTTCATATCTTCATTTAATTTAAACAAACATCATATAATTTTTCAAAATACATGATTCTACTTTATAATGATATATACATAAGTGCGATTTCAACTTAGTGAGAAAAAATAGGAAGATGATGATAAAAAATTGAATCATTGGGGGTAAAAGGGTTCAAAAAATGCGCTACCCTAATTGTTTTGAGCAGTGTACTTTTTGGCAATTTTTCAAAGTGTATGAAAAATGCACCGATGCTGTTTAGGGAGTCCATGTCTATGTACTGTCCTTGCATTAGCTATCCTATCAAAGAACCAACATACTTTGATGGGCCAAACAGTTTCACCAATAAATAGCACAGTATATATAGTAATGTCAATAGTAACCTTTTAAGTTAATAGTAACCATAAGTTAATAGTAACCTTTTCACAATACCATTTCTAATATTTATCCCAAAAAATCTTTTCTGGGCACTTTCATATTTTTATATCCAGGTAGTGATTTTAAGTACGCGTTATTGTTTAAGAGACGGTTTTTCTTTTTTTCTGTTAATTTAAAACATAGTGTAGGTGTTTTACTGACTGTGAAAATGATACGTTTTTTTTATATATTTGCCTGACACTCTTAAAACAAAAGAGCGGTTTCAACTCAGGCTGAGTTAGTTTTCACTCCTATAGTGTCGAAAATGCATTTAACCTATAGGAGTGGATTTCCCTCTTTTGTTTTGTTAAGGGGTCATGGAGTCTTAAAAATGTGCAAAGACGGTACTACAAAGCATAGTTTGACCTTTCATGTAATTTTTTAACTACTCAATATGTAATTATAATTTTTTATATGTAATTCTACAAGATTTAAAAAAAATTTTAAATTTATGAAACTTTGGCCAAAACTAAAATAAATGATATTAAACATAAAGCTATTTGAACACATTGTGATTAGGCTTGCGCGGCAAATTTTGAGGTCAAAATTGAAGACATGACCAAGAAAATGACTTTATTGTGTAAATATGTACAAACAAAGACTTATACCTAAATTCTGAGATCAATTTTAATTAGAAATTATTTTAAAAACAATTAAAAATCAAAATTTTAAAATTTTCATTAATTTTTTTAGGAAAAAGTTCTTAAAGTTTAGTGTTTAGAGTTTTATGTTTGTTATTATTTATTGGTTTCATGAATTTTAAAATTTGTTTTATAATAAGTAAATCTTGTACAATTGCATATAAAAAAATTATATTAATGTATTGAGTAGTTAAAAAATTACATCAAACCATGCTTTGTAGTACCTTCTTTGCAATCTTTTAACCTGGATTAAGACTCTTCCAAGGCTCTACAGTCCCCATACTCTTTGAAATTTGAGCTGCGCACAAGTAGGGCAGTGCAATGACACCAGCTTTCGTAAGCTTTCGTAAAATAATATAACGCGAAATTGGAAAAAATATATTTTCTTTTAATAAATATCATTATTACACTCTTAAAACAAATGAGATTAACTCAGTCTGAGTTAGATTTAATTTCCACTTATTTAATTCACGCTATTGTAAGAAATGAATTCCACTTTTTTTAAGACAGTAATATAATGTATGTGATACTTTTGTAGAAATGCTTGTAATGTGCTGTAAATTAAATATGACATATTTAACTTAATAAATGTTGAAGTGAAAAGGATCGTATTGGAGTTGCAATTAGTGTTATCAAATAAAAAACAGCCAACCACTTAATACAGAATTTTGATTGGCGCTTCGATCGAAAATGAATTGGTTTAAAACTTTAACAAGCAGTTATACTTTTTGGCAATGTTTTAAAATGTATTAACCGATGCTGTTTAGGGTCCATCTCTATGTTCTGTTCTTGCATTAGCCATCCTATCAATGGGCCAACATACTTTGATGGGTCACACAATACTACCAATAAATAGCACAGTATATATGGAAAGATTATACCTTTTCTAATATTTATCCCAAAAAAATCTTTTCTGGACGCTTTCATACCTTTATATCCAGGTAGTGATTTTAAGTACGCGTTATTGTTTAAGAGACGGTTTTTCTTTTTTTCTGTTAATTTAAAACATAGTGTAGGTGTTTTACTGACTGTGAAAATGATACGTTTTTTTATATATTTGCCTTACACTCTTAAAACAAACTAGCTAGTGATCCGATCGAAAATGAATACTTTCAGTCCCAGTGATGCCATTTGGCATCATCACTTTCAATATTTTTTTTCCAAATGTTTATGTCCCGTTATGACATCCAAACACACATCATTCGATTTTTCATACTTTGTTCTATTCGACAATATTTTACATTAATCTCAATAGAAGTCAGAACTACTATTTTTTTTATTCAGAAAATAGCCAACAAGCGTTTCACCTGATTTTTGATAAGTTCACTTCAGTTCCACATACTTAAACACAATTTAAATTATTTCGGTTAAAATAATTACTAAATTTTTTTAATAATATGGTCATATACCTTAAAATATATAACTCGAAGTGTTTTTATGTAATATATATATATTTTTATTTTGTTTTCCACGGTTAAAAAATTTTGGCATTATTTCAAAAAACATATAAAAAAATTTAATGAATTTTTTGTTCTTAGGGGACTCGTATATTTGACCTAAAATAAGTTTATTTTGTGAATATCAGAAGTTTCTGTAGAGTAGTAAATTTTTGGGACTGAAAGAGTTAAAACTATAAGTAAATGTATATTTATTGTAATTTTCATTCATAGATTCGAAGTTTTGAAAGTAAATGTAGTTTGTTACTTACCTACCACTTGGAGCATTCCTCACATTTAAATATGGCAAGCTTTCTTAAGGGGGTATGGGACACTTTCAACTTTTTTCTTTAATATTGCAGATATCAATATAATTTTTTTTCCATAAATGTATACTAAATATACTTACACTTTTAGATAGTCAAAGGTTTTAAATTATCATTATTTATTTTTTAAAAAAATAAAATGTTTCAAAAAGTGATGTCTCTTATTTTTGTTATAAGTCAAAAACTTATTTATTAGCAAACAAATATTTAGCATTTTTATAAACAGAAAAATGTATTTAACAAACTGTCTTTACCGATTTTTCATATTTGCCATAGTTTTTTTTAAAAATTATTGAATTTTTTTTCAATAATTTCACAGGTTCACTTTTTTTATAAAAATTAATAAATAAAAAATAAACTATTTACAACTAATCCCTAAAGACAAATTAAAGATATATGTTTGAAAAATATGAATAAAAAATTTGGACACTCTATGGGCAGTAGATTTTGAGTTATATCAATTTAAAGTCAAAAAATCATCGAAAACACGATCAAGGAGAAAAACAGCTTTGAAGTTTATCACTTTCCTTACTGAAGCGCTCCAAACAGACCGAACAACTAAGGATTCGATAACGTAATTCCTATCTAATATTACGAGGAAGCAAAGATTATAAACGTGGTTGGCCAACACAGATGTCATGACACAAAAAACTACACATCTCACGTTTTACTGCAGATATAAATAAAATTTTTGTTTTAAATTAGTCTAAAATATTTGTGTTATTTTTTATGACAATAATAATTTTTTGATTTTTTTGAAGATTTTGTGTCCTATACCCCCTTAAATGCTTCATTATATTTTGCTTCGTACACTTGATGCGTATAATAGAACAGCATTACTCCAAGAAAATTTCTTATTATATAACATGTAAAAACTCTCGAATCGTAAATTATTTCGCATCTTTAATTCCTGACATCGTGACACTCTTTGTTTCTTGGCAGTCTTTCCACACAAACCCTTTTGATCATGTAGCTAAGATCCGGCTCTTAGTTCAAGCTGTGGTATAGAGGAATTGTTATTATATAAAAACTATTTGGCTGATAAATGTAAGTGAGGCTGTCAAAAATTCCTCAATAAATTGTTTCGTAAAATGTTGGAGTATTAGATTTTTTTAATAATCAGGTATTAGAACAATTTTTGTTGCGAAAATGTCATTTCAGGACTGTAAGAGTTTTTACTTTTTGTTTAATAAGCATTTGAATGGTATACTGATTGTGGACTGATACAAATTACAATCTAAATTATAAGTCGAACAAAAAATGAAAAAATACCTAAAAATACAACTATAATATATTTTAATGATAATAAATCAAAAACTTATTTATTTACGAACGTTTTGTTTGTCATAAGTTTGATTTAACTAATTCCAAAGAACACTAGCAGCATTTTTCAGAATAAAATGTTTTTATTTTGTTTAAGAAATATTTATTTCGAGAAAAACAAATTTATGTTACAAACAACATCAGAAAGAAATATATAAATATTTTAGACTTTTTTTTCTAAAACTTGACTTCTTGTTATTTTTATTCATTGGAATTGGCTTTTTGTAAACATCCCTTAATGAAGTAAAGAAATACAAAATGCTTTTTTTTTATTGACTGTTGATGAAAGGTCACTCAGGAAACAATTGAAACGGAATATGACTTTGAAATGACCTCTTTCTCACAAAATGTTACTTCCTACTTATCTTAAATAAATTACGGATTTCTGGTATCAAATTTAAGCGTTATTACTGTTTCCAATATTGCAACATTAAATATCTAGCCAGTAGTCTAATGTAATGTAATACTTACTCAATATTTGAGGAAGTTCAAAGAAAACTTATTTTTTCGCGTTCTTTTTTTTGCAGTTATATCAACAACATAAGGGCATAATTCAAATGTATTTTGTTGATTCTTTAAAATATTGCACCATACTTTGTTTACTTCCCTTTTTGGATGCTGCATTATATCGCTGTGCTTTAATGTGAAAAACTAGCTTAATAGTTCAAAAAAATAATTTAGAATTTAAATTTCGGTAAATTCTTCAACATTAATAGAAATGACTGTACATGAAAGGTCCCTCGGGAAACAATTGAGACTGAATCGGACTTTGAAATGGCCTCTTTTCTCACAAAATGTTGTACTATTTAAACACGTAAGAATGCAACGTTTTGACAGCACCTAAGGAATTAAGTGGGACCCACTATCATAACAATCATGTCACTAACTGCCCTTTCTAAACATCCTTCGAGATACTTCTACCCATTAGTTTAAGTTCTTAAAACGTGAGCACTTTTGAGGAATTTTACTAAGTGCTGCGAAACTCATTTAAGTAGAGGACTCGGCTGTAGATGATGTAAGCTAAAATGTGAGCTGTTGACGCATATCTCTCGTTTTCTGTAGCTACACTATTTTTACAGTTATCCCTTTAAGACCAGCGGGGGGGGGGCTGGGGTACTCGGCATTGCATGCGCCTAGCATGCGAAAGGCACTCGCCTAGCATGCGAAATGTCCCAGCATCGCCAAAATAACTGCCGACAAATAAAAGGCCCGTGCAGCCAAAAATGTCCGACGAATAATACCCGTGTAAGGGAGTGCAAGTTAAATATCCTTCAAAGTCCTAACGCTGCGTACAATGTCGCAATTCACGGTTGCGTTGGGTGCCTATTCAGGTGTCGGCTCGTCCCTTGAGTGTGGTTCTAAAATACGACGCCCGTCGCCAATAGCCCTCGTGTAGCTCTAGTACGGCGATATTCAAACCTAACCTAACTTAACCTTTAAGACCGGCCGTCAGATGGTGCTGAGTTAAAATTATGAAACTAAATTTGGAGTTTTATCGAAAAAAATGCGTTTAACAGCATCAATGCCAGCAACTCCTTAAAACAACGTCATTTTTATACAAATAACGAATGGTACAAGTCAGTTGCTGCGGTATCGATATTTTTGAAGAGCTTGAGCATTCTCTTTTATACCATATATAACTTATATAGCTCGGTCGGAAAAGGTAATACTGATTTATAATGAAGAATTACTTATGTTGATTGATTTATTGTCATTTGTTAAAGTATGTGTTATTAGAGTTCTTTGTGTTTGCTTTTTTAGGCTCTAACTTAACAAATCCTGCATTAGATAAGTGAAAAAATCGTATAATTCTCTTTGGGTTAGACTTGAAAGTTTTTACATTCATAAACAAATTCTTAAATAATGATAACCAAGGAAACTTAAAATGAGATAATATAGTTTCTGCTTAGGTTATAATATGCATAAACTACTTAGAAAAAAAAAATTTAACTGCTTAAGATATAATATATATTTAGTGAGAACCTTATTTTATATAAGAACTTGTTTGTCTTGTTTTACAGCAATATAGAACACTCTTATTTTCGTAAAGTAGCGCTCGTGTAGCTCTAGTGTGACGTTAGTTCAAAACTGAAACTAAAAAACTATTTTCCTAGAGTTAAAAAAATATAATCTAAAATTCGCTATGATCTGTTCCCTAAGTAGAAATATTTTGTTAGGCGTGCTCAATAAAACAACAAGAGAAAGAGTGTCTGGCCATTTTTGTTTTGCAAATTGAAATAAAGAGTAGTTTCGGTTGGTTCTACGTTGCAATCTTTTTGCGGTAAATAACGAAATTTGGCTTGTAGCGTTTCTAAACTTTCTGTTTTACGAACTGAATACGTTTTCTTTTTAAAGCTGTTGAACATGCCAATGAATTGTGGAATATTTTATTGATAAAACACTTTTTATGGTTGAGAACAAGTTTGTAACGAAATAAAGAAATATTTCTTCCTATGGATTGCATGATGTTCTATTTATTTGAAAAAGTTTTTGATGAATTCTCCGAATTTCTCCATTGCCATTTTGTTTTATTAGGAAGCAAAACTTTTATAATATTGTAACATTTCCTAAAGCTCTTTATATTCAAATTTGCCTCATTTTGCCATTGACATTTGTTTTGTGAATGTGCTACGTGGAAATGAACTTAGAAACTGGATATTTCAAGTAAATTCTTAAATATAATAAGAAGCAAGATTTCAGTTTTTACTGTTAGTACTTTTCAAAATTTGAAATTATAGTTTGCTAGTGCCTGATGAATTTATATTTTGTAAAAATCAAAAGTCAAAGAATGTTTGTTTGTGGTAAGTAATAAAGCTCATTGCTTTCATTTTGAATTTTAAGCAGCAAATTTCTGCTTTTATTAATTAGGAAAGTATTGATGTCTGTCTAACCTCAAAAATACGGACAGGGAATAAGATTTAGTTGTTTAATAACCTGATGCCGTGCATAGATACTCACATCGCTTTTTTATTTATTGATAATATTTGTTGGAGGAAAAGAAATAGTTATAAAAAACCAAACAACCTACGCATAAATTTAACAAAATACTAAATATTAGAAATTAATAATTTTATTTACATAAATCTTCAAAAAAATGAGTTTAAATTTGTTACTTGGTACTATCAAATGTACCAAACATTTATCTTGCTATCTCATAACAATTTTTGAGGCGATTGATGACAAATTTCTTTGAATTTTTAATTTTTTTAACAATAATATGATACAAAGGCAGATATCATTCCATTTAGCTTTAATAATATTTTTTAATTATTTTCCTAATAAATTAACCTTTATTTCTTCTGAAAATTTAAAATTGGTTTCCTTTTTAAAATATGCTGCTTTATGCGACAGTCTACTTATCCTATAAGGAAATGGAGCCTTCATCCATTTCGACCTAATCTGAATCGTCACCAATAGCCAAAACTCAGATGATACATGTTAATAAAAAAACGTAACTTAAAAAACACCAAATAAAGTTACTAATCAATTAGGTTATAATTTTAAACCGGTATACAAACCTTGTTTTGAAAGCATATCTGAACTTAAACTATTGTAATTATGCATACGTGACTACATGACGTTTTTTCTTTTCAGTGCTGAAATAAAAATCAATTGTATCGAAAAAATAAAACGAGCACACTTTTCCAAATAAAATTTTATTTATTTCCCGAAAAACTCCTTATATTCTTTTTATTGTCTTTTAAAGTTAAAATTGCAAACTATACACGATATTTCTCAAAATATACAAAAACAATGTTTCTTTGCTGTCTGTATGCACTGCATGGGATTCCACTGCACTTGTGATAAAACTGTCCACTGTAATGGCTCTTTGGTTGTTGTAACTGGGATTTCATCTTGCAGATCATACTCCTTGACATCACCTATAACTTTACTTTCTCTAGGATTCAATCCTCAGCAGTTCTTCTTCTTTTAGCTTCCTCCACATTAGCGAACAAACGGCAAGGACGGGGCACCAATAATATTTCCCGATGCATCATCATGAGAAGCTCGTTCTTTTTTAAATTGTTTTTCTGTTATACATCCTTTCTAAGCGAGAAGAGTCTTCCACATTATCATTGTTGAACCAGTCAGAAGGTTTATTACATTCTCAGGCCTTTATTAAGGGCAAGAATATAAGTAAAGGAATTATTATCTTCTTTACATTACATGAGCACTCTTCCAAGAGGCTCGCTCACCATTTCTTTTTAATTCATTGAAGACCAGAAATATTTTCCTTGTTGGGTATTCTGACTTCTTGGAGAGCTTTTTTTAAATAGATCAAAATAATCTCTTTTGTTTCCTTCTGTGATTGCTGGTAATAACGATGCTTCTTTTTCTGTCTACAGTGGTTCTGGACGAACTTGTGAATATGATGCTTTAAACGCCTGGGGAATCCATACGAAGAACTGCTCCTTTCTCACAGCCACGTTTTCCTTTTTGTAGAGGCACGATTCTTTCACACTCTTTGTCTTTCTTCTTTATAGCTGACACTCGTGTACTTTTCCCAATTATACTTTAACTTTTCAAGGTTTCGATCCTCCACATTTCTCCTCTTCCGTAGCCATCAACAATTTTAACATGAGACACCAAATTGTTAAAGTTTTACTTTGCCCGATACCTTTTGGGAGGCAATATATTTCTGATTAATTTTATTTATTCTTCAGAAAAGGGCGTTCCAGAGACATTCACAACATTAAAGAAGTTCCAATATTTCCCATTGGTGTGGCCTTCAGAAGGTTTTCTTCATTATCTAGCCTTTATTAAGGGCTGGAAAGTGGGTAAAGGAATTAACATCATCTTTACTTTCTATATGAGATCTCCTTTAAAAGAGTCTCGCTCTCTTTTTTTCTTTTTTTTTTTTTTTTACTTTTGAAGATCAGCTAATTTTCCATCTTTGGGTTAGCAGTCTTTTGAGAGCATATTTCGAACATCAGATCAAAATTATCTGTGTTATTTCCTTCTGGTTTAATAGACTCTGGCAATATTCAATTCCCTGACAAGATGACTTTCGGGACGGCGCTCAGCATTCTTGTAGTCGACATGGAGAACTGTCGCTTTTCTTTATCAAATGATTCCTTTGGAAACGGTGCAATGGAACGGTGCTCAACATTCTAGTAGTCGAATTGGAGAACTGTCGCTTTTCTTTATCAAATGAGAAACGGTGCAATACATCTTCTTTTCTTGTTAAACATGTAGCTAACATTTCCTTTTCTTTCGCTTACTTGACTTTCATAATTGTAATACATACTTCTGCAATCATTGAAAAGATGATCCCAGGAACTCTGCATTTCGACAGCATACAAAATTTTAAGTAAGATATTCCGAAAAATAGTTTCAACTTCTTAACATCTTCTATGATTTAATATTCATGTCATCACAGGAATCTTTGATGACCTTTTATAAAATCAGTTGAGGTCTTTTCGAACTTGGTTTAGATATAGGGATACTAATATTTAAATTTTCTTGGCAAACGATTCCTCCCGGTGTTGGGTTGTTTCTTTTTGTGGAAGAAGAGCAAATTTTCTTTATAATCGTCATTTTTATCAGTCACCGGAGGTTTATTTTTTCTGAAAGAATAATTTAAAAATATGTTTTTATCCAAATATTTATCAAAATAAAATTTTATAATATCGATGCTCCAATTTTTACAAAAATATAAAATAAATATATGCGAATATTTCTAAAAATACCTATAATATTTGGATTCTTTTTTAAAAAATTGTTGAAATAGTGATCAAAATTATTGCTATATAGCAATATAAAAAAAAAATTAAATGTGGTCTTTAATAAATATGTAGGCAGTTATAATTTTTATAAAAAGTATTTTTATTATTTTGGAAAGCTTAAACCTAAAACAGGAGTTTGTACTTTAAAAAAATTATTTTTTCAAAAAGACTAATAGTCCAGGCAACGAAGGCTGAAAAAAGGGTCTAGAGGGAAAGTTTTGGAACACAATTTTTGACTTCATAACTTTGTTCAGACTAGTTAGGAGGTAAACATATCAAAAGTCCCCGCCCCTAGCCCCTGTGCTAAAGGGGGGAGGGGGGGTTGAATGTCCCATTTTTCGGTTTTTCGCTTATATCTCGAAAACTATGAGTTCTAGCTATATAATTGTAATACACAAAATGAAAGCTGATTAAATTTGCTACACGCTGCACCCCTCAAGTGTTTTAATATCTTGTATAGTTTTTGAGATATCCGCTCTTGAAAGTCAGTAATTTTGGAAAAAACACTTCTCCCCCCCACATTTTCCCTCTTTTTTGACCGGATTATTCTTCAATAATGCACCGAAACACTTAATTTTGGCCCTAGAGTGGTAGAGAATTTAATTCTTTTCAATAATATATCTTATTTTACGATTTTATCTATTTTCCTTCACATTTTAAAGCGGTTTCAGTGTTGAGGGAAGATTGCACATGCAGTCCAATTGAGCTAATGCATAACTTTTGAAATCGCAACTGATGCAAAAGAATTGATTTGCCATGTTATTCCATTTTCACAAGGTATTAGAATCATCATTACATCAATTTAGCACAAAATTGAAAAGAAAATACCATCCGGTTATTTAATTATTAATTAATAAAGTTTTAAAATATTGGCGCCATCTGCTGTATATGTTTGCCATTTTTAAATTTCAAAAATATAGAACTAAATAACTAGATAATATTTTCGTTTCAAATTTGTTTCATTTCGATTTTATGTTGATTCCCGAACCTGGGCAAAAAGGGCTAACATGGCAAAGCAATACATCTGTTTAAGTTGTTATTCCAAAACTAATGCATTAGCTCTATGGGACTGACAACACCTCCAATGTACCCTTATTCTATACTGAACGTCTAAATAAGACTGATACTCATTTTGTAGGCACGTTGTTACTTTAATATGTTATCTATTTAATTTCATTCGTCAAACCCCAGTGGGAAAACGGTCAGATGCTATTCCTGTTCTTCATCTTCGGAGTCAATTCGAGGGACGATTCGATTGACGCTGTTCCAATGGTAAGTTTGGCATGCTTTGGGACCTTTGAGGCTTGCCATTTTTGCTGCTATACTTGAGCTGACAGTCTTTCTTGCATCGTCCGAACATAATTTTCAGAACATCGTCAGGTGCTGCTGTGCACTGGGACCAGCAGAAGCTCTATCGAATCAAGAAGTCGGTTGATATCCTTTTCACTGAAGACACCAAGATAAACGTCAAAGAAGATGATTTTCTGTCGAAAAATTTAAATAAAATAGTCTCATCAACATACTTAAGGTGTAGCTTGAGGACAATTGGATGTAGGACCTTTCGAGCAGAAAGTGATGTGGACGTTCTGATAGTGGATGCGGCATAAGGCTGTTATAATGTCGGAAACAACGCAGATACTTATTTTACAGGCACGTTGTTATACTTTAATATTTTGTGTCAACCTCACAGTCCTCTTTGATGGCTACAGCTGATGCAAATAAGGACATCAGTTTCATAAAGCCTGGTCGCGGGAAGACAAAGGATTTTTTTATTCTCATCCCAAGATCTTCAGCAACTGGGTTTAGGACGTGCAATTTTTGTAAAAACATTATGCGACACTACATCTTTCGTATTTCGAAAAAGCTGGGTTGCATTTGCGAAGTTGTGTACGAAGTCGTCAGAGGTTCAGAAAGCAGCAGCCGTCTTTTCATACCCTTCCTTAACCACCTATCAATTACAAAAGGCAGGCAATACCTGCATCTTGAGGTGTTATGGGGCTCCAACGAAAGAGGCCTTCCCCTGGTATAATTCATTCTTGAAATTCGGGGCCACCATCAAGCCTGATATATCGTCTTCTTCCCACCGAGGAAGCAGTAAAACAGTATTTCCTCTGAATATTACACCAAGATGAGCTGTGGAGGGGAAATGACCTGCCTCCTCAGGTGTATGATTGGAAGATTGAGAATAACTGCCTGGTGGTCAAAGTACACAGTGAGTTAGCAGCAGCAACTGACGATATTCTGAAAATCATTATCTGCAGATACATGAAAGTCTGTGTCAGCTCAAACTGTAGTTGTAAAAAATCAAGTCTCAAATGTTCCTCAGAATGCCAAAATTCCCAGGGGACTAGCCTCAATTGGGTCTCTCAAGTTGACTCCGAAGATAAAGAAGAACAGGGGGATCATCTGACCGTTTTTCCTCTGGGGTTCGAGGAAAGAAATGAAAAAGATAAAATATTAAAATAACAACGTGCCTACAAAATGAGTATCAGTGTTATTTGGACGTTCAGTATAGAATAAGTGTACATAAGAGGGATTGTCAGCCCAAAGAGCTAATGCAATAGTTTTGGAATAACAACTTCCGCAGATTTAATGCTTTGCCATGTTAGCCCTTTTTGCCCAGGTAAGGGAAGCAACGTAACATTGAAATGACATAAACTCGAAACGAAAATGTTGTTTAGTCATTTAATTATACAGTTTTGAAATTTAAAAATGTCAAAAATATTCAGCAGATGGCGCCAATATTTTAAAACTTTATTAATTAATAATTAAATAACCGGATGGTATTTTCTTTTCAATTTTGAGTTAAATTGATGTTATGATGATTCTAATACCTTGTGAAAATGGAATAACATGGCAAATCAATTCTTTTGCATCAGTTGCGATTTCAAAAGTTATGCATTAGCTCTATGGGACTGCATGTACAATCTTCCCTCAACACTGAAACCGTTTTAAAATGTGAAGGAAAATATATAAAATCGTAAAATAAGATATATTATTGAAAAGAATTAAATTCTCTACCACTCTAGGGCCAAAATTAAGTGTTTCGGTGCATTATTGAAGAATTATCCGGTCAAAAAAGAGGGAAAATGTGGGGGGAGAAGTGTTTTTTCCAAAATTACTGACTTTCAAGAGCGGATATCTCAAAAACTATACAAGATATTAAAACACTTGAGGGGTGCAGCGTGTAGCAAATTTAATCAGCTTTCATTTTGTGTATTTCAACTATATTGCTAGAACGCATAGTTTTCGAGATATAAGCGAAAAACCGAAAAATGGGACATTCAACCCCCCCTCCCCCCTTTAGCACAGGGGCTAGGGGCGGGGACTTTTGATATGTTTACCTCCTAACTAGTCTAAACAAAGTTATGAAGTCAAAAATTGTGTTCCAAAACTTTCCCTCTAGAACTCTTCGTTGCCTGGACTATAATATCCATCAATCTAATATTAAATGATATCCTTTAACAGATATGGAAAAATCTCTAAAGGATTAAAATTTCAACTCCATATTGAATTTTTTAATCCCTCTTTTTGACTTATTTTTAATGCTAAAATGTGAATTAATTGAGATCCGTCAAAATAAATACGTAGATTATTTTCACATACTAGACAAATATATTTCGCGAACTTTTTACCATTCTAGATAATTAGATAATTTTTTTTCCTCGTATCTTGTAAATCAGACTTTCTCACAATATCATTAAATTTATAAATTTTATGAATAATAAATATTAATTCAGAATGTACTTATTTTTATTTGGAAATGATTTAAGGAGCTCCTCTGTAGAAATATGCCCTCTTAAACTATGATTTTTTTTAAATATGTTATAAATTTATTTTAATAAATGACTTCAAATATATTTAACCTAGAAACTCTTTGTTTGAGTGTATATATATGAAATGTTTTGATTCTATTTAAAAGTGAGGATTATTATAAATTCATTCTTTGAAATATAAGTTCATATTTTCAAACGATAATTATTATTGAACAAATAACTATTGAATTTTCGATATAAAATAGATAAAACTGGCCACATTTAGAGTGCAAATATGTGTGAACTTTAAAATTTGAGCTTTAAAAAAACTGATATTTTGCCGATTTCCAGGCCTTTTTTAAGGTTTTACGCCACTCTTCAACTAACTTTCCTAGTGATAAGACATACAACTTATTATCGCATGAAGCTTGCAGTAAAGTTTGGGAAAAAACTAACATATCTTGTCGGCTTTGTATTACATTTTTTTAAAAGCAGGGTAACTTACCTTTGTCCAGTGGTGCAACATGGCAGTCTTGTGCAACATAGCAGTATTCTTTGCCAAAAAGGTCTTTGTTTTGGAAGTGAAAGACCCTGAAAACAAAAATAAAATAGTTGTACTTTTTGCATCTTTAAATTTGAAAAAAAAAAATTCCCAGTAAAATGCAAAGCACACCGTCATTGGCTTAAACAAGAATCTAGCACTGAGCTATCTTAAGGTTACAACATAAAGCACATAAAAATAATAAAAAATTAACAATAACTATAATATAAAAATACATTTTAAACTAAATTTTAAGTTAGCTCAAAGCATTTTTAGTGGGGGTGCATTGACTTGTCCGATATAAAGGACATACAGACATGTTTCAAAAATCAAAATGAAAAAAAATTAATTATTTAAATTTAAACTATATTTTCATTTGTCTGGCTTTATGATAAATCAATCCTTATCTGATGTAATTCATTATTTGGTAAGTATTTTCTCGGTGAATGTCGGATATTGTAAAATAGCTTTAAGGCAGGCGAATACCCAAAATTCTAAAATTTTTACTATTACTTTACTCTTTTCCAAAATTGGCATAGTTATTTCAAATATAATGAACAGTACTATTTAGGCATTTTTTTTTATTTAAATATAAATTATTTTAAACGGTGTTTTTAAACTAAAAAAAGAGGTTTACGCTAACAAGTACCACATTGAAATTAATTTTCTCCTATAAACATTATTGTGTTAAATTCTTCCATTTGAGCTGATACATGCAATGACCATCTAGAGTTACATACAAATTACAAGAAAAGAAGTTATTAAGAAAAATTTTATGAATTAACTAAAAAAAATTCGATTAACTTAACCTAGGACACTTTAAAAAAAAAAAACTAGTATATTTATACCGGATGTTAGAGGATCATATCACAGATATACATTGAAAAAGCATCGGTAAAATATTTCAGATAAATTCATGTAAAACTTTTTATGCTAGAAGTGTTAGCGTAAACCCCTTTTTTTATTTGAAAAACACCGTTTAAAATAAATCAATTATATTTAAATAAAAAAAATCCCCAAAGCATTGTTCATTATATTTGAAATCACTATGCCAAATTTGGAAAAGATTAAACTAATAGTAAATATTTTAAAATTTTGGGTATTCGTCTACCTTAATAACTCACGAGTTAAAAAATTAAAATATATGTCTTATATTAATAAATCCTAAATAAAATTGTTTTAAAATGTGTCTAGAAAAATCAAGACAAAATTGCATATTCATAAGTCATCATAATTATATATTCAAGTCGTAATAAGAAACGGCTACTTACTTCATCAGCTTTGGCAATAGCTCTATCCATGCCCAAATACAGGGACAAATGTTGAAGTGGGCCGATATTTAGAGCATTGCAATTCCATGCTCTTCCATAAATGAATATCATGAGGGTTTGAAAAACGTCCTTGCTGACGTACGTAGGATCCATCTAAAGAAAATATGGAATTATTGTAGCAAGTCATAAATACTGGAAATTATACTTTTCCTTTGAAACAAGATCGTAGTTTGCATTTAAACTGTGCTTTTTTTTCCTGACTGAAGTAACATAGACATAGTTATGAAAATGTCATTCCGACAAATAAAGAAATCAAGTTATTTACCCCCGAAACATATTAAAAGCCATCCACTTGTATTATATGATTACGAATTAAAACTAGCCCCTAATGATACCAATCATATATTTATATACAAAATGTATAGCTTTTATATCCTTCAAACGAAGGGTAAAAAGAGATTTAAAATTAACTTTAATAGAACCAATTTAAATTCCTATAGTAGGAAGTAAATTCGATGGTAACAGGAATATAAACCAAAACATCCGTTCAACTGGAAGTCTGGTCCCTAGGCGTTAAATATGGAGTTCTTATATTGAGTATTTGATAACATATTGCATAAATGTAAATGTGTCATGATCGCATTTTATTACTTTAATATTTTTGCATGTAAGTGTGACAATAAAAATTAAACAATAATATATACTCCTCCTTTAAAAATAGAACCCATACACTTTAGATAAAAAATTATGTTAAATCTGTGGAATTTTAAATATAAGAAAATCGTAGAAGTATCACATATTATTGTAAGATTTATGGCACATAATTTAATTTATGACCATCGCATTTTATTACCGTATTCATGATGTCAATGTGATTTTAAAATATCAAATAATCAGAGATATATATAATGTTCTTTTAAAATTATCACATGCCTTATAAGAGGATATATTAAATCTGCTGGACTCTAAATAAAAGATTAGCCTTAGAAGATTGGCCGTAAAGATATTTTACGATTTAGTTTTAATGTATCTCCTATAATGTTTCAAACAATGTGAATTTTTATCTACTTTAGAAGACAATTGTATATAGCATGCCAATTGGGAATGGTACAGAGAAGTGCGTTTAAAGTATTCAATCCTTATCATTAAAAAGAATAACGGTACTTTGAGAATTTCTCTTCGACTTTCCAATGCTTGCTAGATGTTCTAGTGCCATTTATTCACTGGGATTTCCACAAATAAACATTTTTAATCTCAAAGGGTTTATCAAATCAAAATAATAAACACATATTAAATTAAAATAACCGTATATACTTTTGGAAGGTGATACTACTGGGTTCGTCTAAAACAATTTGACGTGGTAATCACAAAGTACCGGAATAATAACCCAAACAAAAGTATTGATGTGTGTAATTGAAAGCTTTAGTCTCAATAAATATGTACTTACATGAAATGTTACTTGTGCATTAGGACTCATTTTGAGGCGTTCCTCAAACCATTTTGACTCCTTTACAAGAACTTGCTTGTGGAGTTTGAACTCCTGGCCTTCCACTACGACAGTCGTATCTGGGTTCATTGTCTGCCAGATCTGTCGCCTGTTTAACTTGGCCATTTGAAAGCCGTTGCTTGGAACCAATTCATTATATCTGGTTAAGAATTGATCAACGGTGCTATCTGGATGAGGCTGGAAAATCCTTTTGGGCTTTTTATTAACCCGTTTTTTAATTTGCTTTCTTGGTGTTACTTCCATATTTCGGATTGAAGACTTTGGCTGACTTCTAATTGGCAATACAAAAGCCGTTGCAAATTGGGAAATGAGCGCTGCAGAACAGGCTTAAGAATTGAAAGCAGTAATATTCGAAACTTTCAAAATTTTACGGAGAAAGTGATTTATGAACGCATGAATTCTTTATGTCGACTTAGTTCAAGAAGATTAAATGTATTCTGTGATGTAAAAACTCAAATTCATTGTTACTTTTATGTTTTTAATTGTTTTAAAAATGGCTCTGTTTAATTATGTTTTCCTAAAACCGCGTCTTAACACATGATATGTTTGTATTATTTAAATAATAATATTTTCAATTGTTGCAAATTGAATTACGCGGTTGTTAAATGAAGCTAATTTTAAGAAAAATAAGAATGTGTCTTTGCCAGTATCGACTTTAGGATATTTAAAAAAGTATAAAATATCAATTTTTTAAAAGAAATTTCAAAATATTTTTTTTTCTCCTTTTGTCAAGATCATCCTCTGAAATTTTGCATATAATTAACCTGTGAAAAAATGTTATTGTTTTTTGTTTTTTTTTGGTAACTGAAACGGGCCAAAATACATATTTCCCCCTATTTATGACTATTATGATTATGCCATCCCCTATCTAGTTATGAACCTTGTCTTAAAACTGCATTAAAAAAATTATTGGTCTGAAATTAGCTGTAGGGTCTAAAGTTTTCAATTCGTTAGTTAAAAGGGCAATATATTTATGGGAAGAATTGCATTGTTGTCTGGATGTATGCCATATCACTAAAGAGGCGCACATTGAGCACTTATAGGAAAAACTAATTTAGTTTTCCTTCAATTTCATGTATAATTAGCTATATTTAGTATGAAATAAACTCCTGTAATATACCATCAATCAAAACTCGGACCCTTTGTATTTATAATAGATATTTTTTGCGTTTTTAAATGCATAATATAACTCACCAATTTACTTTACCAATAGATTTAACTTGGCTTTATTTAAATAAAAGAAGAAAATTATTGTTATTTAGGTACTTTTTAATTACTGGCCATTGCTGGTTGCATTTATTAGAAAATAACTGTCAAGATTCCCAGGGAGATTTCAAACTCAATGAAATTTTTTTCATTAAAAATATTTATATATACTCTAAATAGCATAATTTCTGAAGCCTAAACTCCAATGGGGTAATTTTAAAATGTAGTTTATCCAAAATATACTTTATTTTACTTTGAAAACAAAAAAAAATGGTAGGATAAAACATCTTCAATTTTTCATCTAATCACTTAAAAATTAAAAGGATAAATTTTAAAATTGGAGTTAATGTTTTTTAAAAAGAAAAATTCGTATGGTTCTTTATGAAAAATGGGAGAGTGCTTTTAGGGGTATTTTTTTATTTCACTTGTTTGAGTGTACTTTTTATTTTACTTGCTAAACACGCCTAGTGTCTTTTAAGTGAAGTATTTATAGTTACATCTAGCGACAAAAATAAAATTCTTTTGCGTTCAAAGAATTTTCGCAAAGTCTTCAAATGGAGTATTGTTATTGTTTATTGGAAAGATTCAAACTTTTACCCCTTTCAGTCTCAATAACAATTTGGCATTATCATTTTAGATTTTTATTTTTTCTGATAGCCTATAGCCATTTATGATATCAAAAAGCACATCATTCGATTCCTCAAATTTTTTTCTATTAGAAAATATTTTTTAGTTATCACAATCGTTGTCAGCCCTATTATATTTTTAATTATGATCAGAAAAATTATGATTCCAAATGGCATCACTAGGACTGCAAGGGTTAAAAGAGAATTTCAATCAAGAAATTATATCAAATAGTTATTTTTATAATACCTTTATAATAAAAAGTAGAATGCTAAAATATTAAAATATTCGTTGTTTTTGTACCGCATGTGTTTCTTGCATTTAGACATAATAATTTTCATTACATTTATTTCATCTTTTCAATTCTGAAACTATTAATTTATCCTAAATTAAAAAATTTAAAAGTAGAGAAGGTTTTCAACATATCTCCCATATCTTCAACATATTTGATCTTTAAATATTCAAAAACTTACCTAAAGACAACAACAAGTGCATGAGTAAACATTTAAAAGATAAACATTTTGTAGTTTATTAAAATAATTAATGAAACGAAATTTAAATTACACCAATATTTATTGAAAATAAAATTTTGAAAAATGTTACAAATAGGTAGGCATCATATATCACTGATTATTCAATTAGACATGAGTAATTCTTGAATTTTATATAACTGTGGACATGTTTTTTTTTTTTTGGTCCTCCTTCTAGAAATATACTAGTTTCTTTAAATTATCCCAAAGCTATTCGAATCTCGTAACTCTGCATAGAATGAGATAGCTTTTTTTTGTTTTGTAGAAACGTCCACTCCTTTGGAACTTATTTCAAGTGACCAACTGTTCCAGTACTACTATAGTTGAAGCATGTTTTGATGCCTTGCTTTCAGGTGAAGTAACTGGTGACTATCTTTATCAACTGCATTCGCAATATATCAATCTTTCCTGGAGTCGTTCGCAGGTAAGTCGAAGTTCTCGTAATCTCAAGCTTCGCCCCAAAACTTGACCCCCTAATAATTCGTGAATGAGGCCTGAGGTCCGTCACATTGTCGAATCTGTCGTCGAACCAGAAGAGTGAATTTTCTTTAACTCTGCTACTACCTTTAATACTTCATATATCCTCTTTCCTCTCTTTCAGGCCTTGTAACAGTTGTTTTCTAGTACTGAGACACTATCATGGAGTGACGACTACATAGCAAAGGGTCAGTTGGTCAACCAACAAAACAGGCCATTTCCCTTGTAATGAGGCGACGCACACTTGCAGAAGCCATCTTTTTGGGCTGTCACTTGACACATTGCGTGAATGCTGCACTCTTGGTCTACTGTACAGGAACCAATCAGCATCGCTTCCTTCTCATCAAACGTCAACTTATTATTCACTTTTATGTCCTTTTTTTCATCTGTTAAATCATCAATGGGTTCCAGACGTATTTTTTCAATCTCTTCCACATTCGTATTATCCTTTGCAGAATTCTCGACATTTGGGGATTGTCGATTGCTGAACCTTTTTTGACCCTTCTGAAAATCATTGTGTCTGCGTGGATGCTGTTCGTTAACAAACCTTTCTTGAACTTCAGATGTGGGTGAAGCGAAATTTCTGATTTTCATTCCTCTGCGATAAGGGTATTTTGTTGCATCTTTGGGAATAGAAAATAGTTTCTGTTTTAACCTTTCTGATAAGACATCTTTATCTATCACTTGATTGGAATTCAAGATTTTGTTACGGTTGCTGGGTTCATTGTAGGCAAGTGTTTCAGACTCTTTTCTGTTCAGTGACGGATCAAACGACGGATCTTTATTTTGTTCTATTCTACGGTAACTGATACTTGGTCGATTGATGAACATATCCTTGTTTTCATCAACTTCATGTTTGTTCTTCAACTTGTTTTCGTAAATTTGACTGTCTTCAGGACTTGGTAGGATCCTGAACGGATTTTCAAATTCAGAGTCTTTAAGAGGACTGTTTAATTTCTTGAGCTTTTCTCGTAGCAATATTTTTGGCTGAAAGAAGTCCATCAGTTTAAAATCTGAGTCATTTTCCCCAAATCTCGAATCTCCATCGGTATTTCTTTTATGGCGACTTTTGACGGTCACTCCTGTTGAAGAATGTGTATGGTATTTCGTTGGTTGTGCAACTGAAAGTTAAAACAATAATATTATTATTTAGTTCTAGTTAACGTTGCGATAAAATTACTGTAAAATAAAAAACCTAATGTAATGTAAGGTAAGTTAATCTAATGTAAAATTAAAGTAGCGGTCAGTGGCTGAGAGGTTAAACGGTGTCCACCTCATTAGCCCAAGATGGCTGGGGTTCAAGCCCCTGCTGAGTCGTCGGATTTTATAGATGAGAAAATTCTGGGTACGCATGTCAAAAGATTATGTAGCATGTAAAAGATTCTTGGAGGGCCTATTTGGCTTGGGTTCCCTCGGAAAAGTCGCCTAGACTGTGCCACAAGAAAATGGCTCTCAGTTCTGGGGAATATGCCGAGTCTGCAAAGGCTTGACCACCAATATTGCAGCCCCTTTGGGGAAAAAATTTCATGAATATCCACATGAATCATGCACAGAGTTGTAGATATTCTATAATTCATTATACAAAACCAGGAATCACAAAAAAATTTTGTTTTGTCAAATTAGAGACTTTCCCTTCGTATCCGAAACTTCGCGTGTTTGTTAAGCTAATGAGCTTGACTAACACTGGTTATCCATATGTCTAAATTGTCACGGTATTGTTTACTTTAGGATAATTTCATCCAACTGAAGATTTTTGTATCGTAACTCACAAGTTAAACAATATCTTAAATTTAAAAAAAAATCGAATTAAATAAGACTTGTTTAATTATCGAATTGCAGTAAATGCAAATATTCTGCTAAATTGTTTTCATTTAATTTCAAAAGTTGTAGTGATAATGATTTTTAACACACATGTGTGTGACTTACACTACAGAAAGTTAATCATGTTTGTGAAATAAGTTGAGCATGGAATTAGCCCTCAGAAGAATAGGTATTCTAACTTTGCCTTACAATAAGGGTTTTTTACCTGTTTTTCTCAGTAAAAAGTTCCTCCCAGCCACAAATATGCCCTTATTGGAGAAAACAGAGCAAACCAGAATGTGGTTTTTCCTTGCTCGGTATTTGTTGATAAGGACAGAACTTTGGTCTTCACTAGTTTTAATATTTTTTGGCAGACGTTTAAAGCCTTTTATTGACCACTCAAAAGACACAGACTGCAGAGGCAGCTCTATGAATGCTCTGGCATGTATGGGGAGGCTTTCTTTATGGTTCAATATTCCCATATCTGTAATATAAAGAGATTATATTTAAAAATTAAAATTAAAGTATAAAATGCATAATTTATGCGTAGATCATTTATTTTAAGCATATACTTTATTTTACGATATCATTCATGCTATGTATATCCTTTTTTTTTACGTTTATTACTTTGAGTTTTTAAAGTAATAAGTTATTACATATTTTATAGTATTACATTTTATTAGATCTAAGAAAGAGCATAATGAAAAAATATACTCAAAGATATTTTTACAAAACTGTTAATTTTAGAAAATCAAATCCACTAGATGTTTTTTTTTTTTCAAAACCAACAAATTTAATCTACATTATCTCAAATAATCCCAAAAGGTTGTTTTTTTTTTCTTTTTCTTCACAATTTTTAATTTTAGATATCGAAAACATTCGAACGATTACGTCATAACGACACTTGCTGTTTTTTAGGGTTAGAGAGTGCAACAGTGTTTAAACAGCATCCCGAATAACTGAATTTTTATACTTGACTTCGAAAGTATAACCCGCTCAGGTCGATGGAGAACTGAAACTGAATATCTATTTTTTTAATATGAAATTATTTTATTTAAGTTATATAGGGGGGATTATAATTTAATAGGAGAAAAGTAATTTATGCTCTCCAACAAACTATAGAGTAGTTTCAAAGTGTATTATGGTAAAAAGAAAAATATAGTATCGGATTTAATATGAGTTCTATACGCTCTCAGAAATGAATGCTGAAATATACCAAAATTTATAAATTTTTAAACGAATCGATGTCGTGAAAAACGTTCCGGAATGCAGTGCTACTAAATAGATTTAATTATCGTTTTTAAATTCTGAAAATTATATGATTTTATTAAAAGTTAAACTTGACACAAAATATGCACTAAAAAAATAAGTACTATGAAAGGTTTTAATACAAACAAAGTAATAATATAATATTAAATTTGAAAAATATATAGTACATCTTAGAAGTATTTATACAAACCTATATTAATATTTTCGATTAGGAATTTAATTGGCATCGGATTGCTGGTATTTTTTCCTTGTTGAATATCAACATATCTAGCCTCAAAAAAATTGAAGCTAAAGTCAATTTCTGTTAGAGGCGAAATCCTCAGCTCCTTGGCGCCTTTTCTTAGCTGGATATTCCAGGGAGAATTTTCTGAAATAGAAATTTGGCTGTTAGTTTCAGTTTTCATATCAAAGTAAAATTCGAGTGAGAGAAACTACTTAGGACACATTTAAAAAGTATTAAGGCTTCGGAATCCGGATAAAATAACGGTGAAGGTAATATGAAATATTTCAAAATGATTGAAATATAATAAAAACTAGCAGTATGGTCCCGCCTTACTGGGAACCCGCTAACTTCGCATTGCTTCCTTTTAGAGACATGCTTACTTCGTGAAAATTAACACAAAATCAAAACAAAATTAAGTTGGTGTTGGCTCATGCGCACTTAAAAAAGCAAACACTAATAGAGGATTAGGAAGCCTTAGGGTGAGCGCATATCTCAATCAAACTAATAGAGGATGGCGTCAAGCCCACGTTTCGGCCCGGTCCATGTATTTTCAAGCCCTGTTATGGTCCCGCAATCCCACGTGGATGACGTTTCTTTTTAAACTAATTATATTGATTAAAAACACAATCAAATTAGAAAAAACTAAGCGTCAGGTGCACACGTAGGTATGAAAAGGAATCTATGTTAAAAATTTCGAATTTTTGAGAGCAGTCTAAGTAGGTCTTTTGCGATCCACAGACAGGCAGACAGACAGACTCTTTCTTATGGTAGATATGGCTCGGTGAGAGAAACATCATAGACAACTCCAATTCCTTTGAAAGGGGCACGATTATCTTACTTAATAAAGACGATTAACAAAAAAATGCGGCGAACTAAATTAAGCTTTATACTTTTAAATTGTTTACTAGATAAAAATAAGATCTATGAGTACGATTTTATTGAAAATTTATGCAGGAAAAATTTATTTATAGAAGAAGGAAATTATAAAAACGTAGAGTTGTTGAATGTTTTCGGTAAGGAAGGTATTAGTGGTATTCACCAATAGTGGTATTTGATAATTGCTGCCACAATTAGCAGAAAAAAAGTACCAAATTATCAGACAAAAAAAATCTCTGTTTTAGCCTGAGGTTCAAACAGTTTTAGACGCTTCAAACAATATCTTATAGAAAATCAATATTTTTAACGTTTAAAGACAAACACGCATGTGATATTGATAAATCGTTTTATATTGAGCTTGGACGTGTCTTTTGATAGCAAAATATCACAAACTATGATATATAAGCCTTTATATAGATCTTAAAATTGACAATGAAAGAAAGTCGACTTATATATTCATCTACAATTTAAGATCGTTGGTTTTGCAGCTTTGCGGCGTCAAATAATAATTGTCATAGCTTTATTAATTGTGATTACCTTTGGTTAGTTCTACCCTTAAGTATTCTTCCATGCCTCTTCTTTTGTAGTAGCGGTACCAGCGAATGTTGTAACTCTTTTTCGCTTTACCTCGCTGTTTCAGCTGTACTCCAAGCGTTAAACTATTACCAAGGTGACGTTTGTAGGTGCAAGTCCTTTCTTCATATTTGTCACACTTGTATGTTGGAGACAAAATAGGCATTCTGTAAAAGAAAAAGCATAAGTTAATAGACCACAAAAAGTCATTTGAATCGTTGACATTATATGGAATTTTTTCATATCCAAACTACATGAAGCATTTACTGAAGCATTATTTGGACAGTTTTAATCCTTTTACTAAATCTACACTTAAATTTTTCAGACTTCTGTTAAGCAAAAGAGCGCAAAAGAATAAATATTTAAAAGCAAGAATAATTCACAATAATTATTTTTATTTATTTGGAAATAAACTGTAATTCATTTCTAAATGTCATGATTGATAAATTATCTTTCAAAATTAAGTTCTCAATTTCGAGAAATAAGTACCTGCATATTAAAAAACCATAGTTAATAATAATAATAATTCATTAAACGAACTGAAATTTTTCTAAATACTATATAAACTTAATTACTTAAGTTGCACTACTGCTTGCAATTAAACAATTACAACTTTACAGTGGGTATAGCAATGATTTAATGGTCTGTTTATCGTCATCATTTGGAGACCTTGAAAAAGTAATGTAAAGGTTTCTATACCTATTGGCCTTGTATAAATATGAAGTGTAATGTTTACGACATTTGTGCATTTTCGTTGCTTGGCATCGAGACCGGCCATTATATCATATCTTGTCCTTACAGTATCGCTATCGCATTTTTGTTTACTTAAATTTGTGAGTTGAATCGTTGAAAAATTATCTTTCTAAACTAAGTTTAGTGTAGGAAAGTAATTATCTGCATATTAAAGCGATTCAGAAAAGTCAGTTAATAATAATAGTTTATTAAATAAATGGAAATGTTTCTAAATACTTAATTAACTTAAATATTGTTATTAACTTTGTGTATTTTCATTTATTGGTAACACAAAGCAAATAGACAAATTGAGACCGACCATTAAATCTACTCCTTACAGTATCACTATTTTATTTGACTTAAACTTATAAGTTTGTATACGAAAAATAGCATGTTACGTAGCAAACGTTTCGTACTTTTCCAAGTCATATCCGGTCTTTGCCTGTTGGTCGTTCAAGGCTTCTTCAATTCTGTGACCCAAGGATGCCTCCATTAGCTTATAGAATTCATCAACTGATCTCTGACGGATCCGATACATAGGAAAGCTCAATGTGTTGCTGAAGAGAAAAGTGCAAAGAAATGCTATCAAGAAAATCATTTTTGATTTGTTTGATTTTTCAAGTAAACGTCTCAAAAACTTTCAATATGGCGCTTAAATTAACTTTTAAGAATAGATGTAAGATTATACAAAAGTATTGTTGTGTTGGTTCCCTTAAGTACATTGTTAGAATTTAATGTTTAGTTTCACTTAAAGGTATGATTAATTTTTTTAAAGTAGTGACGTCAATATTTATGAATGAATTCATTGTTGAATTCGTTCGGAACTTCACTCAAATAAACATGCTATTTATCTGTGTCAAGTACAATCAGGGTTTGGGGGAAGGGTTTCATAAATAATAATTTAGCATTACTTATAACAAACAAATTTATTTAACTTTTCTTAAAATTCCAAGTATTTACAAGGCAATTGTTTGTATCTTATTTACAAGGTTAAGAACTTAGCAAAGTAATTTCGCTCATGAAAATTTTTAATATTCACTTTTTTATTCATGTTTACAGATATACAACTGGATTTAAAATACTTTTAAAATGCTATCAGATTTTTTACATTGAGTAAATAAAAATATTATACAAGACATCAAAGTATTTCGATATTAAATAAAACTTCGGTTACTTTAAAACTTAACCTACACATTATATAAATAAAGTAAGGAGATTTATTTGAATTTTTTTACTAAGGTAAAACAAAGAAAAAACTTAAGCTCTTGAAGTTTCTACCGAGTATTACACTCTGTAGAAACCTTCAAGTGACTAACTATTTTCAAATGATAAGAATTATTTATTTTTTAAATATTTACCTCTATTATACCTTAATACAGTTTCCTTGCCATATGTAAGAAGCCAAAATGTACAATAATAATTGTGTAGCACATTTAAAATCGTATAAATATTTTTCCTGGTATTCTTTTTAAGAATATGTGTTTAATAGTTTCAGCATTTGTAAATGATCGCAATTCAATGCTAATAAGTAACATCATTGTATAAATAAATAAATCAACAAGTAGCAATCTTATAAAGGAGTTGTGCATAAAAATTTTACATTTTATTTTAAAAAATAATAATCAATATAAATCTATTTAACAGCTTTATAACTTTATCACTACTTTTATCGAGTAAAATTGTTAAAAATTGTTTTTTTTCCTGTTTATACCTCACGCAATTTTACCTAAACTCACTAAGAAATCGAAATAATTAAATCTAAGAAATACGATAAATTATCAAAATGTAGCTTGACTGATGAACCAGTAACCAAAAAAAGTATATTCTTCACTTGTTTGTATGTAGTGGAGTGAGTCTCAAGTTTACCTACCACAGTCGCTTCAAAGGGACACTTCTTTTGATTAGCCGAAATGATCAGTGAACAAATTCCGCAAAAGTTATTAAAAAAACAAAGAGTGAATTAAAAACCTCAGATGGGAAAAAAGAGCTGTCACAAATTTTAAAAATAGCTAATGAAAAAATAAATAAAAGCACCACTTGAAGGAGCCGCGGGGAGAAAAGGGTTCATCTTAATGATATAAAATAAATACACAAAATGATTTTATTTAACGATTCTTTTTTACCTCTTAAGACCTTATCAAAAGCCTACACGTATGTTCTTAATGTAAACATACTTTTCATACAGATATATGCTAAAAAGTGTTTTACAAAGTAATTTTTTTTAAATGTTTAATAGTTATTGAGAGACACGCCTTAAGCTCTAATAATACATATTTTTGTGCCATAAATGGAAAAAAAGGCCGTGACACTTATTTGTAGTTAACTGTTTATTTTAACGTTGTTTTCAACGCAAAATGCCTTTAAAATGAACAACTAAAAGAACTTTTTGAAAAGTTTGAAAAAAAAAATATTATTTTTTAAATTTTTCGAACTCTAATATCGAACTCAAATATCGTATTAACCCTCGTTCAACTTCCTTTTTAGGGAAATAAATGGCCTGTAACCAAAGGCTGAAAACTTATATTTGGATCTTCTTCTATCAGACCAGGTAAATTTCGAAGCTAATTAACATGTTAATTGTTTGTGGAGATGTTTTTAAAAATGTCCCCAAATTGGGACGCCAGGTCCCAAGATTATAAAAGGTCTCGGTTTTTTCAGATAGATTAAAATATTTGTCATAGGACAATACTTACGAATATTTTTATCCCAATCATTTCAAAAAAGTGATAAATGCTGTATAACAGAGTAAGTTTCTTAGAAGCTAAAAATAATTTATGACAGTTGAAAAATAAATGGTTCTTCTAGTAGAAATATTAATTTTTTATACGATCATACCTTTTAGATCCTTTCTTTTTCATTTAAATGTTTCTACAATATTGTATTTTCATTGATAAAATCTAATTTTTTTAACAATAACACATAAACAATGACAAAATAACTCTTCTTAAAAAAGAACGCTCGATACACATCCAGAGTTCTTTTCCTGAATTGTTAATTAAAATTCCACAATTGAAAGCGCTTTGTGCATCTCTTGAACAAAATCTTTTAAGGGCGAACGAAAGAATTGAAATGTTTTTGTATGGTTTTAAATTGAATTAAATAAAAAAAAAGTTTGTTTTTAAATGAAGCAACAAAAGATATAGTGTTTCTTTTACTTTTGCTAAAGTTGTTTTTACAAATTTAATTTGCATTTTGTAGTGGCATGGCCCTCAAGCGACTGTGCACTTGTTTCGCATGAATTAAAACTATTTTCGAGGGGTATTTCTAAGACAGGTTCTGAAAATAAGTAATTAAAAAATATCCTAAATGTTTTTTTTAACATTTAAAACTAATCTAATTAATGAAATTAAATGAAATGAAATACATTTTGAATATTATGTTTGTTGCCAAATTATTACCAAATTGTAAGATTAGTTTTTTGTTTCAGGTAAGCATCCTTAATAAGTTATATTTGAAGTTTTGATTTGTATGTATCGGTTTATAATTATGCAATTAACTTTTTGGTAACGCTTTATCAAATCTTAAAAGCCAATACGCTTCGTAATTTATAACTATGGTCAATGGACGAGGTCGAAGCATAAGTCTGCACCTAACTAAAGCAGCCATGGGGGCCCTTATTCTTGTTTATAAATCGTCTCTTGACCAGTATTCTAAATTACGAGGCGTAATTGGATGTGTTGGCCTTAATTGGCCATAATTGACAACGCCTCGTAATTTAGAACCCTGGTCAAGAGACGAGCTTGGTTTTTTATGATTATTCGTTTTTATGATTATTTTTTAGGATTCCATCTTTTTTTTATGACTTCATTCTTTCTTACCCTTTTTGATTAGTAAGTGTCTCAATTTTTGTTGCATTCGGATTATTCATTCAAGCTACAGACCACTCCGAATAGCGAGAGTTATTTTATAACCACCCTGTATATTCAAGTTTGTGTACTTAGTCAGAGACCCGCTTATAAACCTTCGTCAAGTAAGACAGACACAACACACACATAAGTGCACTCTTAAAACAAAAGAGTGAAATCCACTCCAATTGGAGAAGTGCATTTTCGACACCGTAAAGGCATGCATATTAACTCAGACTGAGCTCAAATCACTCGTTTGGAGTGATCCTGTCGGAGGTTTAACACACAAAGGATCCACTCCAAAAGGAGAAGTGCATTTTCCAGACTGGAGGAGTGAAATTCACTCAGACTGAGTTAAATTAGGAGTGCTTGTTTTAAGAGTGTGGATCCATCTATTTTTTAGAGACAGGGGCCAACTAGAGGATCCCCAGAATTGACTTGTCACCAGAGGTATTTATTTGGCATGGGAATTTGGAGGTCACTGCACCAGTTGCCATTACCGTACACTTGGGTCCTCGGAAGACAGCAGGACTCATACTCGCAATCATAGCAATGCCAGTTCAAGACCTTCCGAACAGGGTTGGTTGGTTGGTTTGACATATATTTTCAGGATTGTGTGCTTGGTCGCAAGGACCCGCTTATAAACCATCGTGAAGTAGGACAACACAAGGCACACACACACACAAATGACAGATGTTGCCATCTGTCGCCACCTCCACAATTTAGACATGTCTCTGAAGGGGAGGGACATTTTCTCCAGGAACCTGTACCCTTAGTGAACTGCGCAATGACCGACCACAGGACTTTCGGACCCAACAGATTTAACGAGCACGTACTCCGCATATACTCGGTAAGTCTTCAGTGGCACCGGGTCTCGAACTCTCAACCTTCCGATCTCGATTCCGAGATCCTGACCACTAGGCTCCTTACAGCCCTTCCGAACAGGGTATCCCGGCTCCTTTTATAAGTTTAGGTTTGGTTGAAGGTTTTCAGTTAGTCCAATTCTAGCCACCGTGGAGCTTGAAACAGTCAATTACGTCTTGTAATTTAGAACCCTAGTTAAGTAACAAGTTCGACACCTGAGCGTACACCAAACTAAATTTAGAGCGGCATCGTATCTTGTATTATTTCATTTAAGTTGATTGAAAATACCTTGGATTCACATGTATCTTATCAAAATTTATTGTGAAAAACTTAAACTTTGCAATAAATTAATCAGAATAAATAGCTTCAAAATTACCATTCTATCACCGATGCATAAAAAGACAAATGATAAGCTGTTGAAAATTTATTAATTTTTAAAATGTAATAATTTCAAATTCTTATATTTTCTCAAATATTCATGTTTATTACATGGAAATAAGCGTTTTGATTTTAGATAATAGTAATTGTTGATAACATCTGTCAAGATATGACATTTCAGAAACTATGTATTCTTTTACTTTAGTATGCTATACGGGAAAAAGGGAAAAGAAAATTGCTAAATGAAACATTCAACGTGTTTTAATTGATAAAATGTTTGGTGAACTTTTTTTTTACTCGTATGAATTTCTCTGACTTCATATTTATCATCCACGTTTTCAGCCATAAAATAACAACCGCTTTTCATATAATTAATCATAATAAATTACATTTCCCAACACTATTCCATCATACAGATCAAAAGAAAAATGGATAAGCCGTCAGACAATTTCAAACACAAAAAAAAAATTGAATGTAGAAAAAACTAAAAGGCTCAACGGAACGTGACTTAATAGTTAAAGAAAAAAACTATTTTTTTCTCAGGGCCTCCCCTAGAGTAGTCCACGAAAACTTTCCAATTAAGAAAGCAATTAAAAGACGAAGTTTTTTTTTCTAGAGACTTACAATAGAAAGGACTCCAAAGGCAAACCTAAAAGGCAACCATCATCAGTCACGTGGCTTGGTACCAAATCACGTGGTTTTGACCAGGGAAGAAAATTCCATATTTCTAAATAATAGGTTTAGGTTTAGAATTAAACTATCGTCGCACTAGAGGTACACAAGGGCTATTGGCGACGGACGTGTATTTTAGAACCACAGTCAAGTGACGTGACTAGCCGACTCATGAATAGGCAACTAGCGCCATCAGTTAAGGGCGACATAGTACGCAGCGTTTGGGAATTTTGAAGTATATTTAACGTGCACTTAATCTACACGGGGTATTATTCGTCGGACATTTTTGGCTGCATGGGCCATTTATAGGTCGGCAGCTATTTTTGGCGTTGCCCGGACCTGAAACTGGGACCTTCTGCATGCTAAGCGAGTGCCTAACCGACAGGATTCCCCAGCTCCCTCTCAATAAATGATAGTCTCAGTGCTTCCGCCTTATAAATTCTAAAATAAACGAAGGTAATTATTTAAATAAAACAACATTATACATACACTTAGTAAACCAATCATTATATGTATTTTTTTTTCTTAACTTCTACTCAAAAGACAGCGATAAGTTGCAGGATATAGTAACCTTTTTCGCCAAATAAGTGATTTGGCGCAATTCATTTGGGCCCCCTTCTCAGATGTTTTTTTATTATTGTATCAGACGTCTTTTCAAATTAGGTCGTTGGTATTTAGGCTATCAGAAAGGACAATCTCAAGTGCCACATAAATCCTCATTTCGGATCTTCATTTTCAAGGCTTTGCCTTGAACTCCTATTTTCTAAAAGAGCGTCGTAAATTAAATATCTGCCTTGTTTTTGTCATTTTAAGGATTTAGATTTTTCTGAGATAATGATATATTTCTAGGAAATGTAACACTTTTCCTTAAATATTAATTTTGTGTATAAGGATTGTTTAAGAATGCATTCTTTTTATTTTTTCATCATTTAGTCAAATATTTTAAATTAGTATTAATAGATGATCCAAATAAGCATGTGTACTTTGTGCACATAGATTGTTTCATCTTTGCAAAAAAAATTCAGAAAAACACCGAGTAATTATTACAGAGGAAAACATATATTTACAGAAAAATGCTGTTATTTTCTTTCAAACGTTATTTTTCTGTAAAAATATGCTGTTTGAAGTGACGTGTTAGAGTAAAAAAACAGTTTTCTGTTTTTAACTACCTAAAGCTGACTAGAATGAAATACATGACCAGTTGAACCATTTGTTGAGATTATGTGTTTGTAATCAGCTGGGAGAGGGTTACACTGGCTCTCAGTTAGGGATCTGTGGTTCTATGCCGGATTTCAGCAGTTTGTTATTCATTGGTAGTGTTAATATTAGTATTTGCCCGCCTGTACGCGGCAGACCTTGGTTCGATTTCTATTCCAGAGGGTTTTTTTTGACAATGTGTCTATTAAAAGACGGATTTTGAGTATAAAGTAAAATATGTGAGGGTAAAAAATTAACAGACTTTCTTTGTAAATTATACTGTATTTTTCTGGCACACCAGATAACATTTTGATTACTGAAAAATAAAAACTGTTTATTACAGTGTGCATAAAATTAATATACGTCAACCAAAAAACTGTGACGTGTCTCTACACTTTCAGTCCAGATGACAATTTGACATCATCATTTTAGAATTTTTTTTCTGATCGTCTATAGCCATTTATGATATCAAAAAGCACATCTTTCGATTTATCAAACTTTTTTCGATTGGAAAGTATTTTTAGTAATCAAAATAGGTGACAGAACTATATATATTTTTTTAAAATTATGATCGGAAACATTATGATACCAAATGGCATCATTGGGACTGAAAGGGTTAAAGACTCAAAAAAATGACTGTTTACATCAAAGTTCCGCTTAGTCTCAATTTCTAGCAGCAGTTGACTATAACGTGATGTGTTTCCGATGTCAAAACTGGCATTTTCTTTTTCATAAATTTCATTACGTAAAAATTAATTATTAAAACGCAGTTAAGATTTTTATTCATTTTTTCTGCTGCAAACCTAACATAGAGAAATTTAAATAAATATCATATTATCTAAAATTTAAAAAAGACTTTTAAAGTATAGAAAGATTTATTATTGTAATGTAAAAAACGACAAATTTCAGACATTAAAATTTAATTCTGATGCTTAATTTCAGTTTATGACTTTATTGAAATCCCCTATTATATATTTTATCTGCTTTTTTCAGCTGGCAAACTTGACGTAACTCGACCTAAATAACCAAAGAATCCTTCAAAGAGAATTGAGAAAAAAAGTTCACATAAAAGTAAAATTGAAATATGTACAAGATTAACTTTTTATATTAGTCAAAGCCTTTTTTTTCTCTTACTTGGAAGAAAGTCAAGTTATTCTTGTGGATCTAGTATATTTTTTTTATTTTTAAACAATTTGGGGAATTCGGTTTTGGAATATTTTTTCTGAAGACTAAAATGTAAAAATATGATTAATTGTATTTAAGTTTTAAATATAGGTTAAACGTCATAGTAAAGAAAAAAATTTTACTTTATTATAGCTATAAATTAGATTATTCACTCCAAATATTCTTTATGTAGTTACTATTGTTCCGATTATATATTTTTTTTAATTTCCTACTTTTAAAAGGTTTTATTTCTTAGCCATGTACAAAAAAAAACTGTACATAGAATACCAAAAGGAAGTGGTAAGAGGACTACTTCCGACATTCACTTCAACGTATTGGCTAGACCCACACCGTGTAAACACGTGTATGCAGCACATGTACCACACTAGATAAAACCGAATAAAATAAATAAACAGAGAACAAAAAAGAATAGGACCACCCAACCAATTCCAGCCCATGACACGCCCAGCGATTTTTCTAACTCACGATTGTTTTTCTCTAAGTCCTTTTATTGGAACTCAACTTTAGTTGGATTTAAAAACATTTTTGTTTATTTTTAATAGTTTAAGATATGGTCAATACTAGTTTTGTTACACATTAGACACGTTTACATGAGCCATCGAATCCATGGAATACTAAACCCTCCATTAGGTGAAAAACTGGTTGAGCAGGATTTCTAATCCAAATGAGTCTGTGGCTGATAATGGAATGAAACGTCAAACCCTCCTTCATTGGAGGGTTTGCGGAACATTCAAATGAGCCCTGCAATTCGGGTTCGGCCTTGGCGAAGAGGGAAAAATTGCGTAGTTTGCTCTTCATTCCATGGATTCGATGGCTCATGTAAACGCGCCAATTATTGTTATAAAATACATTATGGGGTTTCTTTAAACTTGTTTTCCTATGCATGTACTTTAAATGCCGAGAAAACAGCATACAGGGTTAGTGTACAAAAATAGTTAAATGGTTTCTGTAAAACCCGTTTTCCTATGCATGTACTTCAAAGGCCGAGAAAACTGCATGCAGGGTTACTCCACAAAATAGTTAAATGGTCTCTGTAAAACATTCTTTCTTATGCATGTAGATTAAAGACCAAGAAAACTGCATATAGGGTGAAAGTACTAAGTTTAAAACGCATTAATTTTCAAAATCTTTTTTTATTTTAGGCGTTTATGTAAAACCTGTTTTTCAGTGCATGTACCTTAATGAAACTGCATTTTTTTAAGGTGGCTGGAATTTTTTTTTAGGTAGCTACATATTTTTTAAATGGATAAAATAAACTTTTTATGACTTTTATCATAACCTATTAGGTTGAAAAGTAGCAAATTGGACAATTTGAAAATCAAAAATTTGTGAAAACCGCACAAGCGCAAATAGTAGATGTCAGAGAACTTTTTAGGTTTTAAAGTTAGTGAATTTGCCTTGTATGAAGCGTATAATTGTCTTTTAATGTATTCATTTATGGAGTTAAATCAAAAGCCGTGTAGTGTTATACTCCCTTCGTTTTTCCTAGCCAAGCATCTTCTATCTTAGTTGAGTTTGAATATCATCGCACTAGAGCTACACGAGGGCTATTGGCGACGGGCTTCATAATTTAGAACCACAGTCAAGTGACGAGCCGACACCTCAGTAGGCACCCAACTCAATCGTTAAGAGCGTCATCGTAGGCAGCTTCGGGACTTTGGAGCATATTTAACGTGCACTACCTCTACACGGCGTATTATTCGTCGGTCGTTTTCGTCTGCACGGGCCATTTATAGGTCGGCAATTATTTTCATAGAATTAGGAAAGAGAATAGAGCGACTCATGTATGTGCGCAGTAACGCATAAAAGAGGCAGGCTCGAGCGGTGCATCTTGAGATACCTCAGTGCCGGTTTATTATGCGCAGTAGCTCGAAAAACCTGACTTCCCTGATTCAAATCATTTGAAGTGATAAACCCTTCTACTCCTGCTTCCAAACTCTATGATTATTTTAGAGATGCCTAGACACGAACCTGCAACCTTCCGCATACAAGGCGTGCTCCTTTACCGACTGGGCTCCCTTGCCCCCTCTTCCAACTTATATCACCTCCATGCAATCCCTATCCTTCTCCGTTGTGCTATCTTCTACCATCTGGATCGGATACCTCGACCAATCAGTCGGGGAAAAGGTTAAAATCGGCGACTTTTCCACCAACTGTTGATCAATCTCTCTCACCAACTATCAGCCTCCCGACAAAAGAGCCGACCAAATAGCTATCCATCAGTTGGTCTTTCTTTTCGATAGGTTGAATGGATCTAATGGGAGGTCTGCCTTTACGAGCGGCCATCTGTTGTGTGATAGATTGTGTTGGAGAGTTGATCTGGATAAATTCTTTCTATATGTCTTCTTTTTTAGAAAGCAGTGGGCGTCCGCTAAGAAGATAGACCCTGAGAAACAAATTGGCTTGGTTGAAAAAATGCTGCTAGGAATACACGAATGAAAATTTGGTTGAAACAATGGTTAGTTTGGTTGAAAATAGCAACATTAGTGCGACACAAATGAGAGATTTCGGTTGAAATAATTGTTAATTTGGTTGTAAAATGCGACACTAGAGCAACACGAGGGCTATTGACGACGGGCATTGTAATTTTGAAGAACTGTCGAGATTCGATGTCAAGCTAGCATGCAACTGAACCTTACAACGACATGTACTGTTTTAGGGCTTTGACAACGACTTGTGTGATGTGCACTAGCCTAATAATAACGACTTTATTTGTAGGATATGACTGTGAATGGATCTAATGGGAGATCTGCCATTATGAACGGCCAATCTGTATTGTGATAGATTGTGTTGGAGAGTTGATCTGGATAAATTATTTCCCTCTGTCTTCTTTTTTTAGAAAGCAGTGGGCATATAATGGGAATCTAAAGCTTTTGAAAAGGAAATGTCTTGTTTGAAGAAATGCTCTACTCTAGATTTACATTATAAACTGCCCTTAAAACAACCTTCCTTCATGCCGAGTAAAATCTTTCTACGGACTTTTCCCATTTTTACTTCAGTTACTTGGTTATTATCAGGTACATATGTTCATCTTTTAGTACGATTATTGAATATTCGCACTGAACAAAGACTATGTGTAGTCAAACAGCATCATTAACTACACATAATCAATTAACAGCTGCCAGTGTTTTCTCAAAGATTGGTTTGATCTAATGGGTAGTCTGTCAGCATTAGCAACGATTTTGTTTGTATGATAGATGTACTCGAGAGTTGATCTTGATAAATTCCCAACCTCTCTATCTTCATTTGAAAATGTCTTAACGCTGTAATGCATTTTTTTTTCATCCCGAAAAAATATACATATTTGTATCTTTAACACTCGTACATTATGGGGGAAATACTGAAAAAAATTAACTGCATTGGAATTTAAATTATTTTTTGGGAGCTAAAGGTCGTGTACGGATCAGGCAAAAGAACAATCATTTCGTAATAACAACAACAACTTAATGAAACTAAACATAACAAAATCAAAACAATATAGCTCCAAAATATTTACAGTGCACTTTGATTATATACAAGTTAACAATTGCCCGGATGTTCAACGTCACAATATCACAGTGCCGCAGTAGTCCAACGTCACGTCACAATGCCGTCACGGTGCTGCCACAGTACTCCCCCCGGAGTTTTCGGGTGGAAACCGGAAACGAACAGTCCTGCCTCGTTTCGTCACATAAGCAGGTGGTGGTGGACTTGGAGATGGACTAGGGCTAGGGCATCCTGCTGGGAACTATCTGTGGGCAAGAATGCTGGTTTGAGACGATCAAGGGATATCCATTTCTTGGATCCCTTTACCTCCACGTAGTAAACCTTTGGGCGCCGTTTAATAACGCGGAATGGTCCTTCATATGGAGGTTGTAGGCTTTTACGTACAGCATCTGTTCTAACAAAAACATGAGTACAAGAATCAAGATCTTTAGGGACATAAATAGAGCGTGAACTATGCCACTTTGAGGGGACAGGGCGCACTTCAGAAAAAGCTTTCTGCGATTTAGAAACAAACTCGGGTTGCGAAATATCGTGCTTATGGCTAGTAAAATATTCGCCAGGCAACCTTAAAGTTTGTCCATAAACTAATTCAGCAGAAGTATGGCCAAAGTCTTCTCGAATGGCAGTTCTTAATCCCAAAAGCACCAGTGGCAAAGCATCAATCCAAGTAGAATCCGTATAGCACATTAATGACGCTTTTATGGTCCTGTGCGTGCGTTCAATGAAACCGTTGGCTTTTGGATTATAAGCTGCTGTCCGTAACCCCTCTTTTCCAAAACACTTTAAGAAATTTAGATAGGTAAATGATCTAAATTGACCTCCTTGATCAAAAGTAATTTGCGAAGGGGTTCCAAAACGGGCTATCCAGTTAAAAATTAAAGCCCAACAAACCGTTTCGGTGGACATATCAGCAAGTGGAACCACTTCGATCCAGCGAGTATAGCGGTTAATGATGGTCAAGCAGTATTTGTACGTTTTGGCCAATGGCAAGGGACCTATAAGATCCAAGTGGATATGCTGAAACCTAGCATTAGGCACTGGGATTGAACCAAGAGGAGAGGTCGTATGCCTATGCACTTTAGATTTTTGACAGGAGAGGCATGATCGACAAAACTCAGTTAAGTCCTTCCTTACAGACGGCCAAACATACTTTGCCGTTACCTGCTTGATTGTTGCACGAGTGCCGACATGAGCCAAATTATGAACCGATTCAAAGACCTTGCGCCTGAGTGCTTTAGGTATAAAGATACGTACTTTATCGCCAGACACATCACAACACACAGCACCAGTAAAACCAGGTAAATTAACATGTTTAAGGCAAAGACTGGATTTGGAAGGGTCATCTAAATGTTCACGTAACTCATCGTCGGTCTGCTGCTTTTCTACAAAATCAGAAAAATCAAGGGTTATAGGCATTTCAATTGATTCAATTCTTGACAAAGCGTCCGCAACAAAATTCTGAGACCCTTCAATATATCGTACGTCAGTAGTGAATTGTGAAATGAATTCTAGTTGACGTAAACGTCTCGGAGAATACTTCTCAGAACTTTGTGCAAAGGCGTAAGTCAAAGGTTTGTGATCAGTAACCACATGAAAAATTCGACCTTCTAGCATATATCTAAAGTTAACAATCGACAAATAAATAGCAGTAAGTTCTTTATCAAACACAGAATATTTAGTTTGTGCATTATTCAATTTCTTAGAAAAAAATGATAAAGGAACAAAACCTTTTGGCGTTACTTTATGTAAAGCCCCAGCCACTGCAAAATCACTTGCATCTGTAAACAAAGCAAGATCGCAATCTGGCTCAGGATGGGCTAATTGTGTAGCATTTACAACTGAAAGTTTACATTTTTCAAAAGTCTCGTCTAAAAGTGGTGTCCATTCAATTAGGCTTTTGTCATTTTTCTTGCGACCACGAAGTAGAGGATTTAATGGAGCATGCAAGTCAGCTGCATGTGGGACAAAACGCCTATAAAAATTAACACAGCCAAGGAATCTTTGCAAATCCTTTATGGTTTTAGGCTTAGGGTAATTTGTGATCACCTCTGTTTTATCGGGAAGAGGTTTACATCCAAAATCATCCACCAAATGGCCAAGAAAGGACACTTCACTTACTCCAAAAGTACACTTATTGACATTAATTGTAAGACCATATTTAAGTAATCTTTCAAAAACTAATCTTAAATGTTTAGCATGCTCAACCTCGTCCTTGCTTGCAATGAGGACATCGTCGAGATAAGCAAAGCAAAAATCAAGGCCAAATAGGACCTCGTTTATAAACCTTTGAAAGGTCTGCGGAGCATTACATAATCCATATGGCATAAATACAAATTCAAAAAGACCAAAAGGTGTAATGTAATCACGTCCGGGTCACCAGATTTGGGAGCTAAAGGTCGTGTAGGGATCAGGCAAAAGAACAATCATTTCGTAATAACAACAACAACTTTAATGAAACTAAACATAACAAAATCAAAACAATATAGCTCCAAAATATTTACAGTGCACTTTGATTATATACAAGTTAACAATTGCCCGGATGTTCAACGTCACAATATCACAGTGCCGCAGTAGTCCAACGTCACGTCACAATGCCGTCACGGTGCTGCCACAATTTCAATTCATTTAAATTTCGCCATATGACAAAAACCAACTACAAAACTCCAATTTTGATAAGAATGATTAGAAAACTACTAAATATATTTTAAAATAACCATCTTGAACTATGTATAATTATTTTTTCAAAACAATTTATTTGTATTTAGTACTAATATTATTATACTTTGCATACTGCCAAAGACGTAATTTCACAACGGTTATTAACTTCACTCTTTAATTTTGAATAAACGTTTACTATTGCCCTCTATGAGGGTTATTAGTAACTAAAACTTCTAAATGGAATGTAATAGGTGAAAAACACATATTTTTCCAGAGGGAGCTCTACTTTAATAGATTAAAGTGGATTATGTTACTAGTTGCCATATGGCAACAGTATGCAATAAAACAGGGGTTCCTAAACGGTGGTACGCGAGAATATTTCAGGTGGTACGCGTGAGTGACTTGAGCAAAATGATGCTATCAATAGCTCCTGCCTTCTGAATTGACAAATTTTAAACTTGCAACATACAATTCATTAACATTATTTTAAAGAGAAATCTTCAATTAACTTCTGGATGGGATGTAAATCCTAGTACCCTTTGATCTTCTGGCAAGCTCTGCTATTTTTGATGCCATTTGTTACGACTTACTTGTGCGAGAGTGGATTTTCCGAACTTTAGTAGAAAAAAACATAAAAGCAGAATAGGTGTTAGGGAAGATAAGTTCCATAACTCCGAATGTTGATATTTTAATCACATTGAAACAACAACAAGTTTCGCACTAAGACTATAAAAATATGCTTTGTGTGTTGAATAATTTTTTGCTGAGTTTATACTATTTTAATTTATATGTTTTTGGACCTTAAGGTAATAAACAAAACCGTAAATTAATACTATTTATATTTTTTAATTTCTCCTTTATCTCTCCTTAAGCATTTTAAAAATAAGCAAATATCTAACCATTAAATACGAAGTTTTCTCAGTAATTTTACTTAGAACACTTTTAGGAGAGTAAATAATGTACGTTTATTAAAATATTTAGGTCTGGTGGCACGCCAAAATGTCTCAAAAAGTCAGGTGGTACGTAGGTACAAAAAGGTTAGGAACCGCGGCATTAGAGGGTTAAATACCTGATCGAGCAACGAATTGATCTAATGGGCGTGTTACCAACCTTCAAACAAGTTCTTTCTGCTATTGATTTTAAAACAAAACTAACTACAACCACAGTGGCTTAACACTCTTTGTTCCTTGACAAATGACAGTGATTGCGCCCTCTAGAAGGGAAAGTGTACACTCTTAAAACAAAAGAGTGAAATCCACTCCAGTAGGAGAAGTGCATTTTCGACACTGGAAAGGAGTGAATATTAACTCAGACTGAGTTAAAATCACTCGTTTGGGGTGATCCTGTCGGAGGTTTAACACACAAAGAATCCACTCCTTCCGGGGAAGAACTTTTTCTAGACTGGAGGAGTGATAATTAACTCAGACTGAGTTAAAATCGCTCGTTCGTTTTAGGAGTGTAGGCTTTATAGCCCATTACCCAGCTCGCCAGAAGAGACAGTCACAAGAGACACACAAAGAAGGACGACACAAACGCATAGACAAATAACAACATTTATTGACAAGCACAAACATCCATGCCTTTACCGGGATTCGAACCCGATCCCAGCAGCTCGAAAGGATGGAACACTAACCAATGCACCGGCGGGCCGGCTCTTTGTGCCTTACTTCATTCGTCTCTGAAACACAAGATCTCTAGGTGAATTCTCAGATATTGTCTCGCCAAAATGTCGACTTATTCTGCCACACAGAGACGCCTACTCGCAATCGATTCTTCGATAAATCTTTGTAAGCTTTTGTATTGAATCGCCAAATCCATAAAAGGCAAGTCCACGGAAATATTTCCCTCTACGCTGTTTCTTTCGCTAAAATGTTTACATGAAGAAGCCTAAAGGAAAATTCTAAAACGGACTTGCCCTTTTTAACGATTCAATTCTTTTGTACTTTTAGCAATGGTCCTAACTATTCCACGCGGGAATATAGACAAACGCTACCGAAAAATAAATACTTGGCTGTCGGATTTTATCTCGGCGCAATTGTTCACTGTTATACTAAGAAGCTTTTCTGTTTGAGATAAGGCGTTGATGCTTCCTTTATTTGAAATGCTTAATATACATCTGTTACTAGCCTTTTGCAGCCCATTGTCTATTGCAGCACATTGTCTATTAAAAGGATCCACATGGTAGAGATGGGGTTATATCGGCTTTTATACTAATACAAATACAAAAATTGTCGACCAACAACAGGCCAGAGGCCCAGCAAGGTTGGTCCAAAATATATCTAATTCCTTACCAGTTTCCAATAGCTGTCGAGATTCTTCTTAAAATCGTCCACTCTCTTCGAATACACAACATATTCTGGTAAAGCTTTCCACTCATTGACGACTCTATTGAAAAAATGTTTTCTTACCTCCCTTCTAAAGCATGATTTATTCAATTTCTGATCATGTCCTCTGGTCCGGCTATTTAAGGTAGAACCTAAGCCCTCCATGTCTCCCTGTTTTATGAACTTGAATAACTGTATTAAATCCCCCCTTGTTTTCCTATTTTCCAGGGAAAACATGTTTAACGGTCTTAATCTACTACCTTTATCAGTTTATTTTACTAGTTTACTGGTGGGAATATGCTAGTTCCATCTGCTGGTGGTATTTCTGTAGTCTTCCTACACATCTATAGAAACTTGAATATCCAAATGGTAAGGCTTTGGCTTTAGAACGTCAAGCCCATGGATCGGATCTCATCTTTGACATAACCACCATATAAATAATAATAATTTATTTTTGTATACGAAGAAAAAGTTTTACAAAATAAAAAACACCTTGATGGGCAGCTAAGGCTCTTACAGAGGTATGGGATTTACTAAAACAAAAATTGTGCAACTGTGCAAAAACAAAAATTATCTTGTAATTGTAACATCCAAAGAAAAGTTACCCATGTTAAAAAAAAGCTGGTGTTAAAGAAATCAACAAATTTATATTAGGTACATTTTTATTGATTCATTCAAGATTATGGTTGAACCCCAGATTTTTTTATAAATATAAAAACATATAAAAACAATCACAAAAATAAGTTATTTCAACAATTCAACATCTAACCCTTTCCTAAAGTATATATTTTGTTGCTTCCCTTTCTACATTTCACCCCAAATACTCTTTGACCAGCAATCTAGAAAACTTATTCTAATAGCCAATTGTTATTTTCCCTTCAAAACAACAATTGATAGAATTAATGCAATGTAATCTGAGACGCTGCGTGTGGTGAATAACTAGATTCCGCCCCGCTGAGTGTAGCAAGAAAAAAGAAATCAATGTTTTGTCCTTAGTAAGCATTACAGTATGTCAGGAGTAATCAGCATCCAATATCCTGCTAGGCTAGTTTCGTTTTGTTTGGATACTATTTGGGATTTTGAGAATGGTTAGGTTAGGTTTGAATTATCGTCGCACTAGAAATACGCGAGGGCTATTGGCGACGGGCGTCGTATTTTAGAACCGCAGTCAAGTGACGAGCCGACGCCTGAACCCAACGCAACCGTTAAGGGCGACATCGTTAGGACTTTGAAGGATATTTAACGTGCACTCCCTAACACGGGGTATTATTCGTCGGACATTTTTGGCTGCACGGGATGTTTATAAGTCTACAGTTATTTTGGCGATGCCCGGACCCGAACCTGGGACCTTTCGCATGCTAGGCGAGTCCCTAACTGACTGGGCTCCCCAGCCCCGGTTTTGAAATAGTGTGGTCGGTTTCACACAATAGTATTAACTTACGGCATATTTATTGCAAGATTACATGGTAATGTTAAGTAAATTGGAGATTTCACACGTAAAAGAAACTAGGGAGGTAAAACAATGTACCACTTTCAATTACCACTCAATAAATCAATACATTTAAAGGTAGTTCTATACACTATAGGGTAATGTCAATGACTATAAAACCCAGAAAATCATATGGCAGGTATCCTTTATGCATGTTTGAGTTACCTTATTATGATGTCTGACGGGTATAAAGGAACTCGAGTACCAAATTTGACGTCCGTATTGTTTTAGTTCTAGCTGAAGAGTGGTTTCATATCAGTCAGTCTGACAGAAGAGCCTATGCTCGAAAACCACTTTTTTAGATGCAGCACTCTCTAAAACGCTTAGAAAACTTAAAAATCTCGATTTCGCTTTTTCCCAATCCACCTTTAATACTTTCATTTCCTAAGATTTCATCTTACATTAATTGAAAGTAAAAACCATATTTATGTGTTTATGAATTGAATAAATTTAAAATGATGCACAATTTTATATTTATTTTAGCAACTATTGTCGAAAATGACACTTTATTAAGCGAGGGACTTTTATTTCACGACCGAGGTACGAGCGAGTGAAATAATGACAAGAGCTTAATAAAGTGTTATTTGGCACGTGCTTGCTTACAATATTTTTTATAATAACGTGCAAAAAAGTATTTCTACCAATGAGTGATTTTCGAGACATCATTTAGTTTCCATGGCAATATTCTAAAATGCAAAGTAGTGAAAGAAAAGTTGTTAATTAATTTTCGATTTGGATCAAAATAGTGTTTACATTAGAACTACCGAACATGGGTGAAAATGAATTTGAAATGATGTTCGACCAACTTCCAGATTAAATTGAAAAAGCAGCAAAGGAAGCTTCGTTGAATCTTCTTCCACAAAAGTATTGTTTGGAGTGAAATTTGTGTTCTTACTTTTATCTTATTTCATTTCCTTTAATAATTTTTGTAATACTTGTAGTTTCCATGGAGATATTAGAAAATGCAAATAGAATTAACTGAGTTTCATGACCATTTAGTTTCCACGGAGATATTCATGACATCATTTTGTTTTTCTACCAATCAGATAGTCTTTTTTACTTTACCGCACTAGGGCCGAAAACCTCATTTTCGCCACTGCATGTGATGCAAGCACGTAAAGTGTCATTTTCGCAACGATTTGTGAATGAATATGATACAAAAAAGTGAACTTTTTTGCACGTTGTTATAAAAATGTTTAAATTTTATACATTATTAATAATTTAAATCTGTACTTACAATATATGATTGTAAACATCATCAAAACGCTTATTTTGTCTTGGAATCGTTAACTGATTCTATGCCAGTTTTAAAACTAACCAATCTTCCACAGAATTTGTCCGATTAAATTTTTTATATGAAACTTTTTTTTTTCATTAACATTATCCCACCACTTAAGCCATTGTATCTTGCAACAACGAATTGTTTTAAAATAAAAACAGCACTCGCTCCCACTAATCCAGGCAAAAGTGAAATCGCGCACGCAAATGTAAATAGATGGATCCTCTAATTGAGGGAGCCATTCCGATTTCTTGGATGCGTTGTAATGATGATGATGCCTCATTTGTGTATCGCAAATGTGCTTCATTATGGAGTTGCGCTATTGTAATGAGTTTCAAGGGTCTAATTTGGAATTTTTGAGCCTTTTTATCTTTTTGATTGCGCACATACTGTCATTTCAAGATTTTTTTTTTGGTTTTATGCATAAAGATGTATTAAACAAAAGGTTGGTTTGTAAATTTGTGTTTTCCAAATAGTAATTTCGAGATTTTTTTTATGTTTAAATTGGTAGAGGAGCTGTTCTACTTAATTTTTTTTAACATTTTCTAATGAATAAATAATATCAATAAACCAGCATATGAAATGAAATCCTCGTTTTTTACTTAAATTGCCTAATATGAAATATAAAGTAATGAAGGTATTGTAATGTGGTTGAAAATAAGATGTGTGTAAGATTTTGAGTTCTCTACATGTTTTGGAGGGATCAGATTCTAAAAGAGTTTTTTTTTTAATATTGATCCGTCTGTCTGTCTGAAACTACTCCCCAGCTGAAAATAAAAGATCTTTGAATATTGTATACGAGTTCAGAGTACCTGTCGGAAGTCATAATAAGGGTTTTGAGAAAATCGTGGATACGCAAAAGGTAGCTGGATTATGATTTTTCAGGTTTTAGAGTGATTGAAGGTATACTATTATTATAATTAATTTTAAGTATGAACTGATTTATTGAATTGTAGCTGAAAGTCGTGAAATGTTACACATCCCTAGTTGTGTTAATTTTTTTGCAGTTTGGTCGTACTTAAAAAATCAACAAAATTGACAGTTAAATTGAGATGAAACTAATAACTAGTAAGACTCTAAGCATAACATGGTAGTGACGAAGTTGGTAATCAACACATAAATCAACTTAAAAACAAAACTTATCAGTAGAACCAAAGTATTAAATAAATGTTTATGTATCAATATAGTTGTAAGGTTTACTTTTGACAACAAAATACTTCGAAAATTAATTACATCTACTGGTTGAAAAAAGCTGAAATCATAGAAACAATCATCATATGTCAAGGAAATACTATTAATTTAAGACCAAACAGAACATAAAAAATATCGTTCAATGACTCTGACAATACATTCAAAACGCCTTATGTCTTATAACAAAGACAAATCCAGATCTGGATTCATTTCAGTTTATTTTATTTTTTAGAAAGAAAACTCATTATTTAAATTAAATTACACTTTCTTATTTCCTTCTGTTGACTTACTTAATAGAATGGTTATGTCAAACTTTTTATAACCGGGATTGGCAACGAGCTGTTGTCTCAAGTCTTCAAAACTAATTTGATGACACTTTTAATTAAAACATTGGAGCGGGCCCAAAAATTCATTCTTATATTACTGCGGGAGGCGCTTTAATGAATATGGATAATAAATCTTGACTTATGTTCTAATTAAAGTAAAGAGAACACGACTAATTTAACTGGAGACAAACATTGAAAACTCGAGATTGCGCTGCGAAGGCATTTGTATTCAGTTTTATTGCGCGTGGGTTTCATTTATGGTTTGTAATATGCAGCAACAAAGGAGTGTGTCATGAGTTGATGGCAGAGGTAATTTCTCTAACAAGTTACTCTGCGTAAGAGTTTATATTTATTTAAAGGGTACGTTATTATGATTTGCTTGGTCTGCAATATGACGGTTTATTATAAAAAAAATATTCAACTAATATTGTAAGTTTTCTCTTGCAGTGGAAAATATTGTGTTTTAAAATTGGAAAAAGTATACTAAAATTCAGTGAAATTAAATTTATTCACAAATATTTGTAACATTCTGAAGTGCAGCATTTTATTCTTTAAAATGCGTTAATTAAAATTCCACAATTGACTGTCTGTGCAGTTGTAGGCTCTAGTACGATATCTGAATTTAAACAGGAGGCAGTAATTCCCTTCAAAGGTAAGAAAAATACGTTTTAGTAGTTTAAGGGTTTTTTTTTTTTTTTTTTTTTTTATTTTTTTTAGAGAATCAAAGAGTCACAAAGTGGATGTTAATAAGCCCCAACAAACTCCTTTTCAGAATAGCAAAAAATAATTTACCTAGATTGTTTATTGAGGCTACTACAACGCCATCGATGGTCTTTTTCTAGATGAGAAATCAAAATTTATGACTTTTTAGAGAAATTTAAATCTTACTCAATTGTGGAAGGATCTCCATAAAGTAGAATCAATTTAACAAGAGAACATAAAGTACTTTACTCAGGAACAACAATTTTACTTATAAAGATCAATTAAGAACTACGAATTTCTTAAACTAAAAAAATTAATCAATATTTTTTCAGAAAAATGCTATGCATTCTTTACCTTGAGAACTAGTACTGGTACAAAATTGGAAATTTCCTTACAAACTTTATATCATCGTTGTGATGCAAAATTCCATGACGCATTTACAGACATTTTACAGCATTTACAGACGCAATTTGACTGTGTTAAGGCTAATAACGTATGCTAGACAGACCAATTAATAACCCATTTAATAACTTCTTATCAAAGCATATTGTGGAAAACAGATAAAACTAAAAAATAGGCAACAAAAGCAATCGGAATAACAGAAACGATGTTATAGTCCGACCACGCTAAGTTGGCAATCAAAATATTTACATTGTGGACGATTCCACTTTGAATTGAGGTTTTTAAGCAGAAGAAAAAAGGGTTGCCAGCTCAAGGCGTTTGGCGAGAAGAGGAGATTGTTGGTCTAGTTCAATCTATCACACTAGAGCTGCACATCAGTTATCGGCGATAGAGGATTGTTGTTGATTGCTAGTAGCGGTTAACGATTACACGTGAAAATACACGTGTGAAATACAGGGTGGTTATAAAATACCGCTCGCTATTCGGAGTGGTCTGTAGGTTGAATGAATAATCCGTATGCAACAAACTTTGATATACTTACTAATTAAGAAGAAAAGAATGAAACCATAAAAAACAAACTCGTCTCTTGACCAGGGTTCTAAATTACGAGGCGTAATATGCTGTGTTGGCAGTAATTGGCTACGCCTTGTAATTTAGATCTTGGTCAAAAGCCAAGTTTCTTATTAATGATTACATTATTTTTCGAAAAAAAAACCTCGTCTCTTGACCAGGGCTCTAAATTACGAGGCGTAATTAGCTATGTTGGTCGTAGCTTGCCATAATTGACCATGCCTCGTAATTTAGAACCCTGGTCAAGCGACGAGTTTATTTTTTTTATGATTATTCTTTTTTATGATTCCATTCTTTTTCCCCCTTCTTGATTAGTAACTCTATGTTTGAAGCATTTGGATTATTCATTCAATCTACAGACCACTCCGAATAGTGAGCGTTATTTTATTACCACCCTGTACAAGAGTGAACCCGATGCAAGTACGATCTACCACCCTTCAATTAATAATCTGTTTCTTAACCTTAAAGAAACTTGCGCCCAAAAGCAATGAATCGCCAAACATAGTAACTCTTGCCCAAAACCTTCCTTACCTTTTTTCGAAGTGGACTGGTCCACAATGTAAATATTTTGATTGCCAACTTAGCGTGGTCGGACTATACAAGTTGCTCAAAACTAAGACTGGTTAATGTAGTATTATTATGATGTAGTTAATGTAGCAAAGTTAAAATAGCAATATTCTGCGGCTACAGAATTTTACTTTAGTTTATTCTTGTCACAATATTATCGCTGTTTAGAAATATGTAAGAAATCGAAATCAGAATCAAAATGAAATTCAGAGCTGCAAAAATTTTAAGGTTCCAGACATCATGGCGCCATCTCTTGCCTTTGTGATGAGTGTTTAGTAGTAATAACCCATTCACCTAATTCTACTTACTTTAAAATCGAAATTTATGTTTCTGATACTTATATGCAGAGCCTGTTCCTCCATAAGACCCGTTAAGCCCGGGCCTAGGACCCCCAAATTTTAGAGGCCCCTAAATTTTACTTTATATTATACTAAATGCTGTAAATCCCCAAAATATCAGTAAACTAAAAAAAATTCTGATACTCCACCTTGTTTTGTGCTCAATTTTGACTAAGAAATGGAACTAACGTGATTGTTTTGATCCATGTTTATAAGAAAGCCTATAAAATTGTGGCAAAAATTTTATATATAGGTCATTTTACATCATCATTACTAAAAATCATACGCAAAATTTTCCATTAGGGGGCCCCCAATAGGTTGTGCCAAGTCTGAGATTTCCTAAAACAGACCCTACTTATATTGTAATGCTGATCCTTAGGCAAGAAGTAATCACTAAAGGTGTAATGCTGTTTTAACTATGGCAAATGATTGTTAAAGGAAATATTCTCAAGTAAAAACGTGTTTCGTGTCGGATAAAAATTATAAAATTTACAACAACAAAAAAGAGAAAAACACAATACATTAATATTAATATTTAGGTACTTTTAAACGGTACTATAAAGTAAATATATTTCATTTCAGATATAAAGGCATTAAAACTTTCTGTGGGTTTTTTTAAATTAAACTTTCTATTTAAATTATTATAAAAACAATTATAGACTATTCCGTCTTTTTAATTTCTACTCCCAGAATAGATAGAAGATAAACTTTTCTCTTTATGCAGTAACATAAAAAAATAAAATGAGGAATAAGATAGAAAAAAAAATGCGATAAGAGAAAAGAAAAAAATTCCAGTCATGTCAGCAGAAAAATTGGTTGAATAAAACTTTAACAATGGGTGGAGGCGTCAGTGACCTCTAAGGTTAATACTCTATACTGTCATTAGGAGGTACTAGATTCACTCAATGTGCTCACTTGTGCTAATCTGTATAGAGTCACGTCAACTAGTAGTTTTGTTTTGTTGGTAAATGATTTCATTCACCATATTAATTTGGGGCTAATTCAAAACCCACTTAAACCATTAAAGTTGCACTTACAAGAACAAGGATTGTTTCTGATGAGTGTAGCTCTCGTGCGAAAGTGAGATATTTCAGCCATTACGTTTAGTTAGATTTCATAATAATAGGGTATTTGACTGTATCACTAGTAATACCTTCCAGTACTAAATTAATCATAGTTTGAACCCAAAAATAAAAAAATAATCATTAATTATTTTTGCAAAATAAATTTTTAAACAATTAATAAAAATCATTTCAAAATGGTTCTTTTGTCATCGGTATGTTACGTGATCACAAGCACGTCAATTTGGCTGACGTCACTAGTCTATATTTTTATTTTGTACACACGCTTAATTTACAATGATAAAAAAATTAGTCAAATACCCTATTGTATTTCTTAGTAATTTCCATTAAAAGGTATTTCAGCTCATCACCTGACCACACTTCAAAATTACGAGGCGTACGTCATTGTGTTAAAACTTCTCGCTGGACTAGAATCAGACAGCCATGACTCAAATTCAAAAATTATATTATTTTTTTAAAAATTTCTTTCGTTTTATTGTCTGATTTCCTGCCACCAGTTATCTTTCATTGGTTTGTTTTCAAATAAACTCATGTATCTGTATGAGTGAACAATGATGAAAATTTATGATGGTGAAATGATTTCAGAACATCTGTTCCCAGAAAAAGAACGTTTTTTTTTTCCTTTCCTTTTAGATGACACGTATACATTTTAAAATATCAAATCCAGATATCTATATCAGTTTGACCCAGCTGTATCTAATATTTTTATCAAATATTATTCTTTGGAACAGCTATGATATAATGGCCGGTCTCGATTTGGCGATTTGCGTTACGTTGCCAATCAACAAAAATGCCCAAAATTGGTAAACGTAGCACTTCATAGCTCATACAACACGATAAGTATAGCAACCCTACGTTAAATTTTTAAGCTCACCAAAAGTTGCCAATGAACAGACCGGTCATTATATTATAGCTACACTCTTAAAACGAACGAGCGATTTTAACTCCGTCTGAGTTAATTTCACTTCTCCAGTCTGGAAAATGCACTTCTCCGAAAGGAGTGGATACTTTGCGTGCTAAACCTCTCGCAAGATCACTCCAAACGAGTGATTTTAATTCAGTCTGAGTTAATATTCACTCCTTTCCAGTGTCGAAAATGCACTTCTCCAATTGGAGCGGATTTCACTCTTTTGTTTTAAGAGTGTATACCTATAATTATTTTTACCAATTAATTTATTATATAAATTTTAGAAGATTTTTGTAAGGAACCAACCATTTACAATATATTCCGGATGGCCACTTTTTTGTTAATTAAGTAAGACCAATGCCAGATACCTGGAGTTACTTAGTTGGCTTCGCCTTCAAGTTTTTGGCTCATTTTGTCGATTTATCATAACTCAATACCATTACGTTGGTTGATTGGTAGGCATATATTTCAGGCTTGTGTGCTTGGTCAGAGACCCGCTTATAAAGAACAGACACAACACACACACATACAAATACGCGACGGACGCTGCCATCTATCGCAATCCACCTCCACAATTTAGACATGTCCCTGAAGGGGAGGGAAATAGTCTCCAGAGACCTGTACCCGTGAGAAACTGATGATGATATGGCAATGATAGCCCACGGGACTTTCATACCCACAGATTTATCGAGCACGTACTCCGCATAGACTCGGTGGGTCTTCAGTGGCATCGGGACTCGATCGTGGGACCTTCCTATTCCGGGACCTCAACAACTAGGCTACCCACGGCCTCCATTATCTCTTGGTGATTAAGTTTTAACTCGTTGCCAAATAAGCTTGTTTTTTGCAACTACGTATATATACTCCAGTAAAATGACGCACTGTTCACACACTAGAAATCCGTTGCAACTGGAAGAGACATTTCTAGCCACGTATGTTTCGAAGCAAAGAAATTGCACACTTAAAATGATTTTTTCGTTTCGGAATCTCTATAATAGTTGAATTTTAATTAAATTGTTTCATTTTGCCTTTAAAAAAATTAGCTTTTCAACATTTTAAATAATTTTCAATTTACTCAAATTAATATTATTTGGTTGATAAAGGGTTAAGTTGGTTATATTCAGAACAGTTTTAATGAAAATCAGTTAAATAAGGGGCCGTGGGTAGCCTAGTGGTTAAGGCGTCGTTCTCGGAATCGGAAGGTCCCGCGATCGAGTCCCGATACCACTGATGATCCACCGAGTATATAACCCAGTACACCGAGTATATGCGGAGTACGGGGTCGTTAAATCTCTGGGTCCGAAACTCCTGTGGGCGGTCATGGCACAGTTTTTCCCCTTGTACAGGTCCCTGGAGACTATTTCCCTCTCCTTCAGAGACATGTCTAAATTTCGGATGTGCCGATAGATGGCAGCATCTGTCACTTCTGTGTGTGTTGTGTCTGTCTTACTTGACGAAGGTTTATAAGCGGATCTCTGACCAAGCACACAAACCTGAATATATATATTTCTACCAACCATATAAGTTACAATTGTATCATACCGAGTAACATGATACGGTAAAGTGTGTGGAGGAGGGAGGGGGGCAAAGACAGCGTCACGAAAACCTGTCAAATTCCACTTGGATGACGATCGAGGTTCTTCCCTTAAAAATTGGAAAAAGTATTTCATGACTTCAGCTGTCGCCGAAAATCGAGACGAGATTTTATTTTCATTTCTGAAATCATCGCCAGTTTTTCTTCTATAACCCTTTTTTGGGTTGAAGTTTAGGTTAATTTTGGTTTTAATTTAATTTTTTTAAATATTTGAAAAGATATGCAAGATTTGTCTTTGAATTTTTATATACTATTGCAGGGGTATTAAATTATGCTTAATTGGTTAGGTTAGTTTGAAATATCGTCGCACTAGAGCTACACGAGAGCTATTGGCAACGGGCGCCGTATTTTAGAACCACGGTCAAGTGACGTGCCGACACCTGAGTAGGTACCCAACGCAATCATTAAGGGCGACATCTTACACAGCATTGGGACATTGAAGGATATTTAAGGTGCACTTAATCCACACGGGGTATTATTCGTCGGACATTTTTGGTTGCACGAGCCGTTTAAAGGACGGCAGTTATTTTGGCGACTCTCGGACCCGAACCTGGGACCTTTCGCACGCTTGGCGGACGCCTAACCAACTGGGCTCCTAAGTCCTCTATGCTTTATTGAGAGGGGAAAAGGCTCTGAATGGAATACGGATATATTTTTATTTATATTCAAAGTTTAAAAAATATTTCATACATTTTATTTTAAGAATAGAGGAATTAAATTTTACGTAAAGTTTTTTTTAAATATTTTTTTAATTTACTTCTAATCAAGGATGTTCGACGAGACCCTGTGTGAAATGTAATGAGATGCCTTTTATTTGTTTATTTACTATTTATGTTTTCTTTGCTGCTGTGCACGAGCTTTCCAAACGGCGCTTTTTGCAATCTTTGCTAAAAAAAATAAACCATAAAATTTTATTAATTTTATTAATGAATAATAATATAAGCACTTTATTTAAAGGTCCGCCGATGTACAAAAAAAGTTCAGTGCATTTTTACATCGCTTTAATTTTTTTCAATGGAAAGAATTACATAAAGTTACATTTTTGATACATGCAACATTCAAAAAGGTATGGACAGGTACGATTCTTAGTGTTGTATTCAATCTGTAAGCCCTCGGCCAGAATAAACATATTCTTTACACTCTAAAAAATGAATGCTCAAAATTGACGAAATTTTCCTAAATTTTGACGGTTCCATTACTGGCAAATGCTCCGAGTTTTCATTTCCTCAAAGTGAAGAAATTTGAATCGTCATTTTATGAGGATTTGAATGTCGTCTAATCTAAAGAAATATTTCGTCATTTTTGAGCATGTGAGGACAACAATGAGATTCTGTTTCCTCAAAATCAAGATACAGAATCGTCAATTCACTATCGTAAAAGTGAGGATTCGCGTTTACTCGAAAGTCACGCGATAGTCCTGACGAAACAATCCTCAAAATTAACGAAATGAGGCTTGAGAATTCATGAATCGTCAAAAATGAAAGTGTTATTTCTGAGAGTTTAGTTTTTCTTTATATAAGGGCAAAAAAAGTTTTTTTAAAAAAAAAGCTATCCTGAGAGTGCAAATAGCAAAAACTAATATATAAGAGTATTTTGCTTACAATACATAAGGTTACAGTAGAGTCCCGCTTATCCGAAAAGTACGGGACCAAAATTTAGCAGCAAAAATAAAAAAAAGCATATTTTGAGAAATAAATCCAACTTTGTAAGAACGTATTTATTTCTTGTGTACTTATTTTAACCGAAAGGGTCGGGATTTTTTTTAATAAACCGATTTTTGGATAAACGGGACTCTACTGTACTTATAAGAATCACCGAACCAAGGTGCTTCTGTGTTAATCCAAAGTAAAAATCATGATTTTCTAAGCCACATTCCTCCAGATAGATGGTATTGAATATCTTTACAAATGGTTCTTTTTATATGATAAATGTGAAGTGCTCTATAATTCCACTTTTTGGAATTGGTTAGAATAATTAGAACAGAACAGAATTTGTTCCAACACACTATTTATTGAAAAAAAATTAATATTCGAACCAATTTCAAAAAGTGGGAATATAGAGCCCTCTTAACCAGCTACATTTATCATTTAAAAAAATATTTGTAAAATTATTTAATACAGAAGAAGAAATGTAACTTAGAAAACCATGCTGTTGCTGTTTTTCAATGGATTAACATAGAGTCATTTGGTTTTTAGATCCACTGTAACGCCTCTTAAAAATATACACTGCTCAAAACAATTAGGGGAAAGCATGGTTTATACCATTTCGCCCCCAATGATTCCGTTTGGTATCATCAGCTTCCGATTTTTTTCTCATTAAGTCGAAATCGTACTTATTTATCGTCAGTTGGAAGAATCATGTCTTTTGAAGAATTAAATAATGTTTGTTTTAATTGAATGAAAATATGACAAACATGGTATAATAAAATTCACTCCCAAAAACTTTTATAAAATAAGTTGACCCTAAATTCTTCACCCTTGCATTCTTAGAAGTTTAAAAATTGATTTTACCTTTTTTTTCAATTAAAATTTTGAAAAAGTTTTTGTTCTCATTTATTCAAAAGTTATGATTAAAAATTTTTACCCCTCAAATTTTAGTTTAAAAAAATTAAGATTTGTTTCCCTTTTTTACCATTTCAATCTGGATGCATAAGGAATCGATTTCACAAATTTTTGATTTTTATAATAAAAAATAAGAAGTTGGAACTGGACGGGTATGCAAAAGTACGCAAAGTGCTCCCCTAATTGTTTTGAGCAGTGTACATTATGGCTAATGTTAAATGATATAAATGATAACAATTATTATTCAGATACATTTTCTAAAGTGTGCAAAATAAAATATGTATTAAAAGGATGCTTTAGAGTAATTCAATATAGAATCGACTAAAAACAAGCATTACACTAAACGTCATTGACGTGTTTACAGCCATCGAATCCATGGAATGCCAAAATCTCCATTAGGGGAAAAAGTGGTCGAGCAGGATTTCTTACCAAAATGATAGTCTGTGACCGAAAACATGGAATGAATGTCAAACCCGCCTTGATTGGAGGATTTGCAAAACCCCCCAATGAACCCTGCAATTCCGGTTCTGTCTGGGAGAAAATGCCTAAGAGGGAAAAATTGTGGTGTTTGCTCTTCATTCCATGGATTCGATGGCTCATGTAAACACGCCTATTAAGTCGAATTTAAAATAATTTTTCATAACTTCTTTCCATTCAATATATGTTTTTTTAGGTATTATAAAAATTGATTTTTAAAATTTGGTAAAACTTCAACACATAAACTACACTAAATGAAATGCTGAAACTGCTGAATGAAATAAGTAAACGCTGACAATCATTGTGAGTGTCCCTAACAAAATAATTATAAAACCATTTTTCAAATATTTTCAACATTCTAAGCAACATATAAACCATTTCAGATTTGTGCTAGTGCATTATAACTTTTTACTTAAATTATCTATAAAAAAAATTAAAGAGACTACACATTTTAAAAATTCTGTAAAAGTACATAATTTTTGGTGGTTATTTTTTTGACATCAGTGATACAAATGTTGATTAACAGCAATTTTTTTGTTTTTATGATGTAGATTGTCACGTGAAGGTATTCATCCAATCACTATTAGAGAAGCGAAGATTTACGGAGGTAGGTTAGTGTGAATTATCGTCGCACTAAAGCAACACGGGGGCGGGGTTTTAGTCGTAATTTAGAACCACAGTCAAGTGTCGAGCCGACACTAAGTTTTAAGTAGGTAGATATACATTTTTCTTATCTTCAAATTTGCAACATTCAATGTCCCAAGCCACGACGACCGACGAGCCATTCCGTGGACTAGTAGTTACAAGAGTCCGCCTTCCTTGAGATTGAATCTTTACTTTAAAGATAGGGGTAAGTGGTGTACCTTGGACGTATGTGTACCTCGAACCTATGCTGATTCTAGCTCGATTAGCTTAGATATTGAAACAACACCACATGCAGTTAAAGTATTTGCTACCAGGGATCTCAGTGAAGTTCTATCTGTTTGTTTAAAAGGTCAATTTATTAAAGAGGTTTCGAAAAACTAAATTCACAGTTCAAAAGTAAATTTTTGTCAGATTCTTTAGTGTAATTTTATACTCAAACATGTAGTATTTATTCAGAAACGATGGTTATGCAATATAAAGCAAAGTTTTAGCTATAAAACAGTGTGCTTGAAATTAAGTTAAGTCTAACCTTAACTTGCTGATTAACTATTTTGTTTTTAATATCCAAGTGGTGTACCTCGAACCTAATACAAGTGGTGTACCTTGGACTGGTCCAAGGTACACTACTATAGGTCTTATGTGCTTCAGATTGTTGAAAACCTTTTTTAAAATTCAAGTAAATTCTTTCCTTTGAAAAATTAAGTATTTTAAGCTATTAATATGCAACCCTGATTTGTAAAATCTAGAAAAATGGAAATTTGTAAGAAATTTTGATATGATGTGATAAAGAATTTTTTTTTGTAGTTAATTATTTAGATTTATGGAAGCCTATAAAATTTTTACCATATTGATATAATATAGAAAATAATTATTGCATGCTCATCGAAAAAGATATTTTTTATAATAAATATCTAAGCAGAACATCCTTTTTACGTTTAGGCCTAGTTGAATAAACATAGGGGGAAATATTTGAGTTTTTTTTTCAAATTTAAGACAGAAAGATAGCCAAATGTTTTTCTATGGCATGAAATAACAGTTTAATTTTATGCTGCATTTTAACAAATACACCCGAGAAAGATTGCATTACAGCTGAAAAAGCCAAAAGGCCACTAAAAAAACTAAGGCAATAAAACCCCTTACTGAGCCAATTGACCTAACATAACCAATTACTACAATCTTGGCTAGAAGTAAGAGTAGGTTGTAAAATGTATTTTTGAATTTTATGTGGCTAATAAATATTGGTTTTTGGACTGTAAATCGGGTCTCTATACCTATTAATAATTGGTCCAAGGTACACTACCGGTTGGACCAAGGTACACCGCCGGTGGTGTACCTTGGTCCTAATTACAATTTTCTGTATTTATTTTTTAATAGTTGAAATCATTTAAATAACATGTTAAAATAAATATATGTTGTATATAACAACATAAAGTATTCAGTAAAAATATTTTTATTCACTTTTTGCAAGCAATTAAGAAAATAAAAATTGAAAAGTCAAAATAGGTCCGAGGTAACCCACCTTCCCCTATTCTTCGACTCCCAAACATGATTGGTAAATCTGTAGAGTCCGAAGTATCGACAGCGTTAGCTTACAATATATGCAAATTGCTGATATTTTTCATTAAAATTTACAGCACAATGAATTTTACATCAAATTTAAATTCATATCACAGAGTGATGATAGTACTTTTAAAATCACCCTGTACTGTGAATGAAAATGATCTTCTTACGGTGAGAACTGTTGTGAAATCACGAAAATATGATTTTCAAAGCTTTCTATTAATCGACACCAACCACGGCCTACTCAACTACTAAGGCCAAAGAAGCTCTCCCAAACACGCTCGGAACGGGAAGTTTGACTTTACAGTTAAGAGTGACGTTGTTCCGAAGATGAAGACAACCGTCTCGAATCCTGTTGTGAACCACTCGTTCACGGCTGACTACATTTTTAAGGTTCCCAATGCGTCTGAACTAGTTTCTACATATTCGGCACTCGGAACAGTGACGTCAAAACTTCCGTCTAAGCACATGTTTGGGAGAGCTCCTCTGGGTTTTGTTGTTGAAGTTGGCCGTGCACCAACCTATTAAGAGTTTAGCCCTTGGTCTGTGTATGTAGCTGTACAAGGATCAGTCCATAAGTCACCAAAGTTCCAAGAACTGCCAGCAAATTCGTCTTTGTGAAGGACGATAGTCCGCAACCGGACAAAACACAATCCGGTACATCGACAATCTGCTGGACTATCAAGAAGTTCATACGATTGTCTCCAGACATTATTGGGGTAAACCTGTAGAGTCCGAAGTATCGACAGCATTAGCTTACAATATATGTAAATTGCCGTTATTTTTCATTAAAATTTACAGCACAAGGAATTTTACATCATATGTATTTTTATATCGTATCAAATTCACATCAAAGAGCGCTGATAGCACTTATACCATCACCCTGTGCTGTGAAATTAAAGGATTTTTTTTTACAGTGAACTAGGCTGTGAAATCACGAAAATATGATCTTCAAAGCTTTCTACAAATCGACACCAACTTATTAAGGATTTAGCCCTTCGTCTGTGCATTCAACTGTACAAGGATCAGACCGTAAGTCACCAAAGTTCCGAGAACTGCCAGCAAGTTCGTCTTTGTGAAGGGCAATAGTCCGCAACCGGACAAAACACAATCCGGTACATCGACAATCTGCTGGACTATCGAGAAGTTCACACGATCGTCACCAGTTTTGGCTACGTTACCAAACATCTTATAAACACTTAGCTTCAGGTTTCTCATTTCTGTTGGTTCACAATCGGCACAATCAAATCGGACTGCCTACGTTATGGCCTGCGATCTAAACCACTCGGCCGTAAGACCCCACATGCCAAATTAAATTGTCTCCGTGTTGGTCCATGGTGCGGTTGGTAGGTTCAGTCTCTACCCAACTATAGAACTCTTTGGTGCAATCACGAAAATATGATTTTCAAAGCTTTCTACGAATGGACACGAGCTTTTAAAAAAGTTTAGCCCTTCGTCTGTGTATGTAGCTGTACAAGGATCAGTCCGTAAGTCACCAAAGTTCCGAGAACTGCCAGCAAATTCGTCTTTGTGAAGGGCAACAGTCCGCAACCGGACAGAACACAATCCGGTACATCGACAATCTGCTGGACTATCGAGAAGTTCATACGATCGTCACCAGTTTTGGCTACGTTTCCAAACTTCTTATAGACACTTAGCTTCAGGTTTCTCATTTCTGTTGGTACACAATCGGCAAAGTGAAACAACAAATATAAGGATAGAGATATGAATGTTGCGAAGAATGGGTAGTGAAAAAGATCTGCAGGATTAAAGTCTTCGAGAGGGAATATTAGAAAAGTTGATATATTACTGAAATTATACAGCAGGTAATAAAGACTCAGACAAAATAGTGCGCTAGAAAATGACTGTTGTAAGTCTTCGACGGCATCGAGAATTTTGAAAAACTTGCCTAAAAATTGTGTAGGGTTTTTTAGAGTAAAATTCGCATTATCTGCATTTATTTCTTTTGTAAATTCATTCATGTGCATAGAAATTTTGTAACACAAAACCGAATGGAGGCCTTGTATTAGTGCCACTGATAACGCTGGTAAGCAATGACAGAAAAGTTTTAAAAAGAAACATACATTTTTTACCCATTTCAGTTCAAACGTGACAGAGTAAAGTTGGAGCCTGTACAGCTTATAATCCAAAGCATAATAATCCACAATAAAGGTAAATAAAGCAGAATATACCAGCAATAATATTATCAAAACGATGACTGTAGAATTCAAGTAAGTATTTTTCAGAGGTTTCGAGGATAAGTTTTTAATTTTTTCCATTGTGGCGATTACATTTTTGGCATTGCGTCGCAAGGTATGCCAAACTAGTAACCTCACAGCAAAACTTATTGTCAAGGCCAATTCTGTCTTCCAATTAAGCCAATTTTCGTCGAGCAACTGTAACGTTATTGCTACGTGATCTATGAAATGTAAATGCAGAACTACAGTAACTATGAATGCCAAAATGCGTTCACGTGTTTTCTGCCCCTTGAAAGAAAGTATTCCAAAATATTTGATAACTACAAAAATGATGCCGTAATGTTTTCTGAAATCGGCAACCGAACTATTTTTAGTCAGCATGTGAACCTTATTCATATTTCTCTGATATTTTTATCTTATTAAATTATTAGTCAAGTGAGCCTACAATTTTATCAATTGCAAGAAGTATGTAAACAAAACAGATTTTCTCTTCAATCTAAGTTATTTAAAACAAGCATTAACTATGTTCTGTTTATAATTCGAGTGGGCTTGAAAATAAACAAACCATCCAACGCTGGAAAAACAACTGAATTCTATGCTAATCACAAACTTTAGTTTCCAAAATAAAAATAAAAAATGTCATGGCAATGGGATCCCATAAATAATTATATAAGCTAGATTTCAGCCGCAATTACTATATAGCAACTAGGCGGATAATTATATAGCAACTAAGAAATAATTATGTATGCGAAAAAATTTTACGGCAACAATATGTTAAACATTCACCGCAACTGACATATTGTTTCGCATTTGCAACTCCTGATTACATTCAACTTGTATTATCTACAAAACATATAAAGCCAAACCAATTTACTATGACAGTACTAAAAGCTACTTTTCAAAGCCTTGTCTGTTTCTTAACTGTCTCTAAGAATGGATATCGATCTAAGAGCCATTATCTCAGAGCCTGTAGATGCAATGTTTTATTTCGTTTGTCTTCAAAGTTCTTAGAACTGACATTAATTACTTTTTTATGAATTACAGTAGAACTCCAATAATAATAAATATCAGAAACCCCAATTATTTGAATGAAACTTTGCTGATTCTCCGAATTTCAGAAGAAAAAAAATTCACCAGGTCTATTTGCTACTATTTGTCATTTTGTTGTACGTCATATATTGTAACTTTGTTTGGACAAACAAAAACAAAAAAAAACAAAGCATAACATCCACAGAAGAAAGGTAGATAGGTCTGGTATAAAAGTTAATTTTACATATATAAATTTTTTTCTGACGTCCATTAGCTAATTATAACACTATTGATTGACGATTTTGTAGCGCTGCACCTTATTCACGGTAATTATTGTAAAGTGAAAATCCTGTCACACATATTTAAAAGTCTAAAATATTAAACTTTTAGTAAAAGTTAAATTAATGCAATATCTTTAAGCAATACTTGATGTTAAAAATTCCTCCATTTTACATTTTAATTGAATTTAAATTACGAAGCCATTTTCTTAAGTAAAAATTTATTTAATTTTTAATTTTGAAATGCATAAAACAATTCCTCAAAGTAAAAATGAATGAAATAATTAAAAATTAATAAATACTAATAAAATCTATCGAACAAGAAGTTTTGAAAGAACTGGAATAGGTTTGGTTTGAATTATCGTCGCACTAGAGCTACACGAGGGCTATTGGCGACGGGCGTCGTATTTTAGAACCACAGTCAGGTGACGAGCCACACCTGAATAGGCACCCACGCAACCGTTAAGGGCGACATCGTACGCAGCGTTAGGACTTTGAAGGATATTTAACGTGCACTCCCTTACACGGGGTATTATTCGTCGGACATTTTTGGCTGCACGGGCCGTTTATAGGTCGGCAGCTATTTTGGCGATGCCCGGACCCGAACCTGGGACCTTTCGCATGCTAAGCGAGTGCTTAACCGACTGGGCCCCAGCCCAACTGGAATAGGCTATTTTCCGTTTACTTTAATACTCCGTGTAAGTTTTTATGTTAGCAAATCAGCAGTCAGAAGAAAAAATTATGTCTAAAAGTAAGTATCTGGATGTCTTACTTTTCTAAATATTAAAAAAATATTAGGGTTAGAACATAATTGGGGGAAAAAACTCTACAGTATTTTCATAAACTTTCAATTAAAAAAAAAATCTTTCAAAGGATAGAAAATGGGCATAATAAACCATAAAAAACTGAACCATAAAGATTAAACATGAAAAAAAAAAAGTAGTTAACTATGAAAACATATTTTCCTACAAACTTCTTGGCTTTTTTCTGTATCTACTTGTTTCTGGCTACTTGTATCTCTTCGAAGAACTTTTTTGTGTTTGCATAAAAAAGTTACAGTGGAGGAACAATACCGCAAAATCAAAATAGTTCTTTGTAGCCGGTCCTACTTGTTATACTTTGGATGTTCCAAGTAGACGAGCTAAGAGTTGAACAAAATTATTATTTTTTTTTTAATTCAATAACAGTTCGAATGATAAATTCAACAATAAATTTTTTATAGTTCATTTTACAATTATATCTGAACAAAATAACGTCACAATGGGGGACATTCACGACCATATCCACCTGAGCTTCAATTCCAAATCGCTGTATTAAAACAAACTGTTAGTACAGGTTAGAGCAGTAGGATAACATTAGCCCGTGGTTCGAGAGCTGTAGGAACCGTTGACGTCACATGAGTGTTCCCATAGTACGAAATTCAACTTAACTGTTAACTGTAACTGCTCAAACAAATTGTAAACAAATAAAAATTCTAACAAAAAATTTCTTAAATAATTTTAATTGGATTAATTTCGAAATCGTGGCTGCAGGCTATGATACGAGGGTTTATAGGTGGTAAATATGTAATGCTTGTGAACTATTGTTTAATTCTGTATGATACTTATCCTAAAATAGTACATAAACTGAGCACGATTTCCCAATAGACCAAAATGAATGTTTTAAAATAACTATTAATCTCTTTCTTATATTATACCTAGCTCTTATTAAATCCTTCAAAACAATCCGGTTTTTACAATTTTTTTAGATTTATACTTATTTTAAAATTAAAAGCTGGTGTCATTTAGATTTTAACACATTTTCAAAACGCTCCAAATGGCGCCGGTATGGATATTAAGATATTACTAAACCAATAAGTTATAGGTATAGACTATAACTGAAATAATTTAATAGTTAAAGAGTTAATATAATTCCTGACCAAAGAAAATGCATTTTAACCAAACACTATTTCAAGTTCAATACTTATACAAGTTCACACATACACAAAAATATTGGGTACAGCTATGATAAAATGGCCACGGTCTTTTCATTTCGACTTTTTGTGAGCTTCAAAATTTAACTTAGAGTTGCTATACCAATCAAGTTGCATCAAATATTAATGTTTACCACATTTGAGCAGTTTCGTTGCTTTGCAAAATAACACGAGTCAAGACTATCCATTATATGGTAGCTGTTCAAAATGTGAAGAACTAAGTTTTAATAATCATATTTTATTGTAAATCCTTGTTAGATTTGTTTTTAACTAAACAAAAGTACAGATTTTTCACCAGTTTCTTAAATCCTCATTTTTCTTTACAGCAATAAAAGTATCATACAGGCCCATATCCTGCTCTAGAAAACTACATTGTAATAGTTTGAAAATGAGTTTACCAATAGAAGTTGACTCCTTGAAAAGGAAACCGGAAGATTTAAACCTCGAAGATCCTGAAAGCAAAAAGATTAAACCAACAACAGAGGTAGCATGAGTAAAAAGAACTTTAAGAATAAACATCTGCTCATTGTTATACATCTTTTTTTTTCTTTAAAAAAACACCCCAATACTTTTGTAATAGAAAAATATTGTAATTGGTTTTAATTATATAAATGTTATGTTTTACTAGCCTGACTAGATTCGCTTCAATGATTAACTTTTTGACTATGAAATCATCATATAAATTTTCATAAGTTATCCGGATATTTTATGCCAAATCTTTGAACCCTGACTTATTGGTATTATGATAACCTTTGGCGAAATTAGCAATGAAGTTTCTTATCATGTCACATTCACCATACTGCGGTCATTTCTTGTTTGTCTCGGCACGCACCGGGTTTGTAGTAATTCAAACTGGCTATATTTTTTTAAAAGATGCCGAATCTGGCCATGATTCTTTGGTTTAACCTTATTTTGGTTTGAAAAAAAACTATAAAAAAATTAAGCAGAGACTATTTGCACATGAGACTATTTATACATAGTTGAATAACAATCTAAACCAGAGGTTCCCAACCGGTGGTACGCGTACCACTGGTGGTACGCGGGAATATTTCAGGTGGTACGCGTGAGTGATGTGAGCAACATGATGATATCAATAGCTTCTGTATGCATGTACACTGTGCAGTTACTTGTGTGAGTGGATTTTCAGAACTTTAGTAGGAAAAAAAAACATAGAAGCAGAATAGGCGTTGAAGAGGACTTAGTGAAGATTGGTTAGATTAGTTTGGAATTATCGTCGCACTAGAGCTACACCAGGGCTATTTTAAGTGAAGATAAGTTCCATAACTAATAATGGTGATATTTTAAGCACAGGGGTAACAACAAGTTTCGCACTAAAGACATGTAAAAGTATACCGTCAAAGCGGGTAACTTTGGCCACGGAGGGTAACTTTGGCCACGCGTCGGAAAAAGATTCGTTTCTTAATTTCTCTTCATAAAATGATCTCATCTTAAATTGTTTGACATTTTTGGAAAGGTGGAAACATCTCCTTTCATTTCATGTAAAAAAAATCTCATTCTAATTCTGGCAATACTACAAATGCTGTTTTCATTCTTACAAGCATAAAATGACAAAAATCTATCTCTTCCAACTTTTGTCTGGAACACTTAAAAAAATATTGAAAATATTTAAATAAAACACTGTATTTGATTCTTTTATTTATGGGGAAGAATATTACACCATTTGTTTTATTCTAAATTGAATACTTTTTATGCTGTATTTAAATATTGGTAATTGGGAAGCTTTTGCCGATGAACACGGGTAACTTTGGCCACAGATGTAAATATTTATTTATGGAACTTTGCACTTTAAAAAATATACGTAAAAGTGTATTCTGTTTAACTATTTTTGAAAAATTCTTACTTTTATGTTTACTCATTTTTTAGATATTTTTTTTTTTTTAATAAAACGATTTTAAACATTAAAAAGATAGATAGAATGCAAGAAACGTATACCACTCAAAATCGTAAATGTAGAAAGGTAAACATTTTCAGATTCCTAATTATGAATACATTATTTTTTCCCCTTTTATAATAAAATCGTTTGCTTTTTATGAATATATTTGTTATTACATCTTGCTTCAAAAGAGTTCTTTTTCCCTAACTAAATTAGAATTTTATTTTTCTTTTAAGCGACAAACAATATTAGTATTCATTGTGTAATGCCATTCCACGATGCACTGCAATGTAAATGTTAAGTTATATGCCATTTTTAATAACTATATGTCTTATAACTTTGTTATTTTAAGTTAAAAGTTTTAATATTGCTATTTAATTCGTTAATACAGCCGTTAAGGATGTTAAAAAGTGTGCTTTTTATGTATTTCATGGGTGGCCCAAAGTTACCCGCACGGCTCCTAACAGTGTCCTAATTTTTTTAATTAATACCAATTTTTTATTAATTTATAAAATTTAACAAAAATGCTTGAAAATTATTCCTAAAAGTACAATACTTAGAAGGCATAATGATTTTAAAGTGTTTAAATAGTTTTTGTAGTTAAATTTTTCTTCTTTTGTAAAAAAAACTATGATTTTGGCCAAAGTTACCCGCACTGACGGTAATTTAAATGGTGATTAATTTTTTGCTGAGGTTAGAACTATTTTTTATTTCTAAGTTTTTAGACCTATAGGTAATAAATAAAACTGTAAATTAATGCAATTTTAATATTCTTATTTCTCTTTGATTATAAGCATGTTAAAAATAAGCAAATATCTAACCATTAAATACGAAGTTTTCTCAGGAATTTTACTCAAAAAAACCTTTGAACTCTTTTAAAAGAGTAAATATAATACTTTTATTAAAATATTTAGATCTGGTGGTACGCCAAAATTTCTCAAAAAGTCAAGTGGTACGCAGGTGCAAAAAGGTTGGGAACCCCTGATCTAAACTATATTGTAAAATGTGGTACTTCCGCTAAGTATGTTTTACATAAATAATTTAAGGCTTAATTTTATTTTAAGAACTATCAATGATTACAAGTCATTGCGGAACCTAATACAGGGTGTTATTTTAAAAGATACCTTGAAATGTGATTCATTATTCCTTTTTACTCTAGCAACCCTGTGGTACCCTTGACTAATTATCAAACTTATTTGTACTTATAAAGAAAGACTTCAAATTTGCTACACAAGTTCCTAGTAACCGGAATATTGTGCATGCACTAAGAGTAGCTGCCATAGAACTTTTCATATTTTGAAGTTATTAAAATTACCTTAAAGAGTAACTGAAAGTCGGGAAAATGTTACACATAACCTAGTTTCTATAAAAAAAACTACTTTTATTATATAAAGATTTCATGTTTAGGTAATGCTCTAGACTGGGAATTTTTAATAGTAGCCAGTGGCTACCAGGGTGGAAAAAAATGGTAGCCACATTTGGATTTTTAGTAGCCAGTTTTAAATTTAAGTATATACGACAAAAAGAAAGTGCAATTATCCACAAAACAATATTTTATTGAAGACATTTTTGAAATGAAAACGCACAGCTCCATTTACGTCACACGGAGGCCGATTCAGTAGCGCCACACAAAACACCGGTCAATGATGAGGGAAAAATTTCACCGATGAGCAACAACTGTCATCAAGTCTTTCTTCCCTACAGAATCGAATCGGAGCGTTTTATTATTATTATTTTAGAAATGTAGCTTCAGATTTAATTATATGTTGGAACAAAGAGGTAAAATTATGATCGCCACTTTTGGCGACTGGGGTTTGATTTTTAGGTAGCCACTTTCGATGTAATAGTCGCCAGTTGGCTACTGGCTACCGCTAATCTAGAGCTTTATGTTTAGGAGTCAGCTTGTCAAGTTTATCAAATAATAATTCTTTTTTTTTTATAGGATGTTGTCAGCAAAGTCATCACCAGAGCAGCAGAAGAAACAAATCGTGTGAGAAAACCAAAAAAAGTCGTACTTCTAATGTGCTACTTGGGCAAAGAGTATTCTGGTATGCAAAGGTAACAAAAATTCATTATTTTAGTTCTATTTTCTTGAATATTATTTGTACAGCCAGTTTTGATTTGCTGAACACTTTCAATTTTGAGGTTCTATGTATCCTCTATTTTGAGAACTTATGCTCCAATTTTAACTAAACTTTTAAAGCCGGTTTTTTTTTTGTTGTTATTTCACTATTTGAAATGAAGCTTATTAAATGTTACTTCATTTTCATTATTTACTTTTTTGATATTTATGTGCTTAATCTTTATTATCACTATTTTTTCCAACCAAACTTCTTTTTAAGTAAACTAAGTCTGCCTTGAAATGTTTTATATCTTAACTATTGAGACACTATAACTAATATTATTTGAATACTTCTTATGCTCCATTGAAGATATCTCACTTAATTTAATTAGTAATCTCTTGTAAAAGTAATGTTTTGAAGAATCGAGCTTGAAAAAGTTTCTTGTGTACCTTACTTTTTGCATATTTTTTTTAATCAAGCTTGTTGTAAATTAGACTAAAAAGCTTTGGAAAATTATTATTAGGAATTATTAATATCCTGTACACAAGGTTATATTAAAACACATATTATTACAAGGCAAGTATTATTTATCACACAATTATAAAAACAATGAACTCAAAAGTTTGTGTGAAACTAAATTTTTTTAAACTAGGGGATATTATTTCACTCCAGTCTTTGAATCTTGCAAAAAAGATGTAATTTCCCTCATTTTAAAATATTTTCCTTTTTTTATTCCTTTCTTTGCATACTTCCTTTATAACTATTTATCTCCTTGTTTAAAGGTATGTTACTTTCATTTTTTTTTGTCTTCAATCTGCATTTTAAACTGAATTTCAAAAATTAATTTTCTTTTTTGAGAATTTGCATAACATAATCTATGCAAATTGTCTTGTATGCCAAGTTAAGCTAATTTTCACTCATACTATATCTTTTTAAAAAATCTTCTCTAGGAATAGCAACGTGTCTACAGTCGAAGAAGAGCTGTTCAAAGCTCTCCTCGAGGCAAAGATCATCCTCAAATCCGAATTTGACTTCCCCAAAACTATGAAATTCCAGAGGGCTGCACGGACGGACAAAGGTGTCTCTGCCGTACGAAATATTGTCTCTCTGAAGCTCCCAGTGAAGGAGATCACAAACGAGCTTCCGGAAAAAGTAAACAAGCATCTGCCCCCTGAGGTTAGGGTTGTTGGTAAATGCAAAAGTTTTTTTTTATCTTCATTCAATTAAAATATGCGTAGATTTCCGAAAACAAAACTAACTTGCCCAATGTTAACCTGTTTAGAAATCAAATCAAGTTTTTCAGGACTAGCGTCTATAAGTTTTACTTATTGGTTCCGAATTTGTTGGTATCCTTTAATGTTGGCAAGTTACACATTTGTGTGTTGCAAAATCCCTGCAATATTAGTTTTGAAAATTATTTTAATCCACTCTGAAGCATCTTTATTCTTTTTAACTTATAAAAAATATGATTTACTTAGAGACAATTTTAAAGCAAACTCACAGACATATGGCTAAGTCTATAAAAAAGTAACAAAATGATATAAGTTTAAAATAGTTGTTGCTATTTTTGAAAAGTCCATCTAATTTTTCCATATATTAATATTAGAAAAGTCACTTTTGTTTTTGGAATTATTGTCCCTGTAATGAATTGGGGGTTTTTTTGGGGGGGGGGGAGGGGGGTCTTCATATTTCTATGTGTAATGTTTGCCCCAAAATAGTGTTGTATCTATACTTTAGTGTTGTAACAATAAATAGTGTTGTAACAATATACTTTATGAAATCTTATGATTTTTTAATTAAACATTTTAATTATTAACATAATTTGTTTATCTTTTCTTAATTTAAATGTAATATAACTGAACTGCACTTTTCAATGTCAACTTATATAGCTTTTAACAAGTTACTGAATAAGTTATAAGATGTATTACAGTAAGTTTGTTAAGGTAGTGTTTTAATTATGATCTAAATGTTTGATGAGCTTGCTACAACAAAGTTATCTAACATAATCCCTTTTCTAAGATAATATTTGTTTGTTGTATATGAATACTTTACACTTCAATGTTTTATTGCATGAATACTTTATTAAAATGCACTTGATAAACAGCTCAATTTCTTGGTAAAACTTAACTCTCGTCCCCCAATATGAGATTAAATAATCTTTTTTTTTCTGCTTGTTCTAATGGTAACATATTAGTCTAATTTGTCTTATTACTTTACCCAATCCTATTCTGTTTAAAATTATGTAATTTTGCTTTTATAAGTTCATTTGAGAATAATTGTTGATTACAATGATAATTACCTATCTTTGATTTTAATACCTTAATTGATGTGTAGAAAATTGCTTAAAAAGCTTTTGACTGGGTAACATATTTGAAAAAATTTTGCTGTACTTAGAAAGTTTAAAGCATTAATTCTTAGTGTCATTTTATTTCTACTTATTTGTAATTTATTTGTTTCAGCTGTAAAGAGAGTGACACAATCATTTGATGCTAAAATTGCATGTGATGCCCGTACGTATTCTTACATGCTACCAACATTTGCATTTGAGAATAAAATAGAGGGTAATGATGAACTATATCGCATTACAGGTATGTATCTCATGTAGTTCCTTATTTTAGTTCTTAAGTATATATTTAACTAAGATGTGTCTATACTAAACATGTATATTTACAATTTAACAAGATTTTTGGGACTGATTACCTACTTGATGTTTTAGTTTCAAAATTTGGTTACTTAAATCAACTATAAAACTTAACGTTATAATAATTTTCTTAAATTGTATTGTTTCAAATTGCCACTCATTTTGTTGTCCTGTTTTAACTGTAATAGGAACTTGTATTCAAAGTTCAGGGTTCGTACGCCTCCTAAAATTCCTGAAAAACTCTTGAATTTCATAATTGTTTACTAAGATTCCTAATAACTCCTGAATTTTGTGTCTAAACTTCTGATATTTTTCCTCTCCAAAATTTTTTGTTACAACACGATATCGTTTTTCCTCTATCTCTGCTGGTTTTTTCCTGTACTTTATTCTGAATGAGTCTACTGCACATGCACAGTCAAAAAATAAAGTTCAGACCTTGTGATATTAGTTAATGTCCCAAAATTACTTTTTAAAAGATATTATTCATCTGTTTCATCATTTGAAGTCCAGTGAAATCACTAGATTAATACAATTATAAACAAACCTGTTCAATTTTATTCTTCGTTGCCTCCTGATTTTACGTTGTTGCTCTCCTTAAAAACTCCTTAGAAACTCCTGGATTTCATACTTGATGATGATGGTGTGATTATTACGCCAGAAATCTATGACTGCTCCCCTTTGCTCATGCATTATTTTCTCCAAAGCCACATTATTGCAACAGACAAGTATTAGGAACTTCTCTTCCAAATTTAAAGCCTATAGTTCTTTTAGTTAGAGCTGTAGAATGGTTTTAGATGACAATTTGCTACTCCAAGGTTCAAAATCCACTTTTTCAGAATCGGCAACCTTCAAAATGTGTAGTAAACACTGTCTCCATTTTGGATTTGCTACCCATTGCAAAACTTTCAATACTTTATATTTCTTTATAGATAATTAAAAATAAAAATTTATCTAAACAATTAAATAAGGAAACTAATATGTTTATGTCTGGCAATGATCTATTCAAAGCATTGAATTGCACGATCTTTTAATCTACTGTCATAAATATTAATCTATGTTTTGAATTGCTAATAGAATTAAATAATTAACAAATTGTCCCAAACCTAACCTGAACAAACCTTATCTAATAAATTTTAATAATTTTCCATGATGACTACATCATTTTTCTTTTTAAAAAAAATACAGTAGAATCTTGATTTTGCAACCTCTTCGTTATAAAGACCGCTTTAGATAGTCCCAAACATTTTACCATAGGAATATTATTATTAAAAGCCCTCTTTTTGTGACCGAAAAACAAGCAGTTCCTCGATATTGCGACCGCATATTTGTTAAAAAAAATTTTAGAAAAAAATTTGCTACAAGAAGCCATTTTCGTATTTGCTTCAAAATTTCAACTTGCGGAAGTATTTGAGTGAATAGAATTGTTTGCTTTTGTTGAGCACAATAAAAAAAGCCTCTCCAGTAAAGAAAGAGGTCGAACATTGGATGAATAGGCAAATTGGGCAGTGACCAATTCCAGGAATTTGCTATGACCAGTGTTGCAAAAGAAACCAAGGTCAGCTTAATTTTTCACGCATTCTGTAAATTGGTTGTTAAACATTGATGTAGAATATACGCCACCACATTTGACCATTGGACTAACTGAAATCGTACAATTTGCATGTCTACAAAATGGCTCTTAAAAATAAACGGAGCCAAATTTCTATCAATGTGACATTAAATGTCTTGTCCCTATTGTGAGAGAAAGAACAATGCCAAGGATGTTCTACAAAAAATAACAGAAATAGAAAATGCCATTATTATGAACTATGTTAGAACTTTGAAACAATCTTCGATTACTTCATTTTTATCTGCATAATAAATTTAAATACAAAAATAAACCTTTCTGTAGGTATCTATACATTTTTTCGCAGTTTGTAAGGTTTTTCAATTAAAATTCTTTATTACCTCCCTTAAGTTGTTGGTTCAGAGAGCGGCCGCTGTATCAAGCTTCTACTGTGCTATTTTTCACTATTTGTTAAAAATCATTAATATTGTAAACTTATCTTTACCATTGTTTTACTTGGCAACCCATTTATATACTAATATCTACCTTTCAATTGCTTTTTTCATAGATGAAAAAATCAAAGAAGTAAACGAAATTCTCACAAAGTACTTGGGAACTAAAAACTTCTACAATTTCACTTCTGGACGGTAATTTAAAAAACTCATTAGTTTTATTATTTTTTGAAGTGTTGTTATTATGTTAATTTTATGATGTTATTATACTAATTTTGTTACATTTTCAATATACTTAGCCTTAATAATTGTGTTACTTGTAAACTTCTTTAGATGAGTGAAAAATACAGTAGTTATTTGTGTGTCTGGTTCACTATTGTAGTTTTTTTTTTATAATGATCAACTTAATTATAAAATGCAATAATTTAATCTTCACTTATATTTTAATTATTTATGTCATTTCATTCTCAACTATAAATGCATCCTAAACTAAATTAATCTAAAAAAATTATAACTTTTCTTGATTTTTTTTTTAATTCTATAATTCTCATTCTATATCTAACGATTGTCAAAAATTCTGATTGTTAAAAGCTATTTGTAAAAGATTGAAAAAAAATTAAACTTTTTAACTAAAATTTTTAAAATACATCTATTATAATTTGAAATATACTCTATGACTTATGACTTGAGTGGGGGGCCCGTTAGGGCCAAGCACCGCGACCACTGGTCTATTGTACTAACCCCATCGTTTAACCTTGAAATAGGCCAATAGCTGAGATGAACCTCAGAATTTCCCTGATTGGTAAGTTATCAACTTCCCAGGCATCGATACAATGGTACCCAAGATACTCAAATCTTTGTGCAGAGTAGTTGTCACATTCGCAGAGAACATGAAACGAACTTTCCTCAACCTGTTGACATGCCCTACAGAGAGGGTCATCTTTTACACCCATAATATTCAGATGTCTATTGAGAGCACAGTGACCTGTTAGTAGCCCAATAGCTACACGAATCTCTTTCCTGCTAAGGCTAAGTAGTTCCTTGGCTCTCCTCCATGGAGCACTCTGGTTGAGCTCCCTAGCCTGCCTTTGATCGACTGCCATTTGCCAATCAGCGAAATTGTAAGCTTGGAACAGCCGCCTTATGGTATTCCTAACAGAATTATGCGGAAGGCCAAGCACGGGCTCGGGACCTATAAAAGCAGTCTTCGATCCCGCTTTTGCCAAAATGTCAGCCACTTCATTTCCTTCAATCCCTCTGTGCCCGGGAACCCAAAATAAGGACACTTTATTAAGGCGAGCTAACCTTGCGAGGGACAGGTGACATTCCCATACAATGCTAGAGGAGAAACATTGTTTGGACAGTGCAAGCAATGCTGCCTGACTATCTGAAAATATCCTAATTTTTTGGTCCCTAACATTTCTGTCGAGACAGCTGTGTGCACAGGCTAGGATAGCAACAATTTCAGCCTGGTACACTGTGGCAAGATTCCCAAGAGAGAAAGAAATTTTTGTGTTATTGGAGACACAGTAGGCCCCAGCACCTGTTCCTGAGGACGTTTTAGATCCGTCTGTGAACCAGACCTCATTAGCACTCTTAGTGTTAATCTGACAGCTATCCCATTCCATACGTGTGGGAATATGTATGGAATAGCTGTCCTCAAAACTGTATCGTTTAAGAATCCAGTCTTTGTTTGCATTAAGGCAAAGATGCCCTTGAACTTGAGTTCCGAGGTTTTTAAAAGTAGTAGTTTCATTGACAGTCTTCCAGTCACCAGTAAGCTTAAGCCTATCAGCACACAAGACCGCCTCCATTTCGACTTTTTTTGAGAGGGGTAACAAATCAAGCAAAATCTCCATGCTATCAGATGGCGTTGTTCTGATTGCCCCTGTGATGGCTATTGTGGCCATTCTTTGTAGACTGGTAAGTTTCTTTCTTACAGTGTTATTCAGAGTTTTACCCCACCAGACAATGGCCCCATACGAGACACTGGGACATACAATCGCAGTGTATATCCAGTGCATTACTTTAGGAGATAACCCCCAAGTTTTCCCCAAAGCCTTTCTACATGCCCAAAAGACCCTTTTTGCTTTATTGATGCAGTGTTGAAGGTGACTTGAAAAAGTAAGCGTTTTATCAAAGATAATTCCAAGATATTTTACCTCATCTACAAGAGTAAGGCTTTTTCCGAAGAACTTAAGAGCCTTAATGTTATTTATTTTATCAGCTCTCATTCTAGTGAAGGGAACAAGGTTGGTCTTATCGGGGTTTACTGTCAACCCAACAGTGTTACACCATCCCTCTACCTTTTTTAGGGCACTTCCCATAAGGTCAGCGACTGTATTTGGAAATTTCCCTCTAACGACAATGGTGATGTCGTCAGCATAGCCGATGCAGTGAATGCCCATGGTGTTGACTTTACAGAGAAGTTCATCAACTACAAGACACCAAAGTAGAGGGGAAAGTACACCCCCCTGTGGACAACCCTTACAGCTATCAACTCTAACCACTACACCCAGAAAGCTGGATGTAACAATTCTAGTTTTTAGCAGATTTTCTACCCAAGAGCAGACAATTCCATTTGTTCCAACCCTATGCAAGGCTCTTACAATGGCATCAGTAGGTACTCTATCAAAAGCACCCTCTATATCAAGGAACGTAGCCAAGGCCAGTTCTTTTTGGTTGATTGCCCTATCGAGAACCGTAAATAGGTCGTATAGAGCTGTTTCAGTTGACTTACCAGGTTGGTAAGCATATTGGAATTTCGACAAGGGGTTTTGTGGTAACACCTCATCACGAATGTATCTGTCCACCATTTTCTCCAATGTTTTCAGAAGAAAAGAGGAAAGACAGATTGGTCTAAATGCCTTGGCAACAGAGTAGTCTGCTTTACCAGGCTTTGGGATGAAGACTGCCTTGCTCTGTCTCCATGCCTCTGGTGTGTGTCCATAAACAAGACAAGCCCTATAAATTTTACATAGGTGAGGAACTAAAAGATCAATACCCTGTTGTAGTAGCACAGGGTAAATACCATCCACACCCGGGGATTTGAAGGGTTTGAAGGAGGAAATAGCCCACCTGATCCTTCGATGTGTAACGATTTCCTTTACCACTTTCCATTCATCCTTACTTTTCCTAGGAAGAGAAGGTGGATAGTAGGTTACCTCAGATCGACACACTTTTGATTCAGGGAAGTGTACCTGCAATAGCTCTTTAAGTGTTTCTTCCCCATCTTTGGTAAGTTCCCCGTCTGTTTTGCGGATGGAACCCAGTTGACTATACTCATCTTTGGTAAGTATCTTAGTTAGCTTTGAAGCACAGGAGATACCTTCCATTTGGCTACAGTAATCCTTCCAGGAGTCCTGCTTTGCCTTTCTGACAGCCTTATTAAATGTTGTAAGTCTCATCTTATAGACAGACCAGTCTCCAGTCTTTTTGGCCCTATTAAAGAGTTTCCTGCACTCTTTCCTTAAATCACCAAGATTTTTACTCCACCAGGGCACTCTTCTTGGTAAACCTGAAGAGGCCAACCTAGAGTGGGAGTTAAATGACTGCACAATAGCTCTCTGCACATTGTCGACATTCATGTCAATGTCCGCTAAAGAGGGAAAATTAAAGTCATTACCTCCAAGAAGCAGCCCCAGCTCCTCCCTATAGGAATCCCAGTCAACCTTTCTGGGATTCCTGTTGCCCGCAGGCGGTGTTAACAGCGGGCCTGAAAGGTTAAACAGAATTAGTCTATGATCTGAGAGATAATCTTTCTCGGATACATGCCAATTCGAAACGCAGTTCACTGCTTTGGCATTACAGAATGTAACATCTATGACCTCACTTCTTTGAGAAGTGATGAAAGTTGGACAATTTCCCCTATTGAGAATTGAGAGCCCATTGCTTAGAATGTATAAAAGCAATTCCTCACCTCTGTTGTTGCAGTCTTTGCTGCCCCAAATGATGTGATGTGAATTAGCATCACAACAGACGATAACTTTCCAGCCAGACTGAACACAATGGTCAACAAAGCGTCTGGCAGGAGCCGATAGAGGTACATTTTCCTCATATGGGAGATAACAGGACATTAAACATGATATTTCCCCTTTGCTATCTGTTAACTTGATGGCAACATTGTCCCCATCCAAAAAGTTAACCATAAACATAGCATTAAGAGACCTATTAGTAACAATGCATGCTCTGGGTCTCTCGCAAGTGCGGTCGTAAAAAAGATTACCAGTGCCTCCAAGGCCAAGAATTTTACCATGGTGCACCCAGGGCTCTTGAATAAGAGCGATATCGATTTTACCCTCAATCAAATCCTTGCTAATAAGAGCAGTAGAGGATTTGCTGTGATGTAGGTTGATCTGTGCTACCTTTAAAGGTTTTGCACTACCTAGGTCATTTGAAACATTGGTTGTAGTTAGGGCCATTAAATAAACAGTCAAACCGCAACCATTCTCTCTAGAAGCTAAGCTTCCATTACTTCGCCAGTGAATTCGTCAGTTTCCCTCAGAAGTTCACTGCCTGAAATAATTGTAACATCTGAGCCAGAGTCGGAGTGTATACCCAGATCGGAATGTAGATCAAGGGAAAGTTTACTAACCTCATCAGACTCATCGGCAGGTACTACCTTTGAGTCTGTTGGAGCGTTGTCAGCGATGTCGTTGCTGACCTGCATCGGAGTTTCCTCCTCGACAGCGTCTGTTTGCGGCTTTTCCACCGGAGATGTGACGGTGGAGCTAGGGGTAGGGCTCGCTGTGCCAATTAGCTTGCAAAGCCCTTTGCCGAAAGCACCGCAGAACAGCTTGTTGTTATGCTGCCTTATGAAGGTGGCCGCCTTCTCCGGAACTTCGAGCACCCACCTCATATATGTGGGTGCCTTGTCCTTTGAAAGAACCCTCCAGCCAGCTGTGGACAGGCCAGGGTTCTGTTTGGCCAACCTTTTGAGGAGGATAGATTGGTCGGTAAGCCCATGGTTCTTGGTTTTGAAAATGAGCTTGTAGGGCTTTGGGAGCTCCGCCGCATCAAGGGTTTTGACAGCTGTGTCAATGCTGCCAAACTTCCTGCCATTGATGGATTTGAGGAGCTCCACCGCATCTGCTCCGATGCAGTGCATGATGAGCGCACCGTTGGACAGAGCAGCGTTGCTGAAGTGAGGCTCGTGTCCTTCAGCTGCATCATCGATGAGGACGTCCAGCTCATTCTGTAAGTTGAACGCCTCTGATGTTGATAGCAAACGCTCCGGGAAACCTTCCAGAATGATTGCCATCTTTTTCGTGGCAGCAGCTTCTGCAAAGGATCCAGAGGCCCGTTCCAGGTTGGGCCGCTTTACAGGTGCGCCAGGTGATGGGGTTGAAGCAGAGTTCGCAGGCTTTCGCTGACGCTTCTGCCCACGGAACCTCTTCTTTTTTTCCTCCATCTTAGGATCTGTAACAGATACAGAAACATTAGAACCTGGCCCCGAAGGGGCCAGGGACGAAGTGCCGGGACCGAAAAGGTCTCCAGCACGGTTAGGGGTGTTGATGGCCTGGTCCGAGGACTGACCACCTGACTTTACAGCAGAGTCCATAGATTCACGCTGGGTTAGTGTAGAGCTTGAAAGCTCGGTTGAGTCAGATCCCGATTTGCTCAAGGTGTCTGACGGTTTATTTTTTTTGTTTTTATTTTTACCCATATTTTTTTTTTTGTTTTCAACTGGGAGCAATTATCTGTCACTGTCTACCTGAGCTCCCAGATGTAGGACAGAAGGCTACGTACAACGGAGGGTCGCCACTCCCCCCGAGGTTGACCGTTAGAGACACACTTAACCCCTGTGCCCTGAGCACCCCATGTGCCAGATACTTCAGCACGGTCAACACCTTGTATTTTGGGTTGCCGTTCACACCAAGGTAGCAGAAACCATGCCAGTGACAAGCCCAAAAAGCCAGCGCATAGTGGCAGTCCCCCCGATGTTTAGGTCTGTTGGCAAAAAGATGCCAACACCTTATTGGGGTGCCAGTGAGCCCGCCAGCACGAATGCCGACAGCAGCTACACCCGCAGGACTGCGCTTCTAGCAACGGCCAATCGGACCCACCTCCAGCACGGATCCCCCCTCCAAGATGCTATGCCATGGCAGAATTTAGGCACCCTCCTCATTTGGTCCTATATAGGCACCATTCCGGGCTTTGGGTCCGGCATAGGGGCAAGGCAAGCCCTACAGAACAGTAGGGACGGCCGACCTATGGCTGAGGAATTGTTACTCATTTAGCACCACCCGGGAAGCACGTGTAGCTTGAGGTACGCTACGGACGCGAGTAACACTACAACCCTAAAGATACTCTAAGGACAGACATTTGTTTTAGAAAGACTTTCGAAGCTCTACTATTGTCACCATTTGTTTAAACATTCAGTACAATTTATTGTTTATTTTTTTTTTTGCATTCATAACTTATTTCATTGATGCATGAGGATTAATAATAACTTTCATGAATTTACTAATCAGAATTTTGTATTTATTTTGAAAACTATTTTCAGTAAACATTTAATTGATATTTTTTCTATTTGGTAATGTGTAAAAAGATTATTTTTTAACTAATAACAATTTTTTTTTTTTTTCAGATTACCTGGCGATCCCAGCTGTAAGCGGTATATTCTCTCTATTGAAGTAAGCTTTAACGTTTTTGACTACCAGCTGGTATATTTTATAATCCTTTTTAAACTTTGTCATGAATTATTTATTTAAAATATATTAAGATTTTATTTTAACAAAAGCAAATGTTTATTAAACAGTACGATTTCTATTTAGTTAATCCTTTATTTCCTTGTTGTTTTAAATTATTTTATTCCACTTCATATTTTTATGTTTATTATGTTTTCCTATATTTTTTTTAAGTTAATAACTTTTGATAAATATTTACTACAAAAAGAATAACATGGAAGACCTTCATAACTTTTATGTCCCCATAAGTAAATAGATAATATTTTTCGTTAAAACCGTTTATAGTTGAATTGGATGTAAGTACTAAGAAAAGTTTCCCTACATTTTCAGTATATGACAACCTCTTTTGATTTCTCAGTAATTAACCAAATATCTTCTTGACTCCAGCAAAAAAAAATATTTGAATTGTTTTATGTAAGGATTGTTCGCGTTTATACAATATTTTTCCCATCTACAGTTATGTAGTTTAAAAATAGTTATGTAGTTCATCATAAGTGTTAGTTTACTCAGTTGCATGTGACAATAAATGTTTTTACTACTGCTTGGTACAGCTTAGAAAACGACCATCATACTTCAAAAATTGCTATTATATTTTTTTCTCTCATGTTTTTTACTCATGTTTTTTACTATTTACATTCCGATTAAATTAATACTCCACTTTTATTTTAGCTTTTTTTTTTCTAAAATGGTTTACCTCTGCTCCCAATTCATCGCATTAAGGGGGTTCAATACCCTCAAATCGGTGAAAAAATCAAAACAAAAATTATTGGCTTAAAATACTATTACAACCTTTATTAATAATGTCACAAAGTATCAAGACGATTGGAAAACTATTTTTGACATTAAAAGCCATTTTAATGTCATGGCTTCGTAAGGAAATGGGTTAACAATAAAAACTTTAAACGCGTTTTTCTCAGAACTTGATTTTTTGAACTTCGATGTACCTTTTCTCAAAAACTATGCTATGTTTTCTCGTAAACTTTTTTTTATGTGATGTAACACATAGTATAGAGTAATCTAAGGTTATGAATTTTTATAGAACTAAAGTGAAAAATATTTTATGGGGCAAAAAAGTGAGAAATTTCATGATTTTTGGGGTACTTTAAAACTTATTTAATTTAAAAAAATCTAACAGTTATTTAAAAGAAACTTTTAACCTCAGATTAATATATAAGGTTGGTATAACACACACAGAAATTTTTAAGATGATCTGATCAGTAGTTATTGTGAAAAGGTACATTGAAATTGGCCAATTTAACATTACCGATATCACTGGTCAACAGTGAAAATGCAAATGAGATAAAGTACCCAATTCTGAATGATTTCGACGTGCTAAACACGAATATCACCTTAAAAAATGAAAGTTAGCTCTTGTTTTTTAGTTACGGTCGTTTTTTCATTGCATAGGATACAGCGAAATGCAGGAGCGCACCAAACGCAAAATTAATTAAAGTCAATTTTGTTTACAGAAAACCTCCAAATTTGAGGCTTAAACAGATTTAATTTTATATTATCAACCCCTGAGAGTGGGAAGAAATGATAACTTCCAAGGTTTTTGCAACCATATTAGCAGCTAAATAACCCTTCTAAGCAATGTAATTGTTCTCATCTCAAGAGGTGCAGAATAAAAAGCAATAAATTCATTGTATTTCGCACTTGGTTGTTTTAGAAGCTGTAGAATATCAAAAATTAGTATTAGTAATAAATCTATAACTGTAATGCTTTGTAAATGCATTAATAGAGCAAATAACTCCTGTTATATTTGCGGCAAAGTGCAATTTTTTGAACACAAAAAGGGTCATCACTGCAAAAGTAAAGAATGCTTAACATCTGTATTTTGGTTTCAAGATGGGAGACTAGGAATAATTTCGGGACTCCTCACTTATGTAGTTAAGCTTGAGTAGTAATAGCCCTCGTGTAGCTCCAGTGCGACGATAATTCAAACCTAACCTAAACTTGAGTAGCAAATTTGTCACTTTGACTTAATCTGGGACAACAATATTTGCTTTCAATTTATTTAACCGAATTTGAACATTTAAGCTGTTTATTGCAAAATGTTAATTTCCCAATTTGGTTTCCAGTGTGGTCCGCCCTTCGAATCGTGCGGCTTAGAGTTTTGTGTCATCAAGATTAAAGGACAGAGCTTCATGCTGCATCAAATCCGGAAAATGGTCGGACTTTGCATAGCAATCATGAGGAACTTAGCTGACGCAAGCGTCTTGGATAAAGCATGGCTCAATGAGAGGGTACCTATGTTTTGTTGTTTCCATTCTCTTAGCCTCTTACGACCCAAGCAAAATCTGACACAAATATTCTTTATCTAAACATACTTTTCATACAAATATATGCTAAAAAGTATGTTTTGCAAAGAAATTTTTTATGTTTAATTGTTACTTAGAGACATGCCTTAAACTCTGAAAATACAATTTTTTTGTGCTATAATGCAACAAAAATGGCAATATCACTTATTTGTAGTTAACAGATTATTTTAACATTGTTTTTAATGCAAAATGCCTTGAAAATTAGCTACTAAACGAACTTTTTGAAAAGTTTGAAAAATAATTTTTTGTAATAGTTTTTTAAGAACTTGAATATTGCATTGACCTTTGTTCACCTTCATTTTTTTATAGAAATAAATTACTGATATCTGTAATCAAATCCTGAAAGGTGATATTTGGATCTTCTTGGATCACTCTCAGAACTAATTAAAGTGTTAATTGTTTGTGGGGAGGTTTTAAAAAATGTCCCCAAATGGAGACGCCAGGTCGCAAGAGGTTAAACCATTGTCATGAGCATCATTACAATAAGAAAGTTTAGTCATAGATTAAATTAACAGTGCAAAAAATTTTGAGTTCATTGTAGTGGTTACTGCAGTTAACCTGCCCACAGCAGTATATTAAATTATCTGCTAATGAAATTGATCTTATATTTCTACATCCTTAGAAAATTATTTTTCTTATGACTTTATCTGAGGCCTCCAAATGATACCACCAGGACTTTTTAACCTCTACTTTAAATTACAACAATTTTAAACAAACAATTTTAACAAACAATCAAATTTTTTATTAAATTTGTAGTAACAAAAGAATACATTATCATAGATATCTATAAAAAATATATGCATGTTGCCATATAGTTACATCAAGTTGCACAAAGCTCCAATTTTTTCTTTCTATATTTTAAGTTGGAAATAAAAAGGTTTAGAATAGTTTTGTAACTTTAAATTTATGAAACGGAAATACATTTTTCCTCTGGATCAATATTTGAAAGTTATTTATTCAAAATGAAGAGTCTATTTCCTAAACTCGCATTCTCCAATCCAAAGTGTAACTAAGTTATTGGTGTCCACCATTCATTGGCTACTTTTTACAATCATAAATTCATTTGAACAAAGTCGAAAATGAGCAGACCAGTCCCTATATCTTAGTTATAAATTGGAAAATGAGCTGCTCAGTGGCTGAGAGGTTAAACGCTTCCGCCTCGTAAGCCCAAGATCACGCGATAGAGCCCCGGCTGAGTCGCCAGATTTAATGGATGGGAAAATCTTGGGCACGCATGTCATATGATTATGTAGCATGTAAAAGATACCTAAATTGCCCGTTTGGTTTGGGTTTTCTCGGCATACTTTAACATCTACATAGAGCTTAGATTCATTGTAATCTGCGCTTCAAACTTGGTACAAGAGTCGTCTAGGTGGTGCCACAAAAAAAATGGCTCTGTTGAATATGCCCAGTCTGCAAAAGGCTTGACTGAAAATATTGCAGCCCCATTGGGAAAAATTTTAAGGAATGTGAGTTTTGCAAATAAACTCCCTGCAATAGTGATTACACCCTTTCATTTACAGTCTTCTCGGCAATTCAAACAAATTTTTTACTCAAATTATTTATGAGAAATTAAAATTTAGAATTAATATTATTTCTTATTAGTACTTCAAATGCATTTTGTCTTTTAAAGAGATGTGGGAAAGCTCTTTTTGAACTTATTAAGTTCATTATTTTTCAGCATTTATGACTTGCAACATTTAAGAGGATATCACAAGACAGTAACTTATGTATTAATTAAAAAAGTTGGAGTCATTAGTTTTATTTCTGATTTCTAACACAAAAGTTTTAGTTTATTATATTTTAGCATAAGTTGCTGAGTATTCCTTTCTTCTTCACCTTGTGCATTTGTTAAATTTTGAACATTCTTGTTTAGGAGGAGCATTATTGTACAATCTTTGCAAAATGTGTTTGCCTCATATTTTTTTTTAATTTGCTTCAAACTGTGAGTTTGCATTATTTTCCAAGTATGAATAACTGTTCATACATATATTTCTATTGTTTTGTACATTAAAAACTGTTTTATACTAATTTTTATAATAAATAATATGTTGTCGTGTCCATGGATATCCCATGGAAGGTGGTTGTCATTGCCTCCAACGAGGTTGGACTTTTTTACACAAATAAAGGCGAAGACAAACACATCGGCAATAACTTTTTATTGACAAGAGAAATAAATTGCAGATATTACATATTTTTAAGATTTAGGGTTGTCAAGTATTTAGCTGTATATATTTATTATTTCTCAACAAACTAAAATTTATTGATATCTCTTATGAAATGAGTTTAACCCTTTCGCTACTAATCATTTTTGCTTCCTCGAAATATTTGATAGGAATAACATTATCGAATCCTTAGTTGTTCGGGCGTTTTGGGGCGCTTCAGTAAGGAAAGGGTTAAACTTTGTTGAAAAGAAAATAATTAAAACAAATTTCCTTAATTTTAAACACTTCTTAAATATTATTCATATCTGTATATTTTGCCATGGTTATCAATTATCACAAAACTTAAAACCTGATTCCTAGTTATTCAACTGCTACTAGATGCATGTTATTACATAGTTTTTATTTAAATACCTATACACATTTGATCACTCATCACTATCTGCACAATACTTTATTGACTATTATTTTCTTGCATTTTCAGCTTGACATACCCAAAGCTCCTGGGCTGGGCCTGATGCTGGAAGAATTGCACTATGATTGGTACAACTCAAAGTATGGTTCGGATGGAATGCATGATGCATTGAAATGGGAAGAATATGATGTAAGGCATTTTTTCTTTAATAATTGGGTTTGTATTTGTTAGCAAATAGTCATGAGTATTTATACTGTTATGTACTTTATCTTAACCCTTTCAGTCCCAATGAAAATTTGGCATCATTTTAGAAATTTCATTCTGATTGTCTATAGCCATTTATGATATCAAAAAGCACATAATTCGATTTTTCAGACATTTTTCTACTGGAAGTCCCAATAAATGTCAGCCCTATTACTGTTTTTTTTTTTTTTTTTAAATTTTGATCAGAAACATGATGATGCCAAATGGCATCACTGGGACTGAAAGAGTTCATAAGAACATGAACACTGCTTGATGTTAAAAAGTAGAACAATTCAATTTGTTAGCCATAGAGTAATTTGTGAATAGTTAAAATGTTGTATTATTTTGTGATTATATTAAAGGTTAGTCTTTTTGCAAATTACTTGAACTGAATCCCATAAATTATAAAAGATGAAATAGGGTTTGGATATACAAATCTTTTAATTGTTCTAGATTTATTTTTAAAGCTTTAGAGCCTTAATCATATCCTTGCCCTGCAACTCTGTATGACAATTTTTTATAAAGTTTATTTGGTGATTAAATTTTTCAACAGTTAAAATCTTTCAAAAGTAAAATGTTAAAAAAGTTTGGAGGGATCATATCAAAAAGTATTAGATCCAGGGAGTTTGTGATTTTTCTTAAGTTAAATGAAAAATGCAATAAATATATAACTATCACTTGTTGCTCATTATACATACAGTTTTTTATTTCTGGAAAAGAATATTTTTTTAAAATTATAATCACGTCAGCAATTCTATTAGCTATAAATTAAGAAGTAGTAATAGGTGATTCCATGCACGATTATCCTTTCTGTAGTGTAAGTCATGTTTGTGAAATGTGATTATCACTACAACTTCTAACAACTTTTAAATGAAAAAATTGTGGAATAGTTGATCTAACCTTATTATAACTCAAGAATGTAATGTACTTTATTTAATTTAATTTATTTTTTTTAATTTAAAAATGCTTTGAATCTTCTCCTTAATTGTGACTTACACTACAGTTACATGTAATTAGCCTAATATATGATTCAGATTTAAGCAGTGAAGTAATTTATAATTAGGAGTTACTAGTTACTAGAGTTAGGAGTTAGTTGTAATTAGCCTAATATATTATTCAGATTTAAGCAGTGAAATAATTTATAATTAGGAGTTACTTCGATGTTTTTATTTAGGTTGTGTATTTTATGTCTTATAATAATTTATGGTATCTACATATATAGAAATACTGATGATTCTTTATTTCCTCTTAGGAAGTGATAGAAACTTTTAAGAAAGAGAAGATTTGTTCAAACATAGCACAGTCAGAAAGAGAAGAAAAATCGTATCCTTTTTCAAATATTTATATATGTTTAAGCTTTCTTATTACATTGTATTTTCTATTTCAGCATAGATAATTGTATTGGAAAATATTTATCTTTGAAACTATGTTTTATTACATTAGAAATGCTAACTGAAGAATGAAAGGTTATAAAGGGAATGTAAATGTATTAATTCTTTGATTTTATTTATACTGGATTCAAAACAACAGATGTCTAATAGCAATGCATCTATTATTTTCTATTAAAAGTCAGATTTATTTATCTGCATATACTTCTAAATAGTTTAACCAATACTAAAAAAAGTAATTTTGATTACTTGCTAATTCAAGTTGGAAAAATAATACATGCAAATTAATAGCTTAACAGCAAATGCTTTTCTCATAAAGATTTCTTTTTAAAACAAATAAATTAGTTTAATAACAAACGAATTACAAAAATGCCTTCCAGAAATATTGATTCTATATTTGTCCTTGAAAAGTATTAGCAGCCCTATATTGACCCTGTCAGTCCCAATGACAATTTGGCATCATCATTTTACAAATTTTTTTCTGATCGTCTATAGCCATTTATGATATCAAAAAGCATATCATTCCATTCTTCAAACTTTTTTCTATTAGAAAATTTGTTCCCAATAGATGTCAGCCCTATTTTTTTTTTAATTATGATCAGAAACATGATGATGCCAAATGGCATCATCACTGGACTGAAAGGGTTAAAGTTATTTATCTTTTTACTTAAGTATAAAATGTGATTCAATCTTACAATTTGTATATTTAGATGTATACTAGGCAATAACAATTTATTTACTTGATATCAGGGCTTGAAAAATCTCAGATATTTTACCCGTCCTCCTTAACTGTTGAAATTGCCTTATAGGGTATATAATTACCATTAAATGTATTTCTCCCCTTGATAAACCTGTATTTTTTTAATTATTAAATAAGGATTCTATTATCTAATTAGCATTTCTCCCAAAGTATATATGGTTCCAACAGCTCGTAAATTTGCTGAAATTAAAAATTACGCTATCCTTTAGTTTTCCTTAATTTCACAACCAGCATGCTGCAATGGCTTGAAACGCTTCCACACCACAGCTATGACGTCAGAGATGCAGGCCCACCAACGCTACTTCCTCCAAAAGAAGAAAATGGCAACCTTGTAAACAAAACGACCCCCATTATAAACGGATCAACATTAACAGACAACAAACAGACTGTTAAAGAAGAATCTCTTGAAGAAACAATGGAATGTAATGTTATTCAAGAGATTAAAGCTGAAGTTGTGCCTTGTAATGTATCTTCGTCAAACTCAGGTGTAGACAACTCAGAATCGATTGATTCTGGGGTAAAATGTGAGAGTTAATAAAATGTTATGTTTTCTTTTTTGACTTTTTCATAAATGGATGTTACAAATGTTTTGTTTTTATTCATTGTTCGTTTCAAGTGTTCATTAAGTGGAATGGATATGTCCCAGGTCGTGAGTGACTACAAAAAATTTGAATGCAGATAAATTATTTTTTGAACCTCTACGATACGTTGTCTATTTAGAAGGCGAGCCCCGAAAACATATTCCTTCCCCATCCTTGCTTGTGGTTTTCCGAAGCGGCCTGAGCGCTTTTTCCCCCACCCTACTTGGGTTAGAACTGTTCGGATTGCTAACCTCACAACAGAACCTCAAACGTGTTTGGTTTAGAAAAGCGATGCTTTCCCCTTTCCTGGAAAACCAAGCAAAGGGATGGGGAAAGAAAGCCTTTTTGAGGCTGGCATTGTAAATAGACAGACTATAGTCAACTGGGAACAGAGCACCAATCAGACTTCTGATTGAAGGCTGGAAGCAGCTATGTCACCTTGCAACAAGCCAATTGATACAATAGTTAGATGTCATAAGAAATAAATACTTTTGATTGTTGCATACTATTCACATACAAAATATTATGTATCCTGAAAAATACATTTATATTGGTATTTTTAATTGAATTATCTTTGATTGTCCAATTGCAAAAAGACATGTTATCCTAACTCCACTCCGGTCTTACCGAAGTAGTTTTTCTACAGTTTTTTTATTTTTTTTTTCCTTATTAGAACATTTCCGAATTTGAGGTTTTGGCTGATCAAATCGTGGCGCCATCCAGCGGCACCATTTTCAACTTTAGTTGTACTCGCTAAAAAGAATTTACAAATTTTGGGCATACTCGTAAATGACTCTAAAATTTTAATCTTGTTGAGGTTAATTGCTACCTGTCAACGAAATGGCAGTTTGTGACTTTAAAAGCGATTTTTTTTATCCTACTTTTCTTTTTCAATTCAATAGAATTGACAAAAATGGAAAATAGGCATTGACGTCATGGAGATTTTCGAAAGTCTGTCTGTATTCTCCTTCCAAACTTCGTTCTATAAATCTGACTTTAAAAAAAATATTAGCTTTGCAAATCTTCCGATTTTGAAAATCAAGCAGTTGTCTTTTATATTTTTTGTGGGTGCTATGTCCAACTTGGTTGTTAGATTGGTTCTTGTTTGCTCAGAGTGGTTCATAATTACTATAGGTTCGCTGTCAATGGCCATCGTGTAGCTCTAGTTCGGCGTTTCCCTTACTAAAATTTAAGGTATTTTAGAGGTTTTTTGGAGGTTTAAACTAGGTATTCATGGTATTAAAAGGTATTTTTGAGGTTTTCAGTAATAATACCTCTTGGAATAATACCTGACCGAAGGTATTTTTAAGGTTTTATTTTCAAATACCTAGAGAAACCTCTGAAGTTTTAGGTATTTTACAAGTTTCGCGTGGTTTCTAATAAAAACCTATGGTATTTTAAGGTATGCAGATAAATACCTCCTGAATACTACAGGTATTTTGAGGTTTTATTTTTTAAAACCTATATACCTCGGAATCATTTGGTATTCATATAGTTTATATGGGTTTCTAATAAATACCTATGGTATTTTAAGGTATTTAAATTAATACCTCCTGTATACTTCAGGTATTTTGAGGTTTTATTTTTTAAAACCTATATACCTCGGAATCATTTGGTATTCATATAGTTTAGCGAAGTTTCTAATAAATACTTATGGTATTTTAAGGTATATAGATGAATACCTCCTGAATACTACAGGTATTTTGAGGTTTTATTTTTTAAAACTTGTAAACCTCGGAATCATTTGGTATTCATATAGTTTACCGAGGTTTCTAATAAATACTTATGGTATTTTAAGGTATTCAGAGGAATACCTCTTTAATACTACAGGTATTTTGAGGTTTTATTTAAGTATTCTGAAAAATATATTTATAATTGCGTGAAAAAAATCCGACTTTTACATTATAATTTCAATATCAGACGCGTGCAAAAAGTTAGACTTTTTGAAACAGTGAAAAAAAGTACTTTTTGTCACCCAATAAAGCAGTGAATAAAAAGCTTTTGTCACTATTTTCATAAGATGCCAACATTTCAAGCTAAAAGTTCTATTTCATAATATTAATAAAATCCAGATATTTATCGATCTGCTTTTTTTTAAAGATAGTAAATGCGCGTGAAATATTTTTGGACCAATGATTTTTTTTTCACACAATTATAAAAAATATTGTATGAACCACGTGCGAAAAGTAAACTTTTTAAAACACGTGTCATTATTTCACGAGCGAGGTAATCCACTAGTTTTAAAAACTGTTCACACTTGTTGCATAATAGATATTTATGCAACTAGTGCGAAAAGTAATGCTTTTTAAAACAAGTGGATTTTATTTCACGAGCGAGGTACGAGCGAGTGAAATAAAGACACGTGTTTTAAAAAGTTTACTTTTCGCACGTGTTTCATACACTATTTTTTATAATTGCGTGAAAAAAATCAAATCTCATTGGTTCAAAAATAATTCACGAGCTAATTAGACTAAAATAGACTAAGAGATGTCAAGGAAAACAACCAATGAACTCGCAGTTCGGAGCGCGTGACGCTATAAAAAACCAATAAGCGTGTTTCAACATTTTGTCAAAGAAAGCAACCAATGAACTCGCAGTTCGAAGGGCGTGACTTAAGAAATATTCCCATCGCGAGAAAAAAATTCATTGATTCAAAAATAATTCACGCGCATAATATTTTTAAATACAGCAGATCGATAAATCTTTGGACTTTATGAGTATTATCAAATCGAAATTTTACTTGAAATGTTGGCATCTTATAAAAAGAGTGCGACAAAGTCTTTTTTTCACTGCTTTTGGGTGAAAAAAAGTACTTTTTTTCACTGTTTCAAAAAGTCTAGCTTTGTGCACGCGTCTGATATTGAAATTATAATGTAAAGGTCGGCTTTTTTTCACGCAATTATAAAAATAACTATTGTAGGGATAGCATGGTATTGAAGCACGTACTATTTTTTAAAACTATTATCGAAGTCATTGCGAAGATTTTTTTATGAAATTAAATTAATGTATTTTTAGAAACTATAGTTTTATAAACATAGTTTTGGTAGAAACTTTATGTGAATGCAAATTAATTTCTATTTAAAAGTTATTTCACATGCATACAAATAATATGTTACATATTTTATGACCTTGATATCCATACTTACGACTCTAATAATGCAATAGAGTGAAAGTTATAAGATTCTTACTGGCTAATTAAGTAACATTTACAATAGACTTTAAAAGCAACTATGCAATATTTTGTGGTTCAAATGTATTAAAGATAAAGTATCTCCCATTTTCTTTTCATTATTTTTAAATACAAATATCTTGGGCTCTTGGTCTTTTTCTATTCATTTTTAGTAGGAACCAAAGAATATGACTCAAAATTTAATATGGATGCTATCAAACAATTTTGCATGAGATTTAAACATTTTTAATATGATACAATCAAATACTCTTATTAAGATATATTTATAACTGTTTAAGCTATTTATATATTTTCTAAAAACATCTTTTCAAAGTTCCTTTTAAAAGTATAGAAGAAAAGTTTGAAAGCACAAAGTTTTATAAAAAAAATACAATTATTTAACTTCTAATGGGAAAACGTTGGGCTCTGTTTTTAAATAACGACAAAAAAAAATACCTCTCTGATGACATGTACCTACGAAAACTTACAAAAAATACAAAGGAATGTCATTTACATAACTAAAAAGTATAATTTTTAAAATATTAATTAGTTATAATTAAAGCAAAATAGTAGTAATTATTAATAAACTATAGATGGCAGCACTAACGAGTAAGAACTTAAATGGTTTTAATCATAACTAATCAATATCTTTAAAATGTATTACATATTTTAATGGTAAAATAACTCTCTTCTGTATATTTTAGTAAGTTTTCGTGAGTACAGGTCGTATACTTTATTTAAAAACATGTGCAACCCTTAAATGCCTAACACTAATATACAAAACCATCTCAGTCTGGTGTAGTGGTTAGAGTGTCTGAATCCCAGCTTGTTAGTCTTCGGTTCGATTCCCGGTAAGTAAAATCATCTATTGTTGTCTTGTTCATATATGTAACGTGTCTCTATGGTCGTATCTGTGTATTTACTTGTGTTAAAAGGCGACTAACGTCTTCGGGGCACTGGCATTTCCATGGGCAAGACAATAACATTTTACTCCTCAACTATTGCAAGGTATTTTAAGAAAACCTTTAGGTTTGTTTAAAATACCTCATTGAAAGGTATTTTGGAAAACCTTTTTGGTTTATTTAAAATACCTCATTAAAAGGTATTTTAGGAAAACCTTTGAGGTTTTTCATCAGAGGTATATTTTAGGTATTTTCGAGGTATTGGATTGAGGTATTTTCAGCTACTAAATGGTGCAGAAAAAAACCTCTGATGTATTAAAAAAAAACCTCTGTTGAAGGTTTCTAAATAATACCTCTATGTATTTGTGAGATACCTTCAACAGAGGTTTTTTTCTAATACATCAGAGGTTTTTTTCTGCACCATTTAGTAGCTGAAAATACCTCAACTCAATACCTCTAAAATACCTCCAAAATACCTATGAAGAGAAACCTTATAAATACCTTAAAAATACCTCAGAATTTTAGTAAGGGTTATTTGCATGTCTCAGGTCTTGAGTGGCAACAGAAATCTTAATGAAAATAAATTTTTCCCGAGCTTTGATTGGTAATAACACGTCACTTGGAAACAGATGACCAATCGTAGAACCGATTCCAAGAAGTGCTAGAGTGAAATCGGATAGAAATTTCGCAACCTGAAACAATCCAATTCAACCAAAACTATCAATAGGAGAAAACATTAATTCTGTGTTGGGTTCACCACTGGGTCTTCCTCCTCGTGTAGCTCTAGTGCGACGATAATTTAAACCAAACCAAAACCACCGGGTCTTTGTTTTTATTCTTACTTAGTTGTTTAAGTTGTTGCTTGTAGATAAAATTATTTTATGAAACTTTATTTATTTTTGGTATTTAATACTTTAAAAAATCGTCTGATTTTAATTATTTCTTCTATTTTTAAAAATCATCGGATTTTAATCATTTCTTCTATTTATTGGTTTAAGTTTTGAAGTTGTGCTCCTCTAAGCAATTTTTACATTATATTCTTATGTGTTTGGGACTTGATAAACAAAATCTGACTCAACAATTACAGTTTTGGACTCTTTGTGTGTGTGTTTTATTTTGGAATATAGTTCTATGGACTCAGTTTAGCTGTGAAGGACTTTCAAAGATTAAGAAAGAAGAAGACATGCGATTTTTAAAAGAAACTCCTTATTACAAGAACACTACGTATAGAAGGTTAGAAGATTCCTCATTTCTTACGACTGTTAAAGGTAAATTATTTCGGAATTTAATGAAATTTACATACTTTTAAGTATTATCTAAATTAATATTAAAAGATAACGTGTGAAATTGGTTGGGGAAATACCGCTTAGCTAAAGCCACCGCTTAAAAATGTAAACATATTCGGCTCGAAGCGGTGTTATATTTTATGAGTAAATTCTAACTCCAATAGACAGTCGGGCACCTACATTCCAAACTACAGGGTGAGGCAAACAAAACCGGACCCGAGGTGGAGATAAGAATACGACAGAAATGTTACCAACTGAAGCTTTTGATCACTTCAATATTAAGCCCAAACAAACGCTTGGCGACTTATTTGCCGGCAACTACGCTATGGTAGAAAAGCTAGTTGAAATAAAATATAAACAAGGTTTGTAGTAGGGCTGATCACAAAAGTTCCCACTTGTGATTATTTCGGTTGTTATTTATCCTAGAGAATAGGACCTTATTGTTCTTGGTAATACAAAACATTCTAAATTGATTGCAAGACACAAAATTTGCATTATGGGACGTCTTTATACAATACGAACCAAGATCTGAACTCACCACTAGTCTATGAGTAGCTCTAATGTGAAGCTAATCCGATCCAACCAATGCAAAAACATTTCAGGCGGCTTCAAGATTTTTTTTCTCGCCAAGCATTTCTACGTATTCCCATCTCTAGATCGAGGCCGGTTTTGCTTGCCTCACCCTGTATAACAACTTAATTTTAACTCAAGATATGTAAAGAATACCGGTACCCAAAATTAAATAATTCGTACCTAAATAGAATCATTTCGAGTTCATTATTAAATAAAACTAGAAAAAAAAAGTGGGCATTCGTTTGTTCACGCCTTCGTGCATTAAAATGCTAAGACTTTTTGTCGGTTCAAAAAAAAAATTCTACTCATAATATCCATCAACGACGAACAGTAACAGATAGTTTGGGTGTACAAAAAATTCTAACAGTTTGATATTCAACAACGTTTCGAATAATTGGAGTTCTACTTTAATATATTAAGAATTTGATTTCACTTATAAATAAAAACACTTATATTTCTCACCTACATTCGAAATAACAACTATACTCGAAATGTAAAGAATACCGGTATCGAAATAGGGTAATTCGCTCCCAAAAAAAAGAATTATTTCGAAGCAATTATAAAATTAGAAAGGAAAAAAAGAATGGGAGCAGGCGCGCAGCCAGGAATTTTTCAAGGAGGGGGCTCAACACTTCAGAAGGGCACTTTTACACAAATTCCTGGGGGCCTGGAATAGCCCCAGGATCTGGGGGGTAGGGGTTATCCGGAAATTTTTTAAATGCTAATCTTCCAAAATACTATTTTTTAATACATGTAATCATACTAAATTTATACAAGACTGCTGGGAAAAACCCTTAAGACCGTGAGTGGTTAATAAAAATTCCCAAAAGGATTTTAAAATTACTGGAATTCTGATAGTTGGCACGGAAATAGTTCTTTACAATGGAATTGGAACTCCAGGGAAAATTATCAAAAAACCAAAACAAAATTTAAATTTGTGAAAGAGGGTCAAAATAAGTGAAATGTTTTAAAACAATTCTATGATATCTGTGTTGTTTTTTGATATACGATTAAGAAATTTCTAACAGCGATTCCTTAAAATTTGCCATTTCCGTCAATCGTTGAAAACAAACCGCTCATCCAAAAAGATACATTTAAATTCAAAAGCACAAAAGCATGTTTCAAGTTTCAAATAAAATATATTTTAAAAGTAACTAATAAATACATCTAATTGTTTGCCTGAAAGTAATTGATTTTGTGGGCTTCAAAATAAAAATGTGATATAATGCCAGGAACACAAAGTTTCAATGTACTAAAATTTTGAGGAAGTAACATCCTACCTTCAAATCTCCTCTCCAGCTACTTATTATTTGTCAATATACGGAATAAATAAAGATATTTTATAAATTATAATTCAGGATTTGGCAGTTTCAGCAGGTTAGATTTCTCTAAATTTTTGCAGTTTGGCCATTCGGAGAACATTAACTTCAAAATCGTGTTTTAAACTGAGCGCTTCTGCCTTTTAAAAGATAGACGAAGTGTTCTAATGCCTTTCCACACATGCCTAAAAAAACACGTTTAAAAATTTTCACTAATTCTATCGTCTGAATAAGTCACTTAGTTGTAAAAACTTAGAAACAGGCAAAAGCAACTTTTGAAAGCCGTCGTATGTTTAATGTTTACTCAGTCGGTTGCATGCCAGGGCCCGACTGACAACTTTTGTTGCCCAGGGCACAAGTGAATTTAAGAATCCACAACGTACATTGATATGAATATCTATGTACGTGAATTTTTTCGTTTCAAATTTATAAAAGTGTATAACCTTTAACAATTATCTTAGATACTAGTGTACATACTGCTTAGATTTGATATTTTTGTAATATTTTTTTAATACATACTTAAGATAGGATATAAGAAACCTATCATATTGTCATATCATGCATACCTAGAGTGGCTCCATAAATAGTAAGTACTATAAGAGTGGAGACACATTGCTCCCCTGCCGATTACGTGAAGGCAAGCATCTGCAATCTCATTGGCTGGCTCCACTTCCGGAGTCCAAGGAGTCCAAATTTTCGACCACTGTATTTTTTCTCCATAGCGCGTCCATAGGAATTGTGAGTGTTCTACGATAATCTGCTTAATCTGCAAAACTTTAGGTATGTTTAACTTTTATATTGCATAATTGGAATAGGGAATAGTCCGAGCTACATTTTGCATCAAATATTTTTTGTATTTAACAAGTTTTAAGGTATGTAATTTAAGTTTTTTTAAAATTGTTCCAACTTGCAATGTCTATTTTATCAAGTTTTCGTTAATAATAATCCTAATAATCGTAATTTTAAGTACTGTTTATTATAGTATTATATTCAATGAATGATTATGAATTCCTAAAAGCAAAAAATAGTTGTTATTTTAAGTGATATAGGCAATTTTCGGAATTTGCGTGCAGACGATATTTGGCCACGTTTTGGCGCTAGCTGGCTTCACCATGTTGGCGCTTTTCTAAAAGGTAAACAAATGAAAGTCTGTACGGTATGAAATGTTATTCGGGAATGTACTATTTTTGTATTTCAAAACTTATTTAATGCATTTTATTGTAAGTAAAGGTTCAAAGAAAAGTTAAGGTTGTACCTAAAACCTATTTTGTCATGTTAAGTGTTTACATTACATAATTTATTAGGATTATCTGTTATTCTAATTTCTTAAATAAATACAAGCAGTAGGGATGGACCTAATTTAAATTCCAAAGCAGTTAATTTTTCTGTATTTTCCCATAATTATGAGTATTGAAGACACAAATATATTTTTTCGGGATAAAAAAAGAACATGCATTATGGGATTAATAATTATATCCATGTGTCTTTTTTCGCTGTAAGATAACATTTAAAGTGACATGTAAGGCGATTTTTTTTTAAGGTGAGTTCATTATTCAGTGCTTCATATTCTTTACAGATTATATCCCTTATTAAATCTAAAATCATAAATTTGGATATGGTATATTGTTCTAAAAAGTAATTTAAAGTGCACTTGACTACATAATAAAATTCACAAATATATAAGGAAGTCCTAAAAAATAAATTATTTAGCCTGGAGTACCTATTTTTCTATTTCATAAATTCCATGCAAAAACTTTTTAAAATTAAAAGAATTATTTACTTTATAGCGATTATACTTCTCAATACAGTTTTTAAATGTATTAAAATAAACCTTTAAAAGTATCGTAATTTGTTATGTTGCCGTTTTTATATTGTTAAAATCTGATATCTCCAAAAATCGTATTTGGATGAAAAGTGGAGTTTTAAATTAAAAGAAAATGTATAAATACAAATTGGTTATAAAAAATCTTAAGTTTTTCAAACTGTTTTGTTAGAAACAAGATAAAAAAAAAATCAGTGTTATACTCAACAAAATTTTCTAAAAAAAAAAAAAACTGTCCAAAAGAATCCGATACAAATTTCCCCCATCAGGAACCCCGAGCAAATATAACTTCAGTTTCGGTTTAGTCCGACGAATAATACCCCGTGTAAGGGAGTGCACGTTAAATATCCTTCAAAGTCCCAACGCTGCGTACGATGTCGCCCTTAACGGTTGCGTTGGGTGCCTATTCAGGTGTGGCTCGTCACCTGACTGTGGTTCTAAAATACGACGCCCGTCGCCAATAGCCCTCGTGTAGCTCTAGTGCGACGCTAATTCAAACCAAATCAAATCAGTTTCGGTTTAGCTTTGGCGCCGTTAAAAGCGATAACGATTCTAGGTTGGCACGAGCCGGGGAAGAGCGTGGAGAGCCGGTTGCCAGTCACTCCCCAGTGGCGCCACTCTAATACACTTGTACATGGAGCCACTCTATGCATACCAGATCATATTTTACATACATACATAATTATTTTATTTACGTTACCCAGGCATTAATTAAAAAAAAGTTACATAATTACTATAGTGGCTCGCTTTTGAAAAATCAATGGCACTGGGTTCAATTGCATTATATTTATTAGTAATTTTCTTCTGGCAACAAATTTGGGCGCATATTTCCCTCAATGCCATTCTTTTTAAAGCAAATTTTGGGGCCCCATTGAAGTGGGGGCCCTGGGCACTGCCCCGTTTACTCTTCCAGAAATCGAGCTCTATTTGTAGGGCAATTCGTATCAACTAATTCATTTTGGAAAGTGATTATGAGCTACGTTTTTATTGGTTCCGTTTTTCAGGAATATTCTGCAAATTGGCTTTTTTTTGCATTTAAATGCATTTTTGAAGATTTTTTTTTTAAATTACACAATTTGGGCAAATTAATTTGGACGAAAGGGCACTTTGTCGCCGTCAGAGGGGGGCTCGAGCCCCCCGAGCCACCTCCCTGGCTGCGCGCCTGAATGGGAGCAATTCGAATAATATCCAGCAAAGGCGAATAGTAAAAGATAGACCGAATGGAATTTAGTCTGAAATTAGGATAATCAGCAACGCTTCGAATAATTGGAGTTAACTATATTACGAATTTAATTTTACTTATAAATATTTATTTCTCACCTATATACATTATTTATCCAACATTCCAAACTAACACATTCATTTTTTACAAAAAATGCTCCAAAATGGAATAATTCGCACCCAAATAGAATAATTTCGAAGGTAATTATAAAATAAAACTAGAAGAAAAAAAGTAGGGGGCAATTCGAATGTTCACGCCTTCGTGCATCTGTGACAGAAACACGGTTTCAGACACCCTTTCCTGGAACTGTGACGACTCAATTGTCGTGTCTGAACGTGATTCGAATGTGTCGGGCAGTTGGAAGTGCAAGAAGTAACTGTTTGTTGTGGTCAGCTGTTGTGTAATATCAATTAAAAGTTTGAAACTGGTGACTCTAAAAATAATTAAGTTGGTTTGTTACAAAATCCGTCACTTAACCCGCTTCCACACAACAGTAGTGATTAACAATTAAAAAGGCTCCAAACACAACATTAATTCTATATTAAACATCTGCATGCTAAATTTGGCTAGTTTCATTTATTTTATTTGGAAAATTCAATGATTATTACTTACCGTTTGCAAAATTAATTTAAATTTCAAAAAAAAATGTGTAATATTCCTCGCCTTTAAATAGAATGAAAACATTTCATATCAACTTACAAAGAATCTTGTAGTGAAATACATTTTCCATCCTTTCATACTGATCGATGTAGCAACTATAAATTTATTTTAATTTACTGTCTAAAAGAATTACAGTATCTCGAGCGATTGTTGCGATGGCAATGGTGATTTTATTCTAATAAAAATGGCTTCCTATGCTTTTTAAATGAGCAGTAAATTTTGCAGTTTTTAAATAATTGAAGTACTACAAATTCGAATTCTTTTCTGAAATTTTCTATGAATTCTCATTTCGATGCGCTGAATTTTTTAACGTATCACACACACTTGTCCGTAGAATTTGTAGTTCGTACTATACAAATGGGTGACGGACAGACAGATAGACGAACATACAGACGGACTGTACGATTATAATACCTTCCACTTTTTACGTTATAATCGTAGTGTGGAAGCTAAAATTAGGTTTTTGAAAAACTTGAGGCGTAAGTATTGGCCATCAAGGCCCCGACCTTTTAATCATTGCCCGATCTATATAGGAAAACTCAAACTATGGGCCCAACAAATTTTTTGGGCCAAATGCTGTGCATGACTGTTAATATTGATGGTGCAACTGAAAGGGTTAATATCACAATTTTGAAATTAGGTTAAACTATACCACCAAAGTCAATAATTGCGCTTTTGGTTATTCTTGTTATTCGAGAGCGCCACGGTGAGTACAGCTGTGGAAATAAAAAAGTAACCACTTGAGGTTATTTCATCCGTTAGTCACCTTATAGAATCGGACCTTTTTGAGATTGTGTACAATTAACATTCTGAGTTAATTGCACGATACAAAATTTGCATAAGGGGTCGGCTTCATATTAAAAATATTACGATATTTGAAATTTCCAATAGCAACACCCAATTTTAATAACTTAGAAAGGTTAAGCACTCTTAAACCCTTAAATCTAAGTTTTTGTTACATTTGGATGAATATTTGACGAGTTATTCAATTAAATCACTTGTGGACCTTTTGGGGACCATCTCTAAAATAACAAGCAAGCATGGTTGCAAAGCCGTCTTTATTTATCAATTACACACGTAATCTTATACACAGTTCCCTGAAGGGTAATTAAAAAGTATTTTGTGATTAACTCAGCAAATTATGAATAAAATTTTTTAAAAATTGGGATTTCACTTAAACTTCTTGTCTTAAATTTATTTCTTTAAAAATATTAAGGGGTTTAAATTCATATTTTTTTTAAAAATTAATATAATGATTATTTAAAAATAGAAAAATTGTTTCAAATACCCCAATATTGAATGCATTTTGTTTGGGATATTATAATTTCTTTTCAGTAAAAAATTCGTTTCATTATCTTAATTATTTATAGATCGGGATAGTTTTTTTTATGTGCAACTCATTTAACATTATGGGACCTAAACTTTGCACGTCTCTAACTCCTCTAATAATGCTTAAAAACTAACAAAATTTGGCACTTCGTATTAACATAGGTCAGAGATTTGAAATATGGATTCAAAAAGGGGTGTTGCTATTGGAAATTTTAAAGTTAGTAAAATTTTTAATATGAAGATGGCCCCTTATGCAAATTTTGTGTCATGCAATTAACTCAGAATGTTAATTGTTCACAATGTCAAAAAGGTCCGATTCTATAGGATGACTAACGGCCAAAATAATCACTAGTGGGTACTTTTTTATTTCCACAGCTGTACCATTCGTTTTTTGTATAAACAAATTACTTTGCTTTTAAGGAGTTGCTGGCATTGGTGCTGTTTAACGCATTTTCTTAGATAGGGGGATTAGATTAGGATTCTTAAATGGTTATAGCAACTATCAAACCAATCACATTAGGTCAACGTCGTCAAAGTCAAGCTAGTGGGTCTCAATAAATTTTAAAATTTACTGTCATTATGAGGGGGGAAGGGAGGGTTCTACAGAACTTAGCATAATAAAAACTAATTTTTAAGGTCTCCTAAAGTATGGAGACCCTTGGCCCGGGCCGAACGCGCCTTATGGTAGATCAGGCTCTGTTACTAAAGTAGGGGCTCCGACTATAATGGGAAGGATATAAATCTCTTCCATTATAGCACTTGCATAGAATATATTGCAGGTATACCTACCATATTTAAACTGACTTCTTAGTGTTATATTTTATGAGTACTCAAGTACACTCTAAAAACAAAAGAGTGAAATCCAACCCTATAGGAGAAGTGTATTTTCGACACTGGAAAGGAGTGAAAATTAAATCCTAAATAGCTCGTAATCAGCCCTACATCCCCAAATCGCTTCTAATCGCCTTAAAATCGCTCGGTTGTTATTAAGATTGTTGGACTGGTTTAACAAAACAAAAGAGTGAAATTCACTCCTATAGGGGAAGTGCATTTTCGACACCGAAAGGAGTGAAAATTAACTCAGACTGAGTTAAAATCGCTCGTTTGTTTTAAGAATATAGGGTAGACTAGCCAGTGAACGTTTAAGGCGCTGCGTTTGCCAGTGAATGAACACCAGGATCCAGGATCCAGGATAAAATGGCCAGGGCAACCAACCATATGTCAGATAGCTTCCTACTACATGGGAGGAAGTCAGTGTTGCCAATCCATCTAGTGGAATGATTTTCAATCCTTATTTTTTTAATTATATTTACCAAATGTTCATTCACTGGGGACTGTTCACTCACTGGTCAGTCTACCCTATACGCCCGGTTCATATAATATTACGGTTTTTTGTACTTAATCACCTTCTAGGTGTTTTGACTTAACGATGGTTTTGTTTGATTGAAAAACGGATCAAAGGCATTAACAGTTTACCTGAAAGAACATAAAAAATTTAGTGTCCACTATCGTGCTGGGCGCAAATTGAGACGTATGTCGCATAGGGCGAAACCACCTCTTCCTAAAAGTAGCACGCGAACTTACATAGCCGCGATCACGCTTTAGTGCCAGAAAATTAGTCGCCACCCAAGTCATGTTTCCTTTACCAAAGGTTCGCCATTTTTTTTCTCGGTTCGCGTTCGTATCAACGACATGTGTATAATAGACCGATAATCTAATGGTAAAGAGGCTGAATGAGGAGGGAATCAGATCAAAGTGCTAATTTGGCGATAAAGTTATTGTGGTGTTTGGCAACTTATCGCTGCCGTTTGAATAAGTGAAAGTACTAAAAGGATAGAAAATTATATGTCATAAAGTACTTGTACTTATATATATTTTATTGTTTAAAAAATGGCTAATTTGGCAAGAAATATTGCTGATTATGGCAACTTATTCGTGCCGTTTGGTATTAAAAGCGAATGAGCCCGATCAACCGAGGTTCTCCAATTCAAAGGGCCTCTATGTCAATCCAATAAAAAATTGATTTTCTAAGCCACTTTTCCCCTGTTATATTGAATATTTTTACAAACTGTTTTTTTATATGATAAATGTGCTGACTTAAGTCTCTATAATCCCATTTCAAAATATGTTCAATACAACCGGAGAAATGGAGCTTAGAAAATCATTTTTTCCCATTGGATTAACATAGAGGCCCTTTGTTTTGGAGACCCGTGGTAAATCTGGCTCATCCACTTTTAATAGTTGAAATAGGAGGTATACCGTTTGGCGGTGGTGTTACATTTATGAGGACTTGCTCCCACGAAATGGAAGAGCAACAAAAAAATATCTAAAATTATATTTTTGAAGCTTTTTTTTTCTTGTATTTTTTTTACTTATTTGATAAACATGTTTTTTTAAATAGTTAAGCCCATTTTAAAACATTAGAAAAGTATAAAAAAAAACCATAGTGATGATATAGAATCTCTCGAATTATCTCTGGAAAAGTCACGTGGCTTTTGTATCTATGTTGGTCACCTGCCATTGCACAGTCCATTACAACTTAAGTCTCTGGTCCTTATTATTCTTCGTCGGGCGCTACTAATGAGCCCGAATGCTTTCACAGGCGTGATTCTTGCAAATTGGTCGGTCCTCCGAGGCGAGAAATTTACATCGTAGCGAAATCTATCTTGAAGGGTGGAACATTTTTTCATTTTTCTTTTTTTAAGTGTAATTTATTAACCAGGGACTTGAGAAAAATGAAGCCTTGATTGTTGAAAAAGAAAAAAAAAAGCGAGAAGTTGCGTGATTTTCGACAATATTTCACGTCGCCCACTAAACCCAACCATTCATCTCTGACAGTGTAATTTGCCAGGGGGTTTAAAAATATAACGGTCTCATATTGGACGCTTGGGAGGGATTTGTAATTTGCAGTTAGCGTGGTTTTCTAAGTTGGATAGGAGTGGTGAAACATAAGCAATACTTCATTCGAATGGATCAGTTTTGTTTCCTAGATATATTATATATTTAGGGGGAAAGTGCGCGCTGAACTGGGGGTCCCCAAACTCAAGTGTCTCAATGTTAATCCAATTTAGAAAAAAAATATTTTCTCTGCCACATTTCTTCGGGTGTATGGAATATTATCACAAACGGGTTTTTTTAATAATAAATGTAGATAATTTACAGGTCTCTACACTCTTAAAACAAAAAAGTGAAATTCACGCCAGCTGGAGAAGTGCATTTTCGACACTGGAAAGGAATGAATATTAACTCAGACTGAGTTAAAATCACTCGTTTGGAGTGATCCTGTCGGAGATTTAACACGCAAAGGATCCACTCCAAACGTAGAAGTGCATTTTCCAGACTGGAGGAGTGAAAATTAATCAGACTGAGTTAAAATCGCTCGTTCGTTTTAAGAGTGTGTAATCCCCATTTTTAAAATTGCTTCATATACTTTTTGTAAAATTATTTAATCAAAATTAAAAAAAATTCGTACTAATTTCAAAAAGTGGGATTGTCGGGATCTGTAAGTTATATACATTTATCATTAAAAAATCCGTTTGTTAAAATATTCAATACAGCTGGCGAAATGCACTCTAAAAAATGAATGCTCAAAAACGACGAAATTTTCCTTAATTTTGACGATTCCGTTACTGGCAAATGCTCCGAGTTTTCGTTTCCTCAAAGTGAGGAAATTTGAATCGTCATTTTTATGAGGATTTGAATGTCGTCTAATCTAAAGAAATATTTCGTCATTTTTGAGCATGTGAGGACAACAATGCGATTCAGATTCCTCAAAATCAAGATACAGAATCGTCAAATCACGATCGAAAGAAAGAGTGAGGATTCACGTTTATTTAAAATTCACGTGATAGTTTGACGAAACAATCCTCAAAATTAACGAAATGAGGTTTGAGGATTCATGAATCGTCAAAAATGAAAGTGTTATTTCTGAGAGTGTGTGTCAAAGAGAAATTATTTTTTTCCTATTGGATTTACACTGAGGCACTTCAGTTTGGAAACCCGTGGTCCAGCGAGCCCATTCCCCCTTAAGGGTGGGGCTTTTTAAACATCGATAAAAGTACAAAAAGTTGTCTGTATTTGTAATAAATGTCAAGGTTGTCATTAAACTTAGTAATATACAAATTACATTTGGTTGAAATAATCACTATAACCCTGTAACTCCGAGAGCTGTTCTTGGAAACCTTCTCAATCTCAGTCTTTTTTTTTTCAAGGTTTAGGCTATCTAAAACTATTTAAAGCTTTTTAAATGCTTATGTTAGGAAAAAATTGTGATTTTAAAATACTGTAAAAAAATGCATTGTCTTTTTTTTTGAGAAGAACAAAAAGTTTGCAATTAAAAATTATTCAGAGAAAACCATGTGTAATATATTTCACATTTTATACAAGTAAATGTTAAGGGTACCTACAGAATATAGAACCCATGTGCTCAGCTTGAAAAATCTTTTAATATTTTTTTATATTCATAAAAATTGAAAGGGTGTATAGAGGGGAAGCATTAATGGAGAACCTTTACTTCTGTGCAAACCAGTTATTAGTTATGGTTACATAAGATCTTAGGTTATAGTTTGTATATAATATTGAATTCTTTACAATAATAAGTACTATCATAAAACTTGATTATGGTTCAACTCTATGGCACCATCCCTTTCCGAACTTCTCTTTTATCATAAAGCATGTAAAGTAATACAGAACGAGAACTCTGAAAAAATTTATCAAAGGAATTTATGGCAAGTTGATTGTACAAAGCATATCGCATGGAAAACATAATTGAAGAAAAAAAAACTTATTTTCCCCTAAATTTCAAGGCTTTGTAAGTGTGCTGTAAAAAAATATCTAAGCTACCTTCTTAATTCTGTGAAGTATCTAGTCTCTATAATTCAAGGTTTTATTACTTTGATCTATGAAACTGTTACAAACTAAAGATCACTTCTCTATTGTTAAAGCGATTCAATGTTCAAGTACCTTCCACATAAAAATGACACACCAACCATAAAAGGATTCGTTTTTAACACATTATCACCTTAAAACCTACAAAAAATAAAATAACTGTTGTTAAAACTCTTATGAAAGAACAGTTACTTTGAATTAAAATAGCTCTTATGGAACATCGAAGCACAAATCGCCGGTTGCACAAATGGCTTGTTTCGGATGACCGTAACTCTTTTCTGTATTCATTCTTTCATTTCCGCAATTTCTTTCGTTGTTTCGGTTTCGTTCTCATTGCTGTCTTTTCGTATGCCGAGTTCTATTTAAAACTGTAATGCACACATGAATTTTTTTTCAACCCGAAAAAATATATTTGTATCTTTAATACTCATACATTATGGGAAAAATACTGAAAAAATTAACTGCATTGGAATTTAAATAATTTCAATTTTTAAAATTTTTGCCATATAGCAAAAACCAACTACAAAACCCTCTTGAACTATAATTATTTTTTAAAAGCAATTTATTCGTATTTAGTGCTAGTATTATTATACTTTGAATGCTGCCAAAGACGCAATTTCACAACAGCTAATAACTTCACTCTTTCATTTTGAATACACTTTTACTACTGTCATCTATGAAGGTTATTAGTAACTAAAATTTCGAAATGAAATGCAATAGATGAAAAAAACACAGATTTGTCGAGAAGGATCTCTACTTTAATAGAATAAAGTGGATTATGTTACTTTTTGTTATATGGCAACAGTATGCATTAGAGGGTTAAGAGTTCTCTGCTTACAGCTTAATTTTATTCTTACTATTTATTAAACCTTAATAATATTAAAATGATAATTAGCAAGTAGTGTTTATCAGGTTGAAAAATACATCTTTCTAGAAAACCTGACATTAAGGTGACTGGTTAATACGTCTGTATTCCTCAAAGATTTTTTTAAAAAAAACTTAACCTTTGTAACACTCGTAACACACTATTCCTTATTAACCGGTAACCAACGTAAACTAATCCCTTTCACACCTAACGAAACCGTACCCGCAAACTACCCCATACCCCTCAATCGCATCCCCAATAAACGACTCCATAAAAATATAAAAGAGGGTGTAAAAAACTACCACCAACACAAGTGGGACTAATCACGCAGCCGGGCGCGAAAAAATCTATCTCCTATTGCTTCACTGCGACCATATGCACTCGCACAACTCAGTAGATTGTTCCCATCATATAAGTCGTGATATTGTATCCATGGATTGCCTAAACGTTAAACCTACTATCGGATCTAATTAGAGGGGACCGTTGCAAAAGGCAGTCCCGTTAGAAAAAATAGAGCAAACCGATATAGATTTTCACTACACTCTTAAAACAAAAGAGTGAAATCCACTCCAGTTGGAGAAGTGCATTTTCGACACCGTAAAGGCATGCATATTTACTCAGACTGAGTTAAAATCACTCGTTTGGAGTGATCCTGTCGGAGGTTTAACACACAAAGGATCCACTCCAAAAGGAGAAGTGCATTTTCCAGACTGGAGGAGTGAAACCCACTCAGACTGAGTTAAATTAGGAGTGTTTGTTTTAAGAGTGTAGACTTGCAGAAGACTCACCGGCCACTAGTACACCGTTAAAATAAATTCTGCTAAATTATAGCACATTTTGCGGTGTTTTTTTTTATACGTCGCAGTGTTGTAAAGTTTGTTTTACAGAAAATTATTGTTTTCGTGACGTATAGAGTCTCATGAACAAGTTAATCTTGTGGCTATCAAACAGAGAAGATGATTGCATCCAATCATTGCCAGTGCACAGTGGGGCAAAATCCCTTAAAAGCTGGCCAAAAGTCAAAAAAATTAAAGTTCTTATTTTTAATGTTTAGCTACGTGGGAATGTTTAGAACTATCTGAAGTATCATATGTCAACGCCCCCGACAGATTTATGGCTTCTGGGAAGAGTTGTGAGGGTGCAAAGTTGACCAAATCGGGAGAGTTCATTATAAGAGAGGAAATTTCTCAAAAACGGTTGCTTACTTTGTGTGCGTCCCAAAAATTTATTTATTGGTAAAACCTTTGAAAATATGATGCATTCTACTGCTAGGGGTATGTTTGACCAAAATTAATTTTCTTGGATTTTTTGGAAATATTTGAATTTTTTTTTTTTTCAAATTTAAAAATAATGACTTTCTCATTTAATGACATTTTTGGTGTTAAAAATATAAAATATTCGCTTCACTGCAGTGAAGCGAATATTTTTGCCGGTGCCAAACAATAAAATTTACACAGGAGGGGAAAATAATACGGGAGTGGACCCCTTTTACCATCACATTCTGATTTTAAATTTGAGGGATTTTTTTTACGGTGTCTTGCCTTGCCTTGAGACTCTTCGCGTCTTTATAGGCGCATGAGGACCCAATTGGTGAAACCCAGTTCCTTCGGTTCAGTGCGGCCTCCCTGGCAACTGCCCAGCTTGGCCAACCTAGATGGTTTCTCTCCTTCAAAATGTTTTGTTGCCACTTCAGCCTTGGTCGGCCTCTCTTCCTTTTATCGTCAGGAGCCCAAAGTTAAGCAATCCGTTCGTTAGAATCGGGGCTCCTTCTTAGCACATGACCGACCCAATGCCATCTTTTTATCATTGTGTCATTTTTAAGTCCACATTTTTGTCCACTCAGACTGAGTTAAATTAGGAGTGTTTGTTTTAAGAGTGTAGAAATATCCTTTATTAAAGGAAGTAAAAATGATGGAAATCTTATGAAAAATTGAAAAAAAGCCTTCAAATTGCTTCAATCAATTTCTCCCAACTCCTGTACAGTAGGCTTCATACCCAAGCGCTTCCCCGACCCCTCATAACGCTTTTCACCCCTATACTTTATTCACCAGCATTCATCAAAACTCATTACCGCGTATCAAAGCATGACGGTTTAGGCGAGTTGATCTCTTTTATCAATCCCCCCCCCCTTTGTCACGGGTGACTTGTATATTCCCCCCCCCCCCTTCCCCTAACTGTTAACCGCCGGGGCTTGTCATATAATCCGATCAGTATAAAAAGCATAGAGTTTAGAGGATGGAGATAGTTGGCGAGAAACAAGTCAGAAAGTCGCCAAGTAAGCTCAAACAAACCGCTCAATCATTGTTAGTTAGTGCTGAAACTAATCAGTTTATTGCTTAAAAAAAAGTTGGTAAATAACATCTTAAGACCCAAGCAAAATCCTACACGTATATTCTTAATCTAATCTAAACATACTTTTTATACAAATACATGGTAAAAAGTATGCTTTTCAGAAAAAAAATTAAAAAATATGTTTAATAGTTTGAAAAAAATTAAAATATTTTTTTAAGAACTCTAATATCGTATTGGAACCTCCCACAAACAATTAACACGCTATTTAGTTCTGAAATTGACCTGGTCCGATAGAAGAAAATCCAAATATCAGTTTTCAGCCTTTGATTACAGGTGTCAGTCAGTTATTTCTAAAAAAAGAAAGTTGAACGAGGGTCAATTCGATAAAAGAGTTCTAAAAAAAATTATTATAATTAGATTTTTTTCAAAAAATTTTAAAAAGTTCTTTTAGTAGTAAATTTTAAAGGCATTTTGCATTACAAATAATGTTAAAATAATCTGTTAACTACAAATGAATGATACGGCCTTTTTTGTTGCATTTATAGCAGCACAAAAAATAAGTATTTTGAATTTAAGGCGTGTCCCTAGTAACTATTAAACATAATTTTTTTAAAAAAAAAGTCTTTGCAAAACACTATTTACCATACATTTGTATGACAAGTGTGTTTAGACTAACAATATACGAGTATTATTTTGCTTAGGTATTACTTTGCTGGTTAAATTAAAGAGTCAGAAATCACCAAGTAGAGACATAACAAGCCTACACAAACTCCTTAGTAAAATAACGCCAAATACCTCACCGAAAGCGTTCGTTTGGGCTTACAACAAAGCGATCAATTGCTTCAGTTGGCAAACCACTTTTCCCACTTCTTTTTCCTCTGACGCCATCTCCGCCCTCCTCTTAACTCCCTGTATAAAAAGGGACATCCCTTGCCCCTCTGTTAGGAGGGTGAGAACAGTAAACTGATACTGTTGATGCCCATAATGCCCGATTAACACCACCCCGCCAATATGGTGTTGGGGGGGGGGGGATATTGGTTGCTGTTTTTGTGATGGGAAACATGGCGAAGTAGGGGATCTCTGGGATTGCAAAAGTTCATAAATTGTTCGGAATTGTGATTTTTTTATATGTAATCTTTTTATGAGTTATAACAGGAATATAAGTGTATTCAACTGTTTTATGAGTTGTAAGATAATTGAAAAAAAATATTCCGACATAAAACATTTGACCCCACGTTACATTACCGTGTATTTCTTAATAGGAAATTGAAATTACAAACCTTGGATTTAATCCTTTCAGTACTAACGACAATTTGGCTATCATTTTAGATTTTTTTTTAATGATCGTCTATCATTCGATTCTTCGAACTTTTTTCTATTAGAAAATATTTTTTATTAATCCTAGATAAAAGATGTCAGCCCTGTTATTATTTTTTAAATTATGATCAGAAAAATGATGATGCCGAATGGCATCACTGGGACTGAAAGGGTTAAACAATGACAAATATATTACATATTATGACAAGACAAAAAAAATACCTTAAAACGACGTTTATTTTATTTACGACCAACAAATTCAGATAATATTTCGCCAAATACAGAAATCTCCCAATACTGTGGTCGGTTTAAGGGGGATCAGAGGGTGTATTAACTAGGGGGCATTATCTTTCAATTATCTTTCTGCAGCTCTGATTCCCTGTGGGGTGCTTTCTTTTTCAGAGGGGTGCATTGTTATACGCGATAAAATCGCGCGATTGTAGTGGTGGGTGGGTATTATTGAGATGTTGCCATTTTGATCGACGCGTGGCGACGGGAATTGAGTCAGGAATTTATTTACTGTATAGCTGTGGGTAGGTGAAAGTCGCGTGTGTGAATGAAGAGTAGATGTGGAGATTGGGATCAGATGCTGATGACCGTATTCACATACACACAAGTGAAGATCATTTGTGGATTGAACATTTAACTACGCTCAAGCGTCCATTGTAGTCGCTAAGTCTTTATCGGTATGGATAACTGGAACAGCCATGCCTACCTCACAATTACTCAACCTTTCTCTTATAATCCACCATTTAACCACCTGGCAGCTAACTTGTCCAAACTAGAACGGCCACGCCCATGGAGACGTCACTGATACGTCAAACATTGTCTTATCCCACAAAAACACGATGCTCCTTTGAATTGTCCATTCAGCGTTTAACAAAAGCGGAAAGAATTTTTTTAAAAAAATGTTGTTAACATAAGTGGGAAAATATTATTCCTTCAAAAAAATGGCTGATTCATAAATTTGAAATATAAAAAGTAAATTAATTATAATCATTAAAAATTAAATATATTAATATGAACGCCTCAAATGTTGACTTTTCAACATTAAATCGTTTATTCCGAAATTAAGAAAACTAATGAATTCCATAATTATAATCAAATTATTAAATAAGAAGTTGGGAAGAAAAATATCATTTAAATGATGATGAGAAATCAATGAAAGAATTAAACAGATTTTATGGGTTTCCGATAATTAAGCAAATTATAACGATTAAAGTCGCTGTATTTAGAAGGGATAAAAAAACATTTGTGTTAATTTTTCATTGCGCCGATAAGAATATTATTTGTTTAATGAGGCACTGGAACGTCAATTGATTACAATCGCGTTTTCTCTCTGTGTGTTCAGACGCAATGATTTATTGATCTTCAATGGTGAAATAATTATTTTAAATCGTTTATCGCGTAAAAAATACTCATTAAAATGTGATTGTCGCTGGGAGCAGAACACTGTGCCAATGAATTGATTTAGATGAAAAAGCGTTAAAGACCTAATTATTTATGTTCTTTCATAGAAGTCTACATGGTTGACCATTTTGTGGGGCTGACAATTTTTTAAACCTATGAATCTAGAATTGAATTTTTTAGTTAAGTTTTAATAGGTTCAGTTAAAAAAAAATTTAAAAATGCCCACTATTGGGGATCTATATATTTCGAATATGAAGTAGATACCAACATTAACCTCTTAAGACCCGAGAAATATCCTACACTTATATTATTAATCTAAACATACTTTTTATACAAATATATGCTAAAAAAAGTATGTTTTTCAAAGAAATTTTAATTTTTTGTTTTGTTTAATGAATACTTAACTCTAATCGCCCTAAACTCTAAATGACTTATTCTTGTATTTCAGTTGCTCAGTAAAACTGAAAAATGAGATTAAAAAAAAGCTGTATTTCTGAAATAAAATCAATTTTTGTTTCAATATTGTGATAAATCCAACCCCAAACAACTGAATTACCTCATCGCTAACACATAACATCTCTATATATTATCCATTGACCATCTTTCTGAAAAACTCTAAAAATCTTTTTTTTTTCTCTAATGGGTCTGCAACATTGGCGGTCAAGTATTTGCACACTCGGCTTTTTCCCCAGAACTGAGAGCCAGTTTTTGCGGCATCATCTAGGTAACATTCTACCAATTTTACGCGCAGTTTACAATGAATCTGAGCTCTCTGCGGATTTTAAAGTATGCCGCGATTTAATTTTGAAGAGAGAACGCAAGGAAAATGATCCCTCCAAAGATCTTTTACATGCCACATAATCATACGACATATGTGCTCAAGATTTTCCCAACCAGGAATCCGACGACTCAGCCGGGGCTCGAACCCGCGATCTTAGGCTTTCTAGTAGGACAAATTTAACCCCTCTCAGCCACTGAGCCTCAACTATAGAAATCTTCCATCATGATAGCCAAACGATACACAATCCCAAACAAACAAAAAATAAATCCAGGCGCGTCATCTATCACAATGATGGCAAGCGTTGGCGATATTTCATGTTTCATCAGGATCTCTCATCCGAAGTCGTTTCCACGAATTAAAATGCCACGCCAAACAATTCGTCGTTTTTTCGCCATCTCCCATTAACGCGTTCGCCATGTGTCACGATTAGCCCTCATCTGTCACTTAGATGATTTGTTAAGCAATAGAAGGGTGTATTAGTATTACGGAGTATGGAAAAAAACAAAAATCCCTTGGCGAGATATCTCTTTCTTGGTGCTGGAGAGTTTTCTCTTATTAATATACAGGGTGTCCGTAAAAGAAATTCCGTATCTTTTAAAGTAGTAATATGTGTATCTTTTTAGTAGATAGGAAGCATAAATTCCAAAATGTAGCTAGTATTTTAAGATATTTTTTTTTGTAATAATAGAATTAGATGGTATTTTTTCGATGATGCTGTAAGCATTTTTCTCCTTGAAGTGGTGACTACACTGGCCCCTTTGCCGTCAAACTGTAGGTCTCCATTTGCGTCCCGTCGTTGGTATTAGAGGTCAAGTGAAAAAAAAGGTCGCAAACCCTTTTCAGATCACGAAAAGTTTAGTCAACTTTGTGCTAGCAGGTTTCTTCTTCTTAGGAACATGACACGATGAAACATGACGAAAGGACTGCTAGCGGGACATCACTTACTCGGTTTTGGTCTTATGAGTTTAGTAGGTAGTGTTTAAAATCCGTTCGATCTTGCTGCCCTATTAAGGGGATGTACAACTCCATATCTGTAGCCTTTGAGCCTGAGGTGATAAAACTAGCGTTTATATACAGGGTAGTAGTAAGCTTCACAGTTAGTAAGATAAGCAGTTATTTATACAGCAACAGATTTTTTTCGAAAGCATGTCTGATTGTTCAGGTCAGTTGATTGCGCATTGTCCCACCGAACTGTAATTAGGATCGTCAACAAGAAAACCTCGTAACTGACCGGTACGGTTAAGACTCGGCTGGTCCATCAGCCGTTGTAACGTTGATATAGGGATAATCAGCTACCGAGACGCTTGTCGAGTGGACTTCTTTTTATGTTTATGAATGTTATGCTACACACTGTATTTGCATTTTCATACTTTCAGATGGTCTTAAGGATACACTGTCGGTGCTCTTCACTCAGGTTTCCCAGCAGTAGTTTACACTTATATAAAAAAAGCACACATTTTTCAACAGCACATATAATTTTATAGGATAGCTGGCCGATGGCGAAATTCGAAAGTTTCATATTCTGCAAACATTATTTGCTTGTACAGCTGTGGAAATAAAAAAGTACCCACTTGAGGTTATTTCCTCCGTTATTCATCCTAAAGAATCGGACCTTTTTGACATTGTGAACAATTAACATTCTGAGTTAATTGCATGACACAAAATTTGCATAAGGGGCCATCTTCATATTAAAAATGTTACTAACTTTAAAATTTCCAATAGCAACACCCCTTTTTGAATCCATATTTCTGATCTCTGACCTATGTTAATACGAAATGCCAAATTTTGTTAGTTTTTAAGCATTATTAGAGGAGTTAGGGAGGTGCAAAGTTTAGGTCCCATAATGTTAAGGGGTCTAAGGAGTCTTAAAAATGTGAAAAGAAGGAACTACAAAGCATAGTTTGATCTTTCATATAATTTTTTAACTACTCAATATACAAGTATAATTTTTTTATATGTTGTTCTACAAGATTTATTCAATATGAAACAAATTTTAAAATTTATGAAACTTTAACCAAAACTAAAATAAGTGATATTAAACATAAAGCTATTTGAACACATTGTGATTAGGCTTGCGCGGCAAATTGTGAGGTCAAAATTGAAGACATGACCAAGAAAATGACTTTATATTGTACAAATATGTACAAACTAGAACTTATACCTAAATTATCAGCTCAATTTTAATTAGAAATAATTTTTAAATTTTTTTAAAATCAAAATTCAAAATTTTTTATAAATTTTTTTAGAAAAAAGTTCTTAAAATAAATTCTAATTAAAATTGAGCTGAGAATTTAGGTATAAGTCTTTGTTTGTACATATTTGTACAATATAAAGTCATTTTCTTGGTCATGTCTTCAATTTTGACCTCACAATTTGCCGCGCAAGCCTAATCACAATGTGTTCAAATAGCTTTATGTTTAATATCATTTATTTTAGTTTTGGCTAAAGTTTCATAAATTTTAAAATTTGTTTCATATTAAATAAATCTTGTAGAATTACATATAAAAAAATTATACTTGTATATTGAGTAGTTAAAAAATTACATGAAAGATCAAACTATGCTTTTTAGTTCCTTCTTTGCACATTTTTAAGACTCCTTAGACCCCTTAAATGAGTTGCACATAAAAAACTATCCCGATCTATAAATAATTAAGATAATGAAACGAATTTTTTACTGAAAAGAAATTATAATAACCCAAACAAAATGCATTCAATACTGGGGTATTTAAAACAATTTTTATATTTTTAAATAATTATTATGTTGATTTTTTAAAAAAATATGAATGGAAACCCCTTAATATTTTTAAAGAAATAAATTTAAGACATGAAGTTTAAGCGAAATCCCGATTTTTAAAATTTTTTATTCATAATTTGCTGAGTAAATCACAAAATACTTTTTAATTACCCTTTAGGGGACAGTGTATAACATTACGGGTGTAATTGATAAATAAAGACGGCCTTGCATGCATGCTTGCTTGTCATTTTAGAGATGGACCCCAAAAGGTCCACAAGTGATTCGATTGAATAACTTGTCAAATATTCATCCAAATGTAACAAAAACTTAGATTTAAGGGTTTTGAAGAGTGCTTAACATTTCTTAGTTATTAAAATTGGGTGTTGCCATTGGAAATTTCAAAGATCGTAATATTTTTAATATGAAGACGGCCCCTTATGCAAATTTTGTATCGTGCAATTAACTCAGAATGTTAATTGTACACAATCTCAAAAAGGTCCGATTCTATAGGGTGACTAACGGATGAAATAACCTCAAGTGGGTACTTTTTTATTTCCACAGCTGTACCTCAAGCATCAAATAAATATTCCGAAGCTATTTCGAAACTAAACCTAACGAAGTCTACGAATTGCTACTCTTTGGATAACATACGCTGTGGTGTGACTTTATTTTAGCCAACCAACAAAACTAAGCACGACTATGTCAAATATCTGTTCTAAATAACCCAAAATTCTTACCAATGATTAATCCTCTGTAATTCTACTTTTGGACCACTTTGTATACCGAGTAACTAGTTTGGCCATGCTAGACCTAAAATAAATAACTCCAATGAATGTAACTAAGTACATTACCAATAAATGGGACAAAGTACATTAAATATGTTGCGGACCTATGTCCCAACGCCGCGTAAGATTTTGCTCTAAAAGTTGCGTTGTGAGCCATTTTAAGTATAGGCCTCATCACTTGGCCCCCAGTACAAAATTCCATAGCTCGTTAACAATTGTCCACAAGTGGTTCTCGTGTGACCTTAATTCATCTAAACCAATCCTTAGAATTTCAATTGTTTAAGTGTGAATAATATAGTTCTATAACAGGGCTTCACATAGCCCGTGGGTAGCCTAGTATTAAGGTCTCGTTCTCGGAATCGGAGGGTCCCGCCATCGAGTCTCCATACCACTGAAGACCCACCGGGTACAGGTCCCTGGAGACTATTTCCATCTCCTTCAGGGACATGTCTAAATTGGGGAGGTGCTGATAGAAGGCAGCATCTGTCACTTATGTGTTTGTGTTGTGTCTGTCTTACTTGACGAAGGTTTATATGCGGGTCTCTGACCAAGCATACAAACCTGAAAATATCTGTCTATCAACCAACCAACCAGGGCATCACAATCAATAATTATAATCAGTAATTCATAAGATACAGCATTTTTTAAAAAAAAGTTGCGTTTTACCAGGAAGCTGTGTGAAGCTGAAATGATTTGTTAAAAAAATAAAATTGTCTTCAGATTACTTTTCAAATTGCCTTTCTAAGTTTAGTGTTTACAACAAATGAAAAAAAATTTAGAGGTAAGCCATTTTTTAAATATACTTCTTTAATTAAGGTTTTGAAAACATATTTTCCCCGAATACTGAAAGCTTGCAATATTGTGGTCGGTTTTTTCGGGGAGATCAGGGGGTGTATTAACTAGGGGCATTATCTTTCAATTATCCTTCTGCAGTTCTGATGCCAAGGGGATGCTGTCTTTCATCTGATCGCCGAACTCTTTCTCGATCTTCCACAGAATAGTTAACCAACTTCAAAACGATACAAGAGTTTGGCGATTTTTTTGAAAGAGATATTTTGTTAACCCTCCATCTCAGTGGTGGGTGTATCATCGTCACCACGTGTCAAGCGTCGGATTAATTGCCCGTTCGCGGAACGAAACCTCCGCCGTTGTTTTTGCTCTGAAGACTGCTACAATCCGTCATCGAGGCGAGATCGGCAATTGCGATGGGGTTACGCAGAAGAGAGCTAAACTGCTAAATACTACAACTAAATAAGATTATTTGTTTTCTTTTACTTTTCAATAACGTAATGGATATAATGCTTTCATTACCATACATTTTATATTAAGATGGTGCCTAAAATCCAAAATAGAGATTTTGAGGGGAGGGGGCTTTGTGTCACGTTCTTAAAGGTGCAGATTCTATAAATAGTGGTTTTTGAACATTGGCCGTCTGAAACCACTCTACAGTATGAAAGAAATTAAGAGCTATGGACTTTAAATTTGGTACACGTGTTCCCAGTACTTGTCGGCATCATATTAAGGTTTTCGAGCAAATCTCGCATGTACAAATTGTAGCTGCCAGAGAACTTTTTCAGTTCCAAAGGTACAGAACCTTAGATTACCTTATAGAGCATATAATTATCTTGGTTGGTTGGTAGACATATATTTAGGTTTGTATGCTTGGTCAGAGACCCGCCTATAAACCTTTGTCAAGTTAGACAGGTACAACACACACACATAAGTTTATCCATCTAATTTTTAGAGACAGAGGCCAACTAGAGGTTCCTCGGAATAGACTTGTCACGCCCAGGTGTATTGATTTGGTATGGGAACTAGGAGTACTTTGTGACCACGACGTGCACCTGTCACTAATAGCGTACACGGGGGGTCTTCGGAGTGCAGCGGGGCTCGATCTCGCAACCTTAGGAATGCCAGTCCAAGACCTTACCGTCCAGGCTATCCCAGGCTCAAAATATCTTTAAATATACCTTGATTTGTTGCGTGATAATTAAAAGCCGTGCAGTGTTTTCCATCCCAAATTAGTTGTGTCACTGCGCGGCCTATATGTAAAATCTCCGAAAGTACGGCAACGATCGTTCTCTTATAAACACTGCTACAACTTCAGCAAACAATTTGTCACAAAATAAGCTAAATCATCGTTCGTCCGTAGTTCTTTTAGGACTAAAACACTAACCAATGGGGGGTGTCGCATCGTCAACAGAAAAAATACCGTGGAAAGAGACGGTGGGGGAACCCTAGCACATAGATTTGTTTTTGTAATTAATGGACTGCCCTCGGTATGTTTTCGTTGTTGGGACATCAGGCGGGTCAAAGGGTAGAGAAGGTTCTACTTTTCATGATCTGATGGGTTGAAAAAAATTGTAACGGATTTCACTTGAAAGATCATTTTGGCAGTTATGGAAAGTATTTTTTTTAGCAAAAGAAGAAATGTGGTGCCTTGTGTTTATATTTTTATATAAAAGTTAATATGAAGTATGTTAAATCGATTTAATTTAGTACGTAATGTCGAATGGGGAAACTTCGGCTCCGGAGGGTAACTTTAGCCGAAGCATATAAACCCAGTATTGACTTTCTTCTTGAATAATGTTTTACTCATTGGTCAAGGCAGAGTTGACAATAATTGAAAAAGGCAAACCTGTTTATAAAAACTATATTTAACTAGAAGTTATTAGCAAGAAAAACTTGGTCCTAAGTTAGCAAAGTCAACACAGTAATTTAAAATCCTACTACATCATCACGTACGTTTAATACATCTTTAAGTTACATAACTTCAGACAATAACCTTTCATCAAGTGAACATAGAAACAGATGGCTTCAGATAACTACACTCCTTTCCAACCTAAGTTGTATAAATAGAAAATCCTTTCGCGGATGTAAAGAGTTCCATGAATTATTTGTGAACTCATCCAGAAAGCATATTTAAACATTAATTTCGTTTAAGGTCTAACAGATTTGAATATTACTTCAGAAAATTTGGCAATTTTATCGGAATGAAAAGTGTATTTTGGTTTAATTGCATTCCGATCATTTTGTATGTAAATATTACCTTCCAAGAGTTTCCAACTAACTGACCAACCGTGCTTTTCTCTCTCCCTGTTTACTCTTTGTTTTAACCCAAGTTAGTTTGGCACGGAGTGTAATGCATTTTGTTAAAAATACGAATAGTTTTCTTAACCTTTTTGTGCCAGTGATACTCTTTGGAGTCATTCAATTCACTTTTCCTTATTATTTCTAGCTCTTTATCATATTTAAATGCATTTGTTAAATTCCTCATAACCTTTTACATTATTTTTTGTTTGTCCTTGTCTACACAAAAATTCACTATTGAATTTGTTTATTATTAGAAAGACGCGAAAAATATGAGTTTCAATGCATCTTGAAGAAGTTGGTAATCTATGTTTAGTAATTTAATGATACTTGAACTTGGTTAACTAGCTTAATCTTAAATATTTTTTTTATCTATACTCAAATATTTTTATGTATTGTATTCCTTATTGTTATTATAGTTAAACAAAAACAAATCCACTCTTCAACTTGTATTGGAACAAAAATATTTCTAAGCTTATATTCAGAGCTTCACATTTTTTATTGAATAATAAACCTTGTAACTAATGACTTATAAACCAACAAAAAAAATTCTATTCTATATAAGTCTCTTGGCTTCTAGTTTCCAAATTATACATTGAAAAGCAGCGTTAACTATATATCGTTTACAAAATTATAGAGAACTGTCTCGGGTGGTAGCATCGACCTCCCTTTAGGGTGATGGATCGTTTGCAAACGAGGGGGTGGATACTCAATCGTCTGCAAGAAAAAAACATTGAAAAGATCACACTTGTCACTGGCAATTAGCCGTCTTCTCTGTATCGCAAAGTGCAAGGAACAGTGGTGTATCAGCTTTAAAAGACAATTTAGAAGAAAAAAGGAACTTGTTTTTATTAAATTTCTGTTTGGGTTGAATTGTCGTCACACTAGAGCTGCACGAGGGCTATTGGCGACGGGAGTCGTATTTTAGAACCACAGTCAAGTGACGAGCCGACACCAGAGTAGATACCCAACGCAACAGTTAAGGGCGACATCGTACGCCGCGTTAGGACTTTGAAGGGTATTTAACGTGCACTTCATTACACGGGGTATTATTCGTCGGACACATTTGGGCCGTTTATAGGTAGGCAGTTTTTTTTTTTTGGCGATCCCGGACCCGAACCTGGGACCTTTCGCATGCTAGGCGAGTTCCAAACTGACTGGGCTCCCCAGCTTTAAAAGACAATTTAGAAGAAGAAAAAAACTTTTTTTTATTAAATTTCGGAATGGATTAGTACCCAGGGTAGCCTGACCAGATTTTTTTCAGTCATTTAGTTTCCTGGCTATAAATCTTCATTATTTTTTTTATAAATCATATTTTATTTACTTTTTTCCCCCTGAAAATATGTAAAATATTAAAACAGACTAGTTGCACAATTTTTATAGCTATAAGTTGAAAAACAAACTGTACTGCGAAATACAGGATGTCTGGTCACTGTGCCCAATGCTTGTATAGATAGCAAACAAAATTATATTTAAAAAAAAACGAAACTTATGAGGACAACTAATTAGCAGTTAATAACTTACTAACCAAATAAAAAAGGGAAATTCAAAAATTACTATTCGGAAAAGTAGTCGAACACGCGATACATAGAAACATATCACAAAACAATGAAAAAAACTTCACATTTTGTATTACAACAAAAATATTAATAAACGTAATTTAGTTGACAGGAAGTATTCTAATACATTAAATTATATAATAAATTCTAGCAAAATCTCTATCAATTTTTAAAACATATAGCTTACCTTCATTTTAAATGTATATTTATTTTAAAACAATATTTGGTCAGGCAAATAATTACAATTTTTGGTGCTGTTCATTATACAAATAAAGGGCAATCTAAATGTATCCCCAATATAAAACCGATGAATTTAGGATTTGTTATTTCTCTAATTTTCAAGTTGTTCGTGTTTTAAGTGGACATGTCATGTGTCCGAAACGCCACTCTTCTGTGTATGAGGCAAAATCCTTCAGCATGCGCCGAAAAATAACCCTTCAGCCACGTTAACTCTACGGAACACATGCCACTTTTCCTCTTAAAAGAAAGCTATGAATGTCGAACTGTGTTAGTGGATACTCCGCATTTTATGGCTGCTTAACGAGCGGGTATATTAATTGGCCACGAAGCGATTTGTCTTGAGTAAGAGAGATGGCCTGAAACAGAGCTGCTGAGAAAAATATGAGGTGACATCTCAGATGGCATTAGGTTCATCCATAGAGTTGAGAGGAAAAGGGATATGCTACCGGGTAAGAAACCAATGCGAAAACATATTTGCCAAGTGAAGCCATCGATTGCTTTGTAGTAAGCATGGACAAAAGCTCTAGACGAAGTATTTGGCACTATTCTACAGCATAACTTTTTCTTTCCAAAGCGAGCCGACACCTGGGTAGGCACCCAACGCAACCGTTAAGGGGACATCGTAGAGGACTTTTCGCATGCTAGGCGAGTGCCTATTTGACTGGGCTTCCCCCCCCCCCCCCCCGTCTTAGCTGGAAGGAGAATCCTGGAATTTAAGATAAAACAATATTCAAATAAAAATTGCAAAGTCGGCAGTGTAACGCAAAGTAAAAGAAAGTCTTCAAAGGGCTGCTTGGCGACTTTCTGAAAGCTTCACTTCTTTTCGCGCAAATCATTTCCAACTTCTTCAGTCCATGGTCTCATTCTAAGTGAAAAATGGACTTCACAGTAACTACACTGCCTAGTTGACACTGCATCGTTTTCAGTTACTCGAAACGAATACGGTCTTTGACTGTTTGATTGGATTGCGCAAAATAAAATCCAACGTAATAAAAATGCTCCCCGAAGAGTTGGCTAGTCCACCGTAAATCTACGGTTGTCCGATGACATGACACTATGCAGAATGTTACTATAACGTTGCTCGGCCTCGTAACTTTACTATGGTTTGAAATAAGGAAGCCCTGCGTCAGCCAAAGAGTAGCTCTCATGTTACATTTGTAAAAAAAAAAACTCATTACAGCAATCTTCTCTGTCTTCTCTTCACAATATCGCTATTGGTGAGATGGGTGCCAGCTCACGTATTGGCCTCATCACTTGACAGCGGTTCAAAATTATGACCTTGGTCAATGCCAAGTTTCTGGACTTCAGTAGCAACAGAAATGCTGAATGGAACTTATTTCTCAACAGAGCGACGATGGGTGAATCAATGTCACGGGGGTGCCGTGCACAGCACCAATAAGAGCACCGATCCAAGGAAATTCAAGAATGAAAGTTGGAATGACATACGTCACCTGAACCCAGCCGATTTTCCTCGTGTAGCTAACCAAACCAAACTATGGGGGACGTGCTGGAAAAACAATTTATATGTACTGAATTTTTTGAAACGTTAATACCTAGAGGGCGTTAATATTGAGGGCCACTCAATACTGCTGTCAATTTCTAACATACACGAGATAATTTTCGGCGAAATTGCTAAGATTTTATTGGTATATCTAAGTAGGATGGGAGGATAAAAAGTCATTTGCAACAAAAAAAATTCTTATTATTATTACACGTCGGACAGGTTTTAGAGGGTTATAAACAATTACACTCTTAAAACAAGATAGTGAAATCCACTCCAGTTGGAGAAGCGCATTTTCGACACTGGAAAGGATTGAATATTAACTCAGACCGAGTTAAAATCACTCGTTTGGAGTGATCCTGTCGAAGACTTAACGCACAAAGAATCCACTCCTTCCGGGTAAGTGCATTTTCCAGACTGGAGGAGTGAAATTAACTCAGACTGAGTAAAAATCGCTCGTTCGTTTTAAGAGTGTACAGCTGGGGAAAAAAAACGAATCACCCCTCGTTTCTCGGCTGGTATTGATCAAGGAATTTTGTGTAAGGTGTCAATTTTCAGGAAATAACGTGAGGAATTGAGAACTGGCAACAAAAATTTTAATAGGGGTCGTCTACATATTAAAATGAGTACCAACTTTGAAAATTCCAATGGCAACACCCAATTTTTTTACATAGAAATGTTCAGCACCTTCAAAATACCCCATATATAAAAAATAATTATTTATTCTGCATTATTTGCTGAGATATAAGTATTCAAAGTTGAACGCCCATAATGTTAAAAAAGTTTCACAAACTTTTATTCATACCTCTACAAATAAAATGAATTTAACAAAGATTTTTTTTTCATTATATACTTCTTAATTTTCCAAAAACAAATCACACATGTTTTTTCATAATTTTTTTATTTTTAATAATTTTTTACTTAAATTTAAATAAGAAAAAATAAAACATGAATAGCAACTGTAGGGATCGCTACCCGCGAGCCCTCTGTAAAAGTGAAATGAACTGGAGTGAAGGGAAAAAAAGATCGGAGATTCGACGAAGAAGCGTCACGTCGTTCGTGTGAGATGTTCGTACGAAGAATGGGGCCATTGAGCTCACTGTACATAAATGAATCTTTATATTGTTAATTAAAAATGATGTTTTAAACAGCTGCAAGTCCTTAATTGTGAAATAGTCATGCTACCAAACGAAGTAACAAAAGAGGCCACGATTTAGGCCCTTTTTAGATACGCTGCCCGGCCACGCGACCAGACCTTGCCAGCCCCTATAACTGGTGGCAGCGGTGGGATTGCGAACTCAATGAGGAGTGACTTGTATGCTGAGTGCCTTGACACTGATGTGGTACAGCCTTCGCTAGTGTACCATTGAAATTGGTTCGGCTGGAACCTGCAACTTCGATCCCGAAGTGACGCCCGACACCTTTCGTTCCGAGAATGGTGCGTACTGGAGGTCCGAAGGAGTGTTCTGCAGCTCCGAGGTGGTACTTTCCTGTACCAGAGATGACCGCGGTACCGAGAAACTGTGTGACGACGTCAAGATGGTGCGTCCAAGTGCCAACGCGAATGGCGTGTTTTAATCAGGTGAGTGGATGCCAAGATTGTTTTATTTCAATTAAAACAGGATCCACCAATTGGTTAATTATTTAATTATATTTCTATTATATTATGTGTTGCACAGTGGTTTTTGTTTCAAAACAAAAGTGGTAGTTTTGTATTATGCAAGTTAGCACGTCTAGTGCCTAGTTCTTGTTCTGGTTTTGAATAAACAGAATGTGTACAAATAAATTGCCTTTTTGCGTCATGCTGAAGGCGGCAAAATATTTAAGTGTAATTAATCTTATTAGTTACAAGTCATATTTGTAAAGTTAAAAAAATTGTTAATTGGTTGTACGATCGTACTAGTGCTGTATATTTAAAAGTTATAAGAAAAGTATCAGTAATTCTTTTCTAGTTTAATTATCAATAATTGCTTGAAATTATTGTGTGAAATTGTATGTTCTCAAAACATATATTATTGGTGCATTTTTTTAAAAAAGTTGTGTAATATATTTGTATTTTATATATGAGTTTCTATATAAGCGTATGGCAAATATATTGTTCTTATTTCATGAAAAATAAGGTAAATTTAATGGTAATTAAATTTAAGGATTCTGGAATTCTTCCAAGAAAATGCAAAGCAAAATGTTTTATCAGAACAAGTGTGTAATGCTATAGTAAAATAGTCCTATGTATTTTGCTTCTGGGAAAAATCGTTCGATTTATTGTGAAGTATCAGTATTGTAGATGTATTTTAAAATTCTCATGGTGTGCTAAAGAAATCGGTCGATTAATAGCAAAGAAGAATTTAAAATAGTTAGAAAAGTTGTATTGTTTCAATGAATATTTTCTTTTCTTTGGTTTATTTACAAGTACAAATAGGATATGATATTGGAGTTAATGAAATACAGCAGTAATAACTCAGTGTTTGATGTTATTTCGCATTTTGCTTCTGAAAAAAAAGTTAAATAAAAGAAATCCCTTTTCTTTTTTTTTGTTAACTGGTTTATGTGACAGGTGGTTTTGAAAAAGGCAAAACTTTTGCCGGTTTATAAAAGCAGTTCTTTTTGTATCCTAGATATTTGATGACAATGTTCATTTTATCATGTTGCTTTTATAATGGATAACAGATTATGAATAACTAAAGTTTTAGTTGTTGTTCTTTTATGTCACGTTTTTTCTTGTTTGTTCTTTTTGCAAATGATATATTTTTCGAGTTCCTTGTGTTGTAGTCGAACTTAGAAATAACTTTTGATATTTATTTTATGGCTTTGAAATTAATATCGATAATATTTTCTGAAGATAAATTTGGCTGTAAATTTATTGTTATTCCTTTTACGTTAAGAGTTGTGGAAATTATAATTAGTGGTGTACCTAATTATGCTAATTGTGAATGTCATGCCTAATTAATATTAATAATATTCTCAAGTAATATTTTTAATGAAACACTTGGTTAGGGTTTGGTAATCTTCGCAGTGAAGAACAGGTTGAATATTTTTTTTTTTCAAAAATTCATTTCTAACCAGTGTTGGCACTCATTGCTCATATTTTTTTTGGTGTTAGGCAAAATTCGTAAAAATGGCTTTCATTGATAAATTTCCATATGAAGTTGTGCTCTACGTTGCAACCGAAATGTATATCGATGTGACAACTAATGTAACGATTGGTGAACTGAAAGAAGCCATAATCAATAGTGAATATTACGAAGAAGAATTCGTGGAATCATTTTTAGAAACTACTATGGAAGATATGGAAAAGGAGGCCGAGAAACAACGGTGTGAAAAGGAACGCAAGGAGGTTCTAATGCGAATGGAAAAAGAACACAAGGAGCGGCAAATGAAAGAAGTGCAAAAGAAGCACGAAGAAATCAGGTTATTCTACTTGGGTGTTGAAAAATATGAAAATCTTTATGGTCCAGTCTCAAAGGACAGAAACCTACATCAAAGTTTGAGTGAATCTTCTAGCAAAATTGAAGTTCACTCGGAAAAAATCAGAGATGTCGATGGGAGACAGTCAAGTCAGCCAAGGAGTCAGATTCTCAAATGTTGGTCGTGCAACCAGAATACTCACATGAGACGAGATTGCCCAAACAAAATCAAGGCTAGCCACAACGTCAAGGAAAATTCCAGTGTCAAGGTAGAAGCCGGTAAAAATCGAGGGGTCCCTCGGAAGTCTGGCAGTAGGGCATTGGTGGACGGGTCGGCTTGCAAGGATGCAAGTTTGAAGATAAACTTGGAAGGTTTGGGCGGAAATTCTGAGAATCTTGATAAGAAGATGGCTGATGTTGACGATATTCTTCCGGAGTGGCTCTTTGTGAACGGTGGAGACGATGGTGCCCAGCAAAGGTTGAAAGTCGTGCAACCGGTTCAAGATGAGCAGTCGACATCGCCTGATGACGATACACCACCAAGGTTGATCGGGGATAATGTGTACGGCCCTGTACACTGTGAACAGCACCCTGCTGTTTGGCCACTTGATGAAAAAGTGGGAAAAGATCAAGGAGAAGATAGTTTCTTGAATGGCGTGGACAACCTAGTCTACGGTGAACAGCACCATGCTGTTTGGCCTCTTGACGGAAGAGGAAGTAAAAATCGGAAGGAAGGCGATTTCTTCAAAGATGTGGACACCACAGTCCATGGTGAACAGCATCCTGCTGTTGATCCTCAGAAAGAAGAGGATAACTGCTCCGAAAAGGTGGGTGGCCTGATCCACCAGAAACAGCAACCTGCTGTTTGGTCTCTTGATGGAGGAAGAGCAAGTCTTCAAGAGGGGAATAGTTTCTTGGAAGGTGGACACTCCAAAGTGGACACCCCAGTCCACGGCGAACAGCAACCTGCTGCTGATCCTCAGACAGAAGAGGATGTTTGCTTTGATAAAAATGTGAAACAATCATGTGAACTCGAACTGTCCGAACAGTTGAACTTAAACACTATAAATTCCAGTGTTTCGATTTCCAAAGAGAGTTTTTGGAAGGTTTTATTTGAGGATATTGTGACTGATATCTCCTCAAGGATTTTGAGTGAATCTGTTTTCACTGCGGGGATGACCAAGGGATCATTTGGCTTAAAGATATTAAATTGGCCAAAATGGATCAAAGTTGGTGTAGGATAAATTTGTATGTATATATTTCAGGATCTACTTGTTTCTTAATGTCTCTTATTACAATTGTATCTTATTGTAATTATTATATAAGTATTATATATTTTTTAGTGGTGGATCCTATATTTTGCGTTTATCCTAGGTTACTTGGCATCCGCTCGCAAGTTAATTTTTTTTTTGAGGACTAATCTAATTTAGTTGGACTCAAGATATTTTTTAGTGTTTTAGATCTTCGGACACTGGACTGTTGTAAGAGAAAAAGGTCAGTCTTCCGCCTCGTCCGTCTTCAGACTGATTTTTCTCTTAGGAGGGGCGTGTAGGGATCGCTACCCGCGAGCCCTCTGTAAAAGTGAAATGAACTGGAGTGAAGGGAAAAAAAGATCGGAGATTCGACGAAGAAGCGTCACGTCGTTCGTGTGAGATGTTCGTACGAAGAATGGGGCCATTGAGCTCACTGTACATAAATGAATCTTTATATTGTTAATTAAAAATGATGTTTTAAACAGCTGCAAGTCCTTAATTGTGAAATAGTCATGCTACCAAACGAAGTAACAAAAGAGGCCACGATTTAGGCCCTTTTTAGATACACTGCCCGGCCACGCGACCAGACCTTGCCAGCCCCTATAGCAACCCCAAATTTTTTTCGCATAAATCGATAAAGTAGATCAAGTAGAACCAAAATCCCAAATTTTTTAATTCAATAACAATTATTTGCCAAGTTATTGTAAAAAAACTGAAAAAGACGAATTTAAGGGACCGTGTAAAAAGTTACTTGGCATATTTGATCCTAAATTGCATTATCGTTTGGTGATTAAAAGGCGTTTCTTGGTATATGTTTATTCAAATTATCGATTTCTGTCAAATGTCTAAAAATCTTTTCTTATTTCAAGTGCATACAATGTATTTTTTTTTTGTATAATTAACATTAAATGATATCGGTTACTATATTTTTAAATGTATGTTATTTCCAATACAATTTCAAAAAGTGTGTTTAATATTAAAAATTAAATACCCTAGAATATTACTGGAATACATTTGATTGTTACCACATTAATTTTTTTAAATGATTAGTGCCAACTGCGTTGGTTAAAATTCTTTACCAAATCATTCTGAATATTTTTATTTTGCTTTCCTTAAATATCGTGTTAAGGTCGTAACCCTCAATTTGCAATACGTGGTTTACCGATAAAAACTAGAACTCCTCGACGCAACAGTCCATTAGTGGGCCAGGGCCTGCCTTGCCCATTTATGCTTCCGTGATACCATGGCTCTGGGGTGCAAGGCATATGTCCCGGTAATGTGGAAAGCCTCACGCGGAGCTCCCAGCATTTAGTTCTCCAAGCATGCTTGGTCCCCAATTTATCGACCCACTTAAGGGATGAAAGGATGGGTCAACCTAAATCCAATTATATTATATCCCCAATTATATTATTATCTCCCTAAGTCCAATCCGATATTATATCCCCTCCCCGGACCTGTGGCGTGACAATGCGAAATAAGCACTACCACCAAGCCACTGGGCCGATATTACCGATAGAGTGCGACGAATTTTAAACAAAATTTCTGCAACAATGTTTGCGAATGAAACAAAAATTTGCATAAAAAGTTTAAAGTATAAGTGTAATAATCATGTTTTTCAATCTGATTGTAACTAATAGCATTTGAAAATCTTTTCGTTATAAATAACCGTATATGCGACTTAATTTAAAATTAAAACTTTTCATCTTCTAGCCTTTATTTTATTTCTGAATTTTAAAAACCAAAATTAAAAAAAAAACATTCGAAAAATCCCAATATTACTGAAGAAAGTTAAAATCTAGCATCCGTTGGCGAGATTATGCTAACCCTTTTTTAGCTTGTCGTTGTCGTTTTAAAAAGACACAATTAAAATATTACCTTTTTTCACTTAGGAGATTTGCCCCTAATCGAGTTCAAAATTAAGGCTTTAATATCTCAGCAAATAATGCAAAATAAATAATTCTTTTTTTATACATGGGGTATTTTGAGGATGCTGAACATTTTTATGTAAAAAATATTGGGTGTTGCCATTGGAATTTTCAAAGTTGGTACTCATTTTAATATGTAGACGACCCCTATAAAAATTTTTGTTGCCAGTTCCCAATTCCTCACGCTATTTCCTGAAAATTGACACCTTACACAAAATTCCTTGATCAATACCAGCCGAGAAACGAGGGGTGATTCGTTTTTTTTTCCCCCAGCTGTACAAAATTTACTTGCTGCAGTCATAGTTGTTTTAATTTACAACAAAATCATCACACCTACCAAATACAACTAAAATCTGAATTTTACTACCTGAAACCCCCTTTTCCAACACTCCTCTGTCACTTTTTTAAAAAAAATTCTACAATATAACTCTAAGGTCCCCAATAAATAACTCTATCCCCCTAAAAAAGGGGAGAGAACGAACTTGAGTGACATCCCAGAAAACGGTCATCCAATGCACAAATCGCTTATCGTAACAGGGTTAACAGATTTGGCCTAGTTCAGCCAATTTGGCTCCGCTTGGCCTATGAAAAAATAAGAGTTTGGATGAAATTGATTTTGTTTAGCTTATTTTGAATTATCGTCACACTAGAGCTACAAGAGGGCTATTGGCGACTGGCGTCGTACTTTAGATCTACAGAAAAGTGACGATCCGACACCTGAATAGGCACCAACCGCTACCGTTAAGGGCGCCATGTAAGTGGGACGTTAGGACTTAGAAGGATATTTAACGTGCACTTGCTCTACACGGGGCATTATTCATCGGGCATTTTTGGCTGCACGGGCGGTTAATAGTGAAATTGAATGGCTAATTAACAGACATTAAATTGTTATTCTAACTTAGCCTTTTTGGAGAAGTGTTGTATTATTCTGTTCATAAGTGTTGTTGATTATCATTTCAAATATAAAACTGAAGCCTGTAAAAGAAGTTGCGTCCTTGTAGCAAAGAGGCCTTTGGCAGTTGTGAGACCTTGCCGAGAAATTGCACGTTAAATATCCGTCAAAGTCCTAACGCTGCGTACAATGTCACCCTTAACGGTTGAGTTGGAGCCCACTCAGGTTTCGGCTCGTCACTTGACTGTGCCTACCTAATTCTAAAATATGACGTTCGTCGCTAAAAGATCTTCTTCCACATAAAAAAAATCTCAAAGCAGTGCGAAGTTTTTTAAAAACGATAACCCTTCTCCCAGTACAAACATGAGAGAAGATGATCCGTAGAAGCTTGGTTGCTATCACATAAAAGCACTGATTGAACCAATCACACTAAATTTTATTATAATTATTTTTAATATAATTTTTTTATTAATAATTAAGTCCTGTACCGAAAGCATCTTTCTCACATACGTAGAAACAGCCCTGACCGGAACTTGCTACAATTTCCTAATTGCGACTAGGTTGGTTGGTAGACATATATTTTCTGGCTTGTGTGCTTGATCAAAGAACCGCTTATAAACCTTCGTCAAGTAAGACAGACACAATTTTTACTGACACAGAGAGAGAAATTACACGCAGGGCGAAGGCGTAAATCGAACCCACACCCGGTACAGAGCACAGACTGTTAGCGTCATAGTCAGCGATTTTAACCACTAGTCCACCCGGGCCCTCTAATTGCGACTACTTTCAAGCACCAACTTGGCTGCATTCCGTCAACCCCTTCCAAGCAACCCTGCATCATAATAATAATAACAGCCCTTGGGCGACGTGCGAGGGAATACCATTTTACCCCTTTTATCTCGATAAACCCCCCTCCATCCCCCTTTTTAAAAATGACGAGCTGTCGCCAAGATAAGCCCTCCCCCCACTAAAAGCCATTATGCAATTCATCCTTAAAAAGATAAGCGTTTACACGGCAATTTCCTCTTTCTAATGGAGTTTTATAGGGGGAGGGGGCGGATCGGACCAAAAGGCCTGGCTCAGCCCCTATGTGGAATAAATCTGGGGATGGGAGTTAGAGGGAGGTAAGTCTTTCGAGGGTATTGGAATGTTTGGCGATATTGGGATTGAGGTGGTTTGTGTGTTGTATTGAGGCGTTTCCTTGTTTTTAGTTGCTCGTGAAGTTAGTATGTAGTTTGAAAAATTAATATGCACATAAAATAAGTATATAAGTAAGGATACACAAGTCTGTTGTGTAATATGCAATTTTTTTTTTGTTCTCAACAAAGTTTCTTATTTTGCAATCCTGAACTTCTTTCCGGAAAATTTTATGCCGTAAGTTTTCGTACTAAGATAACACACGTCTCTTTATAATTCACCAAAAAAATTACAAAATTTACACACATAAATACGCGAAAGTGATTGCTGGTTTCTCCCTCTTCTCGACTTTTAAAATGACATTTCCCAAAGGAAACCAAACTTTCAAAATTTAAAAACAACTATCAACTCCTGACTAATCCGCTTGTGAATGTAAATGTTTGTCCCTCATGTGTACCTTAAAATAACTAACATTAGGAAAGATTGTATGTTTTTCGGCTTTTTATTTCTAGCTTCCATGGTGCTTTAACACTTCCAATTGCGCTTTTCAATTTAGGACCCTGCTAAATTGCCGGGATTGACACATGAGCTTACACCCAAAGCAAGCTAATCGAGCTCTTGTTTGGGACTATCGACTTCACAGATTTAACGATCACTCTGTCGCAGTATACTCAGAACAAGTACAGACAAACACACAACACAAATATCCATGATCATATGCCGGGATTTGAACCCGGGACCTTCTGACTGCCTGTCCAGATCCCTGATTCATATGAGAAATTTTGTCTTGTTTTTCTTATATGTGTATCCAGATTGGAAGCTACTTTCTTTTATACATAATCACTAATCTAATGGGGTTGTTTCACGTCGTGTATCGTAACAGCTCCACCGGTCTGTTTCCATCTGTTGTCTGGAATTACTTTTGGTTTTGTATTCAAAAATGAGTTTTCGAAAAAAAATTAACTTATTACATATTTCAAATGCCAACTTCTTGCAGTGCTGTTGATTGTTCAAAACATTTGTTAAAGAAAGCTTGTATAAAAAGTTTCTCTTCATCCATATCGGTTATTTCAAGGGTGAAACCGAAGCAACCAATGAAATCTCAGTGTGGAGAAAAATGAAAACAAGAGCGTTACATCATCTGAAACATTCTCATCTATAATAATAAAAGAAAGAGTCTGTCTGTGTGTCTGTGAATCGCAAAAGACCTACTTAGACTGCTCTAAAAAATTCGAAATTTTTAATACCGATTACTTTTAATACCTACGTGTGCACCTGGGGCTTAGTTTTTTCATATTTTATTGTGATTTTTAATTAATATAATTAGTTTCAAAAAACGTCATCCACTTGGGAGTGCGGGACCATAACAGGGCTTGAAAATACATGGACCGGGGGGCCGAAACGGGGACTTGACGCTATCCTCTATTAGTTATTGCTTTTTTAGTGTGCATGCGCCAACACGAATTGAATTTAGTTTAGATATTGAGTGTATTTTCACAAGTAAGCATGCCTCTAAAAGGAAGCAATGCGAAGTTAACGGGTTCCCAGTAATCGGGACCATACTTCTAGTACATTAATATTTTGCACTTAGACTCCTATTCCCCTCAGAAACAGCAAACCTTGATAAACCGCTTGGGCATCGGATCGGTGACTCTCTCCGGGATTTTCTTTTACTTCACTTCACTTCTTCCCTCTCCTTTTCTCTTAATAATATCGTTTGGCGGATGATGGTTTATTTTTAGGGGGATATTTTTCTCGTTTTGGCAGCAATTGAGCGAGGGACTGGAAGCTGCGATTCGATTGGCTCATTGCGATTGAATGGTTGCCATAAGGATCGAAAAGTGACTTATTTTTCGTCTGAATGGATTCGGTAATTATTGTATGATGCTTTATTTTGGGTATTGGAATGCATTTATTGGGTTTTAGTGTGTATTGTACTGAAGAGAGATAGAAACTTAATCTTTTCTTAATTTGTATTAGATGATTTTGTATTGGACTTATGGTTATTCAGTTGTAATTCAGTTTGTTCCGTTCTAATAGAATTAAATGTAGGTCCATTTAAGGGCATTGCATTTACAAAAACTAAATATATATGGAAAAAGTAATGAAATAAAAAAATTTTAGAGAATATTTATAACTTTACACACAAAAATGACATCCCTCCTACTTGAAAGTTCGAGATCCATTTCTCGTTAAAAAAAAAGCCTGAGTTTGAATTTTGTCATCTTATAAGCAAATATGCGCTGGTAAAAAATTACACATCCACTCAATCAAAGGATTTACCAGGGCTCATAGTATTGGGTGTCCATAAAAGAATGTCCGAGTTTCAAATTGCAATAGTTTCTGCTGTAATCGTTCGACGGTTGTGGTTGAAGGTGACGAATAAAGAATAACTCCAACAGTTTCAGATAAGCGCATGCGATGTACCCCTACATCGTTTTCACAGTTGCAGTATCATCTATTCATTACTTGCTTCCATTACTCCGGACTTGTTGCAGGCAGTATGGGAAGAATTACATTTTCGTTTGGATGTGTGTCGAATCGCTAAAGGCGCACACATTGAGCACTTATAGGAAAAACTAGGTTAGTTTTCCTTTAATTTCTTGCATGATATGTTATATTTAGTGTAAAATAAACTTCTGTAATATACCATTAAAACTCGCACATTCTCTTACGGACACTCTGTATTGGTTAAATCTGTTAAGTTCAGATTACCGATGGCGTTTCCGTACGATGTCGCTTGAAGTTCACTCAAAAATGAAAATTTCAAATTAGATTAACTAAAACTCGAATTTAGTTTTATGGTATGGTGTGGTACATATATATTTCAGCTTGCGTGCTTGTTCAGAGAGCCGCTTATAAGCTTTCGTCAAGTGGGACAGACACAGAAAGAATTTTTACAGTCGCAAAGAAATGAATAACACATAGACAAATAACAACATTTTATTGACGGTCACAAACATACATGCCTGACCGGGATTCGAACCCGACCCCAGCATCTCCAAAGGTTAGAGTCCTAAAGATTAAGCCACCGGGGCGGCAGTTTCATGGTACTGATGCACTATAAAATTTTATAGTAGCTGCAACGCTTTGATGCACTCCAAATGTCCACATGTTAAACATATATTTTAGTAAACTTAAAAAACTATTTAATCGGTATAACAATAATATCTATTGACAGCGCGAACCCCGCATGCGTCAATTTTTCAAAATACTATAGAAAACTATACTTAGTAACTTAAGTTAGAAATAATAATTCAAAAGTAATTTTATTTTTCTCTGGAACACGTCAAAGGTTTATAACCAAACTTCTTACAATATATAATGTATATCCGAAATTTGGATTCAATTCAAAACGGTTTGACTTTCACTTAAATACAAAAACGCTCTGCTGGTGACACTTTCGATTCCAATTTCAGAGTCGAAACCTCTTTTTTAATAGAATTTCTTGGCGTGATTCTAAATTATTTCTCGCCCAGACTGCAAAACAGTCGCGTGACATATTCACAATTGATGAGACGGAGCTGTGAAAAAGGGAGTTGAAATAGCATTTTCTGTCGCAAAAATCGCAACAAAAACCCAGAAAAAACGTAAAAAGAAGGATATACGAGTACTTCCTCAGGAAAAAAGACGCAAATCCGACAAGCGATATCGCAGAGGAGAGAGATTTTGTTGGAATAGGAGCAGGCAAACTGCCAATTGGGAAAAGTGGCGCCAATTTGTAGAAAATATCGCCAATGCATAACATAAGACTGTACAGCACTTAGCAATTTCGATAACACTGTACAGAATTTAGCAACGCAACTGCATTGAATTTATAAAATTTTATTAGCACAGTATATTATTTTTAAAAATTGCTACAGGCTATACAGTCTTATAATTTTTAAGACATTGTATGGCATTTAACAATTTTTATAACTCGTTACAGCATTTAGAATTGACACTATAGAGCATTTAGCAATCTTTCTAACACTGTGTACCATTTAGAAATGTTTATAACGCTGCACAGAATTTAGCAATAAAAATGCTTTGAATTTATCAAATTTTATAACGCTGTATATTATTTTTTTAATTATAACACTTTATAGCATTTAGCAATTTTAATAACACTTTATAGCATTTAGCAATTTTAATAACACTGTACGGCATTTAGCAAAATAACCCTGAATTTAGAAACTTTTAAAACGCTATATAAGAAGACTTCAAGTGACTTTAGTTTCCAGTTAATAATACTGTATAAACTATGAATTCAGCATATTACTACTTTAAACTGTTAAACGTCGGGAGTTTTTCGTGGCAGTCACGGTAATATTTTGCAACTTCCAGTATATTGCACCAGACTTCGCTCAGACATTTTGAGACTTCTTAAAGGCAAATTTTTAGAAGGATTAATCTGATTTCAACTGACAAATATTTATTTGCAAAAGTTCACTGCGCACATGCGTTAAGTTAAAAAAATATTTCATTGAATTTAAATTCAAAGACATTTCTTTAGAAGCTTACAAACTGAACTGTTTTTCTTAAATTATTATGGAACTCTCGTAAGATAACCAGATCCCTTGAGCACTCTAGCTATAGTTTGCGGCATCCTTCACGAAAAATCCTCTTTAGCCTACTTTTTTCTTTTTTTAATTCGAAAGAATTTTGAAAAATAAAAAAGGAGATACTGACACATGGTCGATGTCAGTCTGTCCGTACCCCCCTTCTAAAATAAGTTCTATCAATCGGATCTTAAAAATTCTTTTTTTTATTTGTTAGAAAGCTATGACTCCAGAGACCCAACTTTCATACTTTTTGTCCGCTGTACGTCCGGACGCACATAAATCTACTATCTGACGTATAAATGTAGTGTAGAAACGATTTTGTTGATGATATTTCCTGTGAAGAAGTTGTTTCCCGGTTAGAATTTCAGTAAGAAATTAAGAAACAGGAAAGTAGGATATTTTAGTTCTTTAAGAACTTCTTGTTTTCCTTTGAAAACGAGAAAAGCATAAGCGACATAGATATTATTCGCTTTTATATTCTTACCTTTTTTTATTACTTAATTTTGCAATGATACATCACTGGAACTATTATCTAATATGTTAACTTATTTCCACTGCTACATTATTTTGGTATAATGAATATGTACAGTCAGACTTGGTTACATTGACAACTCGATTATAACGCAATAATTTCTCTTGAATGACGCTATAACCAGGTTAATAACAGCAATCATTTAATAACAGCAATCTGTTTTAGGCAATTTTCGCCAAACTTGGCGATAGAAAACCCAATAATGGAGCAGAAAAAATACAAACACCAAAGCTTAAGCGTCAGAAAAATACCCTCCGCCCCCCTAAAATCGCAGAAAGAAAATATATAAAATAGACACCAATTCCATTTCCGTTACGATATTTACCGTTAGAAAGGAATTTCCACGAATATATCTATACCTATATATATTGGGTGTAAAGGAATAAAAAAAATCTTCTTTCAATGGCCGAAGGAAGGAATTGAAGAAATGGCTTTCCTTTTTTTATTTATTTCTCTCGCTTTCCTTCCCGGCGATTGCCTTTTATCGTAAATTCAGCCAAGTGTGAGGAATCTGAAATTGGATTCCTGTTCGTCGCCAATGGCTTCTTCTTCGCTTTCAGTGTGACATATAATTGGCCGGAGCGTCAGTCATACGGCGCCTTTTGAAAAAGAGATACGGAAATGGAGCTCTTTTCATTCATTTCCTTTCATTTATATCTTTTATTTTTTCTTTTTTATTCCCAACCCCCAATCCTTATTTCTTTTCTTTCAAAAAAAAAAAGATTATTGTTATTGTTTAGCTTGTTACCTTTTCCCGCCGTTTTAACTTCATTTCCAAAATGGCGACCGTCGAGATTAAGTAAATAAATTCGAAATTGAACAATAAAATATATTATGAACGCTGTTGCTTGTTACGTTTTCCTGCCATTTTTAAAAAATGGCAGCCATCTAGATTAAATAAATAAAAGAATAAATTCGAAATTGAACAATAAAAAATAAAATGGCGGCAGCAGATCATTCCAAAATGGCGACCGTCGAGATTAAATGAATAAAAGAATAAATTCGAAATTGAACAATAAAATATAAAATGGCGGCAAAAAAGCAGAAGATCTTTTCTTATAGGAATTGCATTGTTCGAAACGGATTACGTACTTGAAGGGAGTTCTTATCTAGAAATTAAGGGGAAATTACTTCCACGTTTTTAAAAAGGAATGGAAAATTTATTCTTGAAAATCGTTTATGAAATTCCATTTTTCGGTCGAATCGGGATATTCATTTTGTTGAAAAAAGGAAATATAAATATCGTATTAAATACGGAGAAACTTCGAGATAAGTAGAGGGGTTTCCAGAGGAATACAATTCCAAGAAATTGAATTGGAATTTTATATTCGAATACCTTATTAAATAATTTAAAAAACCTTCTTTCTTGTTATCGCATTTATATTCCATTTGAATTTTCGTCAGATTTTTAAGCACTTAACTGTAAAATATTCACATGCTTGAAAAAGAAGGCACAAAACTTATTAAACATTAAATTAAACTGCAAAAGGAAAAGCTTATTTTTCTGAGTTGAGTTTAATTATTTGATAACATTATATGTTTTTATTTAATTATTTAACTTTGATATAAATTGTTTTTAATTAAAATATAAACACGTTAGTTTGTAATTATCTCTCTTAGAATTACTTCTGCACATTTTTTGAAGCATATTGTGCAATAATATTGTTTAATTTTTATGGCGAATATAATTCAATTGGCTTATTAATAATTAATACTAATATTATAAAGTTTCTAATTACAGAAATATATTTTTGTCTTAATCTTTTTTTCTCTGGAAAAGGTTTAAAATATTCAAACTAAATTCTTTAACTGCTAATTAGAACCTTTAATTTCAACCTAATTTTTATTTAAATTTAAATTACCAGTTCCCTTTAAAATACGTTAAATATTTTAAAATTTTTGGTCTAACCCTATAACTCAGGGAAAATTTGCTAAATACTTAATAAATGTGGATGAATATTTCGGCTACATATATTCATCAATTCTTAAATAGAGGAGGCAACACTGATATACAATGAATTTTAAATGATCTTAAAACGTTTGTCATTTCGTTTTAATGTTGTAGGAGAAATTAAACGTTTTCAATCTTCATTCTCCCTTTCAATGTTTAGTCTAATTTGCAGTTCCTCTACACCCCACCCCCACCCCCAACCTTTAATTTTAAGTTGATCAAGTTGTTTTTTGCATAGCATTTTCAAAAGTTTTATATTTAACTAGGTTACAATTTAGACTTTATTCTTACCATTTTAATTTATTTTTTCAATTGCTATGTCCAGACCTACGACAATAAAAACAAAATCTGACAAAAAATGCGCGCGCATGCTCATTCAATTTGTACAGGCATGCTCGAGCACCTACCTCTATGCGCGCGCATGCCTGAACAAATTGTATGTGCAAGCGCGCGCATTTGTTGTCAGTATTTGTTTTTGTTGTTGTAGTCTGAACATTGCAAATTAAATATTTTATAAATAAGGCTGAATAAATTCGCAGATTTATCATAATCTTTGAAGGACTATATTCATACAGTTCATTATGTCCTCATGTGAAAAAAGGCTGGTTGCCTGAAAAATAAGTTGCGTGATTTCAAAAATTGTCTCGGAAGACTTAAATCAACTGATATTGTACAAAGACAGGAATTATTTATGTTCCCTCTAACTGGTTTAAGACAAATGATACACAATGGCTTCTACTTTTCAGGCAAAAGAGTTAATGCTGAATGTAAACAAATGTACAAAAATGTAAGCAAATGAGCAAATCTGCATAATGATTAAAACATGCTCTGGATAATGACAGTATACTATCCCTATGCTTTTAATTTTCCAAAATGAATATCCGGCACTTACAATATTATAATAAAAATGGATCACTCTTGTATTTTTGCATAAATATGCAAGATGTATTTCTTGATAAATCTTTGAAACAAAAAAAATACATACATTTAACTTTTGTAAGGAAAAATAGACACATCTTATTTATATTTATAATTGATATTTTCATTTTTCGTTCTTTGGAAAATTGTATATCAGATAAAGTTTCGATGAAGTTTTCAATTCATTTACATTAAATAATTAACAACAAAAAAATGAATGCAGATTTTTGGCTGATATCTGAAAGAACCCAATGTGTTATTCAAGATTAATTCACGATAGACCAAATAAACCTTCCTTCTAACTTATTGAAACTTTGATTAGCATTCATATTGCTTTTACCAAACTGATTAAATGCACTGAGACATTGATTCGATTTCAATAAAATCTATTTCTGAATCGAAATCTAAGGACAAAAAGAAAATATCGTATTCAATCAATTTTTATTTCACATGGGACCAAAGAAACAGTAATAAAGTGTGTAGCGATCAAAAGATAAACGAATGTGTATCTACAGGGTGAGGGGCAAACAAAAGTGGCCCCGGTCAAGAGATAAGAATATGTTGAAATGCTTGGCGAGAAAAACTCTTGAAGCCGCATGAAACCTGTTTTTGCCTTCACACCAGAGCTACTCATAGACTAGTGTAGAGTTCAGATCTTAGTTCATATTGTTTCAAGACGTCCCATAATGCACATTTTGTGGCTTGCAATCAATTTAGAATGTTTTGTATTACCGAAAACAAAAAGGTCAATTTCTCTAGGATTAGTAACGACCGAAATAATCACTAGTGGGAACTTTTCTTAATCAGCTCTAGAAACCTTGTTTATATTTCATTTCAACTAGCTTCTCAGTCCATAGCGTAGTTGCCGGCAAATAGGTCGCCAAGCGTTTGCTTGGGCTTAATATTGAAGCGATCAATAGCTTCGGTCAGCAAACCTGTTTTTGTATTGGTTTCTGACTTGGCAACATTTCTGTCGTATTTTTATCTCCACTTTGGGGCCACTTTTGTTTGCCTCACCCTGTATAATAACAAATGCTGATACCTAGAACAATTTCTGATTTGATGCATATTTCATCAAGCATAAGAAACACCTCCGAGACAAAACCCAACAGTGGTTATTACCATAACAAAACACCAAGTCAAGAAATGCCCGATGCCATTCGCAAAATTTGTATAAATTCCAATTTTTCTTAGGCCAAAATATATCTGATTGGAAACAATTCAATGATATCAGCAAACTTTCATGGTATATATTCTAAATTTTTTTTCAGCAGCCGAAACTCATTGTAAGATTATATCTTCAATCCTCGTGGTTAATAATAACCAAAATCGCAATCAAAGCTCATAAGAATTCACCCACATTCAAAGGAATCGAAGAAATAATGATTAATATGTTTTACCTGTTTTATAAATATATGATTTTCTTGCACTTTTAAATGTGACATTGCAAAATAAAACTTTAAGGTAGCAAAGAAATTAAATCATTTTTTTTTAATTTAAACAATCTTTTTTTTTAAAATTAGTTGTTCTTTGAGACATGAGAAATTCTTAAATAAGTTTTAATCAGCAAGAAGAGTTGTAAATTAATGTAATTGTTCACAACCTTTTAATATGAGAAAAATATCATGCTTTTCATAAAAAAAAATATATTAATCTTAGGCTAAAAACACTACATAGAATGTGCAATCCCTTTTTAATAAAATATTGCAGACAAGCACACGTATCTCGTTATGCTCCGATAGAATGTACTTGTATTACATATTTACTTAAATTACCCCATACTTTAATTACCTATAGATTGATAATTAGACTAGATTTTCTGACTCCATGACTTTTTGAGTGTTCAATAAAGTGTACTGGGTATTTTTAAGCAGTTTTCTAACAGAATCTTTCACATAACCCGCTTCCATACAACAGTTGTGTTTAACAGGTAAAAAAAGGTAAATTTTTCTAATTGACGTCAACTCAAACTGATTGATGTCACAAAAATAAATTTATTTTAATTTATTGTCTAAAATAATTAATTTTTCTCGAGAGAGAGTTGCGAATGGCAATGCTGATTTAATTCTAATAAAAATAGCTTTCTATGCTTTTTAAAGAGCTTTAATTTTTGCATTTTTTTAAATAATTGAAGTACTTCAAATTCGGATTCGTTTCTGAAATTTTCAATGTATAATAAATTCGATGATCCGAATTGTTGACGTATCGCACATTATTAGCATTTGTAGTTTGGACTATGAAAGTAAGTGACAGACAGACGAACGATTATAATACTTTCAACTTTTTACGTTATAAACGTAGAGTGGAAGCTAAAATTGTGCTCGGTTCTGCCATAATAAGGGGTCCTAGTAGCTGCAACGGATGATTGGTGATGAGTTTCACCATATTTTCGATATTCGATCAAACTATTTTTAAGGTGTTGGAAACAGACATCTAGAAAAGGTTCCACTGAATACTACAAATATGGTGACAAATTTTTACACACAGCTACACTGGACACCATTATTATCTTGAAACCAAGCGCAAAATTTTTAAATGTGTAACTTGAAAATATTTGAAGATCTTGAGTAACTTTGAGATCTTTGAGTAATTTGAGTAACTTGAAAATATTTGACGAATTTGAAAAAAATTTATGATCTTGCTCTATTTCATATTTAAATAATTTTCATAAAAAATTTTCCTTAAATACTATTTTCACTCAAAAAAATATTTTTACAAATTCAGAACCAACAAATTTAAAATAACTGACAACAACTATCCCCCACATTTAACCCAAACACCCCACCGCTCTTACATTAATTTAAAGATAACTTGTAACAAGTCACCTAGAGCGATTGATCTCAATCAGATGACAGGGCCAATATGGATCCTAAGCCGGCGATTAGCATTTGTTTGGGCGAATTCGCCAAATAACCCCGGGGATAAAAATAATTCTCATCTTATCTACGTGGCATTTGCATCGCCAAAGGTTGGGTTGGCGACAAGATCTTTTGGTTAAAAATTTAAGCCCCCCTATTTGATTGTCATCGCCTTTTGAGTCAACAATAAAATAAGCGGTCGTCGGTAAAGAAATCTGTCTCGGCTTTTCAAGCAATGCTTTTTGAATAATTGAATAATGCATTTGGTTTATGGTGTTGGGTGGAGGTTTGCGGGGATGTATATCAGTTTAATTGATGCAGTTTTGCATTGAATAATGAATTTAAAAATGTTTTTAACGAAATTAGTTTTAGATATCCGAAGTTGATACATTATAGCCGAAATAAAATGAAAAGAGTTCTGAAATTTTACCTAAAAGTTGAATCACAGCGGTAATCAGGCCAATACATGAATTACGAATGATAAAAGAAAAAACTTATATTAAACGTATCATTTCTAACGATGTGTACAGATTTTTCTTTTTCCTGTTATTATTTTAGTTCATATATTTGATTGATCACCTCTAGGATTTAACTTTTAAGTAAAACTTATGAGCTTCTCTTTTTATTTTTTATTTTTATTATGTCTTTATTATCTCAACTTCGTATCTTTAAAACTAATTTTGTTAAGAATATTTTCAAATAATGTTAATATAATTTTCAAATAATATGCTTATAAGGTATAGAACAGCGGGTATTTATACCATAAGCTTAGCCAGTTGTTCGAAAAACTTGCCCTTTAAGTTTGCTTTTCTACCATAAATGTCATATAAAGGAAAAACAACTTTTACAGATTCTCATAAATGCAATGAACAAAGTATTTGCTTCATAAACTGCTATCGAACAATTGATTGCCGTTAGTATTCATTAATGTCCAAAAGTCTTCAGCCGATTATCCGAAAAATGTACCCTGTAAGTTTGCTTTTTTATTATAAATGTCATATAAAGGAAAAACAGCTTCTACAGAAACGCTTTGAGCGCTATTTTTATTATCAAAAGTAGGTAATACCTTAATATGATTGAAGTTAATGATTTAATTTTCACACATTAATTTTAAAACTGAAATTATTCGCATTGTAATTGAATCTTCTTAGTAGAAGGATTCACTTGGCCTGCCAGTTTAGTGATTTCGCTTTGATTGCTTGTTTAGTGATCTTTTGAAAAAACTTACTTATTTAGCATCAACAATTTAAAATAGGCTTATTTATTCATGTTACGTGTACCTCAAGAGAGATTATTTTAATATATTTTATCTTATTGTAATTAGTGCATAAAAAACGAGAAAACTCCTATTATCAAAACACAAAGCCCTAGTGGAACTTCTCACTGGTAGAATTAAATTGTCGATCTCGTCACTTGATTCATCGTTTGAAACTATAAAACTGGGTATCTTACAACCTAAATTCCATAAACATAAGAAAACAAACTAACCCAGAATCTTTATGAATTACTCAACACATGGATGGTCCCTCTATTCTGGCAGTGCCCCCTGGCGGCGGGGAAAAGAAACGGATCGATGGTTGGGTGTCAGTGTCTCGTTTTAATAATGGCTTTATCTATCGGGCTTTTGGAGTACTTAATGCGGCGTTCCGATGGCGGAGTGATTTGAATTTAATTAACACCCGATGAGCGGAGGTCCCGCGAGATGGCGCTGCCGATGCATCTAATTACGCTTGCTAGGGGAGAAGGTTGTTTGTGAATAGCGGTTGTTAAATGTGTTGTTGTTTATCAAAGATGAAGTTTAAAGCACATTCGGAATATTTTATGGCAAATCTGTAACGAAACAGTTTAGCAGGTTTACTCTAATCTTTGTAATACTCTTTTGTAATGCATAGAATTTTGTGGGAATGTTATCGTAGGGGTTTTTGTTTGCAAAAAATATGTATATTCTATTCGCGACAACCTTAGATCCAGTCATAACAAACAGGTTACCAAATTATCACTAAATACACTCTACTTTACACTGATATCGTTAAATTGGAAAGCTATCTAATTTCTGCGCTATTGTCAGGTTTCTTCAGTACAATTAATATTTTAAACACTAACTTCATATTCTAAAAATATATCCATTAGTAAAATTGAAATAACATGTTTAATATACGAATAAAATGAAATGTAGATATTTTTTTTAAAAAAATGTCTAGAAATAATTACTAGTTATATATTTCCATTGACTTTTCATTCTTATTAGTGTTTCAGAGTAGTTCTAGTTTGGTCCGATGCCAAATCAACCCAAATTAACACTACGTGTGACAAATATTCAAAGCGTTGACTAATTTTTTGAAATTAGGTAAAAAAATTCGCTAAATGTCAGATAATTTTATTTACTTCTGCTCTCACCTCATCTTTAATGACCTATAGTTGTGTTTGAAAAACAAAATAATTACAAATATTTTTCATAAAAAAAATTTCAAAAAATTTCATAATCTACTTTTTTGAGTTTAAGAATATTAATGATTATTAAATAATAGGCTTAAACAAGAAGGGTTTTTGTCAATCTTCCATCATTTTCAATATCTAGTGAAATTCTGAATTTTAAAATGACGCAAAGCTAACACAAATTTAAATTTAAAAAAAATGCTTTTTTATGCTATGTAACTTCTGAGAAGATTTTCATTTTAATTAACATCAACAATTGAAATAACATCAAAATTAAGATGAAAAACAAGTTTAGTTTAATTCAATAACAATTATATTCCTTATATTTAATGTTCACTTAATCCATTAATAATGATTGGCAAGAAAAAATTAATTGCAAAAAATGAGCTTTCTGTTAAAATGAATAAACAAAATATATGACACACAGATGAAGGTGATGTACTTCGGAAAAATTTATGTAAGACAAGTTAATTTGCATAAAACACAAATTTAAAAAAATTTAGAGTTAATTTTTTAGTTCGAAAACGAATGTGTTAATGGTGTTCTTGAAGTCGGCTGTAATGGGTTAAACAGACCAAACCGAACTACTCGTTTAGCATCTAACATCCCTACTTTCTGGTCTCGAGCCTATTTAACCTCTGAATGAGCGTGTTTAGGGGAAATTTGCGGTGACGTTTCAGCCCAAGCCACTCTTGGGTGGAATGAAAGACCTCTGGAGAGTTATGGGAGATTGGTAATAAACGGTGTAGCTTTTGATGAGTGAGAATAATTACCGGATCAGGTTTGTTAAATGGGGGGAGGGGGTGTTGAAATGGTTGAAAATGACAAGTGGGATTTTGAGTTGAAAGTTATGGGGTGAATTGGTGTGATTTTATAACCGAAAGTTTATTGGAATGGATTTTAAAATTTGGTTTCTAGAAGTTTATCCCGGAAGTTTTAAGCAAAAAATATTCTGTGGGTTTTTGTCTGCTGAAAATAAGTGTAACCATTTCAAAAAAATCATTGTTTTAAGATTTATTTATGAATTAAGATACTATTCCTCACTTGACAGAGTATCATGTAACTTTCTGTTTGATATTGATATTGGCTAAACTTCAAAATTAACATGAAAGATTTGTTAAATGGGGTGGGGGAGGGTGTTGAAATGGTTAAAAATGACAAGTGGGATTTTGAGTTGAAAGTTATAGGGTGGATTGGGTTAAATTTTGTAACCAGAGGTTTATTGCAATTAGTTTTAAGAAACTAGTTATAGGAATTTATCCTGAAACTCTCTTAGGTTTTGTGCGCATAATGGACATGTTTCACATATTGAGTGGTAACCAGTTCCTCGGGAATGAAACGGCCTTGATTCAAAATTTGTGCTCAAGTGACATATAATTAATTTAGTGGGCGAAGCTCATGATTTTTTGCCACCAATCATCGACACCAATAAACGACACCCCCATGGAAATACAGGAATGAAAACTAAAATGAATTACGCCATCTGCAACATGCCGATAATACTTGTATGATAAAAAAAATACAACTAATTTTTTAAAAAAAATCATAAATGCAAGTTTCGAAATGGTTGTTTTAAGTGATTTTTTTTCCAAGGTTACAATTTGAACATCAAGAAAAAAGGAAAGAAATTATATAGTAAATATGTTGTTTAAAAAATTAATTACCAAACTATAACAATACTCTTATCGAGGATTAATGAAAAAACGCTAAAACTAATTAACGTGAAACCTGTAAATCAAACATTTAAAAGTTTTAAACACACAAGGATAAGTCATAGTATAGAAAAACCAAAAGAAAAAATTTAGGGCAAAATTGTGGAAATTGCATGAATTTAACCCCCTGGTGAACCCTAAGCGTTTCTGTGCCCTACTACTATTCCTACTCTGTCCATACATGCCTCTTAAATTAACTCAAGGTAAAGTGACGCTGTCGACACCTGAATAAAACTATAATCTACATAACTTCTTTTTAACATCATGCATGATGATTTTCCCTTTTCTGTCAGTTGTCCAATGTTTTGTACCCAACCCATAGTGCCATGAATGCGCAGTCAGGCTATATATGGGATTTTTCATTGGAATATTTGCGAAATTACACCCATGCGACAAAAGACATACAACTTCAAAGTGACAATACTCGACAAAAGTTTCATTACTCTTACCCTTAACTGTAATTTCTTTTGAATGTCCTCCAGCTCATGAGTGTCCACCTCATCACTTGACAATTGTACAAAATTACCTTTTCGGTCAAGAAGGCCCTCGTGTAGCTCTAGTGCGACAATAATTTAATTCAACAACTTTTAACGTAGCCAGTAGCTCTCATGCATCTTTAGCGAAACCAATAGGGGCAGGGGAGCCCAGTCGGTTAGGCACTCGCCTAGCATGAGGAAGGCCCCAGGTTCGGGTCCGGGCATCGCCAAAATAACTGCCAACCTATAAACGGTCCATGCAGCCAAAAATGTCCGAGGAATTTGTGTAGCTCTAGTGCGACAATAATTTAACTCAACAACTCTTCCGGCAGCCAGGAGCTCTCATGCATCTTTATACGAAACCAAACCAACAATTATAATTATGGACAGTCCCTTTCAGCTTACCAGTGTCCAATTATAGTGTCCACAATGTCCCCCTCATTCAGCCTTTCCCCTCGCTGTTCCGGCCGAGCTCCAGAAACGGGATTGCTTCCGACAATTATCTACCTGGAGGAAATTGGGATTCGCCCGAAGGTAATTTGTAATTCACTCGCTCCTCTATTTCAAACAAGCTGGTGATTAGAGGGGCAGAGTCTACTCGCGGTTGTGTTTATATAGACAAACTGTGGGTGGGACTGGACAGTTTTGCCTGATTTGTTTTCGTTTTCATTAATTTGTAGACGTCCCCTCGAATTTTCCATCGTCTCGCAGGAAAAGATTTAACCTCTTAAAACCCGAGCTAAATCCTACACGTATATTCTTAATCTAAGCATACTTTTCATACAAATAAATGCTAAAAAGCATGTTTTGCAAAGTAATTTTTAAAAAAAAATTATTCTTAATAGTTACTAGGGACACGCCTTAAACTCTAAAAAATACAAATTTTTGTGCTTCAAATGCAAAACAAAAGGCCATAGCACTTATTTCTAGTTTACATTTCATTTTAGCATTGTTTTTAATGCAAAATGCCTTTTAAAATTAACTACTAAAAGAACTTTTCAAAAAGTTAGAAAAAAGTTGTAATGACTTTTTTTAACAACTCTATTATCGCATTGACCCACGCCGAGTTCAGCTTCATTTTTTATACAAAAAAATGACTGATACCTGTAATCAAAGGCTGAAAACTGATATTTGGATCTTATATCGGACCAGGTCAAATTCAGAACTAATTAATTTGTTAATTGTTTGTGGAAAGGTTTTAAAAATGACCCTAAATAGGGACGCCAGGTTGCAAGAGGGGGGAAATATTTTCGTAAAATAGTTGTTTGCGTGTTCTGCAAATTTATAGTTAAGAGATTGTCACTTATGTAAATTGCAGATAAAGAATTAAGTATATTTTGTGATCTAACAATTTGTTATTAGTCATATAAGCATTATACATATTTCGTAGTAGTTAATAAGAAATTTTAACTTTGCGAATTTATTTGCTGTGGTATGCAAGGAATATTAACTTAGCTGCAGTAAGCTTCCGGAGAAGCAATAAAAATGGACAAAATATATATTTTGTTAGTTTTGTAAGCTTCCAGATTTTTTTTATGAAAACATTTATAGTTGAGTATACTTTAAATCATACATAAGAAAGTTAACTATTTAGCCTATACAGCATATGAAGGGTTTAGTTGTAAATCTTGCATTTCTCATAGTATAACTAAGATATAAGGACCGGTTAGTTCATTGGCGACTTTTGATAAAGGTCAATTCAATTAGACAAATTCGGAAACGACATTGTCGGACCCTATATCTTAAGCTATGATATGGAGAACCTGAGATTTACAATTACACCCTTCATATGTTTATTATCCAATAAAACAACTAGGTTTTCTTTAATAATGATTTACAAGCTAATACAAAACACAGAGTTATAGAAAAACTCAGTCCTTAAACCTAAATCTTGAAAGACCTTGACATTTACAGACCTCCAACTACCTCATATCCACATCCAAACTCTAACCCCTGAACCTTACAAATCACCAAGCCCAACATTTATTCCACCATAAAAACCACCCCGAAAACAGACAATTAAAACCTTTTACTACATCCCTGCCACCGCTACAACACTCCGACATTCCTTCTTCGTCCGGTGGCAACACCACCAGCCACAAACCAGCAAGCACGTATAAATCAATCAAACCAAACAACCCACCATATGAGCAATTAAGCCCTTGCCAACAATACTTACAACTACGGTCAGCTTTTACTCCCCTCTGTTGGTTATTAAAACGTCACAGGGGTATAAATGCGGATAAATATAATATTTCTGTTGTCTGAGGAGGGGGGATATGTGATTCACTTTTTCCATATCGTTAGCAATATGGCGCGAGCGCCCCCCGTGGAGTTCTTATTATTAGTGGATTCTCTGTGGGTAGTTTTGGCGCGACGTGAGCCTACTGCTTGAATGCGGTTGGGGATTTCTCATTGGTTTTCGTGGCTTTTTAGGGTTGCTAGGATCTCTTTTTTTGGAGGGGGGGGGGGTAGGTTTATATTTTATTTCATTTTGATTTGATTTGGCGGGGGTGTTTCTTTTGGAATTTAAAATAGCCAAGGGTCTTGTGGTATTTTTTTTTAAAGAAGCCGATCACGTTTTAGTGGCCAACATCGCTGAGCCATTTGCTTTGGGATGAATTTCCAAATCCAATGTTTCTATTTTGATAAAAAAAAATGGATAAAGATCAAAATTCAGAATTATATATATAAGCCAATTTTTGTTTTCAATTGAAGATTCTGAAAAGATCTTTCCGAAACGTCGAAAGAGAAAGCCTACTTTCTATACTACCTGCAATTTTCAAACAAGAAGTGACAATTTTAAACGCTGCTACAGTGTAATTTTACAACAGCAATGGACAATTTTGAGAATTTTTAAGTGCTGAAACAAAGAGTTCCATAGTAGGGTAGAGACTGAACCTGGGAATAGCACCATGGACCAACACGCAGACAAAATAGGGTGGCGTGTGGGGCCCAATGGCCAAGTGGTTTGGATCGCAGGCCATAATGCTAGCAGTCCACGATCTGTAACAGGTGCGGATTCGATTCCCGCCTTTCATCTGTGTGTACTTCCTTTCTCAGTATCAAAATTATAAATTAACTAGCACTTTTGCCACTATTCGGGCTCCGTGGTTAGCCATGGCTGCGGATTGCAGCTCAATACGTGTCGTTAATCTACCCTACTATAGATCTCTTTGTGCTGAAACTCTTGTTGCTGCTTAATTATGTTGGTTCTAATTAAAATCTAGCATGAAAAGTGTATGGTTGAGGGTTTCAGCATCACGTATGTAACGGTTGAAATCATTATAAAGTTGGGAAACCCATACGATAGTGCTCGATATCAATATAGACTAGTAGTACATAATATAAACATGAAAACATTTCAGTAGTAGGAGTTAACGATATTGTAATATCAGATTTATATTGAAAAAGATGTCGAAATCATTTTATCTGCTACGGCCATGGCCAACTCAACTACTAAGGCCAAAGAAGCTCCTCAAAACACGCTCGGGGTCGGAAATTTTGACGTCATAGTTCCGAGTGACGTTGTTTTGAAGATGAAGAGAACCTTTCTCTAAACCTGTCCGGAACCACTCGTTCACGGCTGACCACATTTTTAGGGTTCCGAATGCGTCCGTACTAGTTTCTCCACCTTCGGCACAAGGAACAGTGACGTCAAAATTTCCGTCTACGCTCATTTTTGGGAGAGCTTCTCCAGCCTTGTTATTTAAGTTAGCCGTGCTACGGCTCAAAACAAAATTTCCAAGGCGATCCTCGGCCAAAATATAGTCGCCGAACTAAACCAGTCATAATGTCAATTTGTTGCATTTACGCCTCGCTCTTTCTCTACAACCCGCCGTGGTATAATCATCCCATGCCCGCCATAATCGCCCGCCGGGTTTATTAAAAACCAGCCCCATTCCGTGGAACGAAGCCCCAATAATCACAATGGTACCCTGCCGAGCCATGCCCGGCCGCAAAAGGCGTACCGCAGGGGTCCGTACTAGGTCCGCTTTTTTATTGCGTTGATTTCGCAATTTGATTTGTTGGCGCTCGCCAAATGCATGCAAATTTTGGTTTTTGGTATGGTAATGAGTCGGTGTCGGTATAAAGGACAAATTTGGAGAGAAAGGATTTGGTGCGGATAGGGTTACAATATGCCAGCTTTTATAGGGCCGTTAGTGGGAGTTATTAATGCTAATTATTATTCATGGAGGTGTAGGGTAGGTTATTTTTAGTACCATTATTAGGATGGTGAGAAAGTTTTTGATGCTTGATATTAACGGGGAAATGTTGATGGTGTAAGTGATAAGTTTCATAATGATAGCGTATTAGGGCTTATAATAATATTACCATACAATGAATAATAAAGCATGTGAATTTTCAAAAATTTAGCATTCCTAATAATAACATAAAAAATGAAGCTACGAAAGTAGTTCTTAGTACTGAAAATATATTTTAAGCTTAGGCCTAGCATTCCCATGAAGTAAACATTAAAATAATAAGCTGTACATCAGATATTTTCATAAAATTTTCTATTTCAAAGTATATCCTGAAATTTAGATAAGTAAAAAATAAAACAAGCCTATCAAGAAAATGTAATCTTATATTTACACACTGCTCAAAACAATTTAGGGAGCTCTTTGCGTATTTTTGTTACCTTTCAGTCTCAACTTTTTATTTTTTAATCTAAAAATCTAAAATTTGTGAAATAGATTCTCTATGCTTTCAGAAAGAAATGGTAAAAAACGGAGAAAAAATCTAAATATTTTTAACTAAAATTTAAGGGAAAAAGAATGGGATCATAACTTTTGAATAAATTATAACAATAATTTTTTCAAAAGCCTATTTGCAAAAAAAAGGAGTTAAAATCAATTTTTAAACATCTAAGAATGCAAGCATGAAGAAATTACGATCAATTTATTTCATAAAAAAATTTTGGAAGTTAATTTCATTTTACCATATTTTCATTTCATTAAAACAAACTTTATTTAATTCTTCAAAAGAGATGTTTTTACCATTTAACTATACATAAGTGAGGCCTTAACTTAGTCAGAAAAAAAAAATTGGCAAGCTATTGATTAAAAAGGGAATCATTTGTGATGAACGGGCTGAAAACATGCGCTCCCCTTATTGTTGTGAGCAGTGTATTTAAATTTAATTTTGTTGCGCCATCAGTTGCTAGGTTGCCAAGTATGACGTTTTTCTTTGTCAGTCACGTGGTTTATTTTTGTTCCATTTTCTGAGAATATTGAATGAAGTTTCCGCTTTTACTTTCATCCCAGTTCTATTTATGCATGACCATGATTTAAAACTCTGTAACAAAAATTCAGGAATTAGTAGATAATAATAAATCGTGAAAGAGACCGAAACATTACTAAAGAAAGAACATAATTATTTGGCAAAATAATTTCACGACAAATAAACATAAAATTATGTTTTAAAATTAAAAGAGTTTTGTCAAATATAAAATACGAAAAAAATTATATTAAAATAATATGAAAATTAAATTTTCATTGATATGTAAATTCTATTTACTCAAATATATTTAACTTGCAAAATTACTCAGCAGATCAGCCATGTAAAAAACATAAATCGTTAGATTAAATATAAAAAAATTAGTGAACAAATTAACGCCGATAAAATTCAATAACATAATGCAATTAACTTTTAATAAACCAAAGGCTTAAGCGGTACTTATTTTGTACAAATGCATAAATTATCATTTCTTAACAAAAACCCTCATCAAGCAAATGAACTCCCATTATCTCTTAAAAACCCTCATTTAAAATTCATATTAAGAGACAAAAACGACGATCAATTTTCGAAAATCCATTCATATTCAATCTAAAATATATTCTAAGTAACCCCATACCAAAGTCCTTTTGTTTTGCCGTTGCCGAATTCTACATTTAAATCAAAATTCCGTTAGGAAGAGAAAAAAAGCAATGAAGCAAAACGAAGAAAATATACAGAAAAAAATCCAATAATAAAATCGCTGCCAAACCAGCAAAATAAAACTTCTCTCCACGAATATAAATAAGCATTAGAGAGCTAAAGCTAGACCTCACTCCCAGAAATTTACTTAAGCGTTTCGGCAGGGCAAACCTCCATAAATTTTAATGACACACTCGCTAGCGTTCCATTGGAACGTTTTCCGACGTTTTCGAAAATCAGTCAATGCTCTTGACACCCCCTAAATGGTTTATATATTTATTTATTCAAATGCGGGATTACTTCTTAGAAAAGTTTCTTAGTCGAATTCCGAATGGTTCCCCCCACTACACCAAAGAGTGTTGCCACGCCGAATATTTAAATACATTAGGATCGTTTTTGAAAATGTATAAGGGGCGTTCTTCAGTTCAAGAGCTTAGTGGAAGAACGTGCTAAGTGACAATTTTGAAAATACAGGGCGGTTACAAAATAACGCTCGCTACACTCTCAAAAATGACACTTTCATTTTTGACGATTCATGAATCCTCAAGCCTCATTTCGTTAATTTTGAGGATTGTTTCGTCAAACTATCACGTGACTTTTGAGTATACGCGAATCCTCACTTTTACGATCTTGATTTGACGATTCTGTATCTTGATTTTGAGGAAACTAAATCTCATTGTTGTACTCACATGCTCAAAAATGACGAAATATTTCTTTAGATTAGACGACATTCAAATCCTCATAAAAAGGACGATTCAAATTTCCTCACTTTGAGGAAACGAAAACTCGGAGCATTTGCCAGTAATGGAATCGTCAAAATTAAGGAAAATTTCGTCGTTTTTGAGCATTCATTTTCAAGAGTGTATTCGGAGTGGTCTGTTGCTTGAACGAATAATCCAAATGCAACGCACTTTGTGACACTTACTATTCAAGAAGGGGGAAAGAATGGAATCATAAAAAAAGAAACTCGTCTCTTGACCAGAGTTCTAAATTACGAGGCGTATCCAATTATGGCCAATACATCCAATTACGCTTCATAATTTAGAACCCTGGTCAAGAGAAGAGGGTTTTTTTTATGATTTCATTATTTCCCCCCCTTCTTTATTAGTAAATGCCTCGAAGTTTGTTGCATTCGGATTATTCATTCAAGATACAGACCTCTCCGAATAGCAAGCTTTATTTTATAACCTCCCGGTATTTAGTTTTTTGTGTCAATGAACATATTACTAACTTCTTTATATCTATAACAAAGTTTCTCTTTTTAGAAAACTTTTAGTTTAAGTTTAGTAAATTTTGTTGCGCTTTTGAAATACCATTTCCAACAGGTCAGAGCGCAAACGAAAAACTTGAGCTCATTTTCTCAATTTCACTATTTTGTCACTTAGCACGTTCTCCCACCAAGCTCTCCAGTTCACTTTGAGAGAGGGAAACCTTCGTTAAATTCCTGTTTGAATATGGGGAAAATTTCTTCGTCGAGTGGGGATATATGAAAAGTAGGGATTTTCTTTTTTTCAGATGAGTAATGAAGTCTCAGTCACCCAACTGCATTAAAGAAGTGGAGGAGTTTTACATTTTGGAAAGTTTGTAAACTCTTTTTCGGAGAAAGGTTTGCCATGGAAATTTCTTTAGAAGATGGTGGTCTACTTTTATGCGAAATATACTTTAAACGTTCAATACCCATGAAGCACTGCATTATTCGAACATTTTAAAAGTCCATAGGCTGGATAAATTGAATTACTTCTAAGGTTGCATTATGCATCTAAGGTCTATATCACAATAACTTGTATAGACTTATTTTGAGAAAAAAATGTTCTCACTCGCCTTTTTCAGAAATCTATTCCATACTTTTATTTCTATATCAAAATTTGAGGCATTTGCATAGTTTCTAATATTTAGTTTGCTGTGAAGTTTTGATACCAATTTTATTGAAATTTTTGAACTCTTAATTAAGAAATGAAGAAAATATTCAGTACCATTAACCCTGTAATACATTATTTTTTTTTTCATAACGAAAAAATTTATACTCATACATTATGGGGAAAATACTGAAAAAAAATATCCTCATTGGAATTTAAATAATTTCAATTTTTAAATGTTTGCCATATGGCAAAAACCAACTACAAATTCCAATTTTGAAAAGAATGATTCTAAAACTATTAAATATATTTTAAAATAAACCTCTTGAACTATGATTATTTTTCAAAACAATTTATTTGCATTTAGTACTAATATTCTTATACCTTGAACACTACCAAAGACGTAATTTCACAACAGTTATTAACTTCACTCTTTATTTTGAATAAAGTTTTACTATTGTCATCTATGGTGGTTATTAGTAACTAGAACTTCAAAATGGAATATAATAGATGAAAAAACACACATTTGTCGGGAGGGCGCTTTAATTTAATAGAATAAAGTAAATTGTGTTACGCGTTGCCATATGGCAACAGTATGCATTAGAGGGTTAATATTTCAGTGAAAAAATTTCAGACACTCAACGGAATGAGTTTATTGGGGGGTAGACACGGGGTGACGCGTCACCCCACTTTTCAAGAAAATGGCTATCCATCCCCCCACTTCTTATATCTTTCAAAGAATAATAAATCCATAATAAATAGAGGGGGATGGGGCATGGTGTTTTAATTGAAGACATCCCCCCACTTATTTATTTCGTACTTTCACCACTGCCCTGCATCCAAAATAAATGTCCGACGAATAATACCACGTGTAAGGGAGTGCACGTTAAATATCCTTCAAAGACCTAACTCTGCGTACAATGTCGCCCTTAACGGTTACGTTGGGTGCCTACTGAGGTGTTGGATCGTCACTTGATTGCGGTTCTAAAATACGAAGTCCGTCGCCAATAGCCCTCGTGTAGCTCAGATACGACGATAATTCAAAACCTAACCTGACCCTCTTAAATAGTCTATGGTTCATCACTGTAAGATTTCGGGCTTACATTTTTAGCATACAATTATACATCCATTCTTTTAATTAACATAATTTTATGAAACTTTGAAACTCCTAATTTAATAAGAGAAATACCGGAAGCATTTTTAACATAAATATTTCCGTGAATCTCGGAAAATATTTCAGACAGTACAAAATGCGTTTATTGCCAATCCAACAGATAAAAATTCCAATTAAGCCTAATTCAAACACTTTCAAGTTCCTTAAAATCACCATCCACAACGCTTCAAATCCCTTTAGATGCATCCATCATTTTAGTGGAATCGGCTTAAGCAATAATTTAATTAAGCTAAGTCTAATTATAGCAATGGCAAATAGACTATGGTTCATCACTCTTAGATTTAGGACAAACATTTTGAATGTACGTACATTCTTTTAATTAACAGAATTTTATGAAAATTTCTAAACTTCTCTTCTTGAATAAGAGAAGTAACGGAAATATTATGCAACATAAACCCTTTCCGTGAATCACTGGAACTATTTCAGACAGTTTATTGCCAATCCAACAGTTAAAAAACCAATTAAGCCTAATTCAAACACTTTCAAGTTCCTTAAAATCACCACCCCCACAACGCTTCAAAACCCTTACATTCGACGTAATCTCTTCCCCCCCCCCCTTAAAACGACCGCATTCTTCCCGGAGCCTTAACACAGCAACAGCGACAATGCCCAGTAATTAAAATAATATGTCAAGTACTAAACTGCCCTCGGCTCCCATTTTAAACGAGAGACGCAGGGGATAATTTTGCTGTTTATCTTCGCCCAAATTAATCACCAAGCCTCATTGTTCCCCGCCACCACCCTATTGTCTTGCGCCACCGAGCGAGGCATTTTTCGCCCCTTCTAATGAACAAACTGCCTCGTTTTCGTTATCATAATTGCCTCAGATAAGAAGGGGGGAGAGGCGGTAAACCATCCACGCGTCGAAGGCTAGAATGGTGCTTCTAAGTAGCACGTTTTTCAAAACCGTAGTTCGTTGTTACGTAGTTGCTTTACATTTCGTTGAGAACATAGTAGGTTGGTTGATTGGTAGACATATATATTCAGGTTTGTGTGCTTGGTCAGAGACCCGCTTATAAACCTTCGTAAAGTAAGACAGACACAACGCACGCACACGTAAGTGGATCCATCTAATTTTTTAGAGACAGAGGTCTACTAGTAGAGGATCCCCAGAATTGACTTGTCACCCCCAGAAGTATTGATTTGGTATGGGAACTTGGAGGACTTTGCGATCACTGACGATTTAACGTGCACCTGTCACCATTAGCGTACACGGGGGTCTTTGAGAGGCAGAAAATATTCAATACAGTCGGATTCAATTAATAGCGAGAATCGAGCTCACAACCTTTGTGATGCCAGTCCAAGACCTTACCGACTAGGCTATCTCGGCCCCTGCAGATGTGTCTCTTTAGAAATACCAATTTGCAACTAATTTTTGCAATTCTTTAAAATGATTAAAAAATTGTTACTTTTTTGCCACTTTGCAGCGGGAATAGCAACGCCTTTTCAACGACATTTCAAATTAATAGAAACAGGGGTATTTTTGGATTGATGAAATTTCGAGTACCATCGAAAAGGGATACACGTTTTTGTTTTTTTTAATCAATTTCGCAACTTTAGTCTAACGAATAATAAACAGTTTGTCAAAGCTTAACCAGATTTATTCAGGGAATAACTTTTAACTATGAAATCCTCATTAAATTTGCATAAATCCTATTTTATTTACATTTGTTTTTATAAAAGTATAACAAAATAAATCTTTGTAGGGTATAGGGTAGGGGTAGGTGCATATATATTCCGGCTTGTGTGCTTAATCAAAGACCCGATATAAAGCCTTTGTCAAGTATGACCATCGCTGTATATTTGCGAAATTTTTATAACTATAAAGTTGAATAACAATCTTAACTGTACTGCGAAATGTAGTACATCTCCCCCTAAATAAACTGAGTTAAACTATGGACAGACGAAATTTCTTGTTAGAATAACGCCAAATAATTCGCCAAGGGCTCATAACATGCGCCAGCATGGCTTCATTTGGCGCCCCAAATTTTGCGTTAGCACTGATAAAGCAGCATCTTCATAGCATTCCAACCTCAATCACCTACAACCCCTTTTGATAACACTACTTTTAGCGTTGAGTTTAGTAATTTATGATACGATAAGCGCGCCTCTACTTCAATTAATCTAAATCACCTTTATTATTGTACACTAATAGTCGTTTCCTTTTCTGTATTTTCTAATGGCCCCGCCCTCCCCCGCACCAACAAAGAGTTGAGATGTATTTTTGAGAGGCAGGCGGTTTTGTGTTTGTCGTGTTTTTCGAGCTTTGTTAGGGTGACTGAAATTAGTGTATTTTAGTTAGTTATGAATGAAAAGATTCATTAATTGAAGGTTTGAATTGTTGTTGTTTTTGGATGCGGTAATGTTTTCCGAATGATGATGTTTCAGGTTATAGCTTTTATTTTAGTCGTTAGTTTTTTCGATTGATGTTAAGAAAAGGCTGTTGGAGTACAAATATGTAGGATGTTTGTTTGCACTATTCTATTTTCAGTAACTTATTACTGGTGTGCAGCAATTAAACTTTTAAGCTACTTTATTTGTATTTGTCCTCTAAATACTTTTTTGGTGGGGGGATTGGTACTTTATGCTAGCTAAATAGCATTTACACGATTTGTGAACTTGAAAATATTTTGAAAAATTCGAAAAATTGCATATAAATTTTAAATATAACGAAATGTAGAAAATTATAGCAATTTGTTGCCCAAATATTAGAAAAATTATTGCTGGTTTGTATGTAAACTATATAAAAATACTATCGAAATGATAGTAATAAAGTTTTAAAATTTTGTTGAGGGATGTTAAGATACAGAGTATATGAAAGACTTGCATTCAAAACTACATTTTACAAAAAATATTGATAAAATAGTATTGTGCTATGTTAGATTTTAAACTCAAGTTCTACAATTGAAAAGAATTATTTGAAGGTCTACAATTTATTCATACTTCATGTGAATTTGCTTACAATATAGTTAGTGTGATTGAAAGACTATATACTTTTCAAATATAGAGAAAATAAGTAAATATGTATGAAGCAGTTTGATTTTCACAGAATATTCTATCGGTCGGCTTTTCATCCGGTGTGAAATTTTTGCTCATATATTTGTTTTGCAATATCAAGTCAAATATAATTTGTAAATGGATTTATGACTCTCCTATTTCAGAGGTTTTTGAGATGTCATGACCAGTAAAAATTCTTTTTTAAATATATCAGTCTTACAACATTTTTGCTGCTCCAACTTAGAAGAAGCATTTCCAATTATATCCGGATTACAATCAATTGAAATTCGTATGTGTATCCGGACTAGGTTAGGTTTTAATTATCTTCGCATTAGAGCTACACGAGAGCTATTGGCGACGGGCGTCGTATTTTAGAACCACAGTCAAGTGACGATCCTCACCTGAATAGGCACCCAACGTAACCGTTAAGGGCGACATCGTACGAAGCGTTAGGACTTCGAAGAATATTTAACGTGCACTCCCTTACACGGGGTATTATTTGTCTTACATTTTTGGCGATGCCCGGACCGAACCTGGGACATTTCGCATGCTAGACGAGTGCCTAACCGACTGGGCTCCCCAGCCCCCGTATCCGGACTAGACTAAACTACAAACGACTATCATCATTCACTTATTCATTGTTTACCACTAACTCGGCACTAAACTCAACCAATTTCCAACCACTAGCATCCCCAAACAAAACTCGAAAGCCCTATATAAACTCAAACATCAAGCCCTCTTACAGACACAAGCTCCCTCTATCATCCCACTCTCTCTAAAAGATCTGATACGAGCTCCCCCACTACTCTGCATAAACAGGCCCCGCCCCCCTACTACGCAATGCAATTCATGAATGGGGGGGAAACCGGAAGTCACGTGAAGTCCAGAGATGATGAATGAAACTAATCTCCACTCTAATCCCGATTAAACGGATAACAATTAGATAATGCCACGTGATTGATATCAAGGGGGGGGATGGAGGGGTCAGTTACAATATGGAATGTCTGGTAACAGTGGATGGGGGGATTATGATTTCATATAGTGTGGTTTGTATCATTACTTACAGTGCAACGCTTTTGTAGAGTGGTTGTATAATTTTAGAGGAATATGCGATGGGTGATTAACACTTGATTTATAAGGGTTGTGCGTCGCATGCTATGGTGTTATATATATTAGCATTGTAATTTTTCCCACTGGGATTTCTGATATTGACTGAACTTGTGTCGAGTCATATTTTCAGCTTAAAAATTAATCCATTGTAGGAAATATAGCAGATTGCGCTTTTATAATGTGTGGTTTGTAAATTATATAATTTGTTACAGTTGTGGAGAGCTCTTGTAGGTTGGTTGTATTTTTAGAGAAAAATACTATAAAACGTAGTGCGTGATCAACGCATTTTTAATACGAAGTTATGCAATATGCATTGCACGTTACAATATTCTGTATCAATAAGTTGTATAGCATGGCCATATAAAGTACATGGTTGTATGCTCTTCTAGTATGGAATCTCTGGTAATAGTGGATGGGTAACGATTTCAAAAAGTGTGGTTTGTATTATTAGTTATAGAGAGAGTTACAGCAAAATAATCTATCTTAGAGTTCTAGTATTTTTGGAGGATTATACTATATGAATAGTATTTGTAATTTAATCTGAATTATTTCTGAGAGTGACTGAGCTTATGTATGTACAATTAATTTAACAGCACAGCCTTAACTTAATGCATGCTGAGGTCTTATATAAGCATTGGTTTAATTTCTTAAGAATTTCTGATATTGGGCGGACATATTCAGACTAAGGCAGATTCACTTACCGGTTCGATGGCTGATCAAGTTTAACACGGCCAATTTATAGTGGACAAATGCGATGACCTTTTTTTGTACTTGCATTCCTTTTGACTATTAGGCAAAGGTTGCATGATGCAGATTTTAATATCGTGCTATCTCCACTCCTCTTGCTGTAAAATAATGCGCAACACAAAACCGAAAAGCCATAACAACACAAAGGCAAGTTACGCATATCTGTCGAAATTACATCGTTGATTTTTACGACACTATCTCAAAAAGAACTTATCATTAGATGAGCGCATATCCTTGAAAACATTTACCATTTTCCTTTTGAAATTTTCTCCCGCATTATCAGTAAGTGTTTACGCCCCTGTAAACTAATAAAAAGGTGTTTAATGCAAACAAACCGTTATATAGGTAAAAACGAGTAAGAATCAAATAAAAAAATAACGAGCTTCTTTTTAGACGCCATTATCGTGTAAAATAAAAGCCCCTCATTATCGTTAAGAGTCATTCATAGAGGTAAGAATTAGATGGAGTTGCTTGCCTGGTAATAACCAATGCATATACAGGTTTGCCATGTGAAGACATTGATCGCTTTGTGGTAGGCCCAAACAAACGTCTTGGCGAATTATTCGGCGCGATTCTAAAATTTTCTTATTGCATCAACTTGGCGACTAGTTAACTATCTTATGAAACTTAAATTACAACGTATTTTACTTACTTGAGAAGAAAATTACTATCTTGTGTAAATTCAGGTCGTGCTACAGCTTACAACTGCGCAAATATTCATTATTTCATTTTTAATCAATGCGTTTTAAAGAATAAATTGATGCGTAATGTATTAAACGAGCGTTGAGTGAGTTGCTATGTTTAGGCTTTTACTAGAGTTACATGGCGCCTTTTTGAGGGCTCTACTTCATTTCTCGCCAAGTAACTCCATCTTCTTTACTCTATGAGAGCATTAGAAAAAACTTCATCGTTGCTTGCAAATTACTCGCGCCTCATTCGCACATTATGAAGATAAAAAATTAAATATTTTTTTTGAAAAAATCTCCCTTGTTTGTTGGTTAAGTGGATTAAGTCAGTTAAGTTGGTTGATTGAATTGAATTGTGTTAACAAGAAATGAATAGTGCCTGTATATCTATGAAAGTTTACGCATGCATGTATCTAAATACACCACCATTTGCGACTATTTTTACATGAAAACGGTAATTTAATTTAGATTGCATGTTTACTTTGAATGAGTTCCCCAAGGGAATATTATTAACTATACATTTGTAAAAAGAAAGTTGCTTGATAAAAATTAATTTAAAGTACCTCAATTTTACTTTAAAAAAACCGACAATGAAAATTACCTGTTTTTTTTTTCAATTTTTTAGTCAGAGCTTATAAACGTTTCAAATTTGGACATCAGAGAGTGAAAAATATATTTAAATTGTAGTCGATAATGCCACTGACCAGCTAAAAAAAGTAGTTAAAAATTCATGTGGGGTAAATATCTATTCCTGTTTGCATTAATAGGGTAAATAACAAATAATTTATAGCTTACCCAAACAAAATTTGATCATTAAAAAAATGACAAAATTACAAATATTTTTATAATTTTCAATTGTATTTATTTACAAATCTATATATATATATTACGTTTTGTACAAATTCACTTAAAATTTTTGAAAAAGATTTGTGCGTAAATTAGTTTTAATGAAATTTCTGACTCAAACTTTGCAAAATTAACAAAACAAACAAACGAAATTTTAATGATTTCCTTTTAAAAGAAATAACTGACTTGAATCGCTTTACAACTAAATATTTTCTTATAAAACAACCAATAATAAAGTTCGCTTCTGGTAAAAACAACACATTACCGAACGAGCCAATAGAAGCCAAAGTAAAAGGCGGTACTTAAAAAAACACCAAAAAAAATTTCCTTAAAGACTGCCCTTAAAACCGTTTTGTAAGCACTGTAAGCTTCATTGAATCCCTGCATAATTGCCCTGATTTATCGCTGCTTTTTTATAAGGCGATTATTACTATTATCATTAACCATGGCGTAAAAAGAGGAGGTAACGATTATTTTAGTTTTTGTTGTTCCAGTTTTATTTTCACCATATATAAAAAAATTGAAAAGGAAAAAAGTTTTTAAATAGCTTAATTGGCAAACACACAATTTTCCGGGTAATGGGGGATATTTTCTTTTGCCCTCTCCTTCAACAAATGGAGCTTCTGAAAGAAAGAATCGCACACTAAATGAAAGTAATAAAAATAAAACGTTTTTCTTTTTTGTAAAAAAAAAACCTTCTGAAAATCGATAGTAAAAAAAGAAGAAAGAACAATGTTTTGTTTAAAAAAATGGCCAAAGTGTTTTTTTCTCCCCTAATTGCATTATTTTTATCTCACTGGAACCTATTAAATTGAAAATGCGTGAAAGAGGGTTTGAGAAACTTTAACGGAGAAAATGGGGTGCTTTTTGTAGAGTTTTTTATAGCCATTGAAGGATATTAAACTTTTAGTTTTAAAAAGCTGTAACTAAAATTTCAACTATACTTGAGTTTAATGTGTTTCAAAATTGAGATCAAAATAAGTTAAATTAATATCTAGCCACATTTTCATCTAAAACTAGTTATTAAGTTTGAAGAAATTGTTTGCTGTTTGCTTTTGTCAAAAACTCTAACAGCCCCTTTGTGAATCTTTTTTGGCTGTTTTTTCCGATTAAAATTTGTGAAATGTCCAACTACATAGCAGACAATAATTTATAAACGATGATTTAAATCAAACCTGTGGAAAATGTTAGTTATTTAACTAATTAGGACCCCACTATATAACTAATTTTTCTCTTTTGCTAATTTGTATATTTTTATTCGATTTCTTAAAAAATAATTAAACTTTACAATTGAAATTGCATGAAGCATACGGTTTTGTTTGGGCCTATTACTTCGATTTAATTCAAATTATTTCTATGTTCCAGGGTATGAAAATAAGATACTTTATTATTTAAAGTTTAGAGGCTTAAATATTTTTTGACACAAATTGAACCTATTTTAAAGTTTTTCAATTTAGCAATATTTTAATTGCTGCCAATAATATATATGAACGAAATATATCAGTTACACTACTGTCAAATGAATCAGTTTAAACGTTGAAAAACTGGGAATGACTTTTTAATGTTTATTTTGTTTCTTGTTGGAAGGGGAGGGTGGTCCTTTTCTCTAACGGTTTATTTTATCGAAGAGCGGTAGTTTAATTGATTGAAAAGTCTTTCAGCAACTTCAGTTAAAGAATAATAAACGGTGCTCAATGAATTAGAATTATTTATTGAGGCGACTTAAGGGAAAATTTAATTGGATAGCTCGGAAACTCATACTGTATGTTTTAACGTTATTGATTTCGAATGAAAGTAAAATATTGGTTTCATGCCTTTTACTGATATGATTATATCGCGATTTGATCAATCGAGTGTTTATAATTTATATTGTACCAAGTTCAATTGTTTTAGTAGTTCCAGTGTAAATTTATCTGCATATTTCAATTAAACAGTTTTTCTAAATTTTATTTAAAATGCAGAGAATAATTGTAGAGTTTTGAGTATACATCACGCTAGGATTTTTGATATGTGTGAGATAAAAATAATAATGTAAAAGCAATTAGAGTTGAGTCAAAATATATTTTAAAAGGTTTGAAAAAAATTTGGAAATTCTTTTTTTTTCTTAACATAAATTTAAATAAAAAAATTTCTAAAATGTGTGTGACAGATCTGTTGACACATTAAAGTATATTTAATCTAACATCTATGCACGTTAAATATCCTCCAAAGTCCTAACGCTGCGTACGATGTCGCCCTTAACGGTTGCGTTGGGTGCCTATTCAGGTGTTGGCTCGTCACCTGACTGTGGTTCAAAAATAGGACGCCCGTCGCCAATAGAACTCGTGTAGCTCTAGTGCGACGATAATTCAAACCAAACCAAACCAAACTAACATTTATCTAAGTAAAATTGCTACAATAACGCTGGCAACTCAAATATGGAGTATTAAAATAGTGGAGTAATGGAGCTTGCTTTAAAAAAAAAAAGAGAATTAAAAATAGGTTGCACCTTCAGAATGTGAATTTTTTTTCATGTGTAGATATTAATTACTAGTGTTTGCCTTTTATATTTAAGTAAGCTAATTATAAGCAAATCTCGCATCGTTCGAAACTATTTGGGTATCAAAAACTCAGAGTAAAACTCCTTTTAAGTAAATTCCACATAAGAATCCCCATTAAATACATAGCGTGACAAGCACCACCGATGTCACAGCTTTAAAACTAATCGTTCTCTCTGACAATCTGACACTGCATGTCTCAATAGCGCCCTTACGCCCTATGGTCGGACGTGACCCATTACTGACCACAAACGGACAGATCAAAATCGAGACCTCGTATGTGAACTAGTGATTTTCGCTTCTGAATTGTCGAAAATGGAGATATCACTGGTTAATGTCACCGTGAAATTGTTTTTTAATGTCTTAATTTGACTCTAATGGAAGGTGGTAAAAATACTTTTGGGTTTTAAAAGTCTGGCTTTAAGTATTTATGTCAGATCTACAAATGATAGAGGAGCAGTAGAGGATTTTCATTTAATTTAAATTTAAAATTAAGTGAAATTTTAAAGTTACAAATTTAAAAAAAATACTTGTGTTAATAGCAAACCTGACTGTCAGATAACGGGTTAACTTGTCAACCATCGGTGTATTTCGGGGACCATAGATTGCAGTCACCTGTCAGATAACGGGTTTATACGTTTGTATCCCTCAGTATTAACACATCGCGTGCCAAACACTACCGATGTCACAACATTAAAAACAATTCGTTCTCCTCTGACCATCTGACTTCCAACACTGCATGTCTCAATAGCGCCCTTACGCCCTATGGCCGGACGTGACCCATTACTGACCACAAACGGACGTTGCATGTGAACCAGTGATTATCACTTCAGAATTCTCCTGAAAATGGAGATATCACTGGTTAATGTCACCGTGAAATTGTTTTTAAATGTCTTAATTTAACTCTAATGGAAGGTTGTGATACAATAAGTTTGGGTTAAGAGTAGCATTTTAAGTATTTAGATCATATTCTTTTGTCTTTCTTTTGTTAAAAAAATAAAGTTTGTTCTACCCCAGCTTTTGAATTCTCGAAAATTTAGGTATCATTGGTAAATGTATCATTAGGTATCATTAAAAATGTCACCGTGAAATTGTTTTTTAATGTCTTAATTTAACTCGAATGGAAGGCGGTAATAATACTTTTGGTTTGAAAGTTGGGTTTTAAGTATTTGTGTCTAATCTACAAAGTTTTTCTTGTGCTTTCGTTCTTTTTTTTTAAGTTCATGTCCTACCACAGCTTCTGAATTCTCGAAATTGAAGATATCACTGGTAAATGTCACTGTGAAATTGTTTTTTAATGTCTTAATGTAACTCTAATGGAAGGTAATAATAATACTTTTGGGTTAAGAGTTAGGCTTTAGGTATTTATGTCAGATCTACTAATGCTTTGTCTTTCTTTTTTTTAAAAGATCATGTCCGACCCCATCTTGGAAATTCACGAAAATGGATAGATTAATTTATAAATATAACTGTGAAATTGTTTTTTAATTGTCTTAATTTAACTCTAATATTAAGAGTATAGTTTTAAGTATTTATGTCATACGTACAAAGTTTTGCATGGTTTTTGAAAAGCTGAGGTCCTATTTTTTTTGTAACATAAGATAGTGATCCCTCTTTTACTAAACATTATAATTTAATTTGAGACATGTCGCTGAGAAAAATGATGTATAACTAGAACTTTAATAGCAGTTTTTAATGATCTGAATAATGCTTGTTTGAAGCTAGATTTGCGCAAATGGCATTTATTTTACATCTATTTCTGTGCTTCTGTATTTCTGTCTTCGAATTATTTGCCTTCTCAGAATGACGATTATAATTTTTTGAAAGCTTTATAGGAGTTATTTGCCTCCAACTTTCACTAAAAAGAGAATGAAAAAGATTTTACAAAACTAGAACTTAAAAATGAGAAAAAATTCAAGCCTGACAGGGTTCAAACCGGGATTCTCCTGATCCTTAGTTAGAAATATCCCTCGTGTAGCTCTAGCGCGACGATTATTCAAACCTTACCTAACCTGATCCTTAGGGTAAAAACATAGTGGAGCGGCGAGTCAAGAGTCAAGCGGCGCGTTTTTAAATCTTCCGTACATTCAAGTTGACGCGCACATAGTGGGGCGGCCAGCAGCGCTGCATGCATCGACATGAATCTTGACTCGCCGCTCGTAAAATCACCAACGATTTCTTTGAAGCGCTGCTCCTGTCGACTTGGGGCTTCCAGTGCAGGTGGTACTGTCTGTTTGTGAATTTTTCTTGATTTTAAGGTGAAAGTATTTAATTACACAAAATGAACGTGGAGTTGATCATTCTGTCGATACGGAATTATGAATCAACAGCTGAATGGACCATCACAATCAGTACACATTGGACAAACTGTTTAAGGAAGTAGGAGTAGAAAATAATTGTACAGATACGTTTTTTATACAGTATAATATTGTTAGCATTTAGGTAGGGCAAGAAACAAGTTTTCTATCAAGCAAACTCTAATTAATGTCAAAAAGAGAGCATCTTGCTGACGAGATTCATGACGTGAAGCTCTCTTCGCAGCAGGTCCCGCCGCTCTACTATGTGCATGTAAAGCAACGCTTGCATCTTGAATAAAATACGCGCCGCTTGACTCGCTGCTTAACTATTGACTCGCCGCTCCACTATGTTTTTACCCTTAGTCAGGCGCGCCTATCCGTTGTACCAAATGTCCTTATTTTTACCTCGCAAATTATACTTCTAAAACACTTTTATAATACGTAAAATAAAATATTTCTGTTTTAAAAACTATTTCTTTAGATTCAAAATATATAAAATCAAATTATGAAGTTTATTTTTGTAAGTTTACTCTTGAAACTGAATTACAATTCTTTAAAAAATATTTAATGCAGTTAAAGATGAATGTCTTTCTTTATTTTCCATCATACATTTCCAACTTTATTATTACAGACTAAATACTCAACTTACTCATTACAGACTAAAAAGTGTCAAAAAGTAAAATATTTATCTCTATGGCTTTAACAGCAATTCCAAAACGTTTAAACAAACTCTACTTCCAGCCTTTCAGTTATTCTAGAGAGACCCTTTTTTAACCTATTACTCACCTATAGGCCAGACCAATAATTGCACGAATATCTTAAGATGATAACTTTAAAAGAGAAAATACGAAACCCCACTTTAAAACTTCGCAAATAATCACCTTCAAAAGAAAATTTTAAAGCCTCGACGATTTTTCTTCGACTTGCCAACAAAAGACGGTAATTTAGACGTCTCTTAAACGTCATTTTTTTGGAAGATGGGTTATCATCAAGAATGAATTAAGCACGTCAAGTGGACAGTTATTGAGAGATTCAGAACGGAAATTCGCATTCCAAAGGTAGAATTTGACTCTTCTCTACTTATTTGTGACAAAACTCTAAATTGTGTTTCTATTTTTAAAAACATTTATGTTTTTGTATACTGTCTCGGAGGCATTTGCCACGTCACGTAACCGTAATTCAAACTAACTAAGAGGCCTGTCACCAAGATTGGATAGGATAGGTTTGAATTATCGTCGCACTAGAGCTACACGAGGGCTATTGGCGACGGGCGTCGTATTTTAGAACCACAGTCAAGTGACGAGCCAGCACCTGAATAGGCACTCAACGCAACCGTTAAGGGCGACATCGTACGCAGCGTTAGGACTTTGGAGCATATTCAACGTGCACTCCCCTACATGGGGTATTATTCATCGGACATTTTTGGGCTGCACGGGCCGTTTATAGGTCGGCAGTTTTCTTGGCGATGCCCGGACCCGAACCTGGGACCTTCCGCATGCTAGGCGAGTGCCTAACCGACTGGGCTCCCCAGCCCTGTCACCAAGATTGACTGTCCGCAGTCGCGCCCGCATGGGCAGTGAAAACAAAGCTTGATGCAGTTATGTTCAAATAGAATATTTCATTTGCAAAATTGTTAAAATACATCCATTTATTTATTGCGTAAAATTAGGGTAGACTAACCAGTGAATGAACGTTTAAGGTGCTGAGTTCGCCAGTGAATAAACACCAGGACATAACGACCAGGACAACCAACCATATGTCAGATAGCTTCCACATGCTCCACTAGCTCCACTAGATGGGAGGAAGTCAGTGTTGCCAATCCATCTAGTGGAATGATTTTCAATAATCATTTTTAAATTATATTTACCAAATGTTCATTCACTGGGGCCTGTTCACTCACTGGTCAGTCTACCCTAGTTTTTGGTTTTATAAAACTGCATAGACAAGCAAAAGGGATGTAACAATAATATCTCAAGGAGCTTTAATAACTAAATTTAAAAATGCATGAGAAACTTTTTTGATCGTTCCAAATAACAATTGAGTGGCAAATTTCAAAATTAGTTCAAAGAGTTCCATACGCCTATATTTTAATTAATAGCATTTTTAGCAGTGCAAATTTATGACTTCTAATGCTTGTTAATTTTTGCAAATTTATAAAAGTTCCTATAATTGTCCAAATAAATTAAAAAATGACTAAACTAACGCAGCATAACCATCTCTTTCCATCCCTTTATTTTCCCCTTGTAAGTCCCTATTATTTTTTAATGTTATTAATTAACTTTGGGAAAATTACGTGTATTAAGAGAGAAAACTGCATACAACGTAAAAAAAAATTACTTCTCAATCTAACTCAGTTTCTTATTTTTAAACACATCTAAAACAAAATTAATCAGTGTCAGTTACTTCTTTGTCACATTGAAACATCGCTTTACTTTTGAAAGCGACGATAAAAAAAAATTCTTAAGTTATCATTCGTTTTTGAAGGATCCGTATGCATTTGAAAAGAATTTTAAAAATCCTTTCAACGTTTTTAAAAGCGAGATTATTCAATTGCTTCTAAAATAAATTTATCATTCCTCAATCCTATTCCTTTGTGATTGTAAGTCATTGCTAGATTTTTTGCTCTCATCAATAATTTAAAAATTGGGCAGTTTATTTTATTATTCCGTTATTTGTTCCATTTTCTAAAGGTGTTTTAAAAAAATTTTGGTTGTCACTTGGCATATTATAAAACTTTATAAGTACAGTTCAATCATATCTTTTGTGAACAAACTCTTCGTATAGTATTTTTTTATCTTAAAATCATTTTCAAAATGTATGGGAATGCGTTCAACACTTAATGTGTTACTTTAACGTGCTTGTTTAAAGAATAAGACAATATTTCTTTTATCTTTTTAATATAAGTAATTTATAATCAATTGCCGTTAAAAAGTATTATAATGTTACAGTCACGAATCATTGTTATACATTAATCAAAAGTATTTTTTTTAACTTTGTAACAGTTTTTTTAAGAACAATTATAGTGTAGACTAACCAGTGAATGAGCGTTTAAGGCGCTGAGTTCGCCAGTGAATCAACACCAGGATATAATGACCATGACAACCAACCATATGTGAGATAGCTTCCTACTAGATGGTAGGAAGTCAGATTTGCCAATCCATCTAGTGGAATGATTTTCAATCCTTATTTTTTAATTATATTTACCGAATGTTCATTCACTGGGGCTTGTTCACTCACTGGTCAGTCTACCCTATACTTCAAAATTAAAACACTTACTCAAAATTCTGGAAAATTTCAAATGAAACCTGGTAATTGATATTCTGATTGCATACTTATAATACGTTTACAGTAGTATTATTCCAGCATATAATTACAGCTTTAACTACTCCAAATTACACATCGAATTTTTTTACCCGCAATTCAAGTGATAAGAGCCACTACCAGACTTGTAGACCCAATTCCAATGCAATATAAAAAAGCCTCTGTACTCTGAAAAACAAGCAGATTTACCATGCACCATCCTCCATATACTTCCCACTTTCATTGCAGAGCCAGATTCTCACCTAAGGTGGAAATCAAACTCGAGTGTTTTTGTACATGTAACATCATAAAAACGAGGATGCATTTGAAAATGCATTGGTTTCTGTAAAAGTTGTTTTTCCTTTATAAGACTTCTGTAGTAGGAAAAAAACATCGGTTGTCAGCGCAGGGTGGTTTAAAAAATGCTGTTAAATAAGGAGGGAAGGGGGTTTGGGTTATAGGATACTAATTAGAAGGCATACGTTTTTTCTGTAATTTAATGAAATAAGGTAGGTTAAAAACTGACATTCTCAATTTATTTTTTTGTTAAAAAAATGTGATTGAAAGTTTTCGTTATTTTTGCAAATTTCTCAATTAACTACATACGAAGCAGATGTTTCATGTCTACATTGCCTACTTCTCATTAAACTCATAGTAATTTCGAATTAAAAAAAAATTATAAAGAAAACTTAACTAAATAATCGTATTATGGATTTATAAAATCAGAGAAGGACTTTTGTTGTTAAAAATAAAGATAGCATTAGGAATCTATAATGTTGCATTTAAACTTACTTTAAATAGTTACAAAATCAAATATTATAATTATATTAAAAAAAATCATCAAATTATATCTTCCCTTAACAATCTAACTTGTGTTTATAACTGATGAAGTTGAACTGAAATGAACCCGTCATTTAAATCAGACGTTTGTTATACAGCTTTAGAAAAGTGTCAAATTTTCACGTTGGGCTATCAAAACAACTGTGCATTGTATTTCTTTCTCTTTGTTACATGATTGAACATCTGATCTTTTTCTATCAAAATACATATTTTATTTAATGCTTTTGAAGTTTATTCTAAAAGCAAACTAATACTCACCCAATCTCTTTATCCATCCACCTTGAGAGAAAAAATTAAATTTATCACATTTTGATACCTCGATCATTAGCATCAAAAAATCCCCAGAATTAAACCTCTCTTTCACCTACAAAAACGACTTAAGCCCCGTCCTGACGTATAAATACATAACAAAATAATAACCATTATTTTGGCGACAAGAACCATAACTCCCCCGAACACACCGAATATACATAAAACATCAACCATTCAATTTTTCTATCATCTCATCACAAATTTTATATCCCCCTTCCAGAAAAAAAAAGTTTTTAAAAAATCCCTATAATCGGTCACGTGACGCGAAACGAGGGATTTTCTTTCCGCCATTTGTTTACATCCGGGGCTCTAGAAAATAGAATTTATTGAGTGAACGAAAATTCCGTAGCTTAATCCCCGTATTTTTTGGCGGTGTTTTTCTTCGCCGAGAATTTAAGAGATGCCATCGGAGTCCATTCGTAATAACTTGGCGAGGATAGGAGTTGGCGTAACATATGTCATATCACTCGGTTCGTATGTCGGGTGTCATTGGCTGGGGGCGTTAAATCCCCGCCTTTTCGATTTTATTTATGGAATTTTCTTTTCATTTTTGATTCGGGAGCAATGTATAACTGCAATTTTTATTGTGTATAACTGCAATTTTTATTGACCGTTCTTTTCTGTTAAAGAATTTTTTGTCGTGTCTATTACGTTGCTGAAGTGTGAATGTTAATTCAAAAGAAACCATTTGTTTTGATAAACGCGTCTGCAATTTTTTGGATATTAATATCATAAAGATCTATTAATGATATCAGAACTCCAATGTCTCTCAAGTTGGCACTCATTGCCGGGCTTTCAAAAATGTGGTTTAGTGTAAGCTGCGTATCTGGGCAGTTGTCGCAGTTTCTATACACCTTCCTGCCCTCTTTATCTATTTTCATGCCTCGGTGGTGTTTGGTTCTTAGTATGGCGATGGTTTTTGTTGTGGGTCGATCTGTATTTAAATTACAAGGTAAGTGATTCGTTTGAATAGATTTTTCTTAATTAAAGACTAAAACCATCAGAAAGACGCGCTATCTAAATTGACAAGATATGCCGAACTGAAGGTCTTAAAATATACTAAAGACCTAATATAATAGAACTCCTTGATTTCGACACCTAATAAAATCTAATTTTGGAAGTCAAAAATATGACGACATGCACATCTATTAGATGCCCAGAATATAGATGTCCAATAAATATGAGTTTATGCACATCTATTAGATGCCCAGAACATAGATGTCCAATAAATATGAGTTAATGCACATGGATTAAATGTACCAAATGTATAAGATTAAATGTACCAAATGTCTAAGACTACATCAGTCTACACCGATATCTAATAGATATCCAAAGAATAGATTTTGTAGAAAATATGCAAATGTTGTCCTATAGACATCTCGAACATCAAATGTATCATATAGATTAGATATTCAGTGGACAATTGTGGCTGTGGGGGTACTGTAAAATCTCACATTTTAACCGATTGGATGCAAAAGTATTCTGCATTTGTCAGAAGTTATTAAAAATAAATGCTAGAAAAACTTTAATATTTGAGGTAGTTCTTTTTTTTTTCAATCATTATGCCGCAATCACAAAACCTGCGATATTATTGGGGAAAAACTTGTTGTTCAGGATACAATAATGTATTTTTTTAAAAATATTTCACAGTGTTTCCATATCTATGGGCATTGTTTTTACAGTAAAAACAAAGAGTTCTGTGCATATATACTATACATGAAATCATTAATTATAGCATTATATATCATAACATTGCATTCCTTGATTGAATCAATTTGTTTACAGCTTAACTTGCATAGACTTAAAAGTACCAGTCAAACTTCTAACGCAAAATCCCCACTCTAATTTACCTCACCACCAGGTAAAAACCGGACCAATAGAAAACGAAAAAACCTTGACTAAAGAATATAATTTTTTTTCTCTCTAATGGAGCTGCAACTTTGGCGGTCAAGCCTTGGCAGATTCGGCAGATTCCCCAGAATTGAGAGCCATTTTTCTGTGACACCATCTAGGCAACTCTCGCTACCAATTTTGAGGCCCAGATTACAATGAATCAGAGCTCTCTAAGGATGTAAAAGTATGCCGAGATTTAATTTTGCCGAGAGAACCCAAGCCAAATGAGCCCTCTAGGGATCTTTTACATGCCACATAATTAAATGACATGCGTACTCAAGATTTTCCCATCCAGAAATTCCGACGACTCAGCCAGGACTCAAACCCGCGATCTTGGGCTTAGGCGGACACGTTTAACATCTCAGCCACTGACCCGCTAAATATAAATTTTAGTTAGAATAATACTTATAACGAATTCAGAACTACAAACACCACTTCAACAATAAGAGCACTACCCCTTACGAAATTCGCAATCCGAACGCCAATTTAATCAATGGCAAGTGGTCCAGAAATCTCTTCTCTCCCTATTTTTTTTCTCCTCTCTTTAAAAAAAAAGTAAAATCCTATAACGGAATCTCCGGGGGAAAAGGAAAACGGGAAAAAAATCCGGAGAAATAAATAAAAAAATAATCGCCAACAAAACGGGTGTGGAAAAAAAAAAGTCGGCGCCAAGGCTTCATTGAAAATTGAAATTTCCAACAATGGGAGGGTGGAAATCAAGCCAACTCCTCCAACATTCCAACCGTGACATTCCGGCTCTGTTATATCTCGTAGTATATATATAAATAAGTATATATTGCGATTCTATGTGTTTGGGGGTTGCCGGGTTTTTAAGTCACAAAAAAGTCGCCAAGAAAATGCAGCTCTAAAAAACGTGAAGTCATGTGAGCTTCCCTGGTATTATAGGACAAGTTGGCGAAGATTAAATTATGTTTGGATTAAATTAAGAAACTTGGTTGGAAAATATTTTGTGTTAAATTTGGAGAACTCCGTCTGTGAGATTTTATATTTACAAACTTGAATGTAGTCATGTTTAAAATCATATGTTGGTTGACATAACACTTTATTTGTTTTAACTTCAATTTCTACACAGTGAGGTTGTTCATATAAAATAAAGTTTTGAGACTACTCTTTTTGAATTCGAAAGAATTAAAACAACAAACACACAGAAAAACTATTTTTTAACATATTGAAAAGTAGGTATTGACATAGCTGGAGAAGTCCGTCTGACCACCCGTATTTCCCTTTCAATTTTTGTTATATCCATCCTTCTTATAGGCATCAACTTTATTATAATTTAATGATTCCCTAAACTTTTACCAACAGGAAAAAAAGGATTCTCATCCTGATAATAAAAATGCTGTGCAAACCCATGACCGAATCTGTACAAGTTGTTTCACCGCAAGCAGACCCTTCTAGCACGGAAACAACAAGCGGGGGAAATGTGGAATATCAATGCCTGGTAGTAAATCATCTAACAGTGACCATTCTCCCGTTCTCTAACAAGTTGGTCGTAGATGGAGGTTGGTAGCTCCTAGAGTATAAAAAGTGAATTAGAAGAAATGTTGACATTTTATAACGTAATAACCATTTAAAGATTACTAAAATCTATTATTAGATTTATTCGAAAATAATGTACACAAAGTTATACATACAACTTAATTTTGAACAAACTTAGTGTAGTATTTTTTTATATGTGTACTAACTTATTTAAAAAAACTAGTATAACTTAATTAAATTTTTTTAAAGTAAGAAAATAACTCTGACGGTTTCAGTTTTTTTCCCGAGTTTTTGCAGAGTCACCTAATGACAAGTGCTGGAAAAAAATAATTTATCAGGAAATGGGATTTCAAACCGGTCGCTTGTGGAATGAGAGCTGGTCTTTCCCAGTGTGGCTTTTAGCATTGAACTTATATACTCTGAATAATCGGTGCCATGAAAAATTGGTCGTAATTCGATGTGGTCGGTCTAGAGTTTTCGCTGTATATCCATTATACAGTTTAAAAATTATCCAGCTTTAAAATCGGAAGGATAAAATATACATATATTTCATTGAACCGTCACCTTTATTTTGCACAAACCTTAAAAAAAGTAATTTTTTTCGCTTTTATTTAATTCGAACTCAGTAAAGAAATAGCTTTCTTCATTTCATGTTTAAATTTCCAAAAAGTTGTTTTAAAACCCTAGTAAAAATACTGTTTAATTTATCCTGCAAGCAGAAAACTGTTATTAATAATGTCTCTACCATTCTGAATTTTAATTTCTTTTAAATAACTTTAACATATTCAAGGACACGTAATTGATATTTTTTTTTCTTCTTTAACGCAGGAAATATGAAATGTTAGAGAATTAACAAAAGAGAAAGAGTTCATCTTATGCGACCATCTTAAAACAGTAAGAATTTTTAATTGCACATTTACAACCATCTCTTCTTGATTTTCTTTTCATTAAGATGGATTGTCAGTCCCATAGAGCTAATGCATTAGTTTAGGAATCATAACTTCCGCAGAAGTATACGTTTGCCATGTTAACCCTTTTCTCCAGATATGGGAATCAACATAACATGGAAATGATACAAATTTGAAATGAAAATGTTAACTAGTTATTTAATTATATATTTTTTAACTTTAAATTTAAAAAATATACAGCAGATGGTGATTATCAGTTAATAATTAAACAACTGGATGTTGTTTTCTTTTCAATTTGGTCTTTAAATTGATGTTATGATGATTAACATACTTTGTGAAAATGGAATAACATGCCAAAGCAAATCTTTTACAAAAGTTGTGATTTCAAAACCAATGCATTAGCTCTATGGGACTGACGGTCCTTTTTAATATGCTGAACTAAATAATGAAACTTATTTCTGGTTAGTTAGTCAATAACTATACGCGATAATAAAAGAAGAGCACAATTCAAAATTGAATTACCAAAACAGCAATATCAAATGCCCGAAACTGAGCCGAATACTACATCAAAAATAAAAATATATTCCAATTAGAGAAATTAGATCCTACACCACTCTAAAAACTGAAATAAAACTCGCCAAACTGCTAAACCCCGCCAATCATTTTCAACCACTTGGCGTCCTATTCGCTATCTCGCCCTCTGTATTTATACGGGGGGATAAATAAGCTATATTTACTTGTCTGAGGGGGGCGTAAAGCATCGGAAACGGGCGACATTTATCAGGGGGGTCGCCTAGGGTTTGCTTCGAGAATATATTTTTATTTTATAGCCGCCAAAGTGCGAATAAAAACGTGAGTGACGGGATGGAAAACGTTTTCTCTCCGGCAAATTTTATTTTTATGCCGGGGTGTAGGCTTCTAGTAAAGAAGATGCTATTGGTCGGGTATTTCTTTTGGACGAAAGTGGGCTGTCGTGATCTACTTGAGAGAAATTGGAAGTGTAGGAAGACCATAATCGGGTGTAGGGTTGCGGAAATTTCGAATTTTTCTCCATTAGCCCTTTCAGTCCCAGTGATGCCATTTGGCATCATCACTTTCAATATTTTTTTTACAAATGTTTATGTCTTGTTATGACATCCAAACACACATCATTCGATTCTTCACACTTTGTTCTATTAGACAATATTTTACATTAATCTCAATAGAAGTCAGAACTACTATTTTTTTTTATTCAAAACATTGCCAACAAGCGTTTCACCTGATTTTTGATAAGTTCACTTCAGTTCCACATATTTAAAACACAATTTAAACTATTTTGGTTGAAATAATTACAAATTTTTTTTTAATAATATGGTCAGATACCTTAAAATATATAACTCGAAGTGTTTTTAGGCAATATATATACTATATTTTTATTTTGTTGTTTTACACAGTTAAACAATTTTGGCATTATTTCAAAAACCATATAACAAATTAAAATGATTTTTTTTCTTATGGAACTCTTATTTTTGACGTAAAATAAGCTTATTTTGTGAATCAGATGTTTCTGTAGTGTAGTAAATTTTTGGGACTGAAAGGGTTAAAGGAACAAATGTTTTTTTAAAGTAGACTTTTAGAGTTTTTTTTTTTTTCAAAATTACAGTGGATTTGTTGGAGTATTATATTTAAGTTCACTTTTAATTTAAACTTGTGATCGAAACTCTTTTCAATTACTTAAATTATTTAAAAATCGCATTTTCTTTTTTTTTTCTTTTTTACAACTAGATTGCCTAGATAGTGTGAGGTATATGTTCAGATACCTTAAAATATATAACTCGAAGTGTTTTTAGGTAATATATAAATTTTTATTTTGTTTTTTTACACAGTTAAACAATTTTGGCATTATTTCAAAAACCATATAAAAATTTAAATGATTTTTTTTTCTTATGGAACTCTTATTTTTGACCTAAAACAAGCTTATTTTGTGAATCAGATGTTTCTGTAGTGTAGTAAATTTTTGGGACTGAAAGGGTTATAGGAACAAATGTTTTTTTAAAGTAGACTTTTAGAGGGTTTTTTTTTTTTTCAAAATTACAGTGGATTTGTTGGAATAGTTCTACATTAAGATAGTAAAAATGGTAAGAAGCTGGAAATAGATACTTTCTACAAAAAGAGTAGTTCCATGACCTTTTCTGTGCATGGTTTACTACACTCTTAAAACAAGAGTGAAAGCTACTCCGATAGGAGAAGTGCATTTTCGACACTGGAAAAAGAGTGAAAATTAACTCCTAATCGCCTAAAAATCGCCCGTTTGGTGTTAAGATTGTTGGAAGTTTAACAAAACAAGAGAGTGAAATCCACTCCTATAGGGGAAGTACATTTTCGACACCGAAAGGAGTGAAAATGTACTCAGACTGAGTTAAAATCACTCGTTTGTTTTTTAGAGTGTACGGTTTTGAAATGAACCACTATAGTACTGACCTTACGACTTTTCTTTACGCCTGACCATTGTTTCGTAGCAAACGATTTCGAGGGACCAAAACCCCGAAAAATATTCAATCCGTTTCCTTCCTCGATTTTGTAAGAAATGGTTCTTTTCAGATTACGGATTATTCTCTGTGAAATATTCCACGGATTCTTTTACCTTAAAATAGATTTCGTTCTAAATAGAATTTCATGAGGAAAATAAAATCTCGACTCTCCTCAAATGGATGACCGTAAATCGACGCATTCCCGATTTATAGTGTCGACGTAAAAGTGCAAATTATGCTTTTGGTCAACAGTCAAAGCCTTAAATGTGACTTTTTATGAGTAATATAAGGGAATTTGGAATCCTTATTTGTGAGTATATATAAAGATATTTGAGTTTGTTAACACCGGTATTTGTGTCGTAAAAAGAAAGTTTAAAAAGAATTTTGATTTCGAAAAATACGAGTGTCACTTTTCTGCCCTAAAATTTCAAATAAATTGGGTTACGGTGTTGGCTGTTTAAAGCAAAATTAAACTTCCTAAGAAGATTTCTTTCGAACAAAGATAATAATAGATAAGATTTCTAGAATCAAATCTTATATTTTACATTGGTACTTAAACTCTTTTGTTCGGAAATAGAGTTGTTAATGGTATTCTCAAAAACTCAGTTAATGAATCAATTCCTTCCTTACAATATTGTATTTTTTTTTCTTTTGAATATAATGACAAAAAATATTTTTCTATACGCAATTACTTAATACCACAACAAGGGAAAAAATATCTAAATATCTGTAACAAACTTTTTGTGATAAAAAAAAAACCTCATCACATGATTGTTTGCAGCTCTCGCGATTTCAATCTTAACTGTAGCAATTAAACGGTATAAACATCCATTTAAAGACTAAATAGCCATACTTCCACAAACGCTTTTCAAAATGGCAATTTAATCGGAGAAAAACTACACTAAAATCGTCATTTTATTAAATTACCCAAAGTCTCTCCTCAAAAAAAGCAACACAAAATATCTTTCGACGTAAATGAACAAAACTAAAAATTATTTTTGCGTCGGCGAATTATTATTTATAATGATAAGGAAGGGAAAATATTGCATAGTTTATTATGGTGAGGTTTTGTAAAAAAATATCGACTAGTTCTTGTGAAACTGCTTCTTGTTTTGAGTGAGAATATTCTGTTCTTTGGTTCTGGAATTTTCATCACGTCCCCAAATGACGAGTTAAAGTTAAAAACTTTAAATGGCATAATTTTACTAAACCGATTTTTTTTTCTCATTTTCGGCAAACTGGTCACTTCACATGACATTTTAAAGGAAAATTGGTTCGGCTGAGTTACCTGTTACTAAATTATGCAATTCTTCCCATACTGTCTGCAGCAAGTCCGGAGTAATGGAATAGATGACACTGTAAAAACGATGTAGCGGTACAAGCGCATGCGCTTATCTGAAACTGTTAAGAGTTATTCTTTATTCATTACCTTCAACCACTACTGTCGAACGATTACAGCTGATACTATTACAATTTGAAACTCGGACATTCTTTTACGGACACCCTGTATAAGAACTACAACTAAGAACAAGTTTTGGTTTCCCCCAATAGACTGCTCAAACGGCCACGCCTATAGAGACGTAACATCTAGCATTATCTTTACCCCCACAAATAAAACGCCCGATAGCTAGTTCGTCCAAATTACAACTGCCACGCAATAACAAGAATCCAAACAACTGTTTGACTGAAAATTACCTAAAATCCAAATCCCATCTTATTGGCGCTTATAAAAACGCCTTCTCGCCATTTGGCTCCGACATTTCCGGTTGAACGCCACTGAATTTCAGCTTATCAGCCCTGTTTTTCGCCGTCCATAAAATATTGATAGGATCGGCGGACCGTTTATGGCATATTAAATTACTCTTTAGTGCCCGCTACTGTAAATGAGACAATTTAGGCGCCTTTTTTTTTATCGAAACTGTTGAACAAGTGTTTATGGGCCAGTTTAGGATATAATGGCGGCGGGTCACTTTTGTTTTCGGATAGAGAATTGATTTTAATTAGACTTAATTGGTGAATTAGAAGGCGATTTTTGTTTGAATGGGAGGTTGTTTGCGTTTTTATTTTGTTGCTAGAACATCGTAAAATCTATAAACTGTGATTGTCGATATAAAGCGATTTCTTTTTTCTTTTCTTCCTAATTATTGTTTTAGATATTTTTTAAGAAGTAGAATCAAAACTATATTTTAAAATTTTAAACAATGAAAATATGCTTAAGATCCTTAAAAAAATTCTTTTCAAAAAAAAATTTAAAGATTAGGACATTTTGTAATAATAGTCGTACCTATATTAGCTATGGTATAATGGCCGATCAGTTCCTTGGCGACTTTTGGCGAGCTTGAAATATTAACGTAGGGTTGCTATTAAACATATAAAGTTGCATGAAAAATAAAGTGGAATGTTTACCACATTTGGGCATTTCTGTTGCTTGGAAAATTAACGCAAATTACCAAATCGAAACCGGATATTATGTCATAGATATTCCAAATCTTCCCCAAAAATCGTTAATTTATAGCTAAAATTAAATAACTTTACTATTATAATTACAAATGTATCTGTGCAATTTTTAACAACATTCAATAAACTTCAACATGAACGACTCCATAAGAATTGCCATTGCCAAACAGAGGTACGCGCATTTCACTCTTATGATAAAAGTTCTGATTAGTTTTCCAACTTAAATAAAGGGATGAAACAAAGCATAGTTTGCGTTAAAAAAATGACTAATCTTGTTTTAAAAGAAAAAACAACATAGTTAATGGATTATAAAACAATCATGTCTTAGAAAAAAAAATTATATAATTTGTATTTTTGACAATGTTTTGTTCGTGACCAAAAATGGCACCCATTCGGTTGCCTTCCCTTTTCCTCTCCACCCACTAACCAATCGGCATCCAATTAGATACTCGGCTTCCAATCTTATCCCTCACTAACTAATAAAAGACGGTCCGCAGAAGAGAACAGATAACCCTCCATCTCTTTAATTCCACCTACTTCGCTCCGTGGTTGCCGAAACCGACGCCAAACCAAGATGGCCGAAATCGCCAATCACGCCAAAACAATAACTTAGAACTTGGTTTATTTTACTAAATATGTTTTTCAAACTATAACAAATCTCAATGTTAAAATGTTACAACTAAAATGTCAGATACTGCATAAATATAAAAAGTAATTATTTAAACAACAACTAATAAAACTCGCCAAATCATACAATCCGTCGCCAAAACCGCCATTCCCGGATCCCAATAGATAAACTCAAACAAAAACAAACAAAAAATATCCAGTTTCTTATCAGCCAGGGGCGACGGTCAACTCCCGGTGATTCATATGTCCGGTACGCTTGACCGGATACCGGACGGACAGATAAGACGTTTCTTTTTTTTGTCTATCCGGCGGAGGAGTCTGGTCCTATCGGGTGCCGAAGGTAGCATTAATTCAGCAACTTGGCTTGATGGCGGGGGAGATTGGCGGATCAATGGGCGGTTGGCCTTTGTTGTTGGCGATATTTTTTGGCAGGCGCTCATTATCACCCTCTCTACTCTTAATACTAACAATGAGTCCGAATATAACACGTTTTTGGGGGGTATCGATTGTGATGAGGCTGTGATTTTGTTTTGGATATAAGTTATGATTTCTATGACATACTTAGAGGGAGTTTTGTTTGTTGTAGTCCATATCTTATTGTTCGTTCAGTGGGGCAGGGGTGGTAGGTACATATATTCCGGCTTGTGTGCGCTTGATCAGAGACACTCTCATATAAACCTTCGTCAATTAAGACAGACACAAAAGAATTTTTACTGCCACATAGAAAAAAAATACACCCAGGACGAAGGCGGGAATCGAACCCGCACCCGTTACAGAGCGCAGAATGCTGGCATAATGATCCAAACCACTCGGCCATCCGGACCCCCGGTTAAGTGGATGTGAGGTATAACGTGCCCGCAGGGTCTGATCTACACTCTTAAAACAAAAGAGTGAATTCCACTCCAGTTGGAGAAGTGCATTTTCGACACTGGAAAGGAGTGAATATTAACTCAGACTGAGTTAAAACCACTCGCGTTTGGAGTGATCATGTCGGAGGTTTAACACACAAAGAATCCACTCCAAATGGAGAAGTGCATTTTCCAGACTGGAGGAGTGAAAATCAATCAGACTGAGTTAAAATCGCTCGTTCGTTTTAAGAGTGTAGGTAAACTCTGACTAGGTCCAACAAATTTTGGGGGCCTCTATATGCAGATTACATTATTACAACTGGCACACTTATACTAATTAGCCAAAGTTACATTACGTACGAACCTTTCGGAGTTTAAAATATTTTACTTAAAAAAACACCAAAATAAATATTTTCCCAGCTACACTCGGATAATTTGTCGATGTGACATCTATCCCAGTTTGTTTTGGTCACACATAGTGGACTGCAGTTGCGTGATGGTCAATTACCCGTGTCGTATGGATAACCACTTGAATGGAATAAGTCTATTAGAAGAATGTTAAGGATTTCACAGCTAAGTAGTTTGACGCATGTTATTTAATAACATGCTGTTATCATTCGTTAAATGATGCATTTGATATTTTTATTACTGTGTTTTGTTTTTCAAAATCTGGTTCTAAATTATAACAAGAAATTCTAAAAGAACTAAAATAGCCTACTTTAATGTTACTTAAATACTTACTAAAATTATTATCTTGAAAAAACTAGGTTCGTTACAGTAAGTGACATCAACAACCGTTTCGACATTAAATTTATAACATTAGAATAAATTTCACTAAAAACAGCATCCAGCTAAAATTTAATTTTCTTAAAGCCAATTATTGTCATTAATTTTCTATCGCAAATGAAATAAACTTTACTTATCGTCTGCATGATTTAATTGCAGGTATAAATAAATATTTAATTATTCGTTGAACAAAAACCATAAAACTACTCCAAAATACACTTAAAATAGGAAATGTAAATTAACAAGTTAGTTTGTAGCAGAATCTGTCACTTAACCCACTTCCACACCACAGTTGTGTTTAACAGGTAAACAGGCACCAAACACAGCATTAATTCATTCATTCATTTCATTTACCCGTTAAATTCGGCTAGTTTCATTTCTTTTATTTCGAAAATTAAATAATTAATACTTAAATAGTTTGCAAAAATTTATATTTCAAAGAATAAATATGTAATATTGCTCACTTTTAAATAGAATGAAAACATTTTATTTCAACATAAAAAGAATCTTGTGAAATATATTTGACGTCATTTTAAATTGATCAATGTCTCTAAAATAAATTTATTTTTATTTATTGTCTAAAAGAATTAAAGTTTCTCGAGCAATTGTTGCGATGGCAATGGTGATTTAATTCTAATTAAAATGGCTTCCTATGTTTTTTAAATGAGCATTAAATTTTGAAGTTTTTTAAATAATTGAAGTACTTAGAATTCGAATTCTTTTCTGAAATTTTCAATGTATTCTCATTTGGATATGCTGTATTTTTTGACGTATATCACTTCCGTAGCATTTGTAGTTAAATTCAGCTATTTAAATGACTCGAAATTGAATTTCAATGCTAATTCAATGGGGAATTCGTCGACAAATAGTAGATTTATGTCCGTCCTATCGTACAGACAGACGGACAAAAAGTATGAAAGTTGGGTCTCTGAGGTCATAGCTTTCTAACAAAAATAGAATTTTTAAGATCGGATGGTTAGAACCGATTTTGGAAGGGGGGTACGGACGGACAGACAGACGGACGGACATCGACCGCATATCAATACCTACTTTTTTATTATTTTTAATTCTTCGAATTAAAAAAAAGAAAAGTAGGCTAAAAAAATTCTTGCTCAGTTCTCTCTATAAGTTAATTGGCATGTTTCAGATGACGCATATCCTTCTAGCTTTCATTCCCTTTTCTTCCTTCGAAAAGTGCTCCGATTGGTGTTCTGCTCTCTCGTGATATTGATTTACCAATCGTGGCTTGAGAAAGAATTCATTTTCCTTCAACATTTTCAGTTGCCATTCAAGACCTTAAATATATCCTTTGTTTTTTTAATATATATGATTTCTCCTCTTTTCCGGTTAATAACATATATTAGGAATTTATTTTTTTATGGACCATTTTTTAAGAAACACACTGACTAACTTTGCGTTTCTTGAATAATTTACTTAATTCCTACATTTTTTTAAACGGAATGTAGATAATTTTAGAACTTTTCTTTCCTTTTTTAAGATGTGGGCTGTGATTCCAAGATATGAAAATCCATAATAAGGGCAAAATAAAACAAATATCATCTGTTAATTATATAAATTTTAATTTTTGAAGTTCCAAATAGAAGATAATTACCGACAGATGGCGACACTGTTCTTAAACTTAATCACTAACTTCGTAACCATATGTGCCCCTCAAATTTGTTCTATTTTGTGATCATTACTATTTTATACCTGGTGAGAAAAATTCTTAAATATCAAAGCAATAATTTAACGTTTGTTATTCAAAACTTATACTTTGAAAATATGCCTCTCCAGAAAACTTTAAAAAAAAAATAACAAGCTTAAAAATTAACCACTCCCAATAAACTCCCTAAAATGTATCATCTAGAGTCCATTACTCAAATTGTTTATTTGGTTTGGGGACGTAGATACAGGGGGTCATCTCTCATTTAATTCTCCCTCCTCTCCTCATAGGATCATTAGGGAAAGTTTTACATTGTATTTACATTGCGTAATGGTCCAGTAACATTGGTCAAGGGCTGCCCGATGGTGGCAGAATAGGGGAAATCGCCAAATTAACTTTTTCGATGTCGCCAAATCCGTTTTGTTGGGGTTGATGAGGAAATGATATCAGTCCCTTTGGTTTTGAAATAATTAAGAATATTAATTATTTTAATACTGTTAACTAATTTGTAATTAAAACAATATATCTCACCATAGTATTGTTTATTAAATTGTTACACACAGTGGATAGGAAAATTTATTCTTATTCAATGCAGTTATAAATAACAAAAAAAGTATTTAATCCATTAACTATACAATTACCAAGAAAATATGCCGCGTGAAAATGAACTTCCATCAAGTTTATCGAAATAAACCAAATATAAGGGACATAGCTCTGAACAATTCATGCAGGACAAGTTACACAAAATATGAATTTTAAAAACTTGACGTTAAATTATTTATTTAAAAATGGAGGGGTTAAGGATTCTGTGTATATTAAATGTAAACGGGCAAAACACGAGGGTTACTTCTTTGAAATGTGGCCGCGATAGCCTGGTCGGTAAGGTCTTGGACTGGTATCCCTAAGGTTGCGAGTTCGAGCCCCGCTGCCTTCCGAAGATCCCCGTGTACGCCAATCGTGACTGGTGCATGTTAAATCCGTCGTGGTCACAAGGTCCTCCGAGTTCAGATACCAAATCAATGCCTCTGGGGGAGACAAGCCAATTCTGGGGATCCTCTAGTTGCCTTCTGTCTCAAAAAAAGCCGTATCACTTATAATATTTGTATTAACACTTAACAGTTTATTTTAACATTGTTTTTAATGCACAATGCCTTTAAAATGAACTACTAAAAGAACTTTTAGAAAAATTTGAAAAAAAGTTTAAATTAATCTTCTTAAAAACTCTAATATCGTATTGACTCTAGTTTAACTTCATTTTTTATAGAAATAAATGACTGATATCAGTAATCAAGGGCTAAAATCTGATATTTGGATCATCTTGTATCGGACCAGGTCAATTTCAGAACTAATAAACACGTTAATTGTTTGTGGGGAAGTTTTAAAATATGTCCCCAAATGAGGACGCCAGGTCGCAAGAGGTTAAAAGGGAGAAAAGGGCCAAATATGCGAATATCTTACAGTATGACCGATCAATAATTTCCTTTTTACATCCTCACAATTGGTAAATTTGTCTTTATGTAAGTATCAATATTATGAATGTCAATACTCAGATGTGGGTAATTTATAGCACTACATTTAGAGTTCTTTTTGTGTTTAATCTCGCCTTATTCGAGGAAGTTACTTGTATGAAATCTTGTTGAAGTTGCAGTAAAAATATTATAATGCAAGTTTTTTTTTTACCATGCAATATCTTTTTAATTACCATACAATATCTCGTAAACGTTGCTGGTGTTTTTCTACTTCAAACAGAAATTGCTCACTGTTAAAAATGTAGTACTAAATTTCACACAAATGTTGAATCCCAATGGTTTTTTTTTAAATATTGCAACTTTATCAGTTAAATTGTATAACCATATAATATTTTATATTTAACCCTTTCAGTCCCAGTAATGCCATTTGGCATCATCACTTTCAATATTTTTTTTAAATGTTAATGTCCCGCTATATGACATCCAACCACACATCATTCGATTCTTCACGCTTTGTTCTATCAGACAATATTTTACATTAATCTCAATAAAAGTCAGAACAACTATTTTTTTTTATTTAGAAAATAGTCAAAAGGCGTTTTTCCTGATTTTTGATGAAGTTCACTTCAGTTCCACATATTTAAAACACAATTTAAACTATTTCGGTTAAAATAATTACTATTTTTTTTTTTTTGATAATATGGTCAGATACCTTAAAATATATAACTCGAAATGTTTTTAGGTAATATATATTTTTTTATTTTGTTGTTTTCCACAGTAAAAAAAATTGGCATCGTTCCAAAAACCAGATAAAAAATTTAAATGATTTTTTTCCTTATGGAATTCGTATATTTGACCTAAAATAAGCTAATTTTGTGAATATCAGATGTTTCTGTAGTGTAGTAAATTTTTGGGACTGAAAGGGTTAAAGCTTTTAAACAATAAGAGGAATTACTGACGTCTAGACCACGCGCACTGTAATTTTATGTTAATGTGTTGAAAATATTCTAAACTTCAACGTGTGTGGCCAGTTAGAGTAGCAATAAAACACTCATTAAACAAGCTAATCTTCGATATTTTCTTGCTCAAATACTTCTTTGCCAAGCAGACTTTCGTTTTTAAATTCACTTTAACATCGACATATTGTTCTTCTGTCACCAAACCTCGCCAATAATTGGAATTTACAGAGCTTAAACATTTCCCCAATTATGCGAGTAGCAACCAGGTTTACATTCAACGCGCTCTTTGAGTGTCAACCGAGTTGATCGCCAATTACGTTAAATCTCTTCCTGATGAGAGCTTATCCAAGATGACGGTTGCTTTGAGGATTTCGATAGGAAGAAATAAGGATTTCAGAACGAAAACCGTCAAAGAAGTCATTTGGTGGGGAATTAGCTATAATTGACCGCCCACGAAGCCCGATGGATGTATCTAATATTTCTTAAGTTTTTGGCATTTAACCCTTTCAGTCCCAATAACAATTTGGAATCATCATTTTAGAAATTTTTTTCTGATCGTCTATACTCATTTATGATATCAAAAAGCACATCATTCGATTCTTCAAACTTTTCTCGATTAGAAAATATTTTTTATTAATCCCAATAGATGTCGGTCCTATTATTTTTTTAATCATGATCAGTAACAGGATGATGCCAAATGGCATCACTGATGGGACTGAAAGAGTTGAGCTTTTAAACAGCGGGGCAAAATTAAATTTGGACCGTCCTCTATACAAATTCCTGCCCTAACATGCATGTGCATACCTCAATAACAAAACAACAAAAAAAACGTCAACAATAGGAAAGTGTGCGGGCAATTTCTCTCCCTTCCAGACGAAGCACCTTTTTCCCACGTTTTTTAACCGTATCTTCACACAAAAAAGTCAGCCCCTTTGTGCACCGAAGTATGGTCACCAATGTCCACATTTGTAAAAAAAGTCAAACAATTGCCATTGTTGGAGAAAGTCAGCACCGGATTCGCACCTGTATGTCCCGGAGGCAAATTGGCAATTTCTGGAACACAAATGTTCTGCTTTCTTTACCCTTTCATTTGGGAAGGGGTTGCCGATTGCAGCTAAGTGCCCGTTGGACATAGCTTTGGGGTTAGGGTTTGTAGAGTGTTTTACTTAGGCGATGTGTTTTATTGATGGTGACAGTCTTTCTAGGAAGTCTTGGCTTTCAAGCTTAGGCAAGACCAAGTCCAAATGGGGAAATTACACCCAACCGGAAATGACTTTTACTTTTATCGGGTAACTAAGATATAGGATCGTGTCCATCATAAGTTCAAATTGATGCATTCGTTAAGGAGCGAGCTGCTGCCCTCATCTGAATGATACTTTGAAGAATTAAAATTTTGCGACTAAACCAAGCTTTTTAATAAAAAAAACCCTTGAATTTGATTAAATAAAACTTCATATTAGAAAGGAACTGTCTAGGATTTGAGTACACTCTTAAAACAAAAGAGTGAAATCCACTCCAGTAGGAGAAGTGCATTTTCGACACTGGAAAGGAGTGAATATCAACTCAGACTGAGTTAAAATCACTCGTTTGGAGTGATCCTGTTAGAGGTTTAACATACAAATGATTCACTCCTCTAGGAGAAGTGTATTTTCCAGACTGGATGAGTGAAAATTAACTCAGACAGAGTTAAAATCGCTCGTTCGTTTTAAGAGTGTAGATATGATAGAGCTACGAAAGAAAGGTGTAATACGAATACATAAATAATCATTGTATTTTATGAAAATGCAATGGAATCCCGTTGGATATTTCTTTGGGGTTAAAGGTAGGATTTGTAAAGTGTTTCACTTGGGCGATGTGTTTTATTGTTGGTTGACAGACTGTCCACTTTCTAGGAGGTCTCAACTTTCAAGATTAGGCAAAAGTGCAAGACCAAGTTCGATTGGGAAACTTGCTCCCAACCGGAAATGACTTTTACTTTTATTGGGGGTAACTAAGAAATAGGATCGCGTCTGTCCATTGAAGACTCTTGTCCATCATAAGTTCAATTTGACATATTCGTTAAAGAACGAGCTTTGCCTTCATCTAAATTATACTTTGAAGAATTTAAATTTTGCAGTAAAGCCTTATAAAGTCTTTGATAGCAACATAAATTTGATTAAATAAAACTTCATATTGGAAAGGAACTGTCTAGGTTTTGAGTAGATAAGACAGAGCTACGAAAGAAAGGTGTAATACGAATACATAAATAATCATTGTATTTTATGAAAGTACCCGTTGGACATAGCTTTGGGGTTTTAAAGGTTTGTAAAAGTGTTTTACTTGGGCGCTCCTCTAGGCGAAATGCATTTTCTAGACTGGAGGAGTGAAAATTAACACAGACTGAGTTAAAATCGCTCGTTCGTTTTAAGAGTGTAGATAAGATAGAGCTACGAAAGAAAGGTGTAATACGAATACATAAATAATCATAGTATTTTATGAAAATACAATGGAATCCCGTTGGACATTTCTTTGGGGTTTAAATGTAGGGTTTGTAAAGTGTTTCACTTGGGCCGGGCGATGTATTTTATTGTGGGTGACCGCCTGTCCACTTTCTAGGAGGTCTCGACTTTCAAGCTTTGGCAAGAGAGCAAGACCTAGTTCAAATGAAGAAGTTGCATCTAACAGGAAATAGCTTACTTTAGATTGCGAATATCAGCTTGAAAATCTTTAAAAATTATTAATTTTATCCAAAATATTCACATTGAATGGCATGGCATGAAACTTGTCTGACGTAAAAAGTGATATTCTTGGCGATTTTTCTAAAAATGGAGATTCTGTTTGCATTTACTGGCGAATAGTAGTTTGTACTGTGGAACTAACTGTAGAACTAAAAAAAAACACAATCCTTAAATAAAAATTATAGTATGTAGTATGTTAATAAAATATTTCACTTTTAAATAGAAACCTATTGTTTCATAGACATTCATTAAATAACATTGCAACGAAGCAACGTAAAAGGGTGAAATTATTATGCTTGAAGCATACTTTAGTAACTTTCAAGTGAAGAGTGCACACGTTTGATGGACGTTAACCCAATATAACCCCATTTGTCTGCAGCTCGACTGTAAACGATATAAATTTAGTAATTAAAGACACGATAATTACTGAAATTACCTAGAACGCATTAAAGTACGGCGATAAAGACTCTTCTCCCAATAAGGCAATTCATCTCCAATCAATTCGCGTGACAAACAGTTAGCAGCCTTGGTTTGCCAAAAGTGTACATAACTGATATATCTTTTACAAGAAAGAAGCAATTTTAGTTCATTCATAACTTATCATTAATCTATTGTGATATAAATTATTTTTTAAATAATTTATCACAATAAATTAATTATAAGTTATGAATGAACTAAAATTGCTTCTTTCTTGTTACGGTTAACGTTACTGCAAACATAAATTACTATATCACAGACAGACTGAGAAAAAGTAGATAATTTCGGGTTGGGCATGCTTTTGAAACAAAAAAATTATAATGCATGATATTTAAATTCAATTTTTTTTCACAGAAAAATTGATTTCTTATTTTTTTTAATACATTTCTGTAGTAGATAGTTATAAATGGCTGTTCCATGCTCTAAATTTTAAAATTTAATAAAATTATTAAATTTATAACAATTTTTTTTAATTATGTGTTGCTGGAGTATGTGAAAGTCAAATGACGGGATAATACGTCTGTATACATACAAAATTACTCCTCCCTACCCGACGCAACAGCCCATTACTGGGCCAAGGCCTGCCGCGCCCATTTCAGCTTTCTTGACCAAGGGCTCTGGGGTGCTAGGCATATGTTCCGGTAAGGTGGTCAGCCTTAAGCGGAACCCCCAGTGTTTAGTTCCCAAGCATGCTTGGTACCCATTTTATCGACCCACTCAAGGGATGAAAGGCAGGGTCAACCTCGCCCAGTCCGGGATTCGATCCCTGGACCTGTGGCGTGGCAATGCGAAGCACTACCACTAAGCCACTGCACTCTAAAAAATGAATGCTCAAAAACGACGAAATTTTCCTTAATTTTGTTCGATTCCGTTTACTGGCAATGCTCCGAGTTTTCGTTTCCTCAAAGTGAGGAAATTTGAATCGTCATTTTTATGAGGATTTGAATGTCGTCCATTCTAAAGAAATATTTCGTCATTTTTGAGCATGTGCGTGCAATAATGAGATTCAGTTTCCTAAAAATCAAGATACAGAATCGACTCAAATCACGATAGTAAAAGTGAGGATTCGCGTTTACTCAAAAGTCACGTGATGGTTTGACGACGCCATCCTCAAAATTAACGAAATGACGCTTGATTATTCATGAATCGTCAAAAATGAAAGTGTTATTTCTGAGAGTGTGTGCATCCATACAAAATTAGGAATTCAAAATTTGTCCAGTGACAGTTCTGTCAACCTGAAACCGGTAGTTATTGGTAATCGAATTTTATGTGCATCTTCGTGACTCCAAACCATCAGAAATCGTCTGCATGTTACGGCCCTTTTTATGTATGAAAGTGACACTAATTTGTATGATCTCTGCGTAGCGTGTCCCTAAATTAGCTTGCTTCGCTCAGGTTATCTCCTATACAAATATTTGCGCAAAAACCATGTTCTGTCACGAATTTGGCTCGATTGACGCTAATTTGTATTTGAGGGATGGGATCGGAGTGTTTATTTTCATGTAACTCATGATACATTGCAGCATAATTTGCTCTAAGGCTAGTGCAATTTTATAATAGAGTACATATACATCGTGTTTGGGAAGGATATACGGATTATACAAGTAAAGACTTGAACATGTTGACTGCCATATGAGTTTAGTATGAGGATTAGTGAGTTAAATTTGACGCAATTCAGACTACTACTTCCACTTTATTCCGTATAATAATACCATAGCTCTATAGACTTTAGCATGTTAACTGCCATTAGTCAAATCACACCCTTCATTTTTTATATTATCATCACGCGACCTGGCGTCTCCATTTAGAGACTTTAAAACCTCCCCACAAACAATTAACACTTTAATTAGTTTCGAAATAGACCTGGTTTGATAGAAGATCCAAGATATCAGTTTTCAGCGTTTGATTACATGTATCAGTTATTTATTTCCATAAAACAATGAAATTGAAAAGGCCCAATACGATATTAGAGTTTTTAAAAAAATATTAATTTTGTTTCAAACTTTTCAAAAAGTTAATTTAGTGGTTAATTTTAAAGGCATTTTAAAATAAAAGCATTGACAAAATAATATGTTAACTTTAAATAAGTGATACAACCTTTTTTGTTGCATTTATTGCACAAAAAGTTGAATTTTTAGAGTTTGAGGCGTGTCCCCAAGTAACTATGAAACGTAATTTTTTTTTAAATTTTTTTTACAAAACATAATTTTTAGCATATATTTGTATGAAAAGTATGTTTAGAATATAAGAATATACGTGTAAGATTTTGCTAGGGACTTAGGAGGTTAATAGTGAGTCATAAGAGTCAAATCACACCTTTCGAGGATTAGTGATTTAAATTTGACTCTTTTATCTAGTCTTATTTGTTCGTCTTATTTGTTCTGCAAAAATATCATCCCTCAAAACAGACGCAGTTCCATTGTAGTAAAACTCGGATTCGAAAAACTTAACTTGAAATTTACATAGTAAATGGATACGATTTTGTAATTTAAAGCAATTGATATCTTACAATAATGATCTAAGTCATTAGTCTAGATACTGTAATTTACCTGCCCAAGGCAGGTAAAAATAAATGGTAAAGCTTAAATAAAATGACAAAAATAAAGTTTATCAATAAAAACTTTTTATTTACATATAGATAACTGTACAAAGAATTATACAAATTTGTACATCAATGTCGCTAATAAAACGTATTTTTTTAATAATTTCATTTAATACAAATCCACTTTGGCACATAATAGTTGACTCAAAATATTAACAAGTCGAAAAAATATAACAAATCAATATTCAAATCAATTCTGTTGGAATGAGCAACACCAGACCATTTCCCGTTACTTTTTGAAAGTACTTTGAAGTAATAATATTATTTTGAAATGTCGTAACAGTAAAAAATGACCAACGTATTTCATTTAAGATTCACTTATAAATTAATAAAACAGTCTCAGACTGATTAAATGATTTAATATAGAGTATCCAAGAATATTTTATGCAACTAAAAATAATTGTTCACAAACAAGTCCCAGACTTTGTATAACTTTTAAAAATTGTATTGTAATTTAGCTTGCGTTCTTCTTTTTAAAAAAAGAATTAATAAGAAAAGTTAAATACATATGTGTCAAACTAAAAATAGAATATTTTAAAAAGTAATGAATCTAACAACAAATTTTTTTAAACCAACTTTTACATAATTTCATAAATCTATTGTCTATATTTGCATGAAATAAGGAGAAAACTATAAACCTATTTACAAAAATACGTTGGACATATTTTTACTAATAGCCCAACAGTGGATTCATGGCATTTGGGTCGAGTCGAAAACATCGGAAAAGGAAAAATTTTAAAGTTACAAGTTCTAATAGTATCAATTACAAATAATCATTTTAGTTTGAATTTTTATTATCTTTTTCGCCGTTTCCCGATATTACCTTCCCAACCCAAAGTGCCATGAATACGCGGTCAGACTATATCAACACGAAGATATTGTTCATAATTTTTGTAAGAAACCCTTTTTAATTTTCCAACACAAAGATAATTTGACATGATTAACATATTAACACATTGCATGCTTTGCAAAATATCATTATTTACATGAAATCATTATTGTGTGCTCTAAATGACAGGAGTACATTCCAAACATCCAAAATTAGTAACCTATTTTTTGCATGTATTGATTAGAAGGTACAATGAAAGCTTTAGTCTTAGAGTAGGTCATAGTCTATATTTCGTGTTGGCAGGATTGCAGTTTCAACTTCAAAATAGAAATTATCAACCCGACAATGATGTTTCAATGTTTCATAACTCGCCAATCAAAAACCAGTCAGTACCGCATCCATCTAAACCAACAGTCATCACACTTCACTTCATTTAATGACATTTCATAGAGGGTCTCCATTGATATTAATAAAAAGGACATTATCAACCTCATTGATCTCTGAGGACACATCGTACCCATGAATTGTCTGTTGGGTAAGGTATCAATCAAACTCATTAAGGAGAACCATCACATTTTTTGAGTAGAAAAAGACATTCCTTTGGCTTTGAGTAAAGGACATTATCAACCTCACTGATCAGGAGGACACTTAGTCCATATGGATGTCTGTTGGGTAAGGTATCAATCAAACCCATCAAAGAAATCATCACATTTTTAAGTAGTAGCTTTAAATAAATGACATTATCAACCCTGTCCATCACTGAGGACACGCCGTTGCAATCGGCGACCCTACATGATGATGACCAGAAGGCGAAGACGTATAGAAGGGATACGGGGTCATAATCGGTCCCAGGAACGGCCTCGAAGACACCGGCATACCGTTATGTGCAGGGGGCGGTATACCGGCCGTCAGGAATCCCGGATAAGCGAATCCGGATAAGGAAAGGGGTCTCGATGCCATCCGGATCTTCTCGATCTCCGCCTCCTTCAGCCTCTTCTCCTTGGCTCTCCGGTTCTGGAACCAGATCTTGACCTGGGTCTCGGTGAGGCTCAGGGATGAGGAGAATTCTGCCCGTTCCGCGATGGACAGGTACTGCTTGGACCGGAACTTGCGCTCCAGGGACAGCAGCTGCTGGGTGGTGAAAGGGGTGCGGGGTTTGCGGTTGCTCTTGTGCTTGCGGAGCTGGCATTTCATGGGGAGTTTGGGGAGGTCGCCTTGTTCTGTGGAGAGAAAAGATGTGGTTAGGATGGTTTGATTGTGTAGCTAATATGCAATCTTAAAACAAAGGAGTGAAATCCACTCCTGCAGGAGAAGTGCATTTTCGACACTGGAAAGGAGTGAATATTAACTCGGACTGAGTTTAAATCACTCATTTGGAGGGATATTGTCGCAGATTCAACATACAAATGATCTACTTTTGTAGGAGAAGTGCATTTTCGACACTGGAGAAGTGAAAATTAACTCAGAATGAAATAAAATCGCTCGTTTGTTTCAAGAGTGTGCACTCTTAAAACGAACGAGCGATTTTAACTGGGTTTGAGTTAATTTTCAATCCTCCGGTGTCGAAAATGAACTTCCTCTATAGGAGTGGATCCTTTATTTGTTAAACCTGCGACAGGATCACTCCGAACGAGTGATTTTAACTCAGTCAGAGTTGATATTCACTCCTTTCCAGTGTCGAAAATGCCCCTCTTCTACAGGAGTCTATTTCACTCTTTTGTTTTAAGAGTGTACTGTTACATCATAATCTTGATGCGTGCAAAGAAAAATTTGGTACAGCTATGATAAACTGGCAGGTCTGATTATCGACGAGATTGAGTTATATGTAATATGAAGTTTGTTTTAAACATTTAGACATTTTTGCTGCTTGGAAACTTAACACAAATCGATACTTTCCATTATATCATAGCTGTTCCAAAAGTTCATTAGCATACATTACAGTTGAATCAGCAATTTAAATACTCTCTTAAAATAATTAATTTTCGCAAATGCAAGTAGCAACTTTAATAATATATTTTTATTATTTATAATAAAATTTTAAAAAAATCTTTATAGACTACTTATCGTTAAGTTATTAATAACTCTCTTATTTAAAATGTTAGTACCAATAAAAAAAACCATACTAATAAAAAACCATAAAATGGTGCAAACAATAGTTTACAATTGTTTACGTACTTATTTCTAAATGTATTCATATAACTTAATGCTATTTTATCTTGACAACACCCTATTAAACCTGATCTAAGCGGATTTCTACTATATAAAATAAAGCTGTCAAACTATCCATATCATTTCCGTAATGCTTACAAATTGAATATTGATGCCAGAGATAAGGACCAAATTAAAATACGACTAAATAAATTTAATATATTATTCAAAGTAACAGCTAAACAGCTCCGAACAGACTAATTATTTCGGCTTAGCGTCTGTTTTTTCGAAAATAACATCACTATCTCCAGGGCCCTTAATAGAGTCTAAATAGGACCAGTGAACAGACCCCCTTATCGTGAAGCAACCCTTACTACAACTGAAAAAAAAGCGAAAGTAGTCCCAATTACTATACCCTAAAAAAGCTGTAAGAAAAAACCAGACCCATAAATAAAAATCTTTTTATTATCTACTATGGGATTGAGATATGCAGACAACGTTATCTGCGCTTATCCCTAGAAAGGCAACCCTTGAAGTTAGCTTCTTGACTTCTATAATTGGCGAGATTCCCTTTGTATGGCGAATTTAAAATTCCAGAAATATGTTTTGGTAAATTTCTACTTCTACAGTAATATTTTACAAACTTTATTTTTAATCGACAAAGGCATATCAGAGATTCTGCAAGATATCATATTTATATTTTAAGCAAATGCGCAATTTACGAAGGCTTATTAAAATATAAATTTTCTCGTTTTTTTTAATGTTAATTCGAATGGACATGATTCCCTTAAAAATAAGCTTTTATTTCTATAGATAAAATGTTATTCTTAAACTGTTAACTTGTCTATAACCTTCAATTTGATTAGCATACCTTTGCAACGAAAGAGTTTTATTACTAAGTATTTATTGTCAAATGCATTTAAAATTTAAACAATTTGGGTATATGTTAGCCAAGAGGTTCTTTCTTCTTAAATAATAATTATATATGAAAACATATCACAATATAATTATGAATAGCAAACTATTTACACTCTAAAACAACTTAACCTGAAGTAACACATCACATTCACTTTTTACAAATCACTCTTACAAAACGCTAATTTCAAGACATTACAAAAAATCCATCTGTTCTAACAATTAGATTTCATTATTTTTTTTTACCTAATTTTCAAAATTTTAATTCGTTGAACCTACTAAATAGTATTTGGCGACCGTTTCCTTGAATTTGGCGTGTACACAATTCCTCACTCCGTCATTCCCCCAAAGCATTTTTCGCAAGGGGGTGGTTTTTTCTAGAAAAAAAGTTGGGGGTCAACCACAGGGGGGCAATTAAAGAAGACGAAAAGCCACTTTTATTGCATGTCGTTCCCTAACCTTTTTTCTTGGAACCCCCTCCCCCTTCTGACCCCTGGTGGTTAACTATTTAGTGAAGTCGTCTGCTTTTTACGAGTTCGAAGAAGAAGAAAATTGTTCTTCATTGAAGAAGTGGGAATTTGCCTTGAGGCAGTATGGCACGTGCAACATGTAATTGAGAGGAAAATTCCAACGTCATTGAATGGGTTTATAAGAATTGAAGCGTTGCAATACTTGTGAATAGCTTGGCTGACCATAAAACCATCACAGTCTTCAAGGCAAATGCTTCTTATGGAGCAGCATATAGTTTTCAACTAACTGTGCCGCCTTGTTGAAAAGCAATGAGAGCTTATTTTGCAGTGGAAAACTATTTTCACAGGGGACTATTTAGATATTAATTATTATCAATTATTTATTATAAAAAAACAGTTACACTCTTAAAACAAAAGAGTGAAATCCACTCCTATAGGAGGAGAAGTGCATTTTCGACACTGGAAAGGAGTAAAAAATATTAAAATCGCTCGTTTGTTTTAAGAGTGTATTGTTAATATTTATAGCTAGCTACATTAAATATTGTTAAAGCTTGAAATTTGAAGTTTTGTAAATTCTAACTAGTTACGATTAGATAGTTAGAATATAACAAAACTTAACTATTGAATTCAAAATAAATAATTTTTGTTAACTTATTATTGTAGAAAAAATTACATAACTTTTAGTTTTAAGCCTTAGACACATTAAATATAGCTAACCATAACTAGTTTGACTAACTTGTTAGCAAATATTAGCCAGCCAAGTCCTATTTTTTATTCATCCATCTATCTTCGATGTAGATTAAAACACATAGATCTTTGAAACGATTTTTTGCAATTCTAATGCAATGATTTAAAATTTTGACAACTGTATATTATCTCCTATTTATAACATACCGAAGTCGAAAACTATATCAATATCATAACCATTCAACTGTTCTGGGCCACCAAACTTGTAAACCATTTACTGCTTGTCACACACGAAGTTAAAATTACCAGCTTTAAACATCGTTTCACACCCCTTTTTCACGCTGAGCAATTACTTATTCGACAAAAAGGTTGAAAATCACACGTTTAACCTGCGTTTAACTGTGCACACACCTTAAAATTGTACCCTATATTACAATTGGACAATGACCTGGTACTCAAAGAAGGACAATTGACCTGTGAAGACCTGGTACTCAAAGGGGACAAAGCAATGGGTGATTTATAACTAGTCAAAGGGTGAAAGTGTCAGTTTAAAGCTCCATGGGCGGTAAAGAGACAAAATACCTGGGAGACTTGAAGATGTAAGGAAATGCTAGGAATTTTTAGATTGTTGTGTGGAGTTGTCTACAATCTGTGATAAAGCACGATACTGATGACGATGGTAATTTGTAATGATTGATTTACTATTTTTTTCCACAGAGCGAAAATGGTCCAATTTATTTTTTTAACAAAATAAACCAACACTTAATTAATACCGAACAAACATTAAAAAAAATATATTCGTCACAAGGGATTAAAAACCAGGGGGTAAACTAATTGTATACTTTATGTAAGCCCTTACTACTATTTATATTAACTATTTTAAGTGTTATATATAAATTATATACATCGTGGAAATTCTCAAAATCCTGTCTTGGTTTAGCATAGTTTTATCTTAAATCTGTGGGTACGCTTTATACTGATGGTTATTTTTTTTACAATACAGTGTTTATGTAAATGTCAAACAATTACTTAACAAAAACCATTTGACAACGTAAAAAAAGTCAATTTTTTTGTAAGTAAATTGTTTAAAAGAAATCTCTTTTGCTTTTTATGAACTACCTACTAAGTTTTATGTCTAAAAATACAATGTAGAACCGTATTTACATTTAAATTGACGCACTAAATGAATGCAAATTATTAAAAGCATAATTTACTTTATGAGATATTTTAAGGGACTTTTAAAGGTATCAAAAAAGTATTCATATTCTTGTAACTGTATAAAAAAAACGATGAAAATGCTTTGCAATTTTGAGACTTTTAGCTTTTTCATATACAAGAAGTGATGCTAATGAGGTCATTCAATCAACCTCTTTTTTATTCAAAATTCCGTTAAAAACACACTTGTAGCAAAAAATCCAAAGTTAAAAAAAAAATAATGAACAAATAAAAATATAAAATAAATAGCCCTTAATTGCCCGTTAAGTGATGTTAAAAAACATCCTTTAAATTTTTTTGGTTAAAAACTAAAAAAGGTTTCTAAAGTGGTATTATTCAAACGTTTATTCTTAGAATCTGACACATTTCTTTTTAATTAATAATTACTTAGCATAATTATCGAGCATTAATATGGCTTATTGGGCTATTAAAACTTCAGGAAGACGTTTATAGTTCTATTCCGGCGTCTTTTATGAAACAATTACTGGCTTCCAAATATGATTTAATAGCCTTTTTAACATTTTCAGAAGCAGTAGTTTAAGTTTTTTTGTTCTTTTTATTTCAAAATGTTAGGGTAAAAAATTGTCTAAAGTGAAGCAACTGTAGTTTAATACAATACATCTGTAGTTTAGTATAAAAGGACTATATTCTATTTAATTAAATTTAGACAAGAAATATGATTAACGTTAGTTTTTAAAAAAAAAACTCGAATTTTTAATGCATTTAAATTTGGTTGGTGGTTGGAATTTAATTTCCTTTATTGCTATCAATGTGTCTTACTCATTAAAAAAAATAACTCAAAACTAAAATTTTACAGTGACTTGATTGCAGACTGATTTTTTTTTATTTTTAATAATAACATATAGACACTTAAGTATTAATTTAGAAATCTAAGTGAACTGGCGAGATTTAAGGAGAAAATGTTCACTTTTGAATATCAAATCTGTATTAAATCCTACCCCCCAAATCCAAGAAACACTCCATAATTTTTGGATTTCCCTATTGTATACAGTTCAATTCAGCAGAAGATAGTAAAAAAAACTTATCAAATTTAAAAAATGCATTTAAAACAGCCAATTTATTACGCAAAACTTTAAATTAAAATTGAGTCCTTATAAACTAACTGCTATTTTAAATACCATATAAAAGCGATTCTAAGCGACAGTAACTGTTACAATCATCAAAATTACCCCCCTAAAAGCCCCATTAACGTCTCTCATACCCAAAAACTCGCCTAATTCATTCAATCGTTGGCTTCCGACCGCACAATTTGGCGAAATAAAGTCATCAAGCCCTTTGCGTGAGTGTGCCTAATCAGGGCTATTAGGGGGGCCCTTGTCGCCATTTTTGGCGTGACAGAGCCCCTCAAACTTCCGATTTTCGTGACAAATTGCATTAGTGGACCCGGTCCTCCGTGCGGGGTTTTTAATAGAAAATGCGCGATTCTCAATTAGTCAAGGGGGGGAGGGGGGTCGAAGGATGTGTTTGTTAATCGATATGAAAGTGTTTAATCGATTGTTGGTGGAGTTTTTTTGGGAGTTATTAGAGGAATCAGAGTTCAGTGACTAGTGACCAAACGTGGTGCGGACTCGTTAGATTTAGAATAGTTAATTCTTTTGAGAAACTATAGCAGATGCTAAAGTTCAATGACATAGAGATACTATTATGCAAATAAAGCTATTAACGAAAATTAACCAACTTGTATTTACATTGATTGGTACGATAAGTTCTAAGCCATTACATTGCTAGACATTAAGACAGCATCGATTACATTACTATAGCGAACTTTCGAATGGATATTTAATTGCCTTTTTATTAAGAATTCTAAGTAAGTATTTTGAAGACACCTGAAAAGCCTTACAGCAATAAACCTTATAAAAATATTCGCATATCAATATAATACTTTAGATTTGAACAAGAAATTAGCGAGAAACTATCACATCTTTGAACAATTCAAGTTGCCATTTAAGTTACATTATATACATTATAAACTATTGACTAAGGTTTGGGGGTTTCTTATATAAAATATCTGTAAACCATATTCCTTGTTTTGCTTGCAGACGCGATCAGATATAACTAATATTGTTTAACTTATAATTGGAAACATTTAACTCATTCTTCAAACTTTCAACAACCATGCCTCTGAGATACATGTATTTATGAACAAAGATCTACACTCCATGCCAACCTAACTTGGGTAAAAACAAAGAGTAAAAAGGCAGGGGGAAAAGCGCGATTGGTCATGAAAAATTATCATGAATAATTGTAAAAAAATATACATGAAAAATTATCTGAATACAATTTAACCAAAACACACTTTACATTCCGATAAAATTGCCAAGTTTTCTCAAATAATATTCAAATCTGTTAGACCTTAAACGAAATTGATGTTTTAAACATGTTTTCTGGATGAATTCACAAATAATTCCTCTTTACATCCGCGGAAGCATCTTCTCCATAGCATATTTCTATTTACCCAACCTAGGTTGGCAAGGAGTGTAAATCACTGGTGTAAATACATATATTTGTGCACAAAGATCTCCAACTTTTTGCATGTTTACTATGAAACCCACACTATCTGCAACATCTATATTCTATATACTAAAAAAATATCACACAGCAATAATGCGAGGGTAATATTATACCAGGTTTCGCACTCCCTCAACGGATTTCCCTCCAAGAACACAAAAGATTCGATTGAAGAATAGAGATGTCATGTCTTGAGAAATGATTACCTGGGTTCTAGGGGGGGAGGGGAGAAAGACCGCCATACCTGTTGATGGCAAAAGGTTAAAATGCCATCAATAAGAAATGTCTTCTCCCACCGAGGTCTATTTCTAGCACTGCGAGGGGTCTTTGGGAAAAGTGAAAAATGGCATTGACGAAATGGCCAGATAGTATCTTTTGAGTTTTTTAAGTAACTGTATAAGGTAATGGGAAAGTTGATAGTCTGCGAAAGTGGTTGAGATCTCAATTGAAATTTTAAGTGCAAAAAGGGAGTCTTTTGGAGACTTTCCGCTACGATCTTTTCTATTAACATGCTAGTAATGGAAAAATTTTTATTGGGAAGATCCCTGATGACATGTGACCTCTCGTTACATTTAGCTATTTAATTTATTAGGAGAGAAGTAATGAAACTTTTGCTCACTCCTTGATTTTTTTTATGTCTAGCTGATTTTGATTAATTTTGTTAACATAAAGCAATGTCCTTACTCTTTTTTTTCCATTTTATAGGTTGAGTACTAAAAGCTTAAAACAATCCATGGCACAACTAAATGTAACGTTAAAACGTTTTTTTCTAAGTTAAAATACTGTTTTACTAGATACACCCATCATTATTTGTTGATTCGTAGTATAATATCATAGCAATTATCGTATAAAAATGCACTACAGTCACGAACACAAGATTGTATTGAGTAATATACAATATATTGTTAATTTGAAAAGTTTTTAGCATGTAATTAAGTAAAAAGAAAGTTTAATCAGTTTAAATTTGCATAATTTTATATAAATAAATTGAAATTGAAATAAAAATAACTCATCAGAAATATACAATGAAACTATTTTGCTTTTTATTAAAATTTAATAAGTAATTAAAAAATAGATGTTTGGTCTAAATTAATACCCCAAAAATGACTTTAAATCAAAATTTAATTGCACCAACCATTTCAAATAAAAATCCTTCCTTTTACAAAATATATCTAGTAAAGTAACATTTAAAATTTTCTGAGTCTCGATTTGCATGAACTCAAATATAATATTACCTCAATACCCAATTAACAATTAGAAAGTTGTTAATTGAGATCTTACTTATAGATAGAATAAAAATAACTTTTTTTTTATATAAACTATTAATGTGTCTCATTTTGAACCAGTTTTAATCTTTGAACATATCATCGCTTATCAACTAGGGGACGTACATAAATTACGTCACGCAAAATTTGGACTTTTTTGACCCCTCCCTCCCCCTATGTCACGCTGCGTCACGTTTGGTCGAACCCCTCCCCCTAAAATTACGTCACGTTTGTCGCACCCCCCCCCCTCCTTTTTTTTAAAGTTGATTTTAATATTTTCCTTTGTTTAAGTGTTTCTTATGATAAAAAAAAAGATTTCAGACTTTTTTCTAAAGATTGTTCTTTTAATCTTATAAAAAAAAACAGATTTTCCTTGCAAAATTGGAAGTTTTGAATCGTTACGTCACGCAAGCTATTACCCCTGCCCCCCTCCATGTCACGATCCGTCACGTTGTCGCATACCCCTCCCTCCCCCCTATGAGCGTGACGTAATTTATGTACGTCCCCCTACGAGCATGCTACAAATGATTGCTCTAACTGCATAAGTCCCTTTTCTTCGTTTTCCATTTTTAAAGGACTCAAATTTAATTAAGTTTCATATTCAAAATCAGTTATTAAACATAATCATTTAAATACAATACAGCATGAAAGTTAATATTATTTTGAAATTAGTTGTTCATTTTTTATCTAGCAATTGTTTAAAGGTTTTCTAAAATTTTAAAAAAAAATGACTGCTTGGACTTTTGCAGTTAAAACACTCAAATCAATTAGTTGCCTTAAACTGAAACTTACTGTGATCGGGCGACTGTGATCTCGACACCTGGAACCACGGCATGCCGACCTGCTGGGAACTCCAAGACATCATGTTGGACCCATGTCTCGGTAGAAAGTCCATGGACCCGGGACTGAGATAGCCATGAGGCAGCCTCGCTGGGACCTTCTGTGCCTGATCCAGGATACGGTCCATGGAGAACTGCTTGGCCAACAACAAGTCCGAAACCTCTTGGGCAGTTCTTGGTGGACCATTCCTGTGGTCCAACCTCAGTTCTGGGCTTGAGGAGGACCTTCGTCCGCTGTCGTCAGACAAGAGCGAGTCCACGGAGAAGGAGAAGGTCTTGTTGGTCTTGGACTTGATGACCACTGCTTCAGGTGACTTGGATGGAGATCTGGACGAGGAGGAATTCTGGTATCTGGAGGACATGGTGGTAGGGGATGAAGTGGTCGTTCTGGAGTACTCTGTGGGGGTGGTTTTGGTGGTGTCGCTGCCCTGGTCTGAGGATCCGTTTGGGGAACTCAGCTGCATGGTTGGGTTGTCGCTCGGGCGAGTAATCTTTGGGCTGTTTCAGGAACTAGATGAGGTGATGTTGGTTTCAACGATCGCTGAGGAACTTGTCAATGCTGCTTCACCAAAGATGATGGAGTACACTTCTACGTGTTGAACAAGTAGTCCCCAAATTCTGATTCACAGGAACTCAACAAGCAATAAGTAAAAACACTCAGTTCACCAGCAGTCACTGACTACAGATCAACTTGAGTACAACGACAAAACGCTTGACAAACAACATAAACGCCAAGACCAGAACTATCAACTATCTCTTCACGCGACTACAAACATACTGATTCAGTGTCATCAACTTCTTATACGGATTCTTTCTACTAAACTAAATGCTCCCTTTGGCGCGGGAGACCGATACAAGCCCCACCCCTCGACCAATCACACCCAGAAGGGGAGGACCCCAAAATTTTCCCCGCCCCATGTAACCATGGCAACCATCCAAGAGGATGGAGAAGAAGAAGAGAATGGAAGTTGAAGTGTCTTTTTCCTTCCCAGGCCCCAACAGCTGTCTCTTTATCGATGTGCGATTTGTCAGCTTGACTCGGGGATAATCGTAATCGCCCCGCGACGTTTAATGCGGGACGGGGTGCCAAGATTCGCCCTGCTTATGACAGTTGGCGACGGAAATTTTAATGCAATTTTTGTGATTAAAAGTGGCGATGGGCACTTAAAAGGATTATTTTAATAATAAAAGATAATGTATAAGATTTCTTTATAATGTGTGCATTTAGTTAAATGTTACGTTGTTTCTCATGCCCACATTGGGAGTAAAGAAATGTTTTAGAAGGGGCGATACCATTACAATATTTCTCAATATGCCAAATGCACTAATTTTTGTGTGTATGAATTTGACACTCGAAATAATGTTACAACGAATAATAATTAAGTACTAGTACACGTGTAACAAACGTGACTTGCCTTTACTAAAAGGTATATCGTACAAGGGATCTATTGGACTTACAGTAAAACTTAATTAATACCTACACTCCAATTATCCGAAGCGTTGCTGATTATCCGAATTTAAGGAAGAATTCCACAAACAGTTAGATTTCTTTTTCGGCCTATCATACTCCAGTAAGTGGTTAAAAATACACCAAAAAACTGTTCTTACAATAAACAGCATATATTTACAGAAAAAAAAAACCTGTGAAAAACATATTTACGATAAAATAAGAATAATAATAATAGAATAATTTCTGTATATATATAATTTTCTTTGTAAAATGAACATATTTTTTTACAGTGTAGGACTCTTAAAATTTTCTTATTAGATTTGATATAATTTATTGGAGTTTCAAAATAAAAGGGCTACGTAACGGAGCAAAAAAAAAGCTGGAAATGGGCAAACGCAAGCTTTAATAAAAGAAATGTCCTGCTTATTGTTATGGGAGAGAAATTTAATCATCATGTAAATTTTGCAATAAAAATCCAAAAACAGGATATTCTATGACTCTTTAAAAACAGACAGGACCAAAATCTAAAAAACTAGCACTGTACTGCGAAATACAGTACGTTTAAATGGTTGGTCGTCACTTGACTGTGGTTCTAAATTACGAAGCCCGTTGACAATATCCTCTTGTGGCTCCAGCGCGACAATAATTCAAATAAACCTAGTTGTTTGGTGGAACTATCGTCACACTAGAGCTACATGAGGACTATTGGCGTCTTAATTTAGAACCGCTGTAAAATGACGAGCCTACACATGAGCATAGGCACTCTGCGCAAGTTTTTAAGGGCGACACCGTACGCAGGGCCGGGACTTGGGAACATATTTAACGTACCCTCCTTCTGCACGGGGTAGTATTAGTCAGACGATTTTGCCGCACAAACCTTTTATAGGTAGCAGTAATTTAAGGTAAACCTTTGAGTTTCACTAAACACTTGGTCAACTCGCTGAACAATACCGTCTGTACGAACGACTTGCTTCATTGGTCCCCTTCTTCATGAACAAACTTAGTATTGTTCAGCGAGTTGACCAAGTGTTTAGGGGAAAACTCGAAGGTTTACCATAAGTGAATTATTGATAAGCATGGTGGTTTGGATTGTAGCGCTTCCAAGTTGCCGTGGAGCTCAAGGAAATTATGTGGTCAAGCTGATTATGTGGAGAAATAAGCAGTATTGTACATTATTTATTTTTTTAAATTTTTTTTTTGTATCTTGACCCGTCTTTTTGTTACATCCCATCGGATGTTATAAAAAAAACAGCCCTCATACAAAAAAAAATCTCCTTTCCCACGATTTCTAATGCTATCTCGCGAGCCATCCAGAGCAGCTAAGCCGCCCGCTGTCACCTTTTTTAAAGGTTACCCATTCATTATACTCAGATGGACGCACGTCTATAGACGGACAGACAGAACTCTTTGTGGACCTAAAATCCAGCTTTTCTCCAACACCGCTTGAGATTTGCGGTCAGTTTCCAAATGACCCACGGTTCGGTAGATGGTCAATGGACTAATCTTTACTTTGCGGTGGTTTCTATATTGGAATAATCTGTTGCAATCCGTAATCAGTCACTCAACCGTCCACGAGTAGGTGTTATTCCGCCAAAGCTATATTTCCTAATTTTGTAAAGGGTTGTTTTGAATGGTATTGGAAATCATTAGAGTAAATCTCCATGGCCCACCCACATAGAAAACTATGTATAAGAGTTTTATTTCTCTAAAATTTACAAGTTTATGTTGTATTTTGTTTTCGAGTCACGATTGGCAAATCAATATCTTCTGGAAACAGAGCACCGGTCAAAGCAGAAATGAAAACTGAAAGAATTACGTCACCTGAAACAAGCCAATACCTCTGAAGTATGAAACACAATAGAAATTACAATAGATGCACGAGTTACAACTGTTCCACATTATTATTAAAAAATGACCCACGGTTCGGTAGATGGTCAATGGACAAGATTTACTTTGCGGTGGTTTCTATATTGGAATAATCTGTTGCAATCCGTAATCAGTCACTAAACCGTCCACGAGTTGGTGTTATTCCGCCAAAGCTATATTTCCTAATTTTGTAAAGGGTTGTTTGAATGGTATTGTATTGGAAATCATTAGAGTGAATCCTTAGGGCCCACCCACATAGAAAACCTTTTAAAAGAATGAAGAATTTTATTTCACTAAAATTTACAAGTTTATGTATATTTTGTTTTCGAGTCACGATTGGCAAATCAATGTCGTCTGAAAACAGAACACCGGTCAAAGCAGAAATGAAAACTGGAAGAAATACGTCATCTGAAACAAGCTAATACCTCTAAAGTATGAAACACAATAAAAACTACATTAGATGCACGAGTTACATCTGTTCTATATTATTTTTAATAAATAACCTACAGTTCGGTAGATTGTCAATGAACAAGCTTTACTTTGCGATGGTTTCTATATTGAAATAATCTGGTTGCAATCCGTAATCAGTCTTTCGGCCGTATCCGTCCACGAGTATAGGTGTTATTTCGCCAAAGCGATATTTCCTAATTGTGTAAAGGGTTGTTTGAATGGTATTGGAAATAATTAGGGTAAATCTCCAGGGCCCACCCACATAGAAAACTCTTTATAACTAAGGAATTTTATTTAAAATCACAATGTAAATTCTTTCAAGTCACGATTGGTCACGTGAGAAGAGAGCACCGATCTAAGCATAAATGTAAACTGGAAAAATACGTCAACTGAACCGAGCTAATATCTCTAAAAAATAAAATTTTACAATCAATGCGCGAGTTACACATTTGTTCTATATTGTTATGGATTTTTGTGACTAATAAGCTTCTCACGCATTGTAATGGGAAATGAAATATGTGTATTTGCTGTTTGTATTCCGTAGATATACTGAAAGACATGACATATGTTTGTGATTTTAATTTAATAAGAATAAAATAATAATCAAATTTTCCCATCTCGGGTATCTATTGAATGGTTATTAAAAGGATCAAATGTTACTTGTGTGTCAAAGATCAAGCTACACAATTATTTTAAGATAAGAACACCATGCAATTTTTTTCATTCTTGTGTAATTAGACTTTTTGTATTCCCTTTAAATAAAATGGGCATGTTTCTTGAATGACAACAACTCCACATTAAATGTAAACAAGGTCACAATTGGCTAATCAATGAACCGCCTGCTAAATCCAAGAATGGTTTTACTACACGTGAAACTAGCCAATTCTAATATGTACTAAAAATGCAATCCTTTCAGTAAACCCGATTTACTTTAGATTTGTCTACTTTGTACAGAGCACATTCTAACTTTAAAACTAAAACCCTGAGGCCACCCACAAACATTCTGTCTTTCAGCTATGAATGAAAGAACTTTTAAACCGTTTAAAATCTGCCATCACTCATTCGGCGAAGAACATCGGGCTTCAGGTCATTAGGCAGTCATCAGTTATTTCCATTTAAGCTCTATTCGGAATTTTCTGAAGATTAGTCAGTAGAATGGACCGATATTACGGCCATTAAAGTTGATTCCTGGCCCACCCATGATGAGTTGAAAGGACGGCCATTTTTTAGAATTCAGTTGGAATGTTACATTCACTTTTTGAGAAAATATTGGGAAAAGGGTTAAATTTTGAATTAATAAATTCTGAAATGAAAATAACCGTTTTTGTCGGGGCAGTGCAACTTCTTGTTTAATGTCCAGTCAAAACATTCAGCTTTTTCGTAAGTCCCGGAAAAGGGAAAAGTATTCTTTGCTGAAAAATTTAATTATTTAAAATTTTAATGTCCTTCTAATTTAAATTTTGTAAAAAAATTTGGGATAGAGAATTTTTGTTTCATTGTAACGCCAAAACATTCAGTTTTTTTTTTATTGCAGTCCCGCAACGGTCTGAAAAGGGAAAAATATTCTTTCTTAAAACCTTAGATATGTAAATTTTTAATATGCTTCTAAGATAAATTTTTCAATAAAATTTGGGATAAAGCCTTGCCTGATATTTTGACTGTTTGTGAAACTTGTGGTTCATTCTCTGAAAATGGGTGATGACAGACAGATGAACATAGCTTTTATAAAAGCTTTTACTTTGTACGTTAAAAGGGTTGTGTAGAATTTAAAAAGGATTTTTTTTGTATATTTGTACCATTTTTTTTTCAGATATACAGTACTATAGACGTGACTCTTATGGAGACTTTTTTTTTACAGTTATAATTCAATCTGTTTGCAATTTTGTTTAATATTTTGGAATCATTTTTGAATTTGACAATCTTTTGAAAAACGACTTTAAAAGATTATTTGGTCTTTCCTTTCCAATTGGAATGCCAAGTAATTACAAACCCTTCAAAACAGCCTCGTACCATTTTACGATAATGCTTAAACCATTCATTACCTGCAAATTAGTTCAATAAAAAATATCTCTACCAATTATTTAAGGGCGAATAAAGTTTTAATTTGGAGGAAGATAATTATTTTTCCTAAAAATAAATCTATCCACACGCACTCCTTTAATCTAATTACACACACTGCGCCCTCATTAAAAATCACGACAATAAAATAAAACCACTATCTTCATTATGTATTTACAGCCGTGCAAAATGCAAACCCCCTCTAATTAAGTCATCTTACACAACAGTAGCACCCTAAATGGCGCCAAAAAACCATAAACTCAATAACAAAATCATTTATCAACATTAGCAAAATCGTTCAGCCAATCCAAAAACGTTTACCGGAAAAGAGAAGGGGGGGGGGGGGGGGGGAGGAAGCCATTAACTGCTCTTAATTAAATGCCCAGGATTGAGAGTGAAAGGGTGGCAACAGTGAAATGCGCGGGAAAAAGCTGTTGGATACTTAACACCCATTATCCATTGTTCCCGCCAAACTCGCCATCTATTATGCCAAGTTACAAGCGGCCCGCTGTAAATGAGCATTTATTTCGGTCTCGGATGCTTTTTTTTTTCTTCTCTATTTGGCACACATTTATATTATTCGTGGCATTGCCCTATTATCGCAATCTTTGAGTCGATGTAATGGTCTGGGTTGTTAGATCGAAGCTTTAAAAAATCCCGCCAAGGAATGGAAAAAAAAGCTCGCCAACCTATTGAAAAGGGCAATTGATAACTGTGAAATATGTAATTTTTTGCTTTGTACAGAAGGCTGATTTTTTCACTTTTGTGCTTTTTCTAATAGAAAAATAGAAATTTAATGATAAGTTTCAATTTATTTTACTAAACGAATTAAATTTCTAAAAAAAAAAAATGTCGGGAATGCCGCGCCATTTTGTATGAAACCAAGCCAAATCAGCCCCATTTGCGCCAAAATCAAAATGGCGCCGATAATGGTTTGAAACGAGGCATTAAAAGAGCGAGAGAAAAAGGGGGGGCTATGGGAAGGGGGGGTTCTGGAACAGAACGAGATGTGAAATAGAGAGGGGTGGGATAAACTGGAAAAACCAACACCCTAATGAAGGCAATCGTTCGGACAGGAAATTAGAATCATCGCTTTTCCACTCCCCCTCTCCAGTTATCGCCTCTTTTTTCCGGAATGACATCTCCTATTCCGGATCGAGGAAGGGGGGGGGGGGTCTTATCGAACCTTTTACTCTCCCCCCCCCCCCCATCACGTCGCCACAATAGCACCCCCCTTTCACCAAACGAGGAAAAATCAATGGGGGGAAAAGAAAAAAAAAAGAACGAAAAAAATGGCGCCCAACTGTGCCCAGATTCATATCTGGTTCGACTTGTCGTTGATCTTTAGGTCGGATTAGTTGATTATTCACTTAAACCCAATGGGGGAGGAGGGAGAGAGATAGAATTCGCTATTAGATACATCCCCATGGGGGGAGAGGGGGGTTGCAGAAGCATTGAAATATGATGGCAGTGGTGGTTATGGTCGGATTCGAACATAATCGTTTTGTCCAATTATGGTTGGGCTCCTGGTGTTTTTAGGGGGGAGGGAGTCAACCGAGTTTTAATAACTGACTCCATGGAATACTGTGGGGGATTTTTATTATTTTTGTTGTTGTGATCCCCCCTCTATATTGCGCCTGTTGTTCGATTAATGTTATTGCGGATAACGCGTGATGATGTTTCTGATGCTAGTCGTTTCATCTTAGAATACAAGTGGTTCAAGTGTTTATATTAAAAACTGTATTATGAGTTTACTTACGACTTAAGTGAATTATAATGTGATAATGCCTTGACTAACTCAGAACCATGTAACGAGTTAAATATAAAAGATAAGATTTTGTTTGGAAACAGCAATAGCAATGTAACATACATTACTGATTTACTAACTGTTGCAGTTAAGTTGCAATGAAATCTTTAAAAAATAATAAATAAAATAACACGATAATTCATGATACTGAATTTCTTTTCTAAACAAGAATACAGGCTTCCATTTCTAAATAATTCGAGACCAAATAATTTTATCAAATATGTGGGAAAATAAGAGCAAGAAGAAGAAACATCTGAAATAAAAATCACAAATAAATGAATTCTAAAGGAGCACATTTAGGTCTGGTCAGAACGTGCTTTGTGGGTTTTATTGGTATCAGACCCTCGATGCTTTAATTTTTGTATGTAACTCATTTTGCCGGCAGAGAAGTCTGCATTACTTGACTTTCCATTGAATGGTTGGTTTGTTTCGATAAATGTTGCATTAGAACTACACTTGGATAGTAATCTGGAATAGAACTGTATATAAGTGGGACTTTGGTAAATAAAATGGACTCAATAGAATAAAAATTAGCTGAGCACAACTTTTCCTTTTGTCCTCTTCAATGCCACGCAGTAAGATGGGACCTTGACCACGCAGTACCGGTTTTGCCAATGATAAGCCCTAGCTCTTTACCAAGACCTCATTTACTTCTCCTTTCGACGTTTCGGTCTATCCAGGAACCAGTCATCTGTGCAAACAAAACTACACACCTCCACCAAACAAATTATTACTTTTTTTTTAACCAGCCCACTTTCCTGCCTGTACTCCTTTATGTATTCATGATCTGCAACAACCGAAACTCGGACCACGTGCGAAGATTCATCGTCCTAATTACGCCCACCTAAAACCCCCGACCAAACCCCTTTTCACACACGAAAGAACGGCGCCATAAAACGAACCCTCTAACAACAAAAAAAGGCCTTCCATCACCAACAACAGATTATAGATATGCACAACCAGAACCTTCTTGACTTGGAGAAAGCCCAATCATGCATCCTTTTCATTACCGACCGCAGGTGCCAGCTTGGCGTTTGGGTCAGTCAAGCTAGAGAAGTCAAAAAGTAAAAGTCCCTTGTTATAAACCCCGATGACCACCGCGGTCTTATTTAAGCGTGGGGTATATCTTTGTCGGAGGTTCCTTTACGGTTTGGCGAGTCCATTGATAAATCGCTTTGTGTGGCCCGCGTCTCTGTAGGGGGTCCAGGTAGTGGAAGATAATGGAGTTTGGAAGAGGAGGCTTGGCGAAAAACAAGGTGAAACCGTTAGATAGTCGCCAAGTAACCCTATTAAGCCCATACAAACCATATACGCAACATTAGTTCTATACAAAACGTATCATTTTAATTATTATAAATTCTTTCTCTCGTGGTTGATTCCAATTTTATAATTGCCACGGACGCCTCTATTCCAGATATCTGACTTTAGTAATTTAGAGAAATACTGGTAGAACGTGAAGCATGAGGAAAGAAACTACCTCATTTAACGATGGAAAGCTATTTCATGAAACACTAACAACAAACAACGAAACGTAGAAACTAATATTATGCTGTTTTTATTACAAAATAAATTCTTTTTAGAATTATTTGTATAGAACTGATTTCTTGAAGAAGTCGGATGTAAAGTTGAGTTGTTCTGATACTACTATACCAAACAGCATTGATCCAAGATGTTTTCCCAGTTGTAGGCTATATGTATGAGACCGGAATTTACACAATATGATGGTAATTTCCTTTAAAGTTAAAAATTCGTTATAGTTTATATTAGAGAATCAAATATCGCTAAGTCGATGTATGTGTGTGTAGTTAGCCAATACAAACTACTGTAAAATAGCGCCAAATACATCGCCGAGAGAGCTTCTTTGGGCTGACTACAAAGCGATCAATGGCTTCACTTGGCGAACCGGTTTCTGTATTGGTTTTCGTCCCAGCACCATCTCTATCTTCTTCTTAAATCTATGTCGAAGACCGATTCCGTACGTTTTGTTGCGCTGGAGGAAATTTTCCACGGTTCGAAATTATCTCCCACACCGTTAGCAGGAAACTTTATTTAGGATGTATAGATTGCTGAAGTTTGTTAGTGGTTTCGACTGCCCCCTTCTACGAGTTGTTTTTATGGAGCAGAAATAATCTTTGCTAACAGCCTCGTTAGGCATGTCGTATCTTTGGCTTGCTGACTGGACCGAATTAGCTTGCTTTATTTATCTGTTGGTTATCGTATTTGGATGGGTTTTTTAAGGGTCTTTCAGCTGCTGCATTAGAAGCTATAACAAGGACGGTGGCAGATGTTTTATGATGAGTGCCTTTTTTTACTATCAGAACTATTGACAGATATTTAGTGTTTCAATAAATATTGACAGGTATATATCGAGTACCCAGACGTAATGCATTTCACAGTACAATAAATCGAATTCTGAATGTTCATACTTAAAATTTTCCTAATTCAATAAGCCCAAACATACTTTAAAAAAAATGTCCTTTTTCTTACGTCTACACTCTAAAAAATGAATGTTCAAAAACGACGAAATTTTCCTTAATTTTGACGATTCCGTCACTGGCAAATGCTCCGAGTTTTCGTTTCCTCAAAGTGAGGAAATTTGAATCCTCATTTTTATGAGGATTTGAATGTCGTCTAATCTAAAGAAATATTTCGTCATTTTTGAGCATGTGAGTGCAACAATGATATTTAGTTTCCTCAAAATCAAGATACAGAATCGTCAAATCACGATCTTAAAAGTGAGGATTCGCGTTTACTCAAAAGTCACGTGATAGTTTGACGAAACAATCCTCAAAATTAACGAAATGAGGCTTGAGGATTCATGAATCGTCAAAAATGAAAGTTATTTCTGAGAGTGTATCCTACCTAATGTACTGCATTTCAAGCATATAAATATTTGATAAACTAGGAATTAAAGAAATTGCTAATAAAAGTTCAAATCAGTTCAGTTAACAGATTGTAGGCAAAAGATATGAAACCAAATTCATCGTTTTTAATTACAACTGTTTTCATTCCTGCCATATACATGCACTATGTTAAAAACTTAAAATTTAATGTACCATTTAGGGATTCTGGTTCAGGTTTGTGTGCTGACCAAGCACACTAACCTGAATATATATCTACCAACCACCAACCAAGCAAAACAAAAGTAATTTAAGAAAAATTAAAACAAAACGGCGAAGCTGTTGCCAAATCCTCCGTGAAACAACCCCATTGGTACTGACATGGAAATTCAGAAAGTAGTACGTATAACCGAGTGCTCATAGTCCGTATGTGTAGCCAGGGCCTAACCGTTGGGGACCTTTTCATGAACAACATTGTTACTTTTATTATACATATACATACTGCAAAGTTATGACCTTCGAAGATAAGACCCTTTATCAAACATAATATTTTAAAAAACAATTAGGGCGCTTATAATTGTAGAAATCTTAAATATGATTTATTTAAATTTAATTTTAAATAAAAGCAAACAGAATTGAGAGGTGTGAAACAAAATTTGTAGGTTTATAGAAAATTCTACACTCTTAAAACAAAAGAGTGAATTCCACTCCAGTTGGAGAAGTGCATTTTCGACACTGGAAAGTAGTGAATATTATCTCAGACTGAGTTAAAATCACTCTTTTGGAGTGATCCTGTCGGAGGTTTAACACACAAAGGATCCACTCCAAAAGGAGAAGTGCATTTTCCAGACTGGAAGAGTGAAAATCAATCAGAATGAGTTAAAATCGCTCGTTCGTTTTACGAGTTTATAAGGCTTCAGAAAATCTTGGGCCCAAAGCCCGGGCCTTGTAGGCCTAGGCGATAGCCAGGCCCTGCCCTGTGTGTAGCCCTACTGCGACTTCAACCTAGGGTCGCTCAATGAATTCAACCTAACCAAACCGCCGTTGTTGGCGCAAATCGAGGCAACAATCCTCATTGTCGAGCTCTCCAACATCAGAACGCCCCGGCATTATGATCGAAATGGACAACAAAGTCAAGTGATCCGTGTCCTCATTAAAAAAAGAGCGCGGTGGCAATCGAAGCGCATCCATTATTGACGTATTCTTTCCTTTCAGCTGCTGCACAAATCGGGCTGAAGACCATCAAGTCTGCCCCCTTTGCTGATGGTTGCAACATCGCCAAGTTTTACGCCAAGAGGCTTTGAAAGAGTTTGTGCTGCTTTTTCGGTGAAAAAGGTTAGATTCTATACTTTTTATATTCCGAGTAATGTTATATGTATTATGTATTTAAAAAAATAATTATAATTTCATTTACACGGAAAACTTATCACAGCATTGGAACACGGAAAACTGACATTCGAAGACGATTTATATTTTAACCCCTTCAGTCCCAGTGATGCTATTTGGCATCATCATGTCAGTGATCAGAAAAAAAAAATCATAGGGATGTCATCTTTGGGATTGATGAAAAATATTTTCTAATAGAGAAAAAGTTTGAAGAATCGAATGAATCTGGCCATTTATGAATCTTTTTGATATCATAAATGGCCAGACGATCAGAAATTTTTTTCTAAAATGATGATGCCAAATTGTCTATGAGACTGAAAGGGTTAAAAACAAGCACTCTTTCTTCACTTCAGTTCTCAGATCCTTCAGTTAGTGCCGGTATGCAACACTATATAAATGTTTTGTATTAATTTAAAGTTTATTCAAACTCCTGCATTTTTTATAAATATTTTTAGAATAGTCTGGAAAAATAACCTCCAACAATTACTCGGAACATTTCAGTCGTTTTATTTTCCCCGCGAAAACTTCTGGACTTCAATATAGTAGTGTGTACTCTTCAATATAGTACGTAGTTCTAAAGTAAGGGGGGTGAATAAGAAGTGGGTCCTTTTGCAGTTATTTACAACTAGAACACTACACTTCATAAGCATTTACTACACAACTATTTTTAACTGTACTTTTTCTTGAAAATCGCCAAAATGTAGGTCCAAGACCACCACTTGTAGCCCAACACCTCTCGCCTCCTACATAACAAAAAAATAGTCATTTATTAGCCCTCTTTTCGCCGGCTTTGAGGAGCGTTAAGTTTTGGCCATTCTTACATCGCCAAAGAGTCGTTCTTTTTTTTTCTGTTCAGTCGCCATCTTACAATGGAAGGTTCCGTGAATGACTTTTTCGCCAACAAGGGGCGAAAAATGGAGAACAACGGGAAAACCTTATTCGGAAGTCTATAAAGCGACAATGGGGGAAAGGCGTGTCGGTGGGGGATGTAAGAGTACTTGAAAGGTGAAAAGTTAGGGACGCTTGTGAACATTATGGGGGCAAGAGGGGTCCGGTACTAAACGCCACTTTACTTGATGGGTTTTTGAGGACAACTTTGGGGTGTGGAGTTAGAGATATCGCCAAATGGGCCAACTCGACTTTAGACCCATAAACGGGTTAGTTAGTAGCTTTTGGACCGAGGCTTAGCTCCTGGTCACAAATTCCATTTTTTATAATTGTTTGATATTTACTCCAATGACAATGCACTTCCTGCACTTACAAATACAAATATAAAATCTTCTTTTTCGAGGAAGCAAGCGATAAAGGCACCAAAAATTTTCATCCGGCACCAAATAGAATATTTTTAATGATAATTGCTGTGTCATTTAACTGTGTATACTGTGTTTCTCGCCATTATTCAAAATGGAAAAGTACCTAAAAATAATAGCAATGATAAAGTTAGTTTACGAAGGTTTTAGTCCTGGGACACATTCCCCAATCGACCAACGGTGGGCAAATTACTAATAGCAAGCTACATTCAGGGCCCCGTCTTCTGGTTTCGAGGCAAAATATATAAAAACTACAGTGGCAGATATCTTTTCTATTCGAACTGTTATGTTGATTACGCAAGATTGTAAAATTATTTGTGGTTTAACTGCCTAATTTTCTTTCTTCGTACTTTGCTTGGCTGCATTTCTGATGAATTCGACGTTTACGGAAATTTTTACATGATTTTCGAATCTCCATGCGAATTACCTACTATCTACCAAAAGGATTCTCAATGTAGATATGGGTTACTTCGGCTTTTAATGTATTAGTTGTTAACTACATTACCAGCAGGAATTTGCAGTGCTATCTGTTGGCAATCTTACTATAGCCTTCCTACAGTCAGAGTTGAACCATACTGAACCTTCATAAGGCCCAGTCCAAATTTTAGGGGCCTCTAAATTTCAGTTTCTTTTATGAGAAATGTTGTGGATCTCCAAACAAGAAGTTCTAAAAGAACTAAAATAGCCTACTTTCCTGTTACTTAAATACTTACTAAAATTCTTATCTTGAAAAAACAAGGTTCGTTACAGTAAGTGAAATCCACAACCGTTTCTACATTAAATTTATATACATTAGAATAAATTTCACTAAACACAGCATCCAGCTATAATTTCAACTTCTCAATCAATTATTTTCATTAACTTTTTATCGCCAATAAAATAAATATTACTTATCGTCCGCATGATTATTTGCAGTTATAAATAAATATTAAATTTTTCGCAAAACAAAAACCAAAAAACTACTTCAAAATTTACTTAAAATAGGAAATGTAAATTAACAAGTAGGTTTGTAACATAATCTGTCACTTAACCCGCTTCCACAGGTAAAAAGGCGCCAAACCCAGCATTAATTCTATATTAAACATTTACCTGCTATAAATTCGGCTAATTTCATTTATTTTATTTCGAAAATTAAATAATTATTACTTAAATCGTTTGCAAAAATTTATATTTCAAAGAATAAATATGTAACAGTTCTTGCTTTTAAATAGAATGAAAACATTTCGTACCAACATACGGAATCTCGAAGTGAAATATATATTTGACGTCATTTCAAACTGATCGATGTCGCAAAAATAAATTTATTTTAATTCATTGTCTAAAAGAATTAAAGTTTCTCAAGCGATTGTTGCCATGGCAATGGTAATTTATTTCTAATAAAATGGCTTCCTATGCTTTTTAAATGAGCATTAAATGTTGAAGTTTTTTAAATAATTGAAGTACTTAGAATTCAAATTCTTTTAGGAAATTTTCGATATATTCTCATTTGGATACGCTGAATTTTTTGGCGTATATCACTTGTCCGTAGCATTTGTAGTTAAATTCAGCGATTTAAATGACTCGAAATTGAATTTCAATGCTAATTCAATGGGAAATTCGTCGACAAATAGTAGATTTATGTCCGTCCGATCGTACAGACAGACTGACAAAAAGTATGACAGTTGGGTGTCTGAGGTTATACCTTTCTAATAAAAAAAGAATTTTTAAGATCGGATTGCTAGAACTGATTTTGGAAGGGGGGTACGGACGGACGGACAGACAGACGGACAGACGGACGGACAACGACCGCATGTCAATACCTACTTTTTCATTTTTTTTTTAATTCTTCGAATTAAAAAAAAGAAAAGTAGGCTAAAAATCAGGAAATTTTGAGACCTTACTTTGGTTTTAGCTTGAATTTAACTTAGACATTGATCTAATATAATTGTTTGATTGATATTATAAGGAAATTGGGAAGATAGTTGAAAAGTACGAATCATTGATTTGAGGCTTTCCTTTGGTTTTAGCTTGATTAACTTAGACATTGACCTAATATAATTTTAATCGATTGATATTACAAGGAAATTGGCAAAATAGTAGAAAAATACGAAACATCGACTGACCGGCACTATCATAAGGGGTGATCAAATGCAAAAATTTTCGTAAAGAGGCTCCCAAAAATACTACAACTTGGCGCCATATCCACTTTGAGAACAACAACAACAAAAAAACACAATTTTATCCAAAATCTCTGACACGTCGCGGCACCATTGTCGACGAAACGGTGTGAACACCACCTCGGAAAAAAGACTCCACAGTACTCCCCCCCTTGTACCTTGTCAAACCATCCACTAAATCAGGGGTATTGAGGAAGAGGCCCCATTCAATGCTTTTGCTGCAAGATTTCCGACCAAGCGTGCTCTAAATTATGAAGTCGGCAATAATGAAAAGGAACTCAATAATTTCAATAGAGGTCCACTTCAGTGTCGGCAGCTGCCTGTTGTATACAAGGGTGTAGTAGCGATTGTTGGCAGTTTATGTACAGCGATTTTTTCAGGGGTTTTATTATACTATTGAGTAGGTATTGGTTAGGAGGGGGTATTGGTTGTGCTGGGGGGTGGATGTTTATACGGATTTGGAAGTGTTGCGTTTTTAAGACTGTCGTATAGTAGAGGTTTATAGCGAAAAAGTCATACTTTTTTTTTACATTGTAGGATTATTATTTTACTAGGATTTGCAAGGTAAAGTAGAATTCCAATGGTCTGAAGTCCGGATTATAGTATTTGGAGGAGTATTGTGGGGGCTTAGCGAAAAATTCACATTTTGCTTATTTTATGATTATTACTTTACTAGATTTACAAGGTAGAGTAGAACTCAAATTATCCAAACTCCTAATCATCCGAATTTAGAGCCGAACTCCAATTATCCGCATTCTGAATTTTCAAATTAGGAAGAGTTGCATTTTAAGTTTTTTTTTTTTTTTTGTCGTAAGAGTAGGCTTAGCTAAAGTGTGTCATTATGCTTAAATTATATAAATACAATTTTAATAGATTTGCAAGGTAAAGTAGACCTCCAACTATACGAACTCCTAACTATCTTCATGCTCTAAATTGCGAAGTCAGCAACAATAAAAGAGACTCAATAATTTTAATATAGAAGGTGCCTTTCAGCTGCCGTTTATGCTTGAATCAATAGCTCGGCTGTTGTATACAAGGGTGTGGTAGCGATTGTTGGCAGTTTATGTACAGCGATTCTTTTGGGGTTTTATTATATTGAGCAGGGGTATTGGTTGTGCATTTGGGGGATGTTTATATGGATTTGGAAGTGTTGCGTTTTTAAGAGGGATTTTGTGTGCTGTATGAGTAGGCTTAGCGAAAAAGTCACGTTTTGAGGAAACTTCTAGGATTATTATTTTACTAGATTTGCAAAGGCAGAATAGAACTCCGATTATCTGACTATTCTAAACACTTGTAGCATCATTCAACTCCATTTATCATCCATCTGCAAGATTAACATGGAAAAAATAGTGTTACCCTTTCTATTAATATTAAAAACTATTTTTCCTTTAAAAAATAGTTTTTGGTTCGGATAAATAGCGTCAATTTTAATACCTTATTAAATGTCTTACCAGACTGACGGTTTTGAATTGAATTCTGATATTTTACTGCAATGTCTGTACTTTTATAGCCTTCAGGCTTCTTAGCATCTGTGTAATCATTTTTCATTTATTTTTTCTTCACTGTAAGTAAACGCCATGCAATTTTAGGGAGAAAGACCACGTGCGCAAGCACAAATATGCGATTATTTTATAACAAAACTATTTTATATCAATTACAAGTTCCAAGTTAGATAGAAATATTTATTGATAGATTTTTTAAAGCATCATATGTAGTACGCCTTCTTCAATATATCCCCAGTATTCCTTAACCCGAAATAAAAGTACCACACCTGATTGTCTTCGTCAACCCCAATCAACAAACCCAGATGAGTCTCAGTAGAACTTTTATTCTACACAATGCCCAATTGCAAGAACTCCAATAACCCAAGGACACAAGCTGTCCCAAGCACGCATCCAAATTCGAATAAGCCTCCAGTTGCAGGTTTTCTGGAAATTTGTATAGATAGATTTATAAGCACTTCTGGGGTAAAGCTTTTTTTAAGAAAATCTTTTGTATTCAAATGCACATCATTTCAAAATAATAAAAAAAAATACCACACGCAAATGGACATCTTTACTGTCTCCATCAACCACATCCTACCCCCATTCAACAGCTCCATTAAACGCCAACTTTTGACAAAAATAGACACGAAATCGCCCAAATCTCCCATTTATTCACGTGGCGACTACTGCCTGCAGCTAATGAGCTGTCTTGCGAGAAACCCTAAAAGCGTGCTGTAATCGCTACCTCATTGTGTTGCTGTAGCCATAGACTCGGTTGGACGTCTTCATTAGGGCAATAAAACTACCCCAAGCTGTGGTCCGTATCTGCTTCCTGCCACAGAACCTTTTTTCGACCATTGTCCAAAGTTTACCATCAACTATTGTCGTATCCCCTCAACTGACAAATAGCCATCAGAGTGCACATTCCTTTTTGGAACTACAGCTCGCTACTTGAAACTAAACACCCCTGGAGAAATCGTATCTCTTCGTCTGTGTAGGATAGAAGTGACTTGTCTGGACACACAATAGAATGGCGAAGGAGGAATCGCACCGTTTCATGGTAAAAACAGCGGTTGGCCAGCAGTGGCTGTCTTCATTATCGGCCTGGAGCAATAAAACACCAGCGACCATAAAAATCCCAACAAAAAAAAAAAACGAACGTAGGGGAGGACCTCTCCCTCGCTGCTACTGATTTGAACTGTTAGACCCATCCCAGTCTTTAAAAATACAAAACACGGTGTTCTTTTTAGAGAGCAGGTTTACCTTGTTGGATGGGGTACTAAATTCACCATTCTACACATTATAAGAGCAGTATCCTGAATATCAAGGGACATATTAAAGGCAGTAGAAATATATTAAATGAAAACAATTTTTTTCGCGTGGAACAGAGTGTGGGAACAGAGCACAGATCGAAGAAAATGTTGACTTCCAAAAATCCAATACTTTTTGAAAATGATCAAACTTTAAAATGATGATCGGAAAGATCTAAAACTAACTGGCACGAAATCAGGAAAGCATTACTGATTAAATGATTTTTAACTAGTCGAATTTAATTAATACCATTGGTTGAAGTATTATTAACAATACTTTCGATTGAGCAATATTAACGGTACTACCTGCAGTAGTAATGTATGGCATAAAAAAAAATGCCTTCGAAGGCAAAATTTTCCGAACTTATAATGTTCCTGTCCCAATTCACTTGAGCATTATCGTTGTTAAAACCGTAACTAATTACGAAGAACTATCAATGAAAAAAATTCTATTTGTGCGTGGTGTGAAATTACCATTCTGTGGATTTTGTGGCAACGTATGCACGGCAAATTTTATCGGATAAATTAGTTGGGAAGTCCGCTGATGGTCCTGGACTTCCTTGAGGTTTTTGGACTCATGGACCTTGTCTACACTCTCAGAAATAACACTTTCATTTTTGACGATTCATGAATCCTCAAGCCTCATTTCGTTAATTTTGAGGATTGTTTCGTCAAAATATCACGTGACTTTTGAGTAAACGCGAATCCTCACTTTTACGATCGTGATTTGACGATTCTGAATCTTGATTTTGAGGAAACTGAATCTCATTGTTGTACTCACATGCTCAAAAATGACGAAATATTTCTTTAGATTAGACGAAATTCAAATCCTCATAAAAATGACGATTCAAATTTCCACACTTTGAGGAAACGAAAACTAGGAGCATTTGCCAGTAACGGAATCGTCAAAATGAAGGATAATTTCGTCATTTTTGAGCATTCATTGTTTACAGTGTAACTCCGCCAGACTTTAGGGCAAGAAAGAAAGAAGATCGTTCCACAAAAAAAAGCAACTGAAGAAAATTAAGATGTTGAAGAAGTACCAATATTTTATCTCCATCTCCATTTCAACGTCTGGCGATCCCACCAGACAGATAGAACCCCCTAAAAAATAAGTCGACAACAAGTCTTGACCATTCATCAGGATACCCCACTGAACTGAACTGAAACTCTGGAAGAATCATCCCATGATAAGCTGGTGAAGCTTTTTTTTGGGTCACTTGGCGACAGCTTTAGGGAGAATATGTGCCATATTTGGCATAATCTCGCCGATCAAAATGGACACTTGACTTGCAGTTTGCATTGGATGTCGCCAATCGCTCGCCAAGAATAGTACTCCAATTAATTTAAGTTTTAAAGATTGTTGCCGCAATTCTATTTTTTTAAAAGTACATGTTTCCGAAACTTCATTATGTAAAGAACCTCCTAAAGCAATAATCTATCAATTTTCTGCTTAAAAAATTCTTGAAAAAGTTGGTTTAAAATGTCTATTTTAACAGGTAAAGTATAGGATTGGCGGCAAAAGTTGGGTTACTCTTACAGGGTTGCCGGGCTTCACCGACCCGTTTGACGAGTGTTTCGATAATCCTTCCAGAGTTTCAGTTCAGTTCAGTGGGATACCCCCCTACAACGCATCAGGACATAAATCTTGCACCACTCGATAACCCCAGTCCTACAAAGATGGCCAAGTAATGATCCAAGAAAGAGGGCCAAGGAATGCTTTAATTGGCCCAGGTGGGGCAGGATCGTTTACAGGGCCATAGATTATCCTTTTAGCATCGTTTTGTTGCTGTTTACGCCCACGTTTTAGAAAGGTCCTGGTAATTGGCAACGGCAGTGACGCTTCGGTGACCAGGCATTCGTCATTGACGTCATCTGCTAATTAGGTTCGCGGCAACTACCCGTTGCCTTGGTAATGTTGAAAAAACTAAAGCTTCTTGTAGTAACTGGTTTATTTAGATGAAGCACACACAACGTATTTACGATTACATGATCTAGAGCGCTGCATGCAAGCAGCCTACTTCTAAGAAGACTAAATTGATTCTACAAGAGACAAAGAAGATACAAGAGAAATATTAATGAATCATGCTACTGCGCATGTGCACAAATCGGTAATTCCCCTTAAATAGGGGATTCCCCGTTCAAACGGTATTTTCCCCGTTTGAAAGGGGACTTCCCCGAATAACACCTGTCGGGTTTCTAACATCCTCCCCTCCTTTTGAGGGATTGCCATCACTCAAAACTACATCATAGTTAAACAGGCAAAGTCTATCGGGCATCTTAACCTGTTTACCTGAACGTGTACATATAACACTTTCTTTTTGTACGCCAGCTTGTTTTTTGGGGATAGCCTTTTCAATACTAGATGTTCCAATGTCCCCTCGTACCTCAAGAGGATAAATACGCTGCACAGGTCTAAGAACAGTTCCATGAGGAGTTTTCAGCTTCACGGTTCGGACACTACCATCCCGGCCTGGTATCAATTCTATAATTACTGCCAAGGGCCACTTCATACGTTTCTTCGAATCATCTCCAATTAAAACCACTTCACCTAATTCTAACTTTCTCAATGGTTTTTCTGATTCGCGTTTTTGAATTAGTAACCCTAAATATTCCTTTCGGAAGCGCGACCTCAAATCCTGTAATAGTTTTTGACGATATTTTATTCGTCTTTGAAACTTAGCGAACTCACTTAAATCTAATTCTACAGGGTTAAAAACGGCTTTCCCTGTCAAAAACAAATTTGGGGTAATTGGTATTAAGTCACTCGAATCTTCCGCTAGATAAGTTAACGGTCTAGAATTTATGATGGCTTCGCAGTCGCATAGAACAGTATTTAGTTCTTCGTACGTTAGAACGGCGCTACCTAAAGTTCTTCTTAACAGCTCCTTTATAACCCTTACTAACCTTTCCCAAAATCCTCCCCACCAAGAGGCGGTTGGAGGGTTAAATTTCCACTTGATAGGTTGAATTTCTGTCTCGCGTGTTATTTTATCCCAATCCAGTTCCTTAAAACTATTATCCGCCCCTCTAAAATTTGTACCGTTATCGGAATAAATCGTGTTTGGTCTCCCCCGACGGGCAATGAACCTCCGTAAGGCAAGCAAAAAACTTTCTGTCGACATGGAGCTTGTGACCTCTAAATGCAAAGCACGATAAATTGCACACGTAAAAAGCACTATCCACACCTTTTTGCCATCACGAACAAAAAGGGGGCCTGCCAAGTCGATCCCTACTATATCAAATATATTTGCATCCTTAACCCGGTCTTCCGGTAAGCTAACTGGATCACAAACGGGAGATTTCGCACTGGATCGACAGCAACGTATGCATTTTTTAACTACACTTCTTATTGTCTTTCGCGCTTTCAAGATCCAAAATCTTTCACGAAGGATGGACATAAGAATTTGAACGCCTGCGTGGCAATGTAATTTGTGGTAGTACTCAATAATTCTTGTAGTTAAAATACTTTTACTAGGCAATAAAATAGGTGCAATAAAACTCGGGTCATCGTCCCTTTCCGTTAATTTGGATTTTACCCTAATTATTCCCTCGTCATCCTTAAAAGCATTCACAATTTTGATCGATTTTAGCGATGGGAACATCTTATTTTGAATCGAACGAATTAGTACTTTTTCCGCTTCTACCACTTCCTCAGGTGAGAGATCGCCTGATCTTCTCTTTTCAACTGAAGTTTGAGCGTTGTCAATAAACCGTTGCATCCAGCCCACTAAACGAAGTATCGAGTGGTAATTAGACAGTCTATTGGAATACCATGGGTCAGCTTCCTCTAAAATATTCACGCAAACTAAAGTTGATTTTTTGGTTTCTAAACTAACTTCTTCGTCATAAGTAATTTCACTAATTGGCCAACTTTCCTGACCCTCTTTCAACCACTGAGGTCCCTCCCACCATTTTGTCTCTAACATTTGCTTGGGAGTACATCCCCGAGATAATAAATCGGCTGGATTCAAATGTCCTGGAATAAACCTCCAATCTTCTACATTGGTAATCTCTTTTATTTCTTTTACCCTATTTGTTACGAAAACAGACCAATTTCCGCACTTTTTGATCCACCATAATGCTACCGATGAATCAGACCAATAAGTTACCTTAATTTCTGGCAAATTCATAGCATGAAGTATTGAATTCGTAAGTCTTGCTCCAATACAACATGCAAGTAACTCTAATCTGGGACAACTCAAGTTTTTCAAAGGGGCTAATCTAGACTTGGCCCTTATGAGTGTTACCTTCACTTCTTCGCCTGCCACTGTTCTTACAAAAACACACGTAGCATACGAGACTTTACTAGCATCTACAAAAACGTGCAACTCAGATGTTTCATTTAACATGATATAACGTGGCAAAGTTACAACTCTTAACAAATGAATCTCATTCAACCATTTAAGAAATTTTTGTACAACATTGTCAGGCAATTCTGAATCCCACGACAGTTTCAACTTCCAAGTATCTTGTAGCAATAATTTTGGAAGCAATGTAGCCGGTGATAAAATACCATTAACATCAAAGACTTTTTGAATTTTGGACAAAACTACCCTTTTTGTAATTTGTGTCTCATTTGTAACGGCTTCTAAATTAATATTACATCTTAAGGTATCATTTTCTAAATTCCATAACATTCCTAAAACCGAGGCATCTCCAGTATGCTGAGAAACTAATTTACAGGCTACATTACTCTGCCACCCTCGTAAGTTGAAACATGCCTTTGACATTATCAACTTAGACTTTTCAATAAAATTTTCTTGTTCATTTACATTATAAACACCAGTCACACAATTATCAACATAAAAGGAACTCTTTAGTTTTTCTGCAATATCCTTAAACTCAAGATCACTATTTTCTAAAACATGATGAATAGATGCACTTAAAACAAAAGGACTTGCGTTTAAACCAAATACCAAACGACAATGTCTGTACACCTCCTTTTTATCAGAAGGATAAAAAAAATCTAAGATAATCTCTATGTTCATTTGTTATTGACAATTCTAGAAAGGCGCGTTCAATATCAGCACTTAAACCTATGGGATACAACCTAAATCTATCAATTATGTCAGGTATTAATTCTATTAAGTTGACACCTGTATACAAACAATCATTTAAAGAACATTTGCCTCTTTCTCTTGAAGAGGCATCAAAAACTGGCCGAATTTTTGTAGTCTCGCTGCTTAATTTAATTACCGGCCTATGTGGTAAGTAATGACAACCATTATCTAACTCATTCTCAGGAACCCGTTCAATGATATTCAATTTCTCCCAATTTTGAAATACTGCCTGATAATCCTCAAGGTAGTTATTACTTTTAGCTTTCATAACCATATTTTCATGACGTTTTGATGTTAAATTTTTATTATCAGGTAACTCGGTCAAATCATTTCTAAGGGGTAATTTTATATTATATCTTCCATCAGGTAAAATAGTTAAATTCTGCTGAAAATCCTTTAAATAATCATTAGTTACAAACCTTTTTCGATCCCGTTCCACAGGATTTTCTATTCCTATCTTTTCAAGTTCCCATAGATCATTTACAGACACACTTTTAGCATGTAAAGAAAAGGAAGTCACAATATTATTGTTACAATGCAAAGTATCATTTTTTTGACCTAAAATAGTCCACCCAATTTCTGTCTCAACCGCGGTTATACCATTATTTAAATCTATTACGCGACCCGACAATACTCTAGCAATAACATCGGCTCCTAATATAATCTTAATCTCCTCTTCTTCAGAAAAGGAATCGCTTACTTCTATATTTCTACTTTCCAAATCTTTCAACAGATCTGGGTCATTTATTCGAGGAATGAAGCCGCACAAAGTATCTTGTGTTATGACCTCCACCGAATAGAATTTATTACCTAATAAATTGCCCATCTCGACCGAGTAAACTGGGTGAATCTTCGCTTCTGTTTCTCTCCCCCCAAACAGACTATGAATTAACTTCTCAGTTCTAAGTGTTTTTCCACCCAACTCCCTGATTAATGCGCTTTTTGCGTACGATCGGCTGCAGCCAGAATCAAGGAGAGCTCTTACTTTTTGTGTTCGTCCTTGAACTTTGATCGTTACGCAAATAGTCTGCAAATAAACTCTTTTTTCACAACTATTCTTTATACTACTACTAGAATAAAGTGAGACTTCGGAATTGGGTGCACTATTTACAGTCGGCTTTTCTAGAGGTTTTTTATTACACATAATTTCATAGTGAGGTTGCGAACAAGCGAAACATTTCAATTGAGATTTAAAAGGGCAATTTTTACTTCTATGATTTGCTTTAATATTTAAACATGTAAAACATGCATTTTTATTAGTTAAAATTTTTAATTTTTCTTCTACACTCATTTTTTTAGCAGCAAAACACTTAAAACTTTGGTGATTGGTTTTTTCACACCATACACAAGGAACTTTCTTACCTGGGTTCGGCATGCTTACCAGGGCTGAGGCTGTGGATTGACAGTTATCATTTGGAACAACTTGTTGTTCTCGTTTGCGAGGTTGATGTGCTGCAAACCCCGTCCGAGAGAGTTCCACCATTTCTTCTCCTTGAACTTCTTGGCGCAAAAAAATCATTAAGTTCTTTAATGACCTGTTGCTCCCTTCGGTGTTGTCTTCCTGGTAGTTTCTACTCCGTTCCCAGGCCATAAGGACTTCTTCCGGTAGACAGCTTTCCACGAGCGGTGCCAGGAAATCGGAGAACTTTTCCTGGGTCCTCTTCAAGGTCTCCAAGGCTCGCAGCTTTCCCTCCAGCTCGTCGTAGAGGCCTGCAAGGTCCGTCTTTACTCGACCCGAGACGGCGTTCTTCATAACCATAGAAAGTAGGTCCCGGACGTAGATCTGCACCAGCAAATCTTCCCGGCCGAACCTCTCCCGCAGCTGGGACACTGCACTTGGATAGTTGGCCGCGGTAGCAGGGAAACTTCTTATCAGCCTTTCTGCCTTGGATTTGGGCTCCATAGCTGCGACAAGGTATTGCATTTTATCCTCATCGGAAATAGTCCGGTCTTCATGAACTTTTTGAAATTGGCTCCAAAAGGACAAAAACTCTTTTGGATCGCCGTTGAACTTCTTAAGCTCCATTCTGGGCAGTTTAAACTGTCTTTGCCTCTCTACATCCACTTCAAACTTAGTTTCTTCTAGAACTTGATTTATCATGGTGTTACTTTCTAAATAACGGTCTCTATAACCTTCGGACTCGGCAAAGTCTGCATCGTAAGTGTTTTCTCCGTCCGCTTGTTGGAGGAGGCACTCATAAATCGCAGTTTGACACACATCCAGTCTTTGAAACTTATCCGTTAGTTGTACTTGAAGTAACGATAAGTTTTTTATGTCTATTGCCTCTTTTTTGGCAAATTCAGTTTCTACTTTCTTGTTAGTGATCGTAAATGCAGTTCTAAGACTTTTACGTTGTGCTTTTAACTTGCCTAGTTCATCCATTTTGACATTCAACACACCGATCTACACTCACGGACGCCACTATGTAAAATCTGCTAATTAGGTTCGCGGCAACTACCCGTTGCCTTGGTAATGTTGAAAAAACTAAAGCTTCTTGTAGTAACTGGTTTATTTAGATGAAGCACACACAACGTATTTACGATTACATGATCTAGAGCGCTGCATGCAAGCAGCCTACTTCTAAGAAGACTAAATTGATTCTACAAGAGACAAAGAAGATACAAGAGAAATATTAATGAATCATGCTACTGCGCATGTGCACAAATCGGTAATTCCCCTTAAATAGGGGATTCCCCGTTCAAACGGTATTTTCCCCGTTTGAAAGGGGACTTCCCCGAATAACACCTGTCGGGTTTCTAACAGTCAGGTTCATTTGGTATTCCAGACTCCATTAGGGTTAAGTTAACATGCCTTCTTAATGTACCAGTGAATTTAGTATTTAGGTGGTAGACACGTAAAGTTTCGTTTAATTATATTTTGTTATGCAATATTGTTAAACATTTATAAATTTTTTGAGATTTTTCTGTAGATATGTCGATAATATACAGGGTTTTTATTCCTTAGCAAAATTCTACTCCTTTTTTTTCTATTTATAAATAAACATATATTTATAAATAAACATATTTTTCACAAAAATACACGTACTTTTACATGTACAATGAATTAAAAAAAAAAACAATATTGGCTGAGCTGCACATCACTTTCAGCCCTAAAGATACAAATTTTTTTCTGTTATAAATACACATACAAGCTTTGTCAGTTTTTGGCGCTAAAAGTGTATTTTATTTTTTTTAAATTCAAGATAGCTTTCAAATATACTGCCGAAAAAACGAAGTTTTTTTGCTCTATAATGCGAGCTACGTCAATGTCATTTTTATACAAATAAATGACTGGTATGTGTCCAGCTACTTCAATATTTATACTTTGGAAATGCTTGAACATATTTCATTTATAATAAGAAAGTTAGTAAAGGTTTGAGTTTAATGGAGCAAAGGCATCAAAGACCATTTGCTCAAGGAAAGGTATTTTTAAGAAAACTGTAAATTGAAGCGAATTCTACAAAAGTGTACGTATGTGGACAATAGTAGTATTAATTGCCTCATTGTTAATTACTACTCCTGTGAGTGGTTAATCTTAAAAACTAAAGTTAAGTATAAATTTTCAGTTTTGATATTTACTACTTGGCATAAATTAATGTATTTCACGCCTTGTTTTTTTTTGGTGTTATTTATGTTTTAGGGTCTTATAATAAACATGAGTCTGTAATTATTAATAATCAGGCTAAAACAGCAAGGTCTTAGAACTTAAAACTGAGAAAACTTAGACTGAATAGCTTTCGCTGCTGCTCAAAAGCTTGATATTGTGCTAGAACGTTTATTGTTGCAATCGTAATGTGAAGTCCCAACCCAAACACTTGTAAGATGTCGACAAAAAGTAATGAATCGGCCAATCTGAATATGTGCCGCCATTTGCCAACGAAGCATGCAACGAATAAAAAAAAATGCTATACATCCACGCCCGGGCAATAATTCAACGATGAAAAATATAATATTTCTTCCTTGCAAATCGAACCATTTATAAAAATATATCCAGACCCCCTCTAGCTTCCGTTTTCAATCACAACAAGGTTCGATCTCACGAATGGAATAAAGAAGAAGAATAAAAAAAAAATGGCGTCCGACGAAGAATGGACGTTCAAATGAGCAACCTCTTTACAAAGTTACAACCGAAAGTAATTGAGGAACTCAATGATTTCCCATTCACCGTTTCAGGGGAGTCGATCTCTTTGTGACGGTCCTTTTTTTGCAGGGTTGCCTCCCCGGCCACAATGACGGGACGACACGGCTCTTGTTGTCGATTTTGACGGAACATCAACGGAATACCAGGTGAGGGGAATCTGGCTCCTGATTGGAACTGAAAAGAAATTACTTTGGTTTCCCTAAACAGTTGCTCATCAGATTTTAGAGAGCTGGGTGACCAGACTTACTTCATTTTGCAGTACAGTAACAGAGCTTCTTTTCAGGTTTGTGCTTGCTTGTTTCAAAGTCCCAAAATATGTCCTGACTTTTGGATTTGTACCACATTTTTTTTTTTTTGCATATTACTTGATGATTAAAATAAAGTGTTTAATATTATAACTGTGAGTAGGACATTTCCTTTGTCGACAACGACGACAACTCTTAACCCAACCAAGATAAAGCCTCATTGCATTAACATTAACAACCACAATGACGGGACGACACGGCTCTTGTTGTCGATTTTGACGGAACATCAACGGAATTAAATATCAGGTGAAGGAAGTCTGCTCCTGATTAGAACTGAAAAGAAATTACTTATGTGGCACTAAAAGATCACATTTTAGAGAGCTGGGTGACCAGACTTACTGCAGTTTGCAGTACAGTAACAGAACTTCTTTTCAGGTTTGTGCTTACTTGTTTCAAAGTCCTAATAAAATTTGCTAGTAATTTAATTTGTTAAATTTCCAAAATAGCTTCGAGATGGGTTTTTTTTAAGGCTCCTAATGTCAAGTGCCTAGGGGCCTTGGGTTTTTAAATCCGGTCCTGAGGGACGACACTATAGCACTTCTAACGCATAACAATATTTGAAGCAGCTGTGGAACTCATTCGCAAATGTCAGACCAAATGCGGCCGTCTTTGGTCACTGTTTGGTGAACAGTGAACTGTTATGTAATTTAATCTTTAGCAATTTCTATATTTATTAGAATAAATGACAAAAAGGTAAAGATTTTGAGTTTAAGTTACTGCTTAAAGTTGGTGAAGTAGAGATCAAAATTTTGTAGTTTTGTTTACATGTATGAAAGTTTTTATGACTTGTGACCAAACATGGCCACCAGAGGCTATCAGGATGGGAGAGAGAAGACATGGCTGTAAACAGTTCAAAGTGAAAAACCTTTGATGACCAATTACTTTTTCTACCACTGTCCGCTCTGAGCACGGAATCACCAGGTGGAGGTGAGGATATACCGGGAGGGGAATGTGGTCCTGATTACGAATGAACAGAGATTACTTTGGTGGTACAGCTGTGGAAATAAAAAAGTACCCACTAGTGATTATTTTGGCCGTTAGTCATCCTATAGAATCGGGCCTTCTTGACATTGTGAGCAATTAACATTCTGAGTTAATTGCATGACACAAAATTTGCATAAAGGGCCATCTTCATATTAAAAATTTTACTAATTTTAAAATTTCCAATAGCAACACCCCTTTTTGAATCCATATTTCAAATCTCTGACCTATGTTAATACGAAATGCCAAATTTTGTTAGTTTTTAAGCATTATTAGAGGAGTTAGAGACGTGCAAAGTTTAGGTCCCATATAGTTAAATGAGTTGCACAAAAAAACTATCTCGATCTATAAATAATTAAGATAATGAAACGAATTTTTTACTGAAAAGAAATTATAATAACCCAAACAAAATGCATTCAATATTGGGGTATTTAAAACAATTTTTATATTTTTAAATAATTATTATATTAATTTTTTTAAAAAATATGAATAGAAACCCCTTAATATTTTTAAAGAAATAAAATTAAGACAAGAAGTTTAAGCGAAATCCCAATTTTTAAAAAATTTTATTCATAATTTGCTGAGTAAATCACAAAATACCTCTTAATTACCCTTTAGGGGACTGTGTATAAGATTACGTGTGTAATTGATGAATAAAGACGACTTTATGCATGCATGCTTGCTTGTCATTTTAGAGAGGATACCTAAAAAGGTCCACAAGTGATTCGATTGAATAACTCGTCAAATATTCATCCAGATGTAACAAAAACTTAGATTTAAGGGTTTTCAAGAGTGCTTAACATTTCTAAGTTATTGACATTGGGTGTTGCCTTTGGAAATTTCAAAGATCGTAATATATTTTTAATATGAAGACGGCCCCTTATGCAAATTTTGTATCGTGCAATTAACTCAGAATGTTAATTGTACACAATCCCAAAAAGGTCCGATTTGATAGGGTGACTTACGGATGAAATAACCTCAAGTGGGTACTTTTTTATTTCCACAGCTGTACTAAACAGTTGCTCATCACATTTGAAGAGCTTAGTGTAAGAACGTGCTATCAGTTGTGTTCAACAGGAAAAAAGAAACCAAGCATAGTAATAATTCTATTTCAATTATGTACATGCTAAATTTGGCTAGAATCATTTATTTCTATTCGGAAATTCAATAATTATTTATTATATCGTTTGCTAAATTAATTAATTTCAGAAAATTAAATATGTAATATTCCTCGCTTTTAAATATTCAGAAACAAACCATTTCCTATCAACATACAATCAACAAATCTCGTTGTGAAGAATATTTGACGTGTTTTAAAAATGATTTATGGCGCAAAATTAAATTTCTTAATAAAAAGAAATAAAGGTTCTCGGGCCATTGTTGCGAATGACAATGGTGATTTAATTCTATTAAAATGGTTCTTGCTTTTTGAATGAGCATTAAATTTTGCAGTTTTTTTTAAATAATTGAAGTACTTCAAATTCCATTTTTTTTTTCTGAAAATTTCAATGTCTTCTAATTCCGATGCTTTGAATTTTTCTGCACATTTGGCGTTTGGTCTGTAGATAAATGACGGACAGACAGACGGGCTGGACGATTATAATACCTTCTACTTTTTACTTATTGTGGATGCTAAAATGAGATTTTTTTGTCTTTGACAGAAAAAAATTATGTAAAAATAAATAAAATTTTAGGGCTCATAACAATTGGATGGAAATAACATGGAAGATCAGCCCCGTGAAAAGGAGCCTAAAGCAAAAATTAAAGAAATTTGTAGTGCTGCCATCTACATTCATGCATATAAGTAGTTCTTCAATTAAGTTTGCAATTTATTTTGTTTTTATACATAGCATTTTAAGTAATTAATGTCCAGAAATATTGATAAAAATATAAGTATTCATAATCTATTAATAGCAAATGTTAGTTGTTCTTATAAATATTTAAAATTAACAATTTGTTTGTATTCTTCTCTTATTACATATATGTATTTTAAAGCAATCAAACTAAATGTTGAGAATTGGGATCAGTTTAATGTTCCAAAAATAAAATAATGTATATAATGAGTGTATTACTGAATTTCAGAACTATTAATTTTTTTTCTTCAAGAGAAACAGTCTTAGTAACTTGTACTATTCTTAACGAACCACCACTGTCCGGCGCCGTGGCTTAGTTGGTTAAAGCGCCTGTCTAGTAAACAGGAGATCACGAGTTCGAATCTCGTCGGGGCCTATGAAACTTTTTTTTGTTAATTATCACACACTACTCAAAACCCGTTTCAACGGCAGATTTGAATAACCTTTGAGAAAAATAAATGTTTTTTTTTTTCCTTTGGGAAATAATTTATTGCACCTGGTATAGAGAAAGCGCATATTTACAAACATTGCCGAGCCGGAAGCCGTTGGAAAGGCAAAAAGATTGGATGCCTTTCGAATCTCAACATGGCCTTTCGCGACCATTCTTACGATTCAGTGAAATTATCTTTATCTAAATACGCTTTGAGCCTTAATGAGGCAATGAGATATGAATATGTTGAATAGTTGAAGAATGAGAAAGAAGATTTTTGCAATTATTTTTATGATTAGTTTGAGATTTCTGCAGATAAGTGGCTGAATGATGTGAGAATGTGGTGTGAAATCGAGTATCGTGAAATCTTTAACAATTTAGTTAGTTGTTGTTTATTAGTTGTTTGCTATTTTGATGCAAATGTTTAAAGAACAACAAATCCTTAGCTGCTTACGGATATGCTATTTCAGGTATATATACACTCATTCTTTTATTTCTGTTGCATTAAAATTTTAAAGAAACTGTTTATTGTGCTTATTCATGTGCACTATTATGTATATTTACTTTTATGTACTATCTATGCATATTTATTCTAAATAAAAAAAATATGTATAACTTTCACAGGTTTTGATTTATTTGCTCAACTTGCATATTTTACTTTTTGTTTTGTGTACTGGACATGCTTGTATAGCACATGCTTTGAAAACTGAATTCTGACCTCCACCTCCTCAAGTCAAGTCCTAGTTTATGGTTTAAATTCTATTCTTACCCTTTTCTTCAGATGATTTTGTCCCTGTTTTAACATTACTTATTTATTTTCAATTTATGTAGTGAAATACTTGAGTAGTGTTTATATAGCAAAGTACTTAAAATGGAAGAGTGGAAAAAACATGATAATGATGCATGTACTGAATACATGCGATTTAAAACATGATGCATGTTTGGTTCATGAAACAAAATACATAAAATATTTGAATACTTTACAAATACTTTATTAGCTACAGAATTATTAACACTATTTTTCTTTATTAAAACTTTATTTGTTGCATCATACTTTATTAGCTACAGAGGACAGATTTACAAAACAGTAAGCCAGATCAGTATTTAAGAGATTCAAGTTTAACTTGATTAGCAATTAAAACTTGATTCTTAGCACTAAGTTTACAATTTTTTCACAATAAACAGTATCAGACATTTTCTTAACAATTACTTGGAATAACTAAGAAGAAAACCAGTGTAAAAGGATACTTTTTTTCGTACTACTTAACATATGAACACAAGCATATGCTCTTCATTTTTATTTTGATTAGTTCAACCAGTTTCAGATCCTTAACTTCATCTCTCAAATAATCAATTTCTCGAAACAATTAATTTATTAACTTCTTTATGGGAAAAGGGTTGCTCTGAAAACAATGCTTTGCAATAATTATTGGTAAACATTAGAAATAACTGACATTTTTCAGACAACTCATTTGATGACATACCACAGGTACACCAACACATTATTGCAGTTATGCCACAACAAAGAATAATTTTTTCCGTCGTTATGTACATTGATAAGTTGTTTTTAGATCAGTATTTCAAAAAAAAAAAAAAAAACAATGAAAAAATTTCTTCAAATAGTCACAAAACCTAAAAAAATAGGGTTATGATGACCTAAGGTACTTTCAATACACTGTGTGCTGTACAGGGTAACGCCAAGGAGCTCAGCAGGTGTGCCATATTAGAATCGTTATCGCTTAGCCAAAACTCGCCAAGAAAACAAAACTAGTTATTGATTCCAGTTTTACACATATAAACATTATGTTGTTGCTTAGTTTGGAAGAAATAAGAATGTTTTCAACTTTTAAGTAAGCAATTACTTTGATTTGCGTTTTGTTTACGTTACCCCGCCAAGTATTGTTCCGCCAACGCATGCTAAAGAAATGCCAAATACCGTCTCCGTCTGCTAGCTTCGACATTACAAATCGCATTCTCTGGTAGTATAGTGATAAAAAATACTACTTTTAGAATCGAAATAGTCCTCATGGTGTTTAATTTACAATACATTACAAAGATTAAGATGTAAAGCTTTATACACTTTTTGCGAGTCACTATAACAACTTGTGTATTCCATAGCAATGACACACGCCGGTATTAAAACATGGATTACAGCTTTACCGTTAAGAATTTTAATCCAAAAAAGAATACATATTGAAGAATATAGATCATTGAAAACAAAATCAGTAACAAAAAGTGGTTAAGTTCCTTTCATTATATCGTTTAGATGTGATTTAGTAGAACGGGGTGAAAAAATAACAGCTCCGTATCTCGGGAGCATGGCTATGTTCCAGCCAATCAGGTGAGTGGATCATGTCACAACTCTCATACGCAGATATTCCATTAACCCTATGTTGACCAAATATAAACAACATTTTTCCTACGAATTAATCTATAATATGAACACAATACAACATTACAATTTCACATTTTCAAAAATGTGCTAAAACATTCCGCTCAAATTTATACAACGATAATGGAGATGGGATTCCTAAAAACTGAACCCCAATGATAAGCCACAATACTATAGGGTTGAATCACAGAAGTTCGGTATTGGGATGTATCCTTCTTTAAGAAAAATAAGTTTTAACGTGCACATTATTTGAAGCTGTTGTCATACATAAACAATACAAATGAAAATGGAATGATAATAACTGCAAAGCACTCTTTAACCAATAATTATGATTTAAACTGCTTCATAACAATAATTGCATTCTTTAGATTTGACCATTCAGTTGGAGGGTACACAATTTTTTAATAATTTCCAATTACATAAGAGTAAAGTATTTAATAGTTAAACACAGAATAAAATGGGTATAATACTTAAGTTATGTGCACAACGTGCCTGATATTTTTTTTCTAAATACAAGACAAATATACTACTATAAAAATATATCGAACATTGAATGTAAACAAGAATCTGTCATAAATTTTAAAACACAGCAAAATAAACATGCAAACCTTAAAATTAAGGATGAAAAAATCAACGAACACATATTTTCATGTAATTATACGGTATTATATTCATGGGTTAGTCATATAGTGTAAAATATTCATGAATAAATGTTTGTTTTCCCCCTTTCGCTAACACATCTGATGGTGATGGTTGGTAGACATATATTTTCAGGCTCGTTTCAAATCAAAATTATGCTGCCATATTAAAAAAAATTATTTTCAATTGATTCTTAAGAATCTCAGCTTCATAAAAAAAGAACACAAAACATAATTAAGCCCAAAATATAAGCGTTTCTAAAACAAAACCTACCAAGGTCTAGGTCAAACGCACCGAAAATGTGTGCAATGTTTTGATTCTCTCTGCCTTTCCGGGAAGCACGTGGTTTTAGCGTGACGTAGCACTGCGCTTTCCCTATTGCAGGGTATGTTACAATCCATTCGAAAATAATTAATATTTATGCATTGGATTTTAAAACAAAAAAAAAACCGAATAAAATGTTTCTTCAAAAGGCATAATTTTTTTCACCTCGTATAGTAAGGGTATGTTACAATTCATTCGAAAATAATTAATATTTTATGTATTGGTAGTCATTTTAAAATAAAAAAAAGTATAAAATGTTCCTTATAAAATGTATACTTTTATTGAGTTTTTAGTTCAATAGTGAAAAGAGCACTATTATATTATAGTGAACTCATTTTTTTAAATCTTAAACAATAACTAAGGAAAATCCTTATCATGAATATAGTTAAATTCTTCAAAAAAAGTTGACTACTACTGAAAAAAAGAGCAAATAACTTACAACATTTAATTTTAATAATCAATTCAATTTGCATTTAAAGTTTACAAAAGTGTTTTAGTGAGATTAATAAACTTAAAAACTACTTTTTCATAATCAACACTAAAGCTATAGATCAAACATAAATGGGATAGAGAGAAAAATCATCGAAACCAAATGCGATTCCAAACAAATGCGTGTCCGAAACATTGATTTGCAGCAAAAAAAAATTTATATCTTTTACTATAAATAAAGGGACGTAGAGATAAGACCCAATCTGGAACTTGAGATAACTAAATTCAAAAATTTCTAATATAATATGCAATGCTAAGTTAAACAGGACAAAAACTTTTGTAGAAAGCCGTTTTGCATCAAAGGCCCTAACTGTGGCATTTCCTCTACCTGGTATAGGATCATACATTAGTCGGACGGGTTGACAAGATAATTTTTAAAAAAGAAACCGACAGTTTCTTCCAAAACCTTCTCTTTTTTTAGCTTATCTCCCAAAATACCGACCACAATAACTTTCACAAACATACAACACATGCTTTGTAAAAAAGATTGCTATAGTAATACAATAACAACAAACGGTTATTGTAAACTCGTCTATATCTGCAAACAACATTCTCAACCCTACCCATCCGTGAAAAAGTACACAACCCTTTTGACACTAACTTTCGCCCAGGGCACACTTGCTGCAGGTGACACTTTCTTCTGAATTTGACCGCTTTGGACCATCCTTTTTATCGTTTGACAACTGGAACTATTGATGACAGAAAAAAATGGTTCAGCAGCTTTTGAATGTTTTACATTTCTCTTTCCCTTAAAATTGCATTGTAATTTTCGACGCCGGTTATTGTAATTTGAAAATTGATTATTTTTTTTAACAAATATACTTTTGTCGGATTTTATCTTTTGACACTAGGAGGGTTACCATTCACCCAGGGCACACTTTCTACAGGTGACATTTTCTTCTGAATTTGACCGCTTTGGACCTTCCTTTTTGTCATTTGACACCTGGAACTATTGATGACAGGAAAAAAATGGTTCCACAGCTTTTAAACATCTACATTTTGCTTTCTCTTGAAATCGCATTGTAATTTTAGACGCTGGTCATTGTAATTTGGAAATTGATTATTTTTTTTAACAAACATACTTCTGTCGGATTTTATCTTTTGAGGATTTTATTTTTGACGTTAGGGTTACTTTTCAACAACCAATGTACACTTTCTGCAGTTGACACTTTCTTCAGAATTCAACCACTTTGGACTTTTCTTTTGACTATTTGACAGCAAGAACTGTATGTTTTGTGAGATAGATAAAAAATGGTTCTGCCGCTTTTGAAGGTTCGACCTTTCGCTTTCTCTTGAAATCGCATTGTAATTTTCGACGCCAGTCATTGTAATTTAGAGAAATGGGGTACATTTTTAACCAATATACTTTTGAAAGATTTAATCTTATGAGGATTTTATTTTTGACACTAGATTTACCCTTCGACCAAGGCACATTTGTGCTGCAGTTGACTCTTTCTTCTGAATTTAACCGTTTTGGACCATTCTTTTGACCATTTGACTACTAGAACTGTATGTTTTATGAGATAAAAAATGTGTCTGCAGCTCTTGAAGGTTTTACATTTCACTTTCCCTCGAAATTGCATTGTAATTTTCGACGCCGGTCATTGTAATTTAGAGAAATTGGGTACATTTTTAACAAACATACAGTGGTGGCCAAAAGTGTGGACACTTTTTTTACAGTTTCATGTAACTTTGTGTGCTTGTAAAAATATATAATTTTCACTTAAATTTCAAAAATTTATACATTAAATTGAAGGTAATTTAATGCAGAATTTATTAATACAAATTGCCAAAAGTGAAAATTAATATATTTTACAAGCACACAATGTTGGAAAACATGAAACTTTCAAAAAGTGTCCATACTTTTGGCCACCACTGTATTTTGTCGGATTTTGGGGATTTTTTTTAACAGGGTTACCTTTCGCCCAGGGCACACTTACTAAAGTTGGCACTTTCTTCTTAATTTGACATATTTGGACTTTTCTTTTGACCACTTGACAAGGAACTATTGATGTTTTGTGACAAAAAGTTCTGCAGCTTTTGAAGGTTCCACATTTCACTTTCCCTTGAAATCGCATTGTAATTATCGACGCATGATGATTCGGAAGTGGTGGTTTATACAAGGCAGGATTTTGTTGGTTTTAACTTTTGAGGTGCACACAGGAACACAGGACACTGTGTTAAAACGAATAGGCTTTAGTTTGAATTTAATTTTTGAGTTATTATATAGCCAGGGAACAGGTTTATAATTCTTGGACAGTGTGTATGTGGACTACGCTCTTTTGCTGTCATCATTCTGCCTATGGCATACAATATTGGCGACAATAACTTCACTAACTGTGATTATTATGCCAATCAAGAGAACATGATAATGATTTTGTGGCGATTTAAAGGTCTTGTATGGTACAGCATCTCTATATATACAATGTTTTTAAATAAAGTATACGACATGTACTCACGAGAATTTACCAAACAATACCGAAGAATAATTTGAAAGATATTAATTAGTTATTTTTCAAACAAATTTGGGGAATATTTATATGCAATTAGTGCAGCTATCCGTTTTGTTTGTGAATAATTACTTAATTTTGTTTAATTATATAACTAATTAATATCTTTAAAACTGTACCGATGTGCCTTTATTTATTAATCAGATTAAAATAGCATTTTGACGTAATTGTAAGAGACAATTTTTCTTTTACTTTTACAATTAAATTGAAACTTAGTATTAAGCCAAGCACTATATTTCTCATTTTTATGTTACCAAACACAAACTTTAAGGATCTATATAACATTCGGTGAAGTCTGTAATATTAATCGCTCCTTCATTCCTAATGTTATCAACAATACATTGTGCATGGGACCGGAAATATTTGGAACATATTGACAACAGTAACTTTTAAAGATCGGTATAAAAGATCCCGTGACACTGTCCTTACTTAATTTTAAACATCCTAAATACCCAACGTTATCTACAACACAATGAGATGCCCAGAAACATTTGGAACACACACCTTTCGACAGGTCCCCAACATCGCATGACCACATTTCAACCTAAACACATACAAAATAGATAGCATTTTAGCAACAAGACACCTAAAAGTGGTAATTACCCCTTTTATCTAGGAATGGACAATTTGACACTCAGGGCTATAAATTTGCTCCACTCCAGTGATCTGTTGACTTTTCAAACTTACCTTTAAATGGGGAGTCCAACCCTTTCATTGTCGTTTTAAAGAGGAGGCGTGTCGTCTGTCGTCTGCAGAATCTGGCAACAGTGAAATTGTGGGTCATTTTAAGCCCCCCAGGAAGAGCACTTTCATGGTTATTTATCACATCTACAATGGTGGAAAGTTTGGGATATTAAATACATAGGTTAGGAAAGTCATTTAAATTTTCACAAAAAAAAGAATGTTTCAATTAGTTTTTGATTTTAAACTAGCTGTTTTAACTCTCAAAGAAGACCCATTAAAAAAAAAAATATTCCATACATATCTATGAAAGTTATGTTACTTTTTCTTAACATTAAAATATTTTAATAAGTTTGCCTTTTGCATAAAAACTTTTTAAGCCGCTTAATTCATAAAGAGGAACCATTGAAAAGGAAGAATTTATATTTGATGAGATGAAATGCATAATTAAATTATGAAAGCTCATTTCAACGAAAGCAATTTATTTAAAACGGCCTCTGATTGATGCTCGTACCTGAAATTCCAAAGAATCTTTATGATATAAAATAAATGGGAAATTAATAAAAGTAATAGATAAAATATTTTGTTTGGTCTGAATTATTGTCGCACTAGAGCTACACGAGGGCTATTGGCGAGTATTTTAGAGCCACGGTCAGGTGACGAGCCAACACCTGAATAGGCATCCAACGCAACCGTTAAGGGCGACATCGTACGCAGCGTTAGGACTTTGGAGGATATTTAACGTGCACTCCCTTACACGGGGTATTATTCATCGGACATTTTTTGGCTGCACGGGCCGTTTATAGGTCGGATTTCAAATCTCTGCTACCTCACATTTTGTTAATGATTTTCGATTTTTTTTAACCTTTAATTTTTTAGATTTAAAGGATTTTCATGAAATCTAGACAAAATTAGGTTTTCTTTTTTGATCAATGCCCTTATTCTGAATTCTTGTCTCTTTTAGCTTACACACTTCTGATTTCGAACACTCTACACGCATCCAACAGGCCAAACCCTTTAGTCTGGGTAATTTGACATTTTATTGATTTATTTTCGTCTCACCAGCTCTTGTTGACCTTTCGAAATCTCCACTTTTACCCCTTTTGTCACCTAAAGCGAAAGGCGTGTCCATTGTCAAGGGCAGGAATTTCAAAATTGGCCCCTCAAAGCCCCGCTGGGCGACTATTTTCACGGTTTTACCTGGTGTTAGCAGCACCCTATAATCTTATATACTGCCAACTGTGCAGGAAGAAAATTGTCAGGTGTGTCGTTTGGTGGATGTTTCTAGCAATTTTAACTGATAATGTGCTGACAGTACTCGTTTACGTAAAAGGCTGCTTGAAAATATAATTTTATCCCTCTCACATAAGGTAGGATGACAAGGACTATGAACATACACTCTTAAAACAAAAGAGTGAAATCCACTCCAATTGGAGAAGTGCATTTTCGACACCCTAAAGGCATGCATATTTTCTCTGACTGAGTTAAAATCACTCGTTTGGAGTGATCCTGTCGGAGGTTTAACACACAAAGGATCCACTCCAAAAGGAGAAGTGCATTTTCCAGTCTGGAGGAGTAAAATCCACTCAGACTGAGGTAAATTGGGAGTGTTTGTTTTAAGAGTGTAGAAATTTTGGGGTGCCCTAAGTAATCTTTTGTGTGATTGCTCGTATATCTGGTCAATGCCTGAATCAAGAACTCAGGATTTACCATGTTCAAAAGCTGTATTTTGTTTACTGACATTTTTTCAAACACTTAATAATTTTTACACACAAAAAATGATTTCGAGGAAGAATATATTGCAAAGAAATACATCGACCAGAAAGGTATGAGCTATTAATATTTATTCGCAAATATAACTAATCTCTGATAAGTCATTCCAACTCAATGGCAACTCTAATATAAAAAGATGATTTTTTACAAGAAAATTAAAATATGTTTCTTTTTAAAAAAAAAACTTTCTTATAATGGTAATGACATGAATTTTGTCAATGTTGGGAATAATTAAACAGTAATAACTTGTTTTGAAAAAAATCTCGAATTCAATGTGCAGCTTTTAAAAACTGCACCAAAACTATGAATAATTATAAAATATATTAAAAAAAAAATGAATGAAAACGGAAAACTAAAAAAAAAAATCAATTTATTAGCTTCCACATTACGTTTATAACGTAAAAAGTGGAAGGTTTTATAATCGTTCAGTCCGTCTGTCCGTCCGTCTGTCCGTCACCCACTTTCACAGAGCGAACCAAAAGTCGCACAAACAATTGGGATACGTCATTTTAAAGTAAAAAATCGGGCTAGGTTACATCCCAAATTTCATTAAAAAATTTAAATTAGAAGTATATTTAAAATTTAAATAACTAAAATTTTAATCTGCATTGAAATAACATGCAAATTCCATTTTCGTTCAATGAGCGAACCAAAAGTCGCACAAACAATTGGAATACGTCATTTTAAAGCAAAAAATCGGGCTAGGTTACATCCCAAATTTCATTAAAAAATTTAAATAAGAAGTATATTTAAGATTTAAATAACTAAAAATTTAATCTACATTGAAATAACATGCGAATTCCATTTTCACTCAATATTTTCACTGTTGCCATTTCGTCAAACGTACGAGAAACTTTATTTAAAATAAAAATGAAACCTTTGAAAGAAAATTTATTTATGTGATATAATTTGGTTTGGATTATTGAAATATCACAATAGACTTCTTTTGATGGTTCATTATATATGTATGAAGAAAGATGTATAAAGAATTCTAATTTTGCATAAAATATATGCAAAGTTTCTCTTTTAGCTTCCACATTACGTTTATAACGTAAAAAGTGGAAGGTTTTATAATCGTTCAGTCCGTCTGTCCGTCACCCACTTTCACAGAGCGAACCAAAAGTCGCACAAACAATTGGGATACGTCATTTTAAAGCAAAAAATCGGGCTAGGTTGCATCCCAAATTTCATTAAAAAATTTAAATTAGAAGTATATTTAAAATTTAAATAACTAGAATTTTAATCTGCATTGAAATAACATGCAAATTCCATTTTCATTCAATGAGCGAACCAAAAGTCGCACAAACAATTGGAATACGTCATTTTAAAGCAAAAAATCGGGCTAGGTTACATCCCAAATTTCATTAAAAAATTTAAATTAGAAGTATATTTAAAATTTAAATAACTAAAAATTTAATCTACATTGAATTTCACTCAATATTTTCACTGTTGCCATTTCGTCAAACGTACGAGAAACTTTATTTAAAATAAAAATAAAACCTTTGAAAGAAAATTTATTTATGTGATATAATTCGGTTTGGATTGTTGAAATATCACAATAGACTTCTTTTGATGGTTCATTATATATGTATGAAGAAAGATGTATAAAGAATTCTAATTTTGCATAAAATATATGCAAAGTTTCTCTTTTATTTTTAAAGCATCATTTTTACTAATTATATATTTTTCGAACTGTAAATTAAATTCCGGCGACTAAAAGAATTATATTTATTAAAAATTAGCATCATTATTCCACGAATTCCAAACAAATTTAGCAAACGATAATGAGTAATTTTTAATTTGACAAAGTATATTAATGAAAATAGTTAATTTTGGCGTTTACAATTCTAAATTAGAAGTCTCTGTTAGGCGAATTTCTTTCTGAGGTGTATAAGTGTGTTTCCAGTGAGCATAAATATGGTGTGGAAGCGGTTTTAGTGACAGGTTCTGTAACAAACCAACTTGTTTGTAAGGTAATCTTTAAAACTGCTGTCCAACAATAGATGGCGCCACCTTACTGAAATTTCGGAGAAGCGTACCACACCTAACGTTGGCCGATTGATTAAATCTAGGTTTTAGGTTTTATGATACACATTATTAAAAAAAAACTATTTGGGGTGGCGTTTGAATTTTTGAAATAAATTATAAATAAAATACAACAGACATTTTTATACTTGAATTTTACAAAAGTTATATAGTCAGTAAATTTGATTGATTTTTATGATATTAATAAAAACAGTTAACTCCATTAATTTCAGAAAATATTAAGTAAATTCGTAATACACTGTCTTTTTAAGCATTTAAATCATAAAATCAGTATTAATAAGCATTTTAAGAAGGGTTTACTAATACTGTTGTCTTTTCCCAATGGATTAAGGAAAAAAAACCTCCTAATATTACATTAAATGTAACTAAATTACATTAAATGTAACTAAATTACATTAAATGTAACTAAATTACATTAAATGTAACTAAATTACATTTAATGTAAACTAAATTAGTTTATTCCCCAAAAAGAAATTATTTAGAATACATCAACGAGAATAAGAGTCAAACATTAATTATTGACTCATAACATAAATGTTGTTGGATGCAGCGCAGAGTTGTATCTGTTTTAATCATGGGGGTTGGTTGGTCGGTAGACATATATTTTCTGGCTAGTGTGCTTTGTCAGAGACCCACTTACAAAACTTCGTCAAGTAATACAGACGCAACACACACATATTCGCGACAGCTGCCATCTATCGCCACCTCCAAAATTTAAACATGTGCTTGAAGCCGAAGGAAATAGTTTCCAGGGACCTGTAGCCGTAGGAAACTGCGCAATGACCGCCCACAGTACTTTCGGACCCACATATGTAACGAGCATGTTATCCGCATAGACTCGGTGGGTCTTCAGTGGTACCGGGACACAATTGTGGGATCTCCGATCCCGAGATCTTAACCACTTTGCTCCCCATCCAACATGGGGGTTTGAACCAAAGGTTTTAACTGACTCAGTAATATCGTTTTCACCAATGAAAATAGAAATGTAGCATTTAATTTATTTAATATTTAAAACAATGAAATATGTTATAACTGAGAAACACCAATCTTTAAAAAATAAAAACATTTGATAAGTTAAGGTTTTAACAAGTTTTTAAAGCACTTTCAAAATGAATTTATTAAAAAAAAATTAAATAAATTATTTTTTATTTTAACAAAATTTTTAATTAAAAACATAAAACCAGCAGCTGCAGTTACATAAAATACTAACAGTTAAAAAAGAAGGCAGTGAGTTACAGTTAAAAACATACAACAATAATTAGCAGGTAAAGTCATAACTTTTAGCCAGTTAAAATCCCTTTTCAACCAGTGTAAATCAACCAGTTAAAATCAGTTTTGACCGGTAAAATTGACATCATTGGTTATATCTATATGGCTCTAGTAATATTTAACAAATAAAACCAAAGAGACTATACTCATATATACATTAAGTGATAACAAGGGGATTAATCATGAATTAATTTATTGAGTCTGCAGCTCTGATATAATGGGTCATTAACAACTTTTGGAAAAAATTTCATTAACAACTTTTGGTGAGCTTGAAAAATTAATTTAAGGTTCCGATACCTATCGAGTTGCATGAAACATAAAGTGCAATGTTTACCAAATTGGGCATTTGCAATGCTCGACAACAAAAATCAGTAAAGCTACGATATAATGAGAAGTCTAATCATAGTGACGTTCAACAACCTTAAAAATTGAACATAAGGTTTCCGTACCTATAAAAAAGTTGTATAAAATATGAGGTGAAGCGTTTTTACTAGTTTTGACGCTTTTCAATGAAACACAAAATTAAGACCAGCCAATATGTCAATTCAGCTATGATACATTGGGTGGTCTGCTCATTGGCAACATTTGGCAAGCTTAAAACAAATATACTGATGGAATTATATGAAATATAAACAGGGCTGGATTTCTAAATAGGCTGTATCCTAAAGCGATGAATTTTATGACCAATTAAAGCAGCATTCGGCATAAAATAATATTATAAATATATTAATATTTTTAAGAAAAAAAACAAATTATTAACATTGATGTGTAACCGTAAACGTATATATAGTGCTAATATTTAATGGCAAACATGGTCAAAAGAGAAAAGACAAACAAACAAGAAAAGACAAAAGGTCAAACAAGAAAAAAAACAAATTATTAACATTGATGTGTAACTGTAAACGTATATATAGTGCTAATATTTAATGGCAAACATGGTCGCTGCTAGGGCAATTGCACCCTTTCCAGTTTAAAAAATTCATAGATTTCGCTTTCAATTTACTGTGTAAAGGTACATAGATTATTCTAATTTGTGTATCTATTTTAAACAGCATATATCACCCTATTTTGCAGCTAACCAGCTACCTTTCCCCGAAGGGAGAGAATATTGTGACAGGAGCGGCAAATCAATCGTAGAATACAGGCAGCAAATCTTTAAATACGGCCCTGAATATGAAGTGTACAATATACCACATTTGTGCATTTTTGTTGCGTGGCAAGTAAGGCAAATTTCCAAGTCTAGAACGGCCATGGCATCATACCTGTTCAATTGTATCATAGCTGTCAACATGAGTCTAGCCATGTTATCGGTTAAATGATTATGCAGGCATATAGTTTATTTCTTCTTGTTAGACAACCTCAAGCTCTTCTCAACTTCAAAGCTACGCAGATCACTTCGCGAAAGAAAAGACTGCCTCTCCAGAAACCCTCTCTTGCCCTTATTAAAAGTCTGCAGATCGTCCGATATGCCTTCGTCCTGCTTGAAAGATTCCCAGTCCTTGAGAGACTTCTGAAGCGTGTTCATCTTCGGTTTCTTATTTTGACTCACTTGACTCAAAAGTGAACCCAAACCTCTCTTCTTCGGTAAATTAGGCACAGTCTGTGGAAGATCCTTAGCTTCAGATTCAGTTGTTGAGGATATACCATCATATTCTTTGGATGTACCACTCAAAAATGATCCCAATCCACTCTTTATCCTACCCTGAAGTAAATCCTTTTTGTTAACTTCAGATTCGGTTATTGAGGATTTACCATCATCTTCTTGGGATGTACCATTTTTAGAGTCGATATCAGTGGTTTTTGGTAAATCCGCCGAAGTTCCCTCGCTGGAATTCACACTGACATTTTCAGATGAACTGGCGTTGGCATCGTCGCTCAAAAAGTCTTTCCAAAGTTCTTCTACTTTAGCTTTATCATCTACCGAAGATACTGAATGATCCCTTACTTCACAATCAGAACTCATCATCGTTTTGTTTCTCGATAATTCTATTTCGGCCTTTCTGATTTCTTCATCATCGGGCACATAATCACCGTCTTCCTCATCACTACTTCCAGAATGGATGTCTGCCATCTTTGTGAAATACTTCTTTTTTTACAAAACCGACAAAAATCACCAAAGGCTAATCAATTATCAGTTAGCAATTTATTTTTGATAAACGAAAACGTGATTGTCTGTTGATATTGGATTGGATTGGTTTACATATATTTTCAGGTTTGTGTGGCTGGTCGCAAGGACCCCCTTATAAACCATCGTCAAGTAGGACAAACACAAGACACACACGGACACATATGACTGATGCTGCCATCTGTTGACAGATGGCAACATCTGTCTCCACCTCCACAATTTAGACATGTCCCTGAAGGGGAGGGAAATTTTCTCCAGGAACCTGTACCCATGGTGAACTGCGCAATGACCGACCACAGGACTTTCGGACCCAACAGATTTTACGAGCACGTCCTCCGCATATACTCGGTAGGTCTTCAGTGGCGACCGGGTCTCGAACTCTCAACCTTCCGATCTCAAGCCGAGATCCTTTGACCACTAGGCTCCCTACAGCCCAAACTCTGTCTGTTGATACATAGCCTCCTACATTATCATGCCGTGTTAAAACGATCAAAATTGGCTATCGTGAGAAAGCTGTCAATAGATGGCGCTGTTTAATGGTCCACGTGCTAGAGAACATGTGCTGTTGTTTTACTATGTCCACACACTAACAATATAAGATGACATGTACAAGCATGCGCGCGCACTTACCTAGAATGATTGAAATCGTATATGAATGCGCGCGCATTTCGTGTCAGTTTTTATTGCCGCAGTGTATAACATAGCTAGTTCCTTTGTCTATGCCTTTGCTTACACCAGTTCCCTGCGATTGTGATAAGAAATTTTAGTTACTAGAATTCGAAATTTGTAAACTTTTGCAAATTCAACGAATAATGGCTAGTTTTTTGCATCAGACCATCTTAAAAGTAAAAGGAAGAACGAAGAACACGATGTTTCAATAATTCCATATAGGAATTCCTACGAAATGAAAGATATTTGGTAAGGAGTTTTTTAAATTATTCTTTTTTGGTGAAAATGTATCGTCTATTCTAAATATTTTTATTCTTGAAACTTTTCGTAATGCATTCATTATTAATTATTATTATTTGTTTTTTCCCTCCTAATATATAGTTTAAACTTATATTTACTTTTGTTCTATCTGGATTTATTTTTATTTGGTTCGGGCATTCTGTTTTCTAAAATATATGTGTTATCGAAGTAATAAGTTTTGAAATTTTTTTTAAATATATTTTCACGTAAATTCTAATAATTTATATGCAATTAATAGTTGAGAATTAAATGATCTATCCCCTTTTAAAATTCTGTTTTTGTTCGAAAGTATAGTATTATTATTGAGGGACTGTTATTCTCAACAGAAGCATTTTTAATAAGTGTTATATAAGTATTTATTAATTTTTCTTTAAGAAGCCAAAACTAATTTTTTTTAAATGTAACGTCTGAACAAGGTTCTCATTACTTGCCTTTTAGTCTTATTAGATTCTTATCTTTAGATTATTATCCGGGGATTTTGTTCTGCTTGCAGAATCAAAATAAAAAAAAATACTTCATTCATTGCGAATACATTCTTACCAAAATATAAATATGCGAAAACTACCAACAGATGGCGCGACCTGACTTTTTTTTGAGGATAGCCTGTGAATCTATGTTATTTCACCATTGCTGGACGGCATGTTAATGTAGGAGGCTATGGTTGATATGATAACCTACCGGTTTGTAATTTTGATTTGAAGTATTGCCAACTGAAAGAGTATTTGTAAAATTAAGTAAAATAAAAACAGAACAAAACTAATAGCACAACATTTTTAATAATAGTTCGATACAATTTCAATAGACAGTTTTTGAAGTTCACAATTTCAAATAACCTAAGATATATTTGAAAAGTAAAAGCAAAATTTTATTTGACGACATTGGCGCCATTTTTTTTCTAATGTTTTGAAAGTTTTCTGTAACTGCAACCTTGATTGACCGGGTCACCAAAAAAATTAAAAATCCACATTTGTGATTTGTTTTGCATTTCAAAGCGATTAAGAAATCAACTATATTTAAATTTTCTATTGGTTTAAAGCAGAAATCAAATAAATTTTATTATGGATGCTTTAGGAGGAGGAGGTAAACTTTCTGGCCCTCAAAAAGAGGAGCTCATGGATCAAGTAAAACAGCAAGTAGCAGTATTATTAGCTCAAGAACTACTACAAGTAAAATTTCATCATACTCTTTTGAATATAATATTCTTAGGAATTATTGCAGATATTTTAGGATCTTTATAAATAGTAATCACACATTAGAGTTTAATCTCAAATATATAATTAACAAATTCGTTAATTAAGATAAAACATTCAAACAATTTGGAATTATATAATAATTCTTCAAAGTGGGGCCATTGTAGGTTTCATGAGGCCATAAAAATAAATTAAACTTCCTCTAAAATTTCTTGGACAGCAGCAACTAATAGAATGAAGTTAGTGAAAGACGATTTTAATAAGGAAAAAACCCACAACTTTTTTTATATTTGTATTTTCGTTAACAAGTGAGATGGTATCAGAGTTTTCGTCAAGACATGATGGTGCCTCGTAATATTTGGTAGATCGTGGCAAGAATCAGATTTTCTGTACAGTAACCCTTGGCGGGAATTTTTTGGATTTGGTGATAAATAATTTTTTGTGTCAACCTGTCTGACTTTGATTGATGAATTCTTTGACTTCGCAAGAATGACGTTTTCTGGCAAACCTATCTGACCGTTGCTCATTTCTGTTGGGTTTTCGCCCAACTGTTGGTGAGATTTTGGAAAGTTCGCCAAGGGTTACCGTACAGTAAATTTCTACCCGTGGCAAAATCACAGTCAAATTTGTTTAATTCAGGACGGATCACTAAAACACTTTGTAATTTTCTAATTTGCGACGTATTCACAGTATAGACTCGCTTTATCTTTTTTTACTTTCAAGAAATAAAGTGCAATCAAACCAAGTATTGTGGTCTGTTTGAAGAAGATAGTAGCCAGTCCGCAACAAGTCATGACCTGCTACTTAGGACTTTGTGTCTTGTTTTGCTTATTGGACTTCATTATGTTTTTAATATTTTTTTTTAAGTAAAAGGACAATATTCTTTTATGCTTACATATCTCCTATGCTAATGATTTAGATGGCTTTTTAAGAGGAAGTCACACTTTACAGTTCAACATTTTCCAGAATTTTTAATCCTTAAGAACATATATAAAATACCGAAAAAGGTCAATCTGAAAAAGTACTGAAATATGTTTTAACAATAATTTTTTCTTTCAGAAAATAACAAATAAGTGTTTTGCAAAATGCATTACTAAACCTGGCACAAGTTTGGACAATTCCGAACAGGTATGCAACTTTTAAGTTAGTTTCTGTACCATTTTTATCTATTGGTTACAGTTGATTATATCAATAAATTGACCACAACAATTAAAACCAACATAGTGAACAATAATTAAAACTGTTCTTTCATTTTAATTTTACCTTTTCTTCATGTTAACAATGAAGCTAACTGTGAAGAAATTAGCATCAATTGATAAATCATGGATGAGTTTTGTTTACTGTACATTTTATATGATAACAAAATCATATAATTATATTTTTTTTTGGTAGAAATTTATTGTACGGTAACAATTGGCAAACTTTCCGAAATTGCGCCAAAAGTCCGTATGATGAATACATCGATTTGGCAAAAAAATAATTTGTCGCCAAATCGAAAAAACGCGCCAATAGTTACTGTACAGTAAATCTGATCCTATTTTTTTTTACACCTTCCGATGGCAACACAAGCTACAAGAGCACTTTCTTTTCCTGCTCCCTCATGTGGTTTAACAGGAAACAGTGTAAGCACGTTGCTGTTCCATTGTCTGTACCTACCTTCTTTGAGACTCGGAACCCAGCAAAGACCCAAGTAGTGAGGAGAAAAATGAAAACGGCTTACTTTTTCTTTGAAAACCACACAAGGGCAAAGAAGGATTTTTGGAGCTTGTGTTATGTGTTGCAATCAGTAGTAAACGTACAAAGCCAAGATTACTTGATCCTGTTGCAGGGGGAGGGGAGACACCAATTGTGACTGTGGCTATAAAAATTTAGCACTCGTTCCCTGTAGCTTAACATGGCTTGCCTGACAAGGTTCCATCTCTGCCATTTCAATTTCATTCCCACTATTTTACTAAACAATAAGAGTACTGTAACACCCCTCAATCCAGGTTACAAGGGACTGAGGGCAAGCTGGTTAAGTGAAAATCCTGTTTAACTGGAGAAATGTATTTAATGTTTGTATTTACATTTGATTACACATTTATATATATTTATATTGTATTTCTTATTCACATATACATACATCATTTGTAAATTCATGCCTTATAAATAAATACGCAAATCAATGTACCATTTTATTCAATGTATTCAAAGTTCAAACCGTACAAATTATATACCTTTAAAAAGTCCATAACTTTGTTGTTGAAGCCCAGAAACTTGCCACATAGTTTCATAATTCTTTTATCAGCATCCTATTGATGAGGGATCGATAATGAAACAAGTCATTTTTAGCCAATGCATATTACGTTTTAAGGATTTAAAAATCGGTTGGTAAAAGCTGTGTTCTGATTAAACAGTGCACCGTTATTAAGATAGAGCTCACTGTATTCAACAAAAAATCTAGCATTTTTAAGATAATAGTTCAATAAAGCTGAAAACTTTGTTTCATTTCGACATTTTAACCCAAAGGTATGCCTAATACAATAGTTTTTGAATTAAAATTTCATTTAATAGGAATACATTTACCCCTCGTTATATTGTGCCTCATTATATCGCGCTTTCGGATATGTCGCGCCTTGTATCATGTCTTCCAATTTTCCCCCTGTTTTTTCAAATACATTTGTACTTTCGTTAAAATCGACATAAGACATGGTCAAGATAGGTGACATGTTAAGATATATAGGAAAGAAAAATCAAAACAGATAACTTTCGGTGGATATTTTACCAAAAAATAAGTGAAATATGCATTGTATTACCTGTGCATTAATGTGTAATGTTTATAGTAATTAATAAGTCCTTTCTGATTTTTTTAGAGGAGTTATAGTATTTAATATGATTAAATTTTATCTTTGAAATACATACTGAGCTTTATTTAAAAACTTTTTTGAGAGTATAAAAAAAATCAAAAATATAGTATTTATAGCTTGTTATATCGCGTTTTTTTTGCTTATCTTCTGGGAAGCGTGATATAACGAGGGGTTGCTGTATCATATCTAAAATCGCTCTATCGTAAATTGGATGTGTTGGCCATAATTAGCCATAATTGGCTACGCCTCGTAATTTAGAACCTTGGTCAAGAGACGAGTTTCATTTTATGATATTGATTCCATTCTTTTTCGAAAAAAAGTTCGTCTCTTGACCAAGGTTCTAAATTACGAGGTGAAATTAGCTGTGTTGGCCATAATTGACGACGCCTCGTAACTTAGAACCCTGGTCAAGAGATTAGTTTGTTTTTTGTGATTATTCTTTTTTATGATTCTTTTTTAAGATTCTATCTTTTTTATGATTCCATTCTTAATTAATTTCTATCCTCCTTTCAGAAATGTCTTTCGATGTGCATGGACCGATACATGGACTCCTTCAGCCTGGTTTCTAGGACGTACGCAGGCAGACTCCAAAGAGAACGAGGACAAATGTAGGAAAACAATTTAAATAGGACAAAAAACTTCGTTATGCATCATCACTCTTACGATTTCACACAAGCAGGCTGGATGGATTTCAGTCGTACCCATAAAACCATTGTAGTTTTATTTTACTACTTGACTTTTAGGACATCAATTATTTTTTTTCTTTAACAAGTTGTACTAATTATTAGATTTGCTGTTTTACCTGGAAATTTTGAAACCTGAAAAAATTTATGAAACGTTAAAAGTAATCCTAAAATTTAGAAAATTGTTTTGAAGTTCCACTTTTTTGATTAAATCTTTTTCAAATTTTATTTTGGTAACTGTTAATAAACTGCTTTAGTTGCTATTATTTTTTTTAATGACTTGATATTTTTCAACACAATAAGTATTTGACCAAATGTTAACTGAATGTTAGTCTGTTGTGTTTGCTTTTTAAGAATATTTATTGTCTAAAACCTTTGGAAAAAAAGAAAGGACATTGTAAGGATCTTTTGGAAATGTGTTAATTGTTTTTTACACTAACTTCAGTATATGGTTACTGGCATTTATCAATGAAAAAAATTGGTCAGGATTTTCATTTATTTCTTGGAAGTGGCAATTCTGTGTCTACTTATAAAAAAAACTTTTTTTATATGTATTATTTATAAATTAATGGAAGCAATAGAAAACTTAGTGTATGTTAAAAATAGAACTATGAAATCAAATGAATTAATTGTATTTTCTTAGTAATAAAAAATGTTATCATGATTGTGTGCAATCAATAAATGAATTTTGATTACTTAGGCTTATTGTCCTTTTTTCTTCTTGACTATTTATATGAGTAAAAAAGGTCAACTTATAAGGAAAGCTTTAAAAGATCTAAAGCATATATTTGTTTACTGTTTAGAACTTGAATTAAGTTTCTTCCCAAGTGCTAAAAACGAGAAAACATTTGTATAAGTTCTGAAATATCTAAGTTTTTTAAAACTCTTGTTAAGTTAATCTTTTTACTCTTGTTAATAACGAAGAGGTTTATCTTATTTTAATATTTTGTGTTCTAACTAGCTATTTTGTGACTACATTTTTAATTGATTTAAATTAAATTTTCTTCAGAAAAGTGGGTAAGTTTACATCACACTTAATGTATAATTATAAAATCGCATCACAGTGGATCTAAAACACGAGGCCTGTCGCCAAACATTCTCGTGTAGCTGTAGTGTGATGTCAATTCAACCTAAACGAAATCGCATAAGTTTAGTGTCATATTTAGTTGTTTATATCTCTCATTAAATTAATGGTTTGTAATTCAATCCTATAATTAATGTGTAATTTTCTTCTTTGTAATAATATTTTCGTAATTGTTTCATAGTTATTAAAGCTAAGCTTATTAAATTAAAATTTTATTTAAATTAAATTTTTGTATGGTCTGAATTTGAAAGCAAGAAAATAAGTTAAAAGTTTTTCTCATCGCAAATTTAATAACAGCACTGTAAATTACCGAAAATAACGTATTGAGAAAATGAATAATATTTAGTTGAACTTCTTTTAACATAATATTTGGGCTCACAGATGGCGCTACAGTACATGCTACGCCAAAATGACAACAAGAACATCAATAGTTTACCTGTCATGGAACCGTAAACAGAAGGTTTCGTTTTCCCAAAAAGGTAAACAAGATTCCATCTTTGTAATCAGGTTTTTAGCTTCTGAAACTTGTACTGATTATGTTTTATGGCAAACATTTTTGAAATTTGAATAGATTAAAGCGTCAAAATGTATGTTTCAGCTGTCATAGTAACAGTTTTGATGGAAATTTGATATTGCGTAGTTTTCAGCCCTTTAAATGCAAGTCAATATGCTAAGGAATTTAAGAGTAAATTCCAACTTAGCGTAAGGAATTTAAGAGTAAATTCGATGCTTGACGAATATTTTGAACTAAGATACATTTTTTAAAAACGAAATATAAGCTTAGTTATAGAAAATAAGGCAGAAATAATAAGGATATTTTTATTCTTGCCGTTATATAATGGGCCTAGTAGGTTTTAAAAACTTTTTACGTATTGCAATATAAATAGTAAATTATTTATAGGATTTATTGCATTGAAGAATATGCATTTACTTTTTTTAATGTTGATGTATGCTATAATTACTTTAAATTTTGTTTATTTTATCAGGTTCTTTTATATATTAAAATGTTATTTAGTAGAATTTATTTGAATGCTTGAAGTCTCTCCCACTCTTTACTCCGGAGAAAATGCAATGAGATTCTATGTTTTGTGGAGCACAGGCATAGCTATTCAATAACAGGAATTTTGTAACGAAATAAACTAGGGCCTAGGGCCCAATGTAACAAAATTACATATGACTCTCTACTACAGTAGAGTCAAGTTTATCCGAATCCCGGTTATCCGAAATTCGGTTTATCAAAAAAAAAAAAAAATCCCGGGCCTTTCGGTTAAAATATGAAATGTATGCGCATAAATTAAATAATCACACACAAAATAAATATGTAGTTACAAAGTTTATTTCTCAAAATATGCAGTAATCTTTTTATTTTTGCTGCTCAATTTTACCTTTCGGATAAGCGGAACTCTACTGTATTTAAATTTATTGTTTTTTTTTTTTTTTAAATAAGTATTAGTGATTTTGATCTTTACTGTCATCACTTTAGAGAGGCAAATTTTGAATCGGTGACAATTTATTCAAATGATAAAATATTTTGTTATTTAAACTATTATAATTGTACTTTTTATGTAAACTAAATCGACTTTATGTTAAGAAAGTTTTAAAACAAAATAAAAATCGTGCAAAAAAAAAAAAATTCCGTGGTAGTTAGCGTTGCGTGCCAGCTCATTTGACGGGAAAAGTAACCAGGGCTGTCACAAATATACCTCGTACAACTCGTCTGGGGAGGCCAGTCGGTTAGACACTCGCCTAGCATGCGAAAGGTCCCAGGTTCGGGTCCGGGTATCGCCAAAATAACAGCAGACCTATAAACGGCTCGTGTAGCCAAAAATGCCCGATGAATAATACCCCGTGTAAGGGAGTGCACGTCAAATATCCTTCAAATTCCTAACGCTGCGTACGATGTTGCCCTTAACGGTTGCGTTGGGTGCCTACTCAGGTGTCGGCTCGTCACTTGACTGATGTTCTAAGATATATGACGCCCAACCCCAATAGTCCTAGTGTAGCTCTAGTGCGACGGTATTTCAAACCTACCTTGCCTCCATACCAAGAAAGTAAAGATCGGCCTTGGCTTTATTTCTTTCGTATAGATATAGATACGATTGAATTATTTCTTTGACTTAGTATTTATTACAATTACATTAATTGCCGTCTTGAAAGACTTCCTTAGGAAATATCAGATATCTCTGACGTCATAATATATGACGTAACGGGGTTTCTAATGACCACATGTGGTCCTATTGCGACCTCCCGGACGTCTTAATGAAATTCTTCAAAAAGTTGTTCTGCTTCGTTCTTGTCCCACTTTTATGGTGGATTATACGATGTTCGAGGAATTTAGTTCTTTTTTTGCATCATTTTGCGGTTTTCGGAGAAAATAAAATTTTTAAACGCAGATTTCACGCAGAATATTTATTTGAGCGATTTACAAGCTGAATATTTATTTAAACGAACACCATTTATTTGTCTAAACCCTAAGAAAAACAATTAAAAATGCACGTTTGGAAAAATGATTCCGAATCACATTAAAAGTACACGTTCTTTTTCATACCTGTCTCACTTTTCTGGCGATTACAATGTTCGAGGAATTTTGTTCTTTTTCGCATCATTTTGTGGTTTTCGGAGAATATTTTTTAACGCAGATTTACAAGCGGAATTTTTATTTTATTTGGAAGGCTTGACCGTCAATGTTGCAAAGTATGTCGAATTTTTAAAAAAAAATCCTCACTAAATACATAAGTATCCAATGCGTCATTCTGAGGTCACAAATTTATTGACTAAGTAATAATTTCAAAATTACGTCACCTAAAAATTTAAATATTGCTTTCTTTCTTATTCGTTCTTTGAAGTAAACTAATTGATTTTTTACATTCACCTATTTACACGTTATTATTATTATCAATTACCTAATTACCTATTTTGAACTATTAGGAATTAATAGTATTATCTATCAACTATTACGTAATGAAAGTATAAAGTAAGGGGCCGGAAATCCGAAGCGGAGATTTTGCGTTTTCTACACGTTTTAGAGGGTGTTGATTCTAAAAAAAGAAATTATGTCTGCATATATCTCTCAACCCCTCCACAGCTCGAACTAAAAGAGCAACAGACTTCAAATATCGAGTTCCCAGGGTCTGTCGGACGTCATAATAAGGTTTTCGATAGAATCGCGAATTTGCATGTTAAACTGCCATGGAACTATTTAAGTAATAAAGTTATTGAAATTACCTTATGCATATTTAACTACTTTTAACCCTTTCAGTCCCAATGACAATTTGGCATCATCGTTTTAGATTTTTTTTAAATGATCGTCTATAGCCATTTATGATATCAAAAAGCACATCATTCGATTCTTCAAACATTTTTCCATTATAAAATATTTTTTTATTATTTTCAATAGATGTCAGTCCTATTATTTTTTAATTATGATCAGAAACATGATGATGATAAAAGACATCACTGTAACTGAAAGGGTTAAATGTATTGATTTGAGTAGTAAATTGAGAGTCATGTAGAGTGTTGCACAACCTTAGTTTTTAATTAATAAACACTGTACTTTATATTTAACACAATATATTGAAATTAAAATGTCAATTTTACCAATCCTGTATTTTTAATAGGGTGGCTTGCTATACCCAGCAGCCAAATGCACAACAATTGGGGGAGACCTATACTCTGCCCTGAGAAACAGCACAACAATGTAAAGGTCGTACAAAGCTCCATCGCACTGCAACTGCATATCTGAAAGTTCTTATAGCAAGGGTAAGTCTAACATTATTTCATTCATAAAATTAACAAATAATTGACAAATACGGAATCAGATTGTGCTATATTTTATAACGTCATTCCAAATTTATTTAAAACTAGCTGATATACCCGACGTTGCACGGGTAGAGGTGAAAAAATAATTTAATAGTCAATTTAACAATTTTTTCTTATCTTTGAGTTCCGTAAGATATGAAGATTACCCAGTATTTTTTTCCATTTAATTACCCATCTTGGATATCAGGGTTGGAAAAAAACATGTTTTTTTTAAATAAAACAAAAAAACATGTTTTTTTTGTTTTAAACGTGTTTTTTTTGTTTAAAACATGTTTTTTTTAAACAATTAATATTTGGTTACTGTACAAGTTGTTTAGGTTTAAAAAAAACATCTTTTTTTTTTTGCATTTTGGTTTTCTATATTTACTTCCATCCCCAATAATTTTGGGCATATGCCTTACATCTTTATTTGTCGAAAAATCATAGAATACAAGAAATCCTTCAATTATCTGGCGATTCGGTGTCTTCCTTTGATTAAATCGGATGGGCTAATAGAAGAATTTATAAACTAATAATGTAATACTAGTTTATGTTTGGTATTATTTTAATGAACTAAAATTATGTATCACATTGATGATTAGCATAAATCTCACAAATTAGGGGCTATAATAAATTAATGAATATTAACAAATGTCAGTCGTGTCCCATTTGGGACCTAAAGTATCACATACAAGGTTAACCATTCCATCAGGGTCTACTATTTATCACAATCTTAATCTTTAAGGTAATACACAGCATGGTCATATATCCTAAAATAAAACCTATTTCCTTAAATGAACTGTATTTGGCCAATAAATTATAAAACATATAATAATTAATCAAATTGTTTTAAACATGTTTTTTATTGCTACGTTTTAAACATGTTTAAAACATTTGTTTTAAACAAAATGTTTTAAACATAACAACCCTGTTGGATATAGTAATGATTAATATCAATTTCTCAAAAATACCTTTGATAATAAGCTCAAATTAAGGAGAATACATATTTATGTAAAAAATAATCAGTAAGAATTAAAAATGAGCTACTCCAGCAAACAGCAAGCAATTTGCATTTTTTATAAGTTTATTTGCTTTCTAATAAGCTTATGTTGCTGTTACCGTTCGTTATTAAAGTACAAAATCCCGCTACTTATACCACATTAAAATTTAAAAAATGCTATAAAATTACCAGATAATGTCATAGTAATTTCCCGAATAAAAACATTTTAGCTCATTTGACGTGTTTGAAAAATTTGGCGAGGAAAATACATAGCTACCATTGCACCCATTCAGCTCTGGCGCAAAGACCATCGCACAAACAACCAGCTATTTAAAAAAATGCTCTTTTGCTGGTTTTTTGTAATAACTTGGCGAGTTTGGCAAAGTATTTGGTGAATAAAGGAAGACATGAAACCCTAATATGCATCTGTAGTGCAACGGGCTTCAAAAAACAACATAGTTAAGTAAAGCTTAACTATGCTTTTAAAAAATTCATAACTAAAATCATATAGGCACAATAAAATAAATAGAATGGAGACTGGTAGGATTACGTAACTTGAAACATATCCAACTATTTTTTCAAATTATTAATTTTGTTTCTGAACTCAATGAACAAATATTAAATAAATTAAACATTTTCAATTTCAATTGTTTTCTAAAAAGTTTTATTTAAATTTTACTGTCTGATGGCATCACGAAAGAGAAAAAATGATCGGATTTGAGCGAAAGTGGTGTATTTTTTCCCTTAAAACGTTCGAAAACGATAGAAGGAATGGTCCGATTCAAAAAATTCTTAGCCTATGTTTGTTCTGGAGATGAGATGAATTTTTTTGCCAAATTTCGTGACGATCTGTTGCGTGGTTCTTAAGTTTTTGCGTCCTATACAGACAAACAAACAAACAGAAGTCGCCTTTTATGTATATAGATTAATACATTTTTGTTCAAATGCTAATTTTGATTAAACTTAAGTTTCTTATGCTATATTGCTACTATGGCAACAGTGACAACAATGATTAAATATTAAATTTTAATGCAAAAATTCAAAATTTATTCAAATGGGAAGACCTTCGACACATATGTAGGACCTTCTTTTACATAAAAAAAGGGAAAATTCGTGCAATTGAATTTCCATTTCCAAAAGTCGCCAATGAACGGACCGGACCATAGTAGACCACAGATATCAATATCATAGTTAAAGTATTAGATCGGCAGATCACATGACCTCCAATGCTAACGACAAGACGCGCATGGAGACTAAAATTGGTAGGGTATGGGGCCAGTGTTGCCACCACTTTAAGGAGAAAAGTCCTACGAAAAATAAAATTTATTTCCTAAATTTCAAAAAAATACCATTAAATACTAGCTGCTTTTTGGAATATTTTTAGTGTCTTTCAAAAAACGTGAAACGCTTTTCTTGTAGAAAGTAAGGAAAACTACTAAGGTACGATAACTATACTAAGGTACTACGACTACCTAAGGTTAGGATACTACAAAAAAAAAATACAATTTAGTTCTAAAATTACAGAAAACTATTATAAAAATACTAGTCCATGCGCGTTTTGCAAGAACACCCTTTAATTATGACTCCATTTTAATTATCATTAGATTATATCGTGATAAATATAAACTATATTCTTAATTAAATTTTTCTATTCAAACTTTAAATTCCCGTATTTCAAAGTGTATTGAACTTGTTTGACTTCTTTCTAGTACTAATTACTTTATAAAGAAAGCGCTCAACTCTAAAATTGTTTTAATGATTTTGTGTCGTCTTATCTTTTTTGAAAATAAGGATTCATTATCGAAACTAATACAGCTTCTTATTTTGGCTTTCAGGTATGCCAATTAAGAAACCTTAAATGTGCTGCTAAAAACAGAATATTAATAAACATTTATTCAAAAAACTTTCCCGACGATAAACTGAAGCCCCATCATTAATTAAACTTTCAGAAACTAACTCCGAAATCCTTAGCGAATAATTACGAAAATGTTCTTAAACGTAAACAGAATATAATTAGAACACCAGTGAACATCCGAGCAAACTAACAAAATAAATTAGGAAGTCTCAAATTTTACGAACGCTACTGACTATGATAAAATAAGCCATTTATTTTTATTACAACATAAGAATCGACATTAGAATATCGTTCCGAGTAATCGATACGTTTTAACGATCTTTGTTCTACATCGTTTGTCACGAATTATCGTTCCATAAAAGCTAATTAAAGTATAATTAGCTATCGTCTGAAATATTGGATGCGTGAAGATTTTCAATTATGAGATCCGATGAAAATTTTCATGTTTTTATTGATATTGAAGATAGGAAAATTAGGTTTTTGTAGCAATAAAATGTATGGTCGACTTATTAAATTTTTATAAAGCTAAATATTTGTCAAGTATTTTAGTAATTTAGTACAAATTAGTTTTTTACTTTTAATTGCCTTGCATGAAATATAGAGTAATGAAAGTATTGCGATGGTAACGAAAATCCGAATTATAGATTTTGTGTTTTCTACAAGAAGGGTTCTGATTTTGAAGAAGTGGTTTTTAACATTGGTCCGTCTGTCAGACTGTCGCTCTACATATTATTTGGTTGACATTTTAAGGTTATAAATTGATGTATCTATATAAATGTCCGAGCCGTCTTAGTTGCGATACTTTAATGACTTTTACTATGTTTGGATCCCTAAATTTATAAATTCTCACCAAACTTTAATTTTTTTTTAACCTTATTTATCAGCCTTTTTATTTGGTAGACTCTTTAACTGCATATTCTATTTTTCTGCTGCCAACTTCCGTTTATTCTCATTTTTATCAATCATTTTGTTTTCAATATATTAATAATAAAAGAGAAAGTCTGTGTATCATGCCTGTGGATCGTAGAAGACCAACTTATACTGCCCTTAAAAATTCAAAATTTTTAAAATAGATTCCCCCTTTAAACGTAAGTAAAAAAAAAATACTGCATGAATTTCATCTTCTCTTTTTATCATCTTTAATTTTTTATTTATTAAATATGGCTTAAAAAGTTTTCATTTGTTATTGTATGCTTTTGATTTCGCATGCGCCAACACGAAATCGATTTTGTTTTAAGTATTTAGTTTTGGGCCTGCCTTCTAAAAAGAAACAAACTTTATGTTAAAGGGTTCCCATGCAAGGCGGGAACCGCTTAGCTAGTTAGTTATAAAGTTATCAATTTTTAACAACCTAGTTTAAAACTCATTTTCTTCTCCACAGAAGCTTAATTTCAAAATTATGTAATATTTTAAGAATAACGGGATTGAAAGAGAACTTAAGGGAATCAGCAGTCACGAAAACTTTACTTTTATTCCCAGACATAATTGAAGAAAATTACAATAGCCTATAAGTTTGTAGTTAAACGGGTTGCGCCTATTTTTTTAAATGGCTTTTTGGAGAATAATTTTCGTGAAACGGAGTCAGGGTTTTCTCATACTTTTCGAGTTCTTCCCATTTTCGAATGTGCAATAAAAGTATTTAACTAAATCAGGTTCTGCATAATTTTCCTCCTTAATTTTCTCTTTTTTGAAGTATTTATTTTTTAAATTTAAAAGAATTTATGAAATAAATCAGTGAGTTTTTTTTTTTTCATTTTTGTAATATTTTATGGAGGCGTCTGAGGATGACTTAGAACAAAAAAAAATTACATTTTTTTTTTTGTAAAGTTAAGAGTTGGTTGAAGTTTTTAATCTTTTAAGTAATCGCTTAGTTTTTAAAAGTTTTTGTTTTTGTACTCATATATAGTATATAAATAAAATCTATTATTTTTTATTGATCTATTTTTTTTTCGAGTTAGAGTATTTTTTCTCTACTGAAGGTAAACATTTCGCAAACATTATTTATTACCTATTCAGAAAAAATATCATTTTTTGGAAATTCGACAATATTTCATTTTTTATATTTTTCTCCAGCTTTACAATAAGGAAGTCGTATCTAATTTTATAATAAAACATTTCATAAATTACATTTTTCATCCATAAACTGTTCGATTGTGTATTATTATAGGTTAGCTTCCCTGTTTTTTCCCTATGACTCACAAGCCTTTATTTTACAACAAAAACTATTGAACATGAGACTCATTTCTGGCAATAAAAACAAACGGGTATTGTCATGACAACGGTCAAAAACCCAGAGAGCCACAGTTGAAGAACTCAGTTGGAGAACGTGCTAAGTGTGACAAAAAATGAAAAGTGGAAAATGAGCTTTATATTTTTCGTTTGCACTCAGATTTGTTGAAAACAGACTTGCAAACTGTAAAAAAACTTCTAAACGTGAACCAAAAAGTGGAAACTTGTTATCGTTAAAGAAGTTAGTGTTATGTTCATTGACATAAAAGTCTCAATTTTTTTTTTCAAAAAATGTCACTTAGCACTTTCGTCCACTAAACTCTTAAAATGTTTACTCAAATTTCAAGAGGACAGGAAGAGACAATTCCGTTCATGATTACTTGTCGGTTTTGGCCATGTTATGACAGATAAATTGTAAAAAACAAGAAAAAAAAAGTAAATTGTAATGTATTTCGGCCATTCACTTTTACATGTTATGGATTCCTGCAATATAAGTAACTATTAAAGAATGGTGCAAAGTTCTTTTAACATAGAATTAAATGTTAAAATGTATGTTCCATCTTTTTTTTTTTTAAAAAAAATAGGCAAAATAGGTACACACTAGCTAAGTGGTCGACAACCTTTTACATCAGAAAAACCAAAATAATGGTTTTGCAGATATTTTGGTGACTTTGAGAGCTGCACTAATGTTTTTATAACTAATATATTTTGTTTGTATTATATACGGTAAACCGTCAGTAAAATAAAGTGGGACAAATTATCGGAAAATTGGCTAGATGACACAGTTCCTTCCAGCTTTCATTCATGCATTTCTTTAGATTATACCGAAACCGAGCTTAAGTTTGCAGCAGAGAAATGTATAAAAATAATGAATTTATGTCTTGAAATAACAAATAAAATTGTTTATTGAAAATGAAACACCTTTTTTTATTCGATTCTCGCACTCGAAAATGGGAACTACCTGGGGAATTTACCCTTTTTCTCGTAGAACATTTGTATACTGCAAATTTAATGTCGGTTTAACTATAGTGCTCTGTTCCCGCTCCACTGTGACATTAATTCATCAATTGGGACTCAATTGAGAACTTATTTTCATTCAGCATTTCTGTTGCCATCCAATATCTACTCGAAACATAATGGGAGTATTTCTTATGATGTCATGCTCTCCGAACTGCGATCTCATTGGTTGTTTTGTTTTCTTTGATAAAGTGTTGAAACAAGACCATTAAGCTTAAAAGTGTAGGTTTTTTTGTAAACTTAGTATAATTTTTTGATTTAATTTTTTTGAGAATCCACAATTTTCTCTTTTAAGGGACCGCATGTTGCAATCGAAGATGAAGGCTCTCTGATTAAGTGGAAGTATAATGCGTGCGTACAAAGATAGTTAGTTTTTTCAATCATGCACATAATTTAATGCTATACATACATAAAAAAATTATTACATTTTAAAGCCTTAAGGATTTTATTATAACCATAATCACTAAAAATAAACAACCGAAAAATTACTTTGTAGTAAGGCCAGGTCTATAAAATACGCTAAGTAATTTGGCCAACCTTACTTAACTTTTATAGTCGTGATTGACCGATTTAGGGCTGCCAGTCGTTAGTGCATCCTTAGCTTAAAGTTTTTTGGGTCAGAATCGCAGGTCAAAATCTTATAATAATCATGGAATCGTGGTTGACCCATACGCCCACAACAATAATTTGCAAAAGCATCCAGAAATGTATATCTAATCCGACCGCTCATTCATTATAGCACTCGGCACTGTAAAAAGTCAATAGAAAACAAGGGCTGTGGGGAGCCTAGTAGTGGTTAAGGGATAGGAGGAAGGTCCCGCGATAGAGTCCTGAGTACCACTGAAGACCCACTGAGTATATGCGGAGTACGTGCTCGTTAAATCTGTGGGTTTGAAAGTCCTGTGGGCGGTCATTGCACAGTTTCCCACGGGTGCAGGTCTCTGGAGACATTTCCCTCTCCTTCAGGGACGTGTCTAAGTTGCGGAGGTGGCGATAGATAGCAGCATCTGTCATTTATGTGTGTGTGTTGTGTCTGTCTTACTTAACGAAGGTTTATAAGTGGGTTCTGACCAAGCACACAAGCCTGAAAATATATGTCTACCAACCAACCATCAATAGAAAACAGCATATTCCTGTTAGTTCCCTAGAGAAAATTTTCGATTTATATTAAAATACTGCAGTGTTCTATAAAATTATATCTCAGTTTGTCAAAAGATCTTTTTTTTTTCTTTCTAAACAGATAAAATCTGCAACCACTTTATAAAGATTGCGCCGGTTTAGGACGGATGATTTCTGTTTGGGTGCGAAAAAAATAAGAAGTTAGGGTAGACTGACCAGTGAGTGAACAAGCCCCAGTGAATGAACATTTGTTAAATATAATTAAAAAGTAGTAATTGAAAATCATTCCTCTAGATGGATTGGCAACACTGACTTCCTTCCATCTAGTAGGAAGCTATCTGACATATGTTTGGTTGTCCTGGTCATTATGTCCTGGTGTTTATTCACTGACGAAAGCAGCGCCTTAAGCGTTCATTCACTGGTTAGTGCCCTATAAAAGAACCTAAATAGCCTACCTTCCCGTTACTTAAATACTTACGTAAATTAAAAAATAAGGAGGTTTGTAAGAGTAAATGTCATTAATAACCGTTTCTGCACAAGATTTATACACATGAGAAAAAATGAGGAAATGCAATTTCAAATATGGTTAGTTTTTGCACTCAAAATTCCCCTCTTCAATTTCTTTCATTTTATATTTAACGAATTTTTAAAACCATAAAAAAAATGTCTAGAATTATTATTTTTTAAATCGCAAATCTGATTATATATGTATATATTTTTTTACAAGTTTATATAGTTTTAAAGAGGAGAGCTATAGTAAAATCTAAATTCTAATGCTACACACGGGGCTGGGGAGCAAAGTCGGTTAGGCACTCGCCTAGCACGCGAAAGGTCCCTGGTTCGGGTCCACAATCGCCAAAATATCTGCCGACCTATAAACAGCCAGTGCAGCCAAAAATGTCCGACGAATAATACCCCCTGTAAGGGAGTGCACGTTAAATATCCTTCAAAGTCCTAACGCTGCGTACGATGTCGCCCTTAACGGTTGCGTTGGGTGTCTATTCTCGTGCCGCCTCGTCACTTGACTGTGGTTCTAAAATACGACGCCCGTCGCCAATAGCCCTCGTGTAGCTCTAGAGCGACGATAATTCAAAAACAAATAACTAATGCTACACCCACAAGGTTTTCGAGTTTCATACTCTATAATGTTCCATTTTATTTCTTGAAAGAAAGAAAAATTAAAATCTTTTAAATTTAATTATGCGTCACGCCGAATCATTTTACTAATTTTCCATTTCAATTAATTTCAAAACTTTAAAAGTAAGCCGAGGGACTTTTTTAAGTAGTAGCGATAGATGATGCATTTAACCCAATAAAAAGTTGATAAAAGTTTTAAATTGGATTCCACTTTGATCTTTCATTGAGGAATTTTTAATCAAGTAAGAATTCAATTTTTTATTTTTACTTTAAGATAATTGACAACATCAAAAAACTCTTTGTCATAAAATTCGAGAAAGATTCGATTTTTTTTTTTTTTTAAATTACACGCTTAAGTATTTGATAAGTGTGATCTTTTCTGTAAATTTTTTTTTCAGTTTTTTTATTTGTTTCTTTTTTTGTAACCTCTTTACTCATCATATGCTATTACACTAGTCGTTAATAGAACCTGGCCATAAAAATGAGTTTTCATGTATAATTCCGGTCTGTTAACCTCTATTTTCAAACTGGTTCAGAGAAACAATGTAATGCCTCAAAAGTCATTATTAAGATCGTGGGGATCTTGTAAATATATGGTAAAGCTATATATGCTATGGTATCAATAAGAAGAAAAAATACAACTTAAAAAACGTACAAACTTAGGATCCCTACCACAAATTCCGAAATTCATTGGTCAAAATTCAGTATTAGAGAATTTTAGAATAAGATTGTCTATGCAAAAGCTGTAAAGCATAAAGAATACTACCACAACTTTTGTAACTTGAAGATTCGTTAGCACTATTTATTGAGATATTATGGATTTAGAGTATTTTTATGCACAAGTCTACGGGGCTAAGCCTAACATGTCCGCCACCAATTTTGTTTACAACAGGTTGCTATGGTGTGGTTGGAACAGCTCTAATCCTAATCTTTAAAAATATAGGAATTTGGATGTCACTTTTTAATCGCATTTTTTAGAAACATTTCTAAACGAGTATCATTCCCATTGTGACATGTATTTATAATTGATAAGTTAGAATCATTGATCGTCATAATTTAAACAGGTTGAGAGGCATGCAATGTCTCAGGTGACGCATGCGAATTGAATTCGGTGTTACCTTGCGTAACACAAATTAGTCAGGAATGAGGAATCTGAGTAAAGTGTGGACATAGAGTCTTTCTCGTTGGTTGGTTGACATATATTTTCAGGCTTGTGTGCTTGGTCGCAAGGGCCCGCTTATAAACCATCGTCAAGTAGGACAACACAAGACACACACAAACACATATGACAGATGTTGCCATCTGTCGCCACCTCCACAATTTAGACATGTCCCTGAAGGGGAGGGAAATTTTCTCCAGGAACCTGTACCCATGGTGAACTGCGCAATGACCGACCACAGGACTTTCGGACCCAACAGATTTTACGAGCACGTACTCCGCATATACTCGGTAAGTCTTCAGTGGCACCGGGTCTCGAACTCTCAACCTTCCGATCTCGAAAATCTTTCTCGTATGTAGTGTATAGTGTAATCATTTCCGGCTGCCTATTTTTAGCCTCCATTAGGAGCTTTAACACAGCCAATAAACGCCTCGTAATTTAGAACCCTGGTTAAGTGACGAGGTCGGCACCTGAGCGGGCACCCAACGGAACTTCGAGCGATATCGTACGCTGACGCCGTCGGGACATTGGACTCCACAGATTTAACGAGCACGTCTGTCCCAGTGTACTCGGGCCCATCAGTCTCGTGTTGGATTTTTCTACTCTTCCCTGTCCCAGTACAGATATCCGATTTATAGGATAACTGGCAGTAGGTGGGAGTCGAACCCCCGCACTCCTGAGACGACTGAATCCTGAGGTGATGCCTTCAACCACTCGGCCACAGACGGGCCTTCTCGTATGCTCCGATGCCCAAGTTTAATTTTTGTGTGAAGATCGTCACACTCAAAGACTTTCTCGTAACTTTTTCCTTCGCTGCCTTCCAAAGTTCCAAACTTAATCGCTTCCGTACATTTAATTTACGTTTTTTTTTTGTGCGTGTGCTTTTGCAGTGGCGTACGCAAGGGTCACAACTGGCGTACAGAATGGCTGAACGAGTCTAGACCATTGACGCATTTTGCTATCTAAATATTTAATCTAATTAAACTGTAACTAGTGTGGAGTGTGGAGTAGAACACTGTACAGACACTTGTAGAAAAAAAGTATGTTGTTTTTATATAAAAATAAACCCGGAGTGCTGATGTACCAGAAATATACCATATGATTTACAAGAAAAATATGTTAACTTTTTCGAACGATTTGTTATTTCAGCGCTAAAAGTGTTTTTAAGCAGACAACCTGTAAAGAAAAACGCAAAACTGTCCAAAGAAAATAACAGTATCTTTTGGTAAGAATTTTCAATAAAATTAAAATATTTCTTTGCAGAAAGTAAGTGTTAAAAACTATATGGACTTTCAAGACCTATGGAAATGGGGTGATTGCACCAAACGTTAGGGTTAACAATTTAACATGCTTCTTCTATCAAACTATTACCCCCTGTTGGGTACTTGACGTCATTGCTTTTCTTGCAGTGGCGTGCAAGGGGCGTGAATCAGTGGAGGAAATACCACTCTGGCAATTAAATAATTAATTTAATTAACCTATGACTACTGTGGATTGGCACGCTGTATTTGAGGTAAAGTATTAAAAAAAAAAACTCGACCTCTTTAAACAGCTTAGAAAACGGATATTTTGTGGACGGATATCTGTGTCTACACTCTTTGCCAACCAAATTGGGTAAATAGAAATATGCTATGGAGAAGATCCTTCCGCGGATGTAAAGAGTTCCATAAATTATTTGTGAATCCACCGAGAAAACATGTGTGAAACATTAATTTCATTTAAGGTCTAACAGATTTGAATATTAATTGAGAAAATTTCGTGATTTTTATCAGACTAAAAAGTGTATTTTGGTTAAATTGTATTAAGGTCATTTTGCATATAAATATTACTTCCAACTACCGGACCAATCGCGCTTTTCCCCCTGCCTTTTAACTACTATTTGTTTTTACCCAAGTAAGGTTGGCACGGAGTGTAGTGAAAATAGTTTCACTCTTACAAATGTCTTACATCTTAGTCAGCTAAGTGCAAGTTTATTTCCAAAACGCAATCAAACGGCATACTTTTCTCCATATATATTTTTATTGTGTGGTTTTAAGGAAATTGCATTGGTATATTATCCATTTCCATAACAATGAAAGGTCAATTTTGAAATTACCGATATAGTTTAAACACATTTGCTTGTCTACGTAAAAATGTAAAGCAATTTGATTTTTATAGGTTTTTTATTGGGTTTTTTAATGGATATATCATTGAAAGTTAGTTAGATGGAAATCCATTTTTATGTCCGAATGTTTATTTATTACACTATTGTTATGCCATTTCCAGAATTCGGACCACTTGTACACACAGTTATATAAACCTTTACGCTTAAGATGAGTCAGAATTTTTAGTTTAAATTTGTTTATTAACATTTTTAATCCACCTTAGTACCATTTATAATATATTTGTAAAAACAGCTGGGGTGAAATTATTCACCATATTTTCGGTATTCGGTTGAACCATTTTTCAAGTTTTAGAAACAAAAACCTGAAAAATTGTTCAACCAAATTTCGAATATGCACTGTAAAAACACCTGTTGTTTTTACAGTTAATTACCATATTTTTACAGTTAAAAATTGTTCTTTAGAAAAACAGTAAAAAATTGTTTTATCTTCGTTAACACAACGTCACACTCACAACGCGTCAAATGCACCAGCCTGGGAAATTTGAGGACTTCCAGGAACATCTTGCATGCGAGCCCAATACTGAACCGCCTGCGACAAAGTACTTACTCGGTCGCGAGGACTACACTCTAAAAAATGAATGCTCAAAAACGACGAAATTTTCCTTAATTTTGACGATTCCTATACTGGCAAATGCTCCGAGTTTTTGTTTCCTCAAAGTGAGGAAATTTGAATCGTCATTTTTATGAGGATTTGAATGTCGTCTAATCTAAAGAAATATTTCGTCATTTTTGAGCAAGTGAGTACAACAATGAGATTCAGTTTCCTCAAAATCAAGATACAGAATCGTCAAATCACGATCGTAAAAGTGAGGATTCCCGTTTACTCAAAACTCACGGGATAGTGTGACGAAACAATCCTATAAATGAACGAAATGCGGCTTGAGGATTCATGAATCGTCAAAAATGAAAGTGTTATTTCTGAGAGTGTAGTATTGTGTATTTTATTTTGGCAGGGATGAACAGTTAAATTAGCCGGGTCCCTGTTAAAATTACAGTTTTCCAAAAAGAAAATTACAGTTTTAAACTATAAAAAACAGTTATTAACTGGCGTCAAATTTGACAGTTTTTAACTGTTAAAGCAACAGAGTTATTTCACAGTGTGGTAAAACATTTCCCTACACAGCATTGCAGCATACGAGTAACAATATTTTTGGTCCTTGTGACCCCTGGCGTTGTTCTGTCGATTGTATTATTACTTATGTATTTGTTTTCCCCTCAAATTGATGTCTGTCATTTTTTTGTGCAATAAAATTATTATTATAAATTATTATTAGTTTTCTTAGATCAGGCCCTAGATACGACCAAATGTCGTAAAATGGAGATCCGAAGTCTTTCAATGTGTCTGTGCCTCTGATCCCTGTCTTTGGAGTTCCTTGACATCTCATATGTCATACATCTAACTTAAAGAAAGTAGCCAGAATACCACCACATCCTTTACTCATGGATGCTGAACAAACAAAACGAAGTTACATATAAAAACCACATCATAAAAACGAAACGTCCGATTCACCCACACTTCGCGACATATGTGAAACCACAACAGCAGTAGAAAAATAAAGATCTTAGTAGAAGAACGTGCTAAGTGACGAAAAGGTGAAAACGAGAAAATGAGCATAAAGTTTTCCGATTGCCCTCTTTATGATTACCCCCTTTAATGATTAATTTTTCAAAGCAATTTATTTATATATTTAAGTGTACTAATATTATTGTACTTTGAATACTGCCAAAAACGTAATTTCACAACAGTTAATAACCTCACTCTTTAATTTGGAATTCACTTTTACTACTGTCATCTATCAGGATTATTAGTAACTAAAACTTCAAAATAGAATGTAATAGATAAAACACACTCAAATCTGTTGAGAGGGACCTCTAAGTTAATAGAATAAAGTGGATTTTGTTACTTGTTGCCAAACGGTAACAGTATGCATTAGAGGGTTAAATCCGTTAAAAAAAGGTACTTGCTAACAATTAAAAATCTATTTAAATTTATGAAAAGGGGGAATTTGTTTTCTTTAAAGGATGAAATTATATGTTCGTGGACACAAAAATCTCAATTTTTGCAGGAATGTCGCTTAGCACGTTCTTCCACTAAGCTCGTCAAACTTCGAATTGCGGTCTCTAATTTCCGGCAATAAAAAAAAAGTTCATCTTATTTGGTCTTTTTCAGAGAAATGATGATTCATCTTCCTATCTTTTTAGAAATGAAATTTTTTTTACTCTGTTTCTAGTGATAATGAAAATTTGATTGATTTAAACCGCAAAAAGGAAGTGTCATTGAATTGACGCCATCTCGTTGAACGCATCGCAATTGGCATATAAACAGCATTAAAAACGTAGGTAAACTCACCCATATCTCTAATATGTAATAACTAGGGGGTAAAGCAAAGCCCCGTGCTCGCTACCGCTCGCCAACCCCCGGGATGTGCTACGCAATTCCTATTTATTTGCTCCGCAAACAAACATGCAAGACTAATATGAGGATACTGTCAATGCAGAAATGCTCATCTATACAATCTGGCTAGTTTCCGTGGGACTGCTCCAGGGCATCACGTAGCTATAGAGCTAAGCAACGAGCTCTACCAAAGCCACGGGAAAAGCAGCCCCGGCACAAAACAAGCACACCGCCACACTTTCAGCGTTTCTGATTGGCTGAAGCCGCGTAAGTCACGTGGCTTTCAAGCGTCCGACAATTACAATGTTATATTATATAGAGATATTTTAGTCATGAATCCATTTTTAAGAAATGATTTTAGACATTAGATTGGACAACTTGTAATTTTGGTAAATAGACGAACGCTTTTTTTACATGCCCAAGGCAATTTAGTGCCAATTGCGTTCCCTCTAGACCAATAGCGATCCTACCTGCGTTCACCAAGCTGAAGACCTTGATGAATTCGGGTTGCCATCCATACCTCCAGTCCAAAGTTATCAAGACTGTTTAAATAACGTCGAACTAGAGCTACACGAGGGCTATGCGGGACGGGTCTCGTAATTTAGATCTACAGTCAAGTGACAAGCCAGCCCATGAGTAAAACAACCATCTCGACTTTTAGGAGCTACATCGTACGCAGCGTTGGGAGTTTGGAGCATAAATAAAGGGCACTTCCTCCACACGGAAGAATATTCGGCGGCCGTTTCGGTTTCACCCACATTTACAGGTCGGCAGATTATTTGGCAATGCCCGGGCCTCAACCTGGGACCTTTCGCATTCAAGGCAAGTGTCTTACCGACTGGGCTCTCCAGTTCTTTGTCACGACTCTGTCTACGTCAGTAAAGCTCAAATCTAGTGCCTCTACACTCCTTGCCAACCTAAGCTAGAAACCTAAGTTGGGTAAATAGAAATATGTTATGAAGAAGATCCTTCCGCTCATGTAAGGAGTTCCATAAATTATTTGCGAATCCATCCAGAAAACAAGTGTAAAAAAAATAATTTCGGTTAAGGTCTAACAGATTTGAATATTATTTGAGAAAATTCGGCAATTTTATCATAATAAAAAGTGTATTTTGGTTACATTGTATTCAGATCATTTTGTATATAAATATTACCTTACAAGAGTTTCCTACCAACGGACCAATCGCGCTTTTCCCTCAGCCTTTATACTCTTTGTTTTTACCAAAGTTGGGTTTTCATGGAGTATAGTTATTTCATATAAACACATCTCATCTGCAATCAGTGAGTGTTTGGCATCTTGGCCGAATGACTTGGCTTCGTTTCCCATGCTCCCAGTCGGACCAGTCCATTAACCCTTATCTCTGGGAACCCTTTGTTTATGCAATCCAAGACCAGCCACAATCGGAGGGGGGAGGCAGTAAAACCCCTCCCTATCAGCGCCTCGCAGTGCCAAAGTTCGTGACCGACTAATTTCTTTTTCTCTTGAAGAAGTTAGGCCAGTTTTTGATGCTTTATCCATTAACTTCATGTATTTTTTGTTTATTCTTGTACATAAAAGCTTTTTTTTTACATGTTTGTTTGTTTTAGAAAATAATTTAGTAACCTTCACGGTCGAATGCATAATGCTGAATGGATAAAAACATATTTAGCTTTTAAAAATATTTTTTTGTAGTTTTCTCTCTCTTTCTTAAATTTTGGTTGTTCTCAATTACATTCAGTCAATATGAAATTTGTCAACCTTACCTTAACGAATACTGTGGCTTTGGAAAATAACATCGCCCCGTATTATCAAATACATAATATTGAATGGGAAAAAACATACTTTGCTTTTAAATATTTTTATATACTTATTTCTGTATAGTCTTAAATTGAAGTTGATCTTAATAACGAGCTTATTCGACTACGACATTTCTTACTATTATCCTTGAAATCAAGTATTGTTAGCTTAGTAATACTCTGATCACGGGCAAGTAAACCAATGCAACAAATGTGTTTCTATCAAGGTGCTGTTTAGTTTTATTTGCACTTTGTCGGTCTTACATTAATCACTAAATAGAAATCGATAATCTTACATCAGAAGTTTCGTGATCTGGAAGAATTTTTAATATTTTTAAAACAAACGTTGTTTAGGTAAATTCCAGTCATATTGTTTACTTAAAACGCTTATATCTCAAAATTTACTTTTTCAATGCTCATGTACCTTTTTCTCAAAATCTACTTTGAGTATCAGTTTGACATTTTTAATACGTATTTCAGAAGTTAGTTTCTAAAAACCGCTGGAAGGATTTGACTATAACTATCTCCCTTTTTTTCTTTTGAATATTATTGATGTTTTTTAGGTAAAAAAAAATCTGTAGTTTCACTTAAAAAAATAATTTAAAAACCAAACAAAAAATTTAGAAATTGCCTCATTAAAGTATAGTTAAGGTAGGCGAAAACCTAAAATTCTAAAATTTTTACTATTACTTTAATCTTTTCCAAATTTGGCATAGTGATTTCAAATATAATGAGCAATGCTTTTTAGGCAATTTTTAATATTTAAATAAAATTGATTTATTTTAAACGGTGTTTTTCACCTAAAAAAAGGGGGTTGCGCCAACACTTCTAGCATAAAAAGTTTTACATTAATTTACCTGAAATTTTTTACAGATGCTATTTCAATATATATCTGTGCCATGAACCTCTAACATCTGGTGTAAATATAAGTTTTTTTTAAAAAAATGTCCAAGTGTAAGTTAAACGAAAAAAATCCTTTTTTGGGGTTAATTTACATTTTTCTTAATAACTTCTTTTCTTGTAATTTGTATACAACTCTAGAGGGTCATTGCATGCATCAGTTCAAAACGAAGAATGTAACACATAATTAATGTTTATAGGATGAAAAATCAATGTGCTAGACTTGTTAGCGCAAACCTCTTTTTTTAGTAGAAAAAACATCGTTTAAAATAAAAAAAAATATATTTAAATTTTAAAAAATGCCGTAATAGTATTGTTTATTATATTTGGAACCACTATGCCAAGTTTGGAAAAGATTAAAGTAATAGTACAAATTTTAGAATTTGGGGGAATTTTGGGTATTCGCCTACCTTAAACATCCATTTAACAACTCGTTAAAAGTTCATTAAAAAGTCCCCAATAGATTTTGAGAAAAAATTACATAAAAAAAGGTCATTTTATCATGGGCTTCAATAGAGGGTTCCGGTCTTCCTTAATGGTCTCTGTGTTCATAAAAGCCCTCTCCACATTAATGAGGAAGTCCAATGATACGGGGCATCCTAGAGGAATTAATTGTTCGCTTGCCTCTCGTCTCGTCACACATTTGACATTTCAGAAGCAGGCTTTGTTTGAACGGTAGAAAGTATCTTATATGGTTGATTCCACGAAAATGCGCCAGGACATCATTTTTTAAATTTCATTTTTTTTATTGTAAACAAAATCTACTCGGCAATAATTCTTGACATTTTTTTATACCCTAAAATAAACAGTTCGTAAAAAATTCGAACATTAAATTTAAAATTTGAGTTAAATATAAAACATCAAAACTTTGTCATATCTGTCACATTTGTCAGGTCAGTCACGCTAATAAATATTTATAATATTTTACTATTTATAAATTTCTTAATTTTTTTCTTTCTGGTTGGCACATCAGAATCTTATATTGATTCCAAAAAAATTCTGGACTTGAAATGCGTATACCAGTTAAGAGCAAATGGTAATAATATAAGGTCACTCAGAATCTGTGTCTCAATTTTGTCATGTCAGTCACGGCATGTTTTAACCCAATTAATTTTAAGAATTTTCTCTTGAATGAAAATTTCAGCGTTTTTTATAATCAAGACCTTTATTTGCATCACCCCATGGTGATTTTTTAACAGTCATTTAACATTTAGTACTTTTTAAGAGCCAAGAAAGTTGTCTTATGTAATGTCTGTCACGAATGGAATTAGCCATATACGACGGCTCGTCTAACTGCAATACTACTATAGTTACTTATGGCAAATCCCATGTAACTGTAATGCAAGTCACAATTTAACCCTTTCAGTCCCAGTGATGCCATTTGGCATCATCATGTTTCCAATCATAATTAAAAAAAAATAAATAATAGGGCTGACATCTATTAGGATTAATAAAAAATATTTTCAAAAAGAAAAAGTTGGAAGAATCGAATGATGTGGTTTTTGTTACCGTAAATGACTATAGACGATCAGACAAAAATTTCTAAAATGATGATGTCATTGGGACTGAAAAGGTTAATCCCATTAAATCATTTTAAATTTGAAAAGTAAATCACTAATTATTCAGAACTGCACCATAGTGTTTTTATAAGATTTTGTTCTTTTAATAAAAGGCGGAAGGGAAAAAAATCTGTTGTATATAATTATTCATGACTATTTAGTTTTTACTACTACAAATCTACGAATATCGGAATGCATAAGAAAATCTTGATTTTGCATACTTGTTCTTGGTTAAACTAAAGAATCGTGGTCGTATTTTTATGGTATTCTTTTAAAATTTTAGAATTAAATTTTATTTTTTCGCAGCACTTTTATCTTTAAAATGTTGGCAACACTGATCCCATAACCTTCCAAATTGGACAATATGGCGGCCTCCGTGCTCGTCAAGTCGTTAGCATTTCTTCGGCATTTTAACGCTCCACTTTTTTTAATAAATCTTGTCTGCAATTTAATGAATTTTTCCGTTGTTTTAAGTCGGCCATTTTGAAATTAGGTAGTATTTTTTTGTCATTTCGAGATGGCAGACATTTTCAAAAAGCCGCCAAATCAGGCCACGATTCTTTAGTTTAACCATTTTCTTTCCGTAATTTAGCAAGTCTCTTATCCATTGATTTTAAAATCTGTTGAATGTTTGGAATTCATTTTGTGTCATGAATATCATTGTAACCATGACAACGAAAAATGAATTCTTTAGTTCCCTGGGAATTCCTTGAAGTCGTTATCTATTTTATATTAGTCATCCTTGGTGTTACGTTAATTCACCCAACTACGGCATTTTCTAACGCACTTTTAAAAGATATAAAACAATTGTTTACTCAATACTATTTATGTTTGACTGTGTGTCTGTTATCTCCATTTCAACCACAAAACGGAGAGATATGAAAATAAGTATTGAAATATGCAGAATGGAAATGTTTTTTTTGCTACTTTAAAAGTTTCTGCTTGTTTTGGTTTGAAAATTCTGATTTTTTTTTTTTTAAACCTATCTTATACAATTAACCTGGATCCAAACGTTTTTGTAATACCTTGCTGATCGGGCGAAATAACAAATCGAAATTGAGTAAAAACGAAGAAAATTGCCCATCGGCAAGAAAATTTGGCACACGAAAATTAGCTTTCTGAAAAAGGCAAGTTTATTGAAATAAGCAAAATAAAAGAAAAATGAAGACCACAGTCTTGAACAATTTATGCAGGAAAAAATAAGTTAGACGAAAAACGAATTAAAATAACTTAAAAGTTAGCGTTTCGATTGGGAAATGAAGATGTTAATGTTATTCACAAAATCATCGCTAATGTGTTAATTGGAAATATTTTAATTTAAATATATTAATTATGTAGTAAGTGTGTTTACAAATCATATCACACTAGTGAATAAAGTGATAATACACGACAACATCAAAAGGCGAGAGAACTTGACAAAACAAACAGTTCGCGGTAAGACTTGCTTTATCATGTTTGCGCTTGCTTCATCTTAGGTTGATGGCTTCTGTGGTAGCATAAGCTTACTGCAGTGAAAGTAGTTTTACAGAACACTCAATGATTAGCAGGAAATACCTTTTTTTTTACATTTAAAAAAGTCACAATAAAAATTTTTCGTCGTTGCATTTCAATTGTCTCTATGACGCATTTTACTTTAGGTAAGGTTGAGTCGTCACACTAGAGCTACGCTAAGGCTATTTTAATGTATTTTATAAGCTATAATTCTGACTATTTACACTCTTAAAACAAACGAGTGAATTTAACTCAATCTGAGTAATTTTCACTCCTCCAGTCTTGAAAATGCACTTCTCCGAAAGGAGTGGATCCTTTGTGTGCTAAACCTCCAACAGGATCACTCCAAACGAGTGATTTTAACTCAGTCTGAGTTAATATTCACTCCTTTCCAGTGTCGAAAATGCTCTTCTCCAACTGGAGTGGATTTCACTCTTTTGTTTTAAAAGTGTAGTTGCTGATCTTAAAGCGAAAGGGCTAATTCTGAGAAAATAAATAATAAAGCGAAAAGGCTGTTTTCTTTTTGAGGGAGCGGGCGGCTGAATGGTCAGAGAGCTGGCCACGGAGTCAGAAGGTCGCGGGTTCGATTCCAGACGCATGAGTATGGATGTTTTGTTGCTTGAGTACACTCTTAAAACAAAAGAGTGAAATCCACTCCAGTTGGAGAAGTGAATTTTCGACACTGGAAAGGAGTGGATATTATCTCAGACTGAGTTAAAATCACTCGTTTGGAGTGATGCTGTCGGAGGTTTAACACGCAAAGGATCCACTCCAAAAGGAGAAGTGCATTTTCCAGTCTGGAGGAGTGAAATCCACTCAGACTGAGTTAAATTAGGAGTGTTTGTTTTAAGAGTGTACACTGCTATATACGTGCTCGTTTGTGTGGATTTGAAAGTCCTGACGCCACGTATCGTACGATGTCGCTCGATGGTTGCGTTGGGTGCCCATTCAGGTGCCGGACTCGTCACTTGAAAGGGTTCTGAATTACGAGGTGCGGTTGGCTGTGTTTTAGATCCGGATGGAGGCTAGAAATAGACAGCCTAAAGACGCAAACCAACATACCACCTTCCAATTGCTTGGCCGGCCCGTGGCAGAGTGGTTAGGGCAGCCTAGAGATTCCAACTTTCTCAGGAGTGCGGGAGCAAATCCCACCTATTGCCAGTCATTTTATAAATCGGATCTGTGCTGGAAATAATAGAAAAATTCTCCATTCATCACAGATGGGCCCGAATGCACTGGGACAGACGTGCTCGTTAAGTCTGTGGAGTCCAAGTCCTGACAAAGTTAGCGTACGATGTCGCTCGAAGTTCCGTTGGGTGCCCGCTCAGGTATCGACATCGTCACTTGACCAGGGTTCTAAATTACGAGTCGTTATTGGTTGTGTTAAAGCTCCCAAGGGAGGAGAGAAATAGGCGACCGGAAACGACTACACTACACCTCCTGTTGATGTTGATATTAAAGGGATTTTATAGTCGAATAATCATTAGGCGCGTTTACATGAGCCATCGAATTCATGGATTGAAGAACAAACTCAGCAGCATTTTTTCCTCTTAACGATTTTCACCCAGGCAGAACCGGAATTGCAGGGTTCATTGGGGGTTTTTCAAACTCTCCAATGAAGGAGGGTTTGATGTTTCATACCATGGATTCGGCCACAGACTATCATTTGGGTTAGAAATCCTGCTCTACCTCTTTTTCCCCTATTGGGGATTTTGGCATTCCATGGATTCGATGGCTCATGTAAATGTGCCTTATATGAGCCATCGAATCGATGGAATGCCAAACCCTCCATTAAGGAAAAAAGATCGAGCAGGATTTCTACCCAAATGATAGTCTGTAGCCCAATCCATGGAATGAAATATCAAACCGTCTTTCATTGTAGATTTTGCGAAACCCCCCCCCCCCCCCAATGAACCCTGCAATTCCGGTTCTGCCTGGGCGAAAATCTGCAAGATGGAAAAATTGGAGAGTTTGCTCTTCATTCCATGGATTCGATGGCACATGTAAACGCGCCCACAATCTCTTTGCCTAGGCCCTAGGGAATGGGCGAAATCAAATGTCACTGTTCAATTTGGTGGTTCACTGGATCAGGTGCTTAAAGTCTCTTGTTAATAGCTCTTATACGACGCTAATCCTTTCTAACAAATTCAACTTCTGTTAATCCAATTATCATACACAGAGCGAGTTGACTCCCTAACGATATGAAGTATTCAAAGTCTGATTTTCCGGTAGATAAGATAATCTTATCTCTCCGCTTATCTCTTGACGAAATTTGCCATTGTGTTGCTGCTGGAAAAGGGGGAACAGGATTGGGGTTTTTGTTTCTATGGTTTTCACTATCGGAATTATGAAAGTGAAACTAAATTTTAAAATTATAAATTCTATATTGTCTTGTAATCTATGATACCAATGGTACATTTAGTATCAATCTTTTATTATTATGCAATTATTTTAATTATTGTGTAGTGTGTACTGGCGGTATTTGAAAGTATGCACTGCGGCAATTAATAGGGGATTTAATAATTGAATTTTCCACAAAGAATTATATTTTATCTCTAACATATAATATACACTCTTAAAACAAACGAGCGATTTTAAATCAGTCTAAATTAATGTTCACTCATTCCAGTGTCGAAAATGCACTTCCCCTATAGGAGTGGATTTCACTCCTTTGTTAAGTCAAACCTCCGACAGGATCACTCCAAACGAGTGATTTTAACTCCGTCTGAGTTAGTTTTTACTCAGCAAGAGTTAATTTTCACTCCTTTCCAGTGTCGAAAACTCACTTCTCTTATGGGAGTGGATTTCACTCTTTTGTTTTAAGAGTGTAGCTTTTTGGTGTATACTTAAAAAACTAAATGAAATTATCAAATAAAAACTAATTTAGTACCTTTTAATTTTTGGGAAAACGTTGTGGTCTGTTAGAAAACAGAAAGGTATACAAAATTAATAAAAAAAAATCGTTTTATAACATTTGCAAGAATTGATAATTTGCAACTTCCATCTCTCTCTGTTTGAGGAAAATTTAAACTTTAGAGGGAATTTATTGGTGAGAGAGGTTTTAGGCGTATATTTTAAATCTATAAAGTATAACACAATATCTACTTTACCTTCACTCATACTTAATTAGGAAAATAATTACTTATTTAAGTCTTAAATTTTCTGGTACTTTTGGATTATCGCGTTGACCATTTTCTAAAAACCCAATATTATCTAATATTTATATATCTGGTTATTATACTTTTTTACTTGTGTACTATTGTGATTTGTTAAATTTATTGTGTTTACAATTCCAATGTTTATTTTTGAAATTTCAATGTTTAAATCGAAAAAAAATATTAGCGTTGGCAATTCGACGAGATAATTCCAAATTACCAAATTTCCTTATTTTTGTAAAGTAAACAAAATTAAGTCCCCTCATTTCATAGCCCAAACCAGTCAAAATTCTTTTTAAAAATCACCACTAAACCTAAAAAAAGCAATCCATCGCCAAATGTGACAACCCCTGCGAATCCCCGTTTGAAGTTTACCGATCCAATTTCATTCAGATCTCAAAACATCTGTTGGTATCACGGCCTTCGCTCGTTCTAAACCCGGCTCCGGAACTTGGAACACATGTTGGCTGTTTAGAACACCGACGTATTTTCATATTTTTCCGTGATTTTTATAAAATCGTGAAACACAATTGCGTGAAAACAACATCTGGGCTCGGATACTGTGTGCTGCAGGAACTGTGTTTTGTTTGTGCGATAAATGGAATTTGCTCTGGAACGTTTTTCGGCTGAGTTTCGTGCATTAGGTAAGTTTGTCTTGTTTTGAATATGCAATCGATTGTTATGGGTTTTTATGCTCGTTTTGTATTATTTGTTTTATGTTTGGTTCCGATTCGAATTTGTTTTGTGGATTATTACAGATCGGTATTATTATGTTTGTTTAAAAATGACTAGCCGTTTTGTAAAATAAAATCTACGAAGCTCATATCGTTGGTTAGAAATAAAACAACCTGAATTATTGAAAAGAAATAATACAATTTCCTAAATTTATATATTGAAAGGAGTGCACAAAAAAATTTTACTTAAAAAAACTGGTGTCTGATAGCAATGCATTGGATTCATATATATCATAACGTACAACGTAATTAAAATTTATTAAACCTTTGTTTTAGCTGGATTTGTATTAAAATGTCAATTTGAGAGGTTTTAAAATAAGGTCAAGAGGTAACTTAAACCATTCTTTGCATATATTATTTTTTTAAAAACTTATGAAGCAATTGGTTATTCGTTTCGTGTTATGACTTGAATGTTTCAAAATTCATAAATACATAGACTTTCTAACACTATTGAGCCAACATTATAATAAACTATTTATTCAACTAATTATTTTTTTAATTTTCTATTGCTCGATGAGTTAGTTGATTTCAGTATTATTAATTTATCGATTGTCAATCATAATCAATCGCTTCATTCTTATCTTCAACTAGATTAGTTGTTAAGTTACGGCTTGTTTATGGTGAGTAATGCTCCTTATCTGAAAAAACGTATGTGAAGTATTGCAAACAACGGGCAATACTCGCAATACGCTCGAAATTTGCTATAAATAAATAATCAACATCCCATTGATATTTTAAATTTTAAATATACGTGCAACTGTGAATTCCTATAAATAATAATTTGTAATAAGGGTTGTTCATGGGTTAATATTAAGGAAATTGTCAATTTGCGCCCTGACCGATTTTTTAATATTATTTTTAAAAAATAGTCTCTTAAAGTTTTTTTTACTTAGTAAAGACTTTTTTGCTTTTAATCCTAATAAAATCATCATATTTTGTGTTTCTTTCTTGCTGGGAAAGATTTTGAAGTATTCAAAATCGTGCCACAACTAGCGATGCTGCAGGTGGCATCTACTCCAACAGGTATTAGGAACTCGTGTGCCGAATTTGAAGTCCATGACTCTTTTAATTCAAGCTGTAGAGTGATTCCAGACAGACAGAAAGTCTGACAGACAGACCGAATGTTCAAAAACCTCTTTTTCTGAATCGGCAAACTCCAAAACGTTTTTAAAAAAAAACCCTCGAATATCCATTTTGGATTTTCGTCCCCATCGCAACAGGTTCCATCACCTTTTATTTCATTTTTGGTAAATTGAAAGAAAAAAATAAAATTTCTAGTCTAACTCTTGAAAAAAATCCTTCCGAATTTGATCGATTTCATGGCCATTGTTCTTGGGCAACAATAGATCTATTATTAAAAAAAAAAAGCTGATGCATTGTGTTGACTTAGACTGAAATACGAACAGACACATCAAGCACTTTTTACAATAGAATTACCTGGCGCATTTTAATTTGCAGTTCCACACGTTAGCGGAGCACTTTTACCCATTGTTTGGATCGTGTTTTGCAAATTTGTTGGTTTGTTCAAACATCCTGAGCAATCGACTTTCATGTGTTTCAATTCATGTAAACAGTAAGCGATGCGTGTTATGAATCGATTGCACTTGATTTCGAATAACATTCTACCACGTTTCAATATACAATTGAAGTTAGTTTATTCCATTTCCTATTTACGCGATCCATTAAAAAAACAAAGCAAAAAAATAATTTGGATTGGACGTCGTAGTAGTTTTTAAATTAGAATTACCTTTTCTGAAATTTAAGTTCAAAAGCATGACGCTGTTCCAAGTTCATATTGACATAGCTCTAATATAGTTACTTACTGACTTTCAACAAAGATATATTATCTTTTTGTATATGCATAAATCCTAATACTGGGTTTACATAAGTCGAGCGGCTGCTGGAAGCAGACGCTCGAAGCACTTTGACCTTTGGTTGGCGAGAAATTGGCGAGTGAGATTGTATAGCGCGGCGATTTGATGATTTGACTAAATTGAATTCACGATGTAGGATCAATTAAAAAAGAGAGAAACCGCCAAGATAGTTGCCATTTACCTTATGGTAACCATTTCCTTTGATCTCAGGGCAGAAAACCGAAAAAAGATGGGTTGGTGGCCTTGAGAGCCGGCTTCAGCGGATGTGCGAATAAATACGTATAAAGCGGTTACCTTGAGATTCTCAAGGCCGCTGCTAGAAGTAAATGCTAGAGGTATGTAAACGCGGTATAATAATTCAAAAACGCCAAAATGGGAGATAAGATTTTCTTTCTTGCAACGGCAGCAAAGAGCTAAAGCATTAATTTTCAAATCACAACCTCAGCGAATGTATTGCTTTGCCGTGTAATCATTTCTCCTCCAAGTATTATAATCGTCATAATAACAAAATAAAATCGATTATAAAACGAAAATAGCGAAAAATTGATTAATAATTAAATTACCAGTCGATATTTTTAGTTTTATTTATCTACTGGTTATTTAATTATTAATCGAAATAGCGATTAAGCGATTAATTATTAAAAAACCAGTCGATATTTCTAATTGTTTTATTTTGCTGCTACCCCTTTACGACCTGAGCTACACAATTGGGCTGGAACAAAAGAGAATGTTCAAGCTTTTCAAAAATATCGAAGCAGCTGACTTGAATCATTCGTTATTTGAAAAAAAAAAAAATGAAATGACGTGGTTTTTAAGGACAAGCTGATATTGATGCTGTTTAAGGCATCTGTTTCGATAAAACTCTTAACATTTAGTCTCGTAACCTTAAATCAGCTCCATCTGAAGGGGCTTATAGGCTTATGACGATTTCTTATATGAAGAGTACACGGGAAGAACCGACTGATTTATTAGGCAGAAGCCCGCAATTGTCTACTTGGCGGACATTGGCGGCAGAAAACCGGTTTCTCTCTTTCTTCTTCGCTTAGTCCAAGCGCCGGGATCGTCGATCGCCTGAATCTTGGTAGCTAGGAATCACAGAGATAGTAGTTAAAGTATTAGAGTGGAAGATCACGTGACCTACAAAACTGGCTTCTTTGGGGCTTCCTTAACTGCGCGCCCCGTCGTTAGCATTGGAGGTCACGTGATCTGCCACTCTTTTACTTAAACTATGATCTCTGTGGTAGGAACTGGTTTCCTTACACAAGTTTAGGCGATCACTCGCTATCATCGCCAAAGTGGCCTGCTAAGGAAACTTCTCTACAAAATCAATCGGGTTTTCCCGTGTACTCTTCATATGACTGTTCAAAAATGTTTTCATGGAAAAGCAATACCAATGTTCGTAAGCCTCCTGAAATTCCTGAAAAACTCCTGAATTTCTTATTTTTTTCCCAAAGGGCCCTTATAACTCCTAAATTTTGTGTCTCATGCATCTCCTGATTTTTTTCCCACCTCTCCTGAAAAATTTATGTCAAAAATCGTTTTTCACCAGTAATTTATTCGGATTAAGTCTACTAAGCATGCACAGTAGGAAAAAGTTGTTGGAATATCGTGATACTAGTTAACCCTTTCAGTCCCAAAAATTTACTACACTTCAGAAACATCTGATATTCACAGAATAAGCTTATTTTAGGTCAAATATACGAATTCCATAAGAAAAGAAAATCCATTTAAATTTTTTATATGGTTTTTGAAACAAAGCCACAATTCTTTAACTGTGGACAACAACAAAATAAAAATATATATACTACCTAAAAACACTTCGAGTTATATATTTTAAGGTATCTGACCATATAATTAAACAAAAATTAGTAATTATTTTAACCGAAATAGTTTAAATTGTGTTTTAAATATATGGAACTGAAGTGAACTTATCAAAAATCAGGAGAAACGCCTGTTGACTATTTTCTAAATAAAAAAATTAGTAGTTCTGACTTCTATTGAGATTAAAGTAAAATTTTGTCTGATAGAACAAAGTGTGAAGAATCGAATGATGTGTGTTTGGATGTCTTACCGAGACATAAACATTTTGAAAAAAATATTAAAAGTGATGATGCCAAATGGCATCACTGGGACTGAAAGGGTTATTGTCCCAGAATGCACACCAAAGAAGCACCAAACAACTCAAAGAAGATATTTTTCTTCTGTTTCATGATTTTTAGTGCAGTGAACTCCCTAGATTAATACAACAATAAATAAAATATTCAATTTTATTCTTCTTTACTCTCCTGAATTTACATTGCTGCACTCCTGAAAAGCTCATTAGAAACTCTTAAATTTTAAATTTCACTATCATAATTCATAGATAGAGTATGAATCCTGAATACCCACGCATAGGCTGATGTTTCCAAACCTAAAGCTTTATTGAAAACTAAAGCTTAAAGAATTCGAAACTGAGTTTCGAAACTAAAGCTCCATCAAAGGGTAAAATACCATGAAGCGTGGCCTGAAGCTCTGTCGGCATGGCAACCAAGGCTTGACTAACGTCCTTGACAAGGACTTCCCTTGCAAATTAGCTTAATTGGCTTGAGATTGCTGTAAGTGACACTATATTAAGTTTGAATCAAATTGTTTAGGAAATTAAATAGGTCTATGGTGGTAACATAGAGAAAATATAATGGTTGGAATTTAAAAAAAAAAAAAATTCTTCCATGTCTGATCGTTAGGACAAGAAGATGTCATGGTTGTCCACCATTTTGTAGCTATTGCGTCATGCAAACGTCTAAATGACTTAATAGTTGCCAAATTACGGTCGTCGAAATTGCGTTGTTGTAGTTAAAGGAAATGTCCAAATGACGTTATAGTCGCAAGTCGCCACTTGTCGCCTAACTTGCTATGTCGTTTTTTTCCCCTTTCAAAAAAGGTGTCCATACTGAGTTTTTACGTCATTCAAAAATAGTAACTTTGGCAGTTAAATTACGATGTGTTTTGCTATCTAGGACAACTTGCAAATGTCCAAATGACGTTATAGTCACCACTTAAAAAGCTATTTTTCCTCTTCAAAAAAGGTGTCCATACTGAGTTTTTACGTCAATCAACTTTGGCACTCAAATTACGATTTCTTATGCTATCTAGGGCAACTTGATCTAATTAATTTCTTATTTAGTTGCCCCTGTTGTTGATAAATGCTATTTTTTTCGTAAGAGTGTCGTTCAGTGTAAAAAAAAAAGAGATCAAAATTCAAAGGACGATTTCCTACACATTAACGACAGGGCCCTCCCAGCCCAGAAGTGTAGTAGGGTGCCTTCGGGGCCTACCAGGTTCGGGTCCGGGCATTGCCAAAATAACTGCCGACCTGCACGTAAAATTGTCGAAGTGCACGTTAAATATGTAAGTGTCGACTCTTCGTACGTTGTCGCCCTTAACGGTTGCGTTGGGTGCCTATTCAGGTGTTGGCTCGTCACTTAACTGTGGTTCTAAAATACGACACCCAATAGCCCTCGTGAAGCTCTAGTGCGACGATAATTCAAAACCTAACCTAACTTAATCTTCCACCGACCTATCAGAAGCTAAGATTTTCATTAGAAAGGTATAAAAAGGTCAACTTTAAAATGTGATGACTAAACAGTTTCTGTGGGAACTATTGATCTAGGAGACTGTAAGTCGCCGACATAGTGAGGTTGGGATGTTAAAGTACTAAGTGTTATTAAGGATATGTGAAATAGGTAATAAGTTTAATTGGGGTTAAAAACCTAACTTTTAGAGGGGGTTTAAGTTATAATATGTCATATATTTTGCGAGTCAATTGTTAGTTCCAATCTTATTGAACCAACTCAGGGCTGTGTCGTCACGTGTGGATGCGGCTTAACGCGTCGCGCGTCGAGAGTAATTTCTCGTCAGACATTCCGAGAAGTATTTTTTACTGACATTTCTTTTGTTTTCCGGGTTCTCATGACCTTTATTTTTTTGTCGTTTGTATTGAAATTGCTGCCCTTTTCGTTTTGACAGTGATTCATTATTATGAGGCAATGTTCCTCCGCTTTAGAGGGGGCTGGGGGAGCCCAGTAGTATCTTTGTGCCTTGCATGCCAAAAGTCCAAGGTTCGGGCCTGGGAAATGCGTAAATAACTGCTGATCAAGGGGAGCATGCGGAAGGTCCCAGGTTCGGTCCGGGCGTCGCCAAAATAATTGCCGATCTATAAACGGCCTGTGCAGCCAAAAATGTCCGACGAATAATCTGCCGTGATAAGGTAAACTGCAGTAATCGCCACAATGAGTTGCACCATTTTTGCTCTAAAATAAAATAAAAAGTTCCAGTATATTTTCTTACCGGTTGAAGTAATTGAGTGCTTGCAACAAAGGTCCAAGTCACTAGATAGAAGATACTGCAGTTTACCTTATCACGGCAGTAATACCCCATGTAGAGGGAGTGCACGTTCAATATGTCCCAATGCTGCGTACGATGTCGCCCTTAACTGTTGCTTTGGGTGCCTACTCAAACGTCGGCTCGTCATTTGACTGTGGTTCTAAATTATGACGCCTGTCGCCGATAGCCCTCGTGTAGCTCTAGTACGACGATAATTTAAACCAAACAACCAAACTTAAATAACTGCCCCTTGTGTAGCTCTAGTGTGGCGATAATTCAAACTAACTTAAATAATTGCCTACCTATGAATGCTTTGTGCAGCCAAAAAGTCCCTATAATAGTACCCCGTGTAGGAGGAGTGCATGTTAACTATTTTACAAGTCCCAACGCTGCGTACGATGTCGCCCTAAAAAATTTTGCTTTCTGTGCCTACTCTGGCATCAGCTCGTCACTTGACTGTGGTTTTAAATTGCAACTTCGGTTGCCAATAGCCCTCATGTAGCTCTACTGCAACGATAATTCAAACTTCCTTGACCAATAATACTCCGTGTAGAGGCAGTGTACTTTAAATATGCTTTGATCCTTTCAGTCCCAGTAATGCCATTTGGCGTCATCATGTTTATGATCGTAATTGAAAAAATAATAGGTCTGACATCTATCATGGGATTAATAAAAAATATTTTCGAATCGAGAAAAGTTTAAAGAATCGAATGCTTTGCTTTTGTATATCATAAATGGTTATAGACGATTGTAAAAAAAATGATGATGCCAAATTGTCATTGGGACTGAAAGGGTTAAAGCACACACGCCGAGTTAGATGCGTTGGGTGAATTCTTGGGTGACGGCTCGTTGCCAAAAGTCCACGAGTAGCTCTTGTGCCCCGATAATTCAACTCACCCAACGTTCCTTTATAGAAAATAAATGATCATCATTCACATATTGAAATCGGAGCCCATTGCAGTTATGGATGAAATATTGATAAATGATAAGTAGATGAGATGTTTTAATAGTAAAATCTCGTTATGTCAGTCATGCGACTAAAGCCCATTTCTGCCCCACCCACTAGATTTTGTTCTTTAGTTGCGTCATTGTAGAAGTTCTGATAAGATTCTTCTATCCACCTTAAATTTGCTGAGGTTTTTTTTTGTTTGTTTTGGTTTCACTTTTTATATTGCTCACTTACTGATTCTCCGAATTCAAGTCTGCAATACCGGATTTTTAACTATTTTAACAATTTTCGTGTCATCTGTACCTATTTCCGGATTTATTCGGAGTGCGAAACATTAAAAAGTTCCTTGGTTAATGGTTATAGTTTAAAACCGAGTTAAATTCGGAGAATTGACAGATTGGTTAGTTGAACTAACGGCGCATTAGAGTCACCATTGGCAGGTCTTTTTTTTTTAGACAGGCAGAACAAACTACCTATGTATTGTGTTAGGTTGCTAATACATAACTAATTTCTCGTTTGGTCTACAAGTTATTATTTTTTCTGTTTAGAAAAACACTTTTTTTGTGGCTTGGTTCAAAATGAAAACTCAACCAATATTTTTTGGGTTATTCCTATTATTATTGGAGATTTTTGTCCCTGAATTTACACCAACAAATAAACAACCAAGAATCCAACAACCTTGAAGATGAGAGGTAATGGTCGTAGAACTCGTCGCAATGGAGTCGCTTTAATTAGTATTAGCGGCTAATGAAAGAACCCCCCTTTGACTTCCTGGTGGTTGGTGGTTGCAATACGAGATAAGCAGCGATTGGCTGCTTGATTTGAAATGGGAACTGCAAAAGAAAATGGTTTTTCCGAATTTATTTACTGCATGAAGAAGAGTATTCTTAACATATTGATGACGAATGGCAAGAAAATTTGCCACACGAAAACAAGCAATGTTTAAGTTTGCCAAAATTCAAAATGTAAGAAAAATAAATATATTGCATTAAATAATTGACTAATCCTGAATTTATGTAGGAAAAATTGATATTTATACGAAAAGGTGTTTAAAAAAACTTTTTTGAAAAGTTTTTATTTGGAAATGGTGTTAATGGTTATTCAGAAAGTTATTGTTAATGGAAAACGAACTTCAATTTATTTTTATTTTGTGAATGTTTTCTCAAACGAACGCTCTTTCGATTCCAAAACAATTATTATCAGAGGGTTAAAACAAAAAAAAAAATCTATACAATGTGTTAGAATCTAGCTCTGTGACTTAGTTCGTGTGTCGAAAGTCATGAAGTAAAACTATTTATATTAAAATACTGTTCATGAATGTTCTGTTTATGTCTTCCACTATAAACCAATCGGCGCCAGGGCAAGAGGGAGGCCCAAACTTCGATGGATTGACTGATTTTAAAACGATAAAAGTGCAAAACTGGAGGTCTTCCAAAACAAGATCAGAATGAAAGAAAATTCTGAAGAAGGCCCTGGCCCACAAAGGGCTGTCGAGCCAATAGAGAGAGTTCATGAATGTGATTATAACAAATCCGTTTCATAAAAAAAATTTCCGAAAAAGTTGTAGTTCTGAAAATGTTGTTGGAAGACATTGAACTTCAAAGGATGTCAACCAAAAGGATTCGAAAACGGAACAACATGGCAAAGATCAATTTATCGCAAACCAACATCTGCCGAACATCCTGAAAGTAAAAAGAACATCTTACAATTTTTAATTTTTCCACACAAAAAGGTTCGTGCAAGCTTTTCTAAATGTCTTTCCAAGTGTAAAAAAGGAACCACTCCACCTTTCTAAAGCACTGACTAAAAATGTGGAAGGTTGGCTAAAAGGTTGTCTTCCAATTTATCGGCGGCTGACCGTAGAATTTTCTTGTATTGTTCGAGTTCCTCGAGAAAGGAGTTCAGCCAACAGTGGCAAGATGGCCGAAGCGTATAACTTGCCAAACAAAAGATTGATTTGTAATCATTCAGTTCTGACAAGGACGCTCACGGGAACGAAAGGAAAAGTATGGGCGCGTTTCGAAATCAATTTGGTAAGATTCGGTGGAATTCGCATTGATATGAAAAGAATTAAGTTCTTTAAGAACGGCTTATATGGAATTTCTGTTCACAATCAAGCAAGTTTTTGGGCATTAATTTTGTAATATTTTTTTTTTTTTATGAAGGGAGAATCAAAAGGTTGCGAATCAATTGAATTTTTTTATGCTGTGGATTCAATTGTATTTAACTTACAACTAAAATATGTTCTTTTATTTGCTAGAATTCGCATTGAAAGTGATATATAAAGTGTGGAGTTTTCTTAAAGGACGGCTTATGGAATTTTCTTCTCGCAATCAAACCAGATTTTGGGTATTAATTTCATAACTTTTTTATGAAGGAATATTCAGAAAGTTTCGATCGCTAGACTTTTTTTATGCAGTGGATTCAATGGGCTTATTTCAACACTTTGTCAATGAAAGCAAAACAACCAATGAAATCGCTGTAAAGAGAGCGTGACATCATAAGAAATATTGCCATCATACTGAATTTAAAACTTGTTATTTTATTGGAAGTAAACAGAAACGAAAAAAAAAATCATTCTGTGTCAACACTTCCACTAAAATTCATGAAACTTAATCCACAAACGGAATGAAACCTACACAAAACCGCAACACGAAGTTCTTAATTTCTATTTCCGATGCTTTTATCAATTGAATTGCTCTCTAAAAAAATCGCATCCGGTCTTCAAAGAATAAAAAAAAAATGAAGCACCAATACTAATAAAACTAATTCGTCTCATCTCTGCAGAACAAAGTGAATGATGAGTGATGACGTCATGTCGGGAACTGTGATTTTTTTTCTTCTTCTGGGGTCACTAAGGGACATTGTCTCTCTGCAGCTGTTGCCATATGCAGTCGAGAAATCCTATACATGGCGGTTGTGATTGCAGCTTGATTGGACATGGACAGGTGGGGTTCTATAAAAAAAAAGAGCATATAATTAATAGCCTATAATAAAAATAGCTTATATAGGGGAGAGTGTTGTACCTTGGGACAATTTTTACATTTTAATTTTTTTCTTCAATAATTATAGTCAAAATAAACATTTAAAAGCAGCATTTCAACACACCAATATATTCCTCTACAATATATATATTTTTTAATTCTGGCAGCTTGAAATTAAAAAATTGCCACTCATTTAAAGTAGAGAGGATAAACTGTCCCAAGGTACAATATGATGTTGTATCTTGGGACATACTTTATAATTCAGTCAATAGTCATACACTTGAACTAATTTGTGTCAGGAAACAAACTTTATTGTTTTTTCAAGGAAATACACAAATAAAACTTCATAATTCAAGAATAATTTAAATTATACAGCAAAATTGCAAGTCCAAATTATTTAACATTATGTGATGATACAATATGCTTTACTGTCCCAAGGTACAATACACTACATGGTTTAAATAAAAGCAAGCTAGTGGCCAATCTAAATTCATTATCATTATTTTCTCATAACCAAAGTATTTTAAAATCTTCTCTTTTATGAAGAAAATAAAATGCAGTTTACTTTTGTAAAAGTACAAAGGTAAAAAATTATATTAGAATGAAAAAAATATTTACTTTTTGGTAATGAAATATTTTTTGTCACCAATTCATCAATTCAATGATGCTAGTGTTAAATTTTATTTTGATGATGTCTGTTGGTTAAGGCTACTATTAGAAATAAACAATGTATGAATATTGCCAATAGATTCTTAGAAATTGTCAGTGTCCCAAGGTACAACACTCTCCCCTATTTTATTTGTATCGTTGTCCAATATCGATTTTATGTATAAAGTAGAAGTAACACTTCATGACTTTCAATTACCCATCAACAAATTAATACATATATAACATAATTAAATGTAATAATATACCCTTATAAGGTAATTTCAATACTTTCTTTTACCAATAAGTTCCATGATAGCAATTCTCTGCGCATGCTCGATTTTCACGAAGACACGAAACCCTTAATAAGACGTCTGACAGGTACTGGGAAGTGGCATACCAAATTTGCAGTAGTAACTCTTTTAGTTTGAGCTGTAGAGTGGTTTCAGCCGATTCCGATAGTCTCGCAGACAGATACTAAAATCACTTATACAATCACAATAATATACAATCACAATAATCAATCACAAACAATCACAATACAATCATCTTATACCTTATAAAGTAATTTCAATGCCTCTTTCTAACCAGTAACTTCTATGATAGCAACTCTTTGCGCATGTTCGATTTTCACTAAGACACGAAACCTTTATTAAGACGTCTGACAGGTACTGGGAAGTGGCATACCAAATTTGTTGTAGTAACTCTTTTAGTTTGAGCTGTAGAGTGGTTTCAGCCGTCTGACCGACGGATGCTAAAATCACTTTAGAATCAGCTCCCTCGAAAAACGTGTAGAAAACGTAAAATTTCCTTTTTTTTTTATTTTCGCCCTCTAGCAATACTTTCATTAACCCTTTCACTACTGAAACGGCCCACGACGGCCGTCTGACTAAGGATTCGATAAGGATATTCCTATCACATATTACGAGGAAACAAAAATCCTTCGTAGCGGAAGGGTTAATCAATACCTAATATGAATCATTACCTAATATGAATCATTACCTTATCTTTCATATTAGGTAATTGAAAGTAAAAGATATTCACTAATCTTATTTTCTCCAACGATTTAAAAAAAATTTATATTGCTTTATATTTTATTCCATCAATGTGGATTAAAAACTAAATTGATTCTCGTCTTTTGATTAGTAGGCAGTCCTTTCTTTCATCCCCGTGAGAAATAACAATTTTTTTCTTTAAATTTAAACGTTCATAAATTCAACAACGTCAATTTAACGTGAAAAAAAGTCGTGCTCGTAGTACAAAAACCTGAATGGGGAGGAACGAGTAGACTTAGTGAGCGATCGACCTCAAAACTTTCTTGATAAGGTTGGGCGAATTTTCTGCGGAGACTACTAATCAGGAAGACGCACCTTAGTAGATCTTATAAAGAAATAAATTCGATTCAATGGAATTTGTAAATTTGATTTTCTTTAAGTGCTCATTGAATAAGTTTTTTTTATTAAAAATTTGTACTTGTGCATTACTTAGTTTTTTTTTATTAAAATTAATTTTTTAGAAAACCGCGCATTCGCCATAGCTGACATAGGACTTTTTAGGTTTTAAAGTTATTGAAATTATCTTATGGGGCATATAATTACCTTTAAATTGTGCATTGATTTATTGAGTGGCAGTAGAAAAAGTGTACTGTTACGCACCCCTAGTTTCACGATGTTTTTAAAACCCGACCTAAAGATCCATGGATGTGATGTGGAACATAAACACAAATTACCTCTCACGAAATACAAATCTGCCCGACTTGTTGTCGAGAGTAAACTGCTGGCAATTAAATGCCACTGATTGGTCACGTAGCAACTCGTCGAACGACCATCTTCTTTTTCTGATTCGTCAACGAAGCAGTGCGTCGATCTCGTAATCCGGACACGTAAACACATCGGGCCGGAAATTCTATGAGCGTTTGTCTGGTTGTGTCGGAAGGTAATTAACCCTTGCGACCGTGACTTTGTGTCAAATGACAGCGTTCAATAGAATAGAACGTGTATTTTCAAGAGCTTATTAATTAGGGATCGTGAGGCTTACAACGAGGAAATAATTATGAGAGGTTTGTTTAATGATTTAATAGTTATTTTGTTGCTAGCTACTTCTGAAACGGGGATGCTTATGTAATTAAATTTATAACAGCGTTAATTACGTATAAATGTAATGGTTTTATTTTTCTTATTAAATAAACTTCAATAAAGTTCGAGGATGTTACATATATTTTCGATCATATTTAACGATGAAAACTTATATCTATATAAATGCATATTTTTAAAGGAAATATAAATTTCTAATATAAGTTAAATTTGCCACTTCTCTGTTCCTTTAATACTAATGGAAATGTTTAAAAAACAAGTAGGTTTGTAACAGTAACTGTTACACAGAGCCTCTTCCACACAAGATTTCTGCAACAAAGGAAGAAAAAAAAGGTCAAATATAGCATTTGGTTGTAATTAAAACTTCTACATTTTAATTGACTTAGCTATTTTTTTTTTACTTTCTTCCGCAAATTCAATTCATATTCTTTATCACCTGCAAAGTTTCTCATGTTATTGTTAATTTGGCAACAGCTTTTAAATGAATAAAAATTAATTTTCAATGCTATTTAATTGGGCATACCGTCGACAGGCAGATAGACAGCTAGATGTCCGTCCAGACGTACAGATAGACGGACATCTCTAGCATGTCAATATCTACTTTTTCCATTTTCTTTAAGGGGGTTCAGAACACCAAAAATTTTCCAAAAATGACATTTCAATGTTTTTTAGTGTTTCTTAACCCTTTCAGTCCCAAAAATTTACTACGCTACAGAAACATCTGATATTCACAAAATAAGCTTATTTTAGGTCATATATACGAATTACATAAGAAAAAAAATCATTAAAATTTTTTATATGGTTTTTGAAACAATGCCAAAATTTTTTAACTTTGGAAAACAACAAAATGAAATATATATTACCTAAAAAGACTTCGAGTTATATATTTTAAGGTATCTGACCATATTATTAAAAAAAATTTAGTAAATATTTTAACCGAAACAGTTTAAATTGTGTTTTAAATATGTGGAACTGAAGTGAACTTATCAAAAATCAGGTGAAACGCTTGTTGGCTATTTTCTAAATTAAAAAAAAATAGTATTTTCGACCTTCATTGAGATTAATGTAAAATATTGTCGAATAGAACAAAGTGTGAAGAATCGAATGATGTGTGTTAGGATGTCATAACGGGACATAAAATTTTTGAAAAAAATATTGAAAGTGATGATGCCAAATGGCATCACTGGGACTGAAAGGGTTAAAATACGAAATCTTAGCTTTTCAACGATATCTTACATTAGAAGTTTTGAGTACTGGAGTATTTTTAATATTTTTTCAAACAAACGTTGTTTTCGTTGAGGTAAAATCCTGGCATATTGTCTTCTTTAACTGATTATATATCAAACCTTACCCTTTCTCAAAATCTACTGTAAGTATCAGCCTTAAATGTTGCATACACATTTAAAAAGTTGGTTTCTAAAAACCGCCGGAAGGATTTGACCATAAGTATCTTACTTTTTGTTTTTCTTTTTAATATTATATCGATGTTTTTTAGGTAAAAAAATATGTAGTTTCATTAAAAAAATTATAATTTAAAAACCAAACAAAAAAAAGAAAATGCCACCATTAAAGTGCAGTTAAACATCCATTTAACAACTTGTAAACATTTCATTAAAAAGTATCCAATAGATTCAGAGAATCAGGTACATAAAAAACGGTCATTTTAACATGGGCTTCAATGGAGAGTTCCGGTCCCGCTTTTCTTTCGAATTTGAAAAGCAGTCTAAAATTATCTCTTATATTCATTTTTAAATCTTATTGGTGGGTTTCAATGTGCATGATACGAATTAAAAACCCTCCCGAAAAGAGGAATCGGTGTACGAGGCAAGGTAAGGGGGGTTGGGGAGCCCAGTCGGTAAGGCACTCGCCTAGCATGCGAAAGGTCCCAGGTTCGGGTCCGGGCATCGCCGAAATAACTGCCGACCTATAAACGGTCCGTGCAGCCAAAAAATGTCCGACGAATAATACCCCGTGTAAGGGAGTGCACGTACTTCAAAGTCCTAACGCTGCGTACGATGTCGCCCTTAACGGTTGGGTTGGGTGCCTACTCAGGTGTCGGCTCGTCACCTGACTGTGGTTCTAAAATACGACGCCCGTCGCCAATAGCTCTCGTGTAGCTTTAGTGCGACGATATTTCAAACCTAACCTAACGAGGCAAGATAAAATCATTCCTAAATACTCAAATAACATTTTCCATTTTCATGCTAATCTGATTTCTGTAAAAGTTGTTTTTCTGCAACGGTTCTTTCTATGCTGAGAAGTATATTTTTTTAGTATTGGGGGTAATTAGGGGAAATGTTTTGGTTGAAGTTTTGTTTAATTTATTTTAGTCAACAACTTAAGTTCTAATTATTAGTTCATTAACATTGATTTGGATTCTTCAACCAACAATACTTGTTTAATTTTACACATAAAGTTAATTATTTGATGATTCTTGATAATTATTGAATAAGATAATTTTTTTGTTTTTTATTGTTGAATAATGAATACTATACTTGATGTTTCTTGATTAATTGATGAAGATTATTAATTCTGTAAATTGATGAAATATTAACAGGGACCGCTCTAGGATAACCGGCACAGACAATTTGTGCGTCCCCTAACCCTTTCCAACCGGCCTCGCACGATCGTACGGGTATAAAAGAGAATGTTCAAGCTCTTCAAAAATATCGATACCGAAGCAGCTGACTTGTACTATCGTTATTTTTTTTATTAAAAATGACTTTTTTTTTAAGGAGCTGCTGGCATTGCTGCTGTTGAATGCATTTTTTTCGATAAAACTCCAAATTTAGTCTCATTATTTTAAATCAGCGCCACCTGACCGCCGGTCTAAAAGGGCTATGTACGATTGCTCTCAAAATGAAATCAAAAGCTTAGTGCCTTACGAAAACTCAAATTAATTATTAATTTAACACAGCTTTTACTGAACTCGTGTATTTAAAAGCTTTGTTTCTTACAGCTTCAAAAATAATACAAAGTTATAAACTGACACAATGTTTCGAAGTTTCAGGGAACAAAATCAGCATGGAAATCATTAAAATTTAGGACCCCTAAATTTCGGGGGACCCTTGGTCTGGTCCTTATGGAAGATCAGGCACTGATTCTCGTATGGACCATTACTTTTTTTTAGTTATAACACCATAATTTTGTTAATGTACTACATTTTTTAACTAAAGAATCGTGGCCAGATTTTTTTTTAAATGTCGCCAATTCGAAATAACAAACCCCGGCATTTGCCGAGATGGTTGTCATCTCGAAATGATCAAAAATACTACCTAATTTCAAAATGGCTGACTTAAAACAACGGAAAAGTTTATTAAATTGAAGACCATATTTATAAAAACGTGGAAAATAAAATGCCGAAGAATTGTTTTAAAAAAAAGAAATAATTATTTAAAATTATTAAGCATATAATTAATAAATTGTAGAAATACCGGCCACGATTCTTTAATTTAACCGACACATTATTTGCTAAATCGTATATTCTACAAGTCACTAAGCTATAAAAACGTTCAGTGCCTTTGGGAGTAATCATCAATTTCGGAAAACAGCATCGGCTTCCTTTTTAAATAATTTTCCCAACGTAAAACCTAAAAGCAAAAGTAAATTACCTCTGCACCTATTTCTGGATTTACGAGCTTTACTCAGGTGTCTCGTCTGGCAAGCGGAACCAGAGACAGTTTAGTATTTATAACAACCCTTTTTCTAAGCGAATCGCCTAAATGTAAAAAAGGAGTCATATCACCAGATATATTTCCCGCTACGCTTCTTCCTATAACAACATTTTAGCAAGAGAAGTCTGTATGGAAAATTTCCAGTCGACTTAAGGGGGTATGGGACACTTTCAACTTTTTTCTTTAATATTGCAGATATCAATATAATTTTTTTTCCATAAATGTATACTAAATATACTTACACTTTTAGATAGTCAGAGGTTTAAAATTATCATTATTTATTTTTAAAAAAAATAAAATGTGTCAAAAAGTGATGTCTCTTATTTTTGTTATAAGTCAAAAACTTATTCATTGGCAAACAAATATTTAGCATTTTTATAAACAGAAAAATGTATTTAACAAACTGTCTTTACCGATTTTTCATATTTGCCATAGTTTTTTTTTTAAAAAATTATTGAAGTTTTTTTTAATAATTTCACAGGTTCACTTTTTTATAAAAATTAATAAATAAAAAAATAAACTACTTACAACTAATCCCTAAAGACAAATTAAAGATATATGTTTGAAAAATATGAATAAAATTTTTTGACACTCTATGGGCAGTAGATTTTGAGTTATATCAATTTAAAGTCAAAAAATCATCGAAAACACGATCAAGGAGAAAAACAGCTTTGAAGTTTATCACTTTCCTTACTGAAGCGCTCCAAACCGACCGAACCACTAAGGATTCGATAACGTTATTCCTATCTAATATTACGAGGAAGCAACGATTACAAACGTGGTTGGCCAACACAGATGTCATGACACAAAAAACTACACATCTCACGTTCTACTGCAGATATAAATAAAATGTTTGTTTTAAATTATTCTAAAATATTTGTGTTATTTTTTATGATAATAATAATTTTTTTGATTTTTTTGAAGATTTTGTGTCCTATACCCCCTTAATAGTAGTGATTAGCTGGTTTGGGCTGACCCACTATCTTGAAGGCCGGAATATTCACTGCCAGGGTCAGCTCGATTTTGGCTTCCTGTGCCATGTTTAATTTGTTTGTAAACATTTGAGGCCTTGACAGGAAGCTTGTTCCTATTTTAAGAGCCGTTTAAGAGGTTTTTTTTAAGCGCATTTGGCAAAGATTACGACTTGCGAGCTGGATTATGTTTTTAAAATTACAACTTGTACAGGGCGAAGTGTTTTGAAGGATTGGTTAAGTTACTGGTTTTATTTTATTGCTGCTGAGTTGGTGTTAGCCTTTTGATTTATATGGATTGGTTATTATATTTCAGGAAACTATATTTTGATAATAAATCAACGATAACTTTAAACTTCTACTTGTTTCTATTGCCTAAAAATGTTCAACCCTTTCAGTCCCAATGACAATTTGGCATAATAATTTTAGAATTTTTTTTCTTATGATCGTCTATAGCCATTTATGATATCAAAAAGCACTTCATTCGATTCCTTAAACTATTTTCTGTTAAAAAATATTATATTAACCCCAATAGATGTCAGCCTTATTATTATTTTTTAATTATGATCAGAAACACGATGATGCCAAATGACATCACTTGGACTGAAAGGATTAGATTGAACTAAGATGACTAGATGTACTGCTCTTTGTAGTATAGTTTAGTTTGTTATTCAACTATCTAACTATAAAAATTGTGCAAACAGTCTCATTTTATTTTTTCCAACAAAACAACTTAAATAAAATATGATTTATAAAGTTTATTGATGATTTCATAGTCAAAAAGTTTATTACTGAAGCAAGTCTAGTCAGGAAAGTTGAATTGGTGGTTTTATCTGACTAATAAATTAAGCAGCCCTTAAATCAACATCTTAACTTCGTTATCTGTGGACCTGGGGAGCCATCGCTTTTTTAGGAAGCGTCGATTTTGTAAACCTTACGCTTTAGAGGTTCTATTATGAGGTTAACAATTCTAACAGTTTTAACCCAAGTAAGGTGGGGAAAAAACACGCTCACGCCGTTTCGAAGAAAACCACACGCGGGGATTGGAGTAAAATTGCTTTCGATGCTCGCGTTTTAAATAGACAAGGTATATATGCTGACTGCAAGGAAATATGCCCTACGAAGCAATTAAATGTATTCTTGTACCACTCTTGCAATCTGTCATCAGGAACTTAAAATAAAACTTATTTTATTTCTCCGATACGGCTATTGCTGATCACGAAACTTTCAACAAATAATCCAGATCAACTCATTTGCGCAAGGCAGCCGCCTTATTTGGCACAGTACCCGATTAGATCAAAGGAAATTAAACCGATTCGCACACAATTTTAATCGCCGTCATCTTCGAAAACTAAGTTCTTATCTGACTGAGGGGGAAAAAAGAAATTCGCTGATCGTTTATAGAATCGATGACCCGATGCAAGTTCAAGAAGTGACTTGCAATTCGCTTTTTTTTCTCTTCCTTTCGTCAATTCGTCACGAATAAGGAAGTAATGGCTTATTCCAATTATGTTTTGACTTAGAGTTGAGAAAAAAGGGAATGATTGGCGAGAAACAAGTGAAGCCGCCAGAAAGTCGTGCCAAGCAACCCTTTTAAGCCCAAACAAATCGCTCACTCAATGTTACTTCACGTTGAAGAGCATCCTTCTATTCCTTTAAAACTTAAAAAAAAAAAAACTAAATGATATTTAAATTAAAATTTAAAAAAAAAATGGCTATTTGCACAGATGTAGGCTGTATCACGAAATCTGAATTTATTTATTTGATTGCAATACAGAAAAAGATAATTTCCAATTACATAGCAGAGGCAAGACACTAAAATCGTATAAAATACAAACAACAAACATTAGATTTGAATAAAGCACACAATGAATTTACACTGATAAAATCTCTTTTCAATTTAGTAAGGTTGTCAAAAAATGAATCACTGTTCATTGGGAGTTTGTTAACCAGTTTACTGAATTGTATACATGGCTGATTTTTAAGATTGTTTAAAGAGAAAAAGGTTCTTTAAGAAATATATTTCTTGTAGTATAGCTGGGAACTAAGAAAATAAATTTTTGTAATATATAAGGACAATCAATTTTATGGTTAAGGATATTGTAAAAAAAAATTCAATACAGATATTGATCTTCGGCATTCTAAATTTACGCAAGATTGAAGTCATTTCTTCCACATGTAAGAAAAAGGAGTTAAAATTCTAGTTTTTGTTAAAGAGTCAGAAATCGCCAAGTGTATGCAGTACGCCTACATAGTCCACAGTAAAACGCCAAACAGTACACCGAGGGCGTTCGTTTGGGCTTACTACAAGGCGATTGATGACTTCGTTTGGCAAACCGAATTTTTATTGGTTTTGCCGTTTAGAAACTCCATCTTCTTTTTCTTAACTATGGTTTGCATCTTATGAAGACACGAGCGTTGTCAGAAAATAAACTTACAGTTTTCGGATACTATTTTTATTTTGTGGAGTTGCATGCCACAGTCTTCCTTTAACAATGTGTTGTGTATAAATTTATATAGATATCTATTCCGATTAATTCCAGCGCTTAGGATTCTTTTTCGTTTCATTATCTGATTGGATTTTGAATCCTAATATTTCCGCGTGTTTAGAAAAGTTATTTTTGATCGGGGCAATAATAAATGGTAAAGATAATTTGAAAACGAAAATTTTACTCTTCGAATTGATAAATTAATTTCTTTATACTTAAATTGTAATTTCTTCGATTAAAAAATTGTTCTGACCATTCTTTTTTTTTTTTAACTTCATCCGGTTTCAGACTATATATGAATAAAGTATAAATCTCTGACTTTGTTACCGAACAAAATTTTTCACTAATCTTAGTTTTATTGACCAGTTAGCCACTCTTTTGCTTCATGTTTTTAAAGTCTTACACTTCGTCTTTTATAACACTAAATTTGACGAATTTTTTGCCGCAAATTTTAGCGAGTAGAAATTCTTGCAATTATATAAAGCAAAGTTTTTGAGTTTTTTTTTTAGCTAACCATAATCGTTACTGTCAATGGTGGAGAACCATCACATAAAAAAACATCTCGTGTTAGACTTAACTAATAACCTACATTTTTATTAACAATGGCAAACCAATATTGTCTGGTTTTGTCAGGCTAATTGTTTTTTAAACAAACACATCAACAAAATTCTTCCATTCGCCATTGCGGTCCCATTAGTCAAATAATCCCCACCAAACAAACAATGAAATATTTTAATGCTTGTTCTGGACAACTCAACAACTGGAGGTCAAACTCGAATAAACTTCCCTAAAAGCTTCTTACCAACAACAAACATTCGATATTGACTCAGTTTTATTCCATCTCAGTGTCATTATTATTCATTTTGTATACCCAGATTTTACACGCTTAACTTCAATGACCGCTGAAGCGTTTCTCTACTGTTGCTGCCCCGGAAAAGATGGCGGCTGACTCACTGCACATGTTGCCAAATCCAAAAGCATAAATTTTGATCTAAACAGCGTTAAATAAGAGTCAGTTTTATATGCATATTGTAAATAGTGGGTGGTTTTCTGCTTGGGAATACACCATTGCCATTGTTCGGATATGATGTTCTGTCTGGTGGTTTGGAAGGTTTATTTATTCAACATGGTTCTTGTAGAACGGGCGTTCTTTTTTATTATTCGTTTCTCGGAAATGCTTTATTCATAAATCGTGTTTTATTTCTCGCTGGTAGCCTGTGAAACAAAGAACTGAGGGTTTTAAATAACGTTTTAGAATCAAAATCGACCGTTTTTTTGGATGTGATTTGTGCGATGGGGAAGTCATTTTGTGTTCGATGAAAATGGCGGATTCCATTGTTTCCATGTCAGTTGGGATTTTTCTATATTTATATCCTTTCCTATATTTATATTTTTATGAAGCCATATGAGAATTTACGTGGGTGTCAGTGTTATAAATTAAATTATTGTGAATTGTCTTTTGTAAAATTTTGGTTTAACTGAAATCTATTTTCGAACTTCCAATATCGAACTCTTGCTTGTCTATCAGTCTCAATTGACGATATTCGTAAACGTTTGTTGTTGTTGTTGTTAGATTGTAGATGTAGGGCAACGAAAAAAAATATGTACCTAATTTTAGACTTAAGTAAGAAACGGCTTTTTAAATTTAATATTCTTAATAATAGATTTTTTAATAGAATACAGGAAGAATGTTAGAACGATCTTTTGTCCAATCAGATATCCTAGTTCGGTGATGGAATAGAAGTTTTTAATTCTTCTATTTATTCTATTCCCCAATAGCCCATTGCAAATATTTAGTGCGTTGTTAATTCAGCCAATTCAAACCGCATTCCATGACCATGTTCTGCTTCATGCTTCGGCGACCTGTTAAATGGAAGAGTTTGAGATCTCCCAAGAAAATAGTCTTGCAAAATGTCTTCATTTCTCACTCGGGCGGAAAGAAGTACGCGGAAAATAATTGTACGACAATTTTGTAAAAGTGTTTTAGTTGTCAGCTAGAGTCGTTTGATCGAACGGTTTTTTTAATGGGATAATGTAGTTTTGGAAACGTTCTCAATGCCGTTTATTCTGTCTGGCGTGATTTTTTTCTCCTAGGGTTTACAAAAGTTAACGCTTTTACGGGAAGATGAGTCATGTCTTCTGAAAGGTTTAGACCTTCAGTTTTTTTCTTCTTCCTTAGATCTTTACGTAAGTGTGGAAACACATTGCATAAGAAGTAAATTGTTTGTGTATAAAGGTATAGCGTTTACAGTTGGGGAGCTAATTTTCAAAATCACACTTGTCCACATTCGACCAAAGCCAGTTATGCTTTTATAAGCCTGTTTGTTGATGATTAAGTTAAAAGTATTTTAAGTCACATGTGTGGACGTGGGATTTTTAAAAATTACCCCCTTAATTCACCTCACGATTTCCAGAGATTGGAATTGTAGGTTGGTACAGATAGTACGACTCAATTTCAAACCTCTGCTGATATCCAATATCAATAATAAAGATTAAAAAGCACCAAAGCCTTCCTCTACTTAAGCATTAATTCGTTCTCTATTCAACCTCTAGCCTCGCGAACCAAATTATAGGCTTGATGTTTCACTGAAATTTGGAGTTTTCACATGCACTAAAATTTATTAATATAGCACATGTTTTTATTTTTTGCCAGCAAATGGATTCCAATATTTGTTGGCACATGGTTCTTTATTTTACCCGACGCCACGTACGATGTCGCCCTTAAAAGTTGCAACCTAACCCTAGCCCGTCTGAACCATGCGACTCTATGCGAGGGTACCTTTAAAACCAGAGCCTGATCTAGGTTAAGTTTGAATTATCGTCGCACTAGAGCTACAAGAGATAGCCTCATCTAGAAAAACTCAGACTATAGGAGCAACAAATTTTAGGGACCACCTGTACGGAAAATGTTGTGTATTATTGTACTAGATAGCCGATGCATATTTTTTTGCTGCCATTTTATCGGCTTTCTTATAGCATTGATAAAGCCAATCACGACAGGTCAGTGCTTGAGTCCAGCCAGCTAAATACAAAGTGGCAGTCCAAAAAAAAAAAAAAAATACTTAAATTTTGCGGGTCCACAGTATTTAACTAAATAGAAAATCAAATTTAGGGCCCCCTAAAAAATATGGGTCTTAGGCCTAACGGGCCTAAGGGTAGATCAGGCCCTGTTGTTTGGCACAGGGCCCCAAGGGCGGTCCTGGTTGACAAAAACCCTCGCAAATAATTGCCGACCGAAACAATGTATTTTCCACGTAACGACGTGTCACACCTAATTGGCGGAATTCCCAAAATAACAATAACGCCAACCAACGAAAAATAAATCATTCTTTTTTTTCCAACCCTAGTAGCCCAATTATGAGTGCGGTATTTGGTTGCATTTGTCATATCTGCTTTGAAAATGAAGCATATTCGGGCTGTGCTGCCATTGTCTCATTGTTATCTCTGCTCGCTGCTTCCGTTTTTTGACCGACCTTCGGGATGTGGCTCGCCATTGTTTGGCGGAGGATGTCACACACCCGACTATCATTGATTATTTATTTTTTTTAAATGTATTTTTCCTCGTTGGTTATGATGGTATTATGGGTTGAAAAATGATGTGTCTGATGTATGACTTTTCGAGGTAAAATTATTTAAATATTTAAGGGGAAATGGGAACGGTATACAGCCGGGTCTCTAATTGAAAATTATTCAAATTTATATATTTTGTTTTGATTTTCAATCTATAATGGGAATATTTCTTATGACGTCACGCTCTGAAAACTGCTATTTTATTGGGGGGGGGGGGGGGGGGTTAATGTTAAAACAAGCCCATTTTGCAAAAAATATTCGAACCGATTTGAAAAAGTGCAAAAGAATAGAGCCGTTAATCTAACCCATTAGTGACAACTTTGCGAATATCAACTTTGTAAAAAAAAATATTTTACCTCGAAGTTTCTAACATTCGTTTTACCTGTAACTTGGTTTGTCATACATAAATTGCCCAATAGCTTTCATTTGCTTTAAAGTCTTGTTAATTTAGATATACTTAAGCAGAAAGCCCATTATTGCATGGCAAATTTGTTTGCTTACCGTAAACTAACTCGTTGTGCCTAAGCAATTGGGAACCACTCTAGGCGCGTTTACATGAGCCATCGAATCCATGGAATGCTAAAATCCCCATTCGGGGAAAAAGAGGACGAGCAGAATTTCTAACCCCAATTTTAGTCTGTGGCCGAATCCATGGTATGAAATATCAAACCCTCCTTCATTGGAGGGTTTGCGAAACCCCAGAATGAACCCTGCAATTCCGGTTATGTTTGGGAGAAAATCCTCATGAGGGAAAAATTGCTGAAATTGCTCTTCAATCCATGGATTCGACGACTCATGTAAATGGCCTTCTATAGGTTTGGTTTAAAATGCTGAGGGACAGGGAATTTGTGAATGAGGAGTGACCTAAAAGTAGTAAACTTGGCAGGCCTGACTCAGGCACAAACTAACAATTTGACGAAATATGTATGACACTCTGAGCATTTTTTTTACATCTTCGAGAATTCGAAGGCCATTTACCTGAGCCATCGAAAAATATTTCTTTGTTCGTGAATATTCCAACCAAATTACATATATTTTTTTATGTCTTATCTTCAAAATGTTTAAAAAGGCTCCTTGTACTTTTATTCACACCTCCTGTCGTCGCGGTTCTTTCTCCGAGATAACTTATCAGTGTAATGATGATATGTTTGGAAAGGTCACTTGTGTGAAGTGTAAAGTCGATGTTGAGTTTGCTGAGAGTAGGCAGAAGATAAGATGACCAGACGTTTTTTTTTCCTCGCTCAAAATACCCAAGTTAAAATATTAATATGTAAAGTAATTGAGTTTCTCTAAAAATATTTAACTTTCCGTATTTAAAAACAAAATTGAATTTTCCATAAATTACTTCGGATTATTCTTGGTTTTGATATTTAAACACTTGACAGTTTTTGTATGATAGATTTTGATTTTTATTATCTTAATTTAGTGATACTGAGGCTCGTTATTATCCGGTAACTTGGGAAAAATAACCTCTTTCCCCCAAATGCTAAAAAAAGTCTTCAAATAATCTAAATTTTCTGAAACTTTTAAAACGTGTAACAGACAGTATCAAATACATGCCGCTCTGAATAAACATTTCGTGGGTTTATTCATTCCAAAATAGATTATCAAAATTCAGGAAAAAGTTGTCATTTTTGAGTAAAAGATGTGAAAAATGCTCCGAGTGCAATACATATTTCGTCAAATTGTTAGTTTGTGCCCGAGTCAGGCCTGCCATGCCAAGTCTCCGGATTTTAACCGACAATATTGGATTTCAAAATGCTTTCTGAATTGTAATCACATGGCCAATTTCCAAGTTTTAGGAGGAGGAAACATTTCATTTTGGTGTTCAGAATCCAGAAAAATGGATATGAATTGAATCCGTTAGACTTGGAAGGTTGGTTCAATTAATGTCGCCCTAGAGCCACAGTTGGCTGTTCGGCTGAGAGTATACACATCGTGTAAAGTCACGTGACCTCTTGAGGAAGGGATTCTCGACAAGTTAACTTCTCATGTCGATTGAAGAATCCTCAAAAGCTAGACTTCATTTTCTTTGATTGTACTTACTGCCCTTGGAAATGTAAATTTAACATCCATCCGACCTTGAACGTTTGACGGACAAAGAAATTTGTCTCACCATCAAAGAAGACACAATGCCCAGTAATTTTCCCTAAGACATGACTCATACTGGGGTCATCAAGTCACCGGGGATGTCGCGAAACGGTTATCAATGTCAAGGGTTCCGGCTGATAGCGCAGGCAAAATGCTGGGGGTAAACGCCCCTGCAGTGACGTAGTGTTCAGTGGCGTGGCCAAGGTGACCCCTTCTTCAGTTGTGGCCCATTGGTATTTGAATGGACAATCACGAAATGTATTGCAGGGAGGAATGTATCGATTAGCGACTGGTTAATTATTGTGTAGGTCACAATGACAAGATTGGATAATAATATCTATTTTAAAAGAATAATACTCAATTGTTATTACTGACAAAGAAGTTATGTTTCATTCCGATTGGGAAAATACTCTAGTTTTGAAATTAGTATTGAAAAAATGCTCGGCATTTACAGTTTGGCATTAAACGGATTTGAAATCTAAGCAATCTAATCTATTGGAAACAATCAAAACATTGCAACCATTGCTTATGAAGTGTAATGATAATATGGAATTTCTTTGCCTTTTAGTCTGCGAATTTGGTAAGATGACCAGTCGGTAAGGCTCTTTGCTAGCAAAAATCCCAAGTTGGGGTCCGGGCATTGCCGAAATAACTGCCGACCTATGTAAACGGTATGTGCAGCCAAAGAGACCGAAGAATAATGCCCCGTGTAGAGGAAGTGCACGTTAAATAAAATGTCCCTACGCCCTTATAAAAGTTGCGTTGGTGCTTACTCAATTTGTCAGCTAGTCACTTGACTGTGGTTCTAAATTATAATGTCCGTCGCCAGTAGCCCTCGTGTAGCTCTAGTGCGATATTAATTCAACCTAATCTTTTCTAAATGTACTGAAAAGTCTTTTAATACTTTTTTTCTTCTCCTCCTACACAATTTACCTATACCTTTGAAGCATTCAAAATATTTGCTTTGCCCTAAAGGTACGTTATCTCTAACTTTTTGTGCCTTAAGGTTTAGATTATTCTAGAAAAAATATACATGGAAACAATGCCTGAGTTGATTAGTTAAACCTCTCACCCTTTTCCTACCTGATAAAAAAAGGAAGAAAAACTTCGAATTCTTGGTTTATCTTTTTATTTTTTCAAGTGCAATGATGATAACGCTTTTGTATGACATGAGTGTAGAACTTGAATATGTCAATTGTAGCCGGGTGTCACATCGTTTACTGTTATGTTTGGAATATTTTATTATATTATGGTAGATTTATTTATAGTATCCAATGGGAGAAGGGGCATAGATGTGATACAGAAATATATATTTTTAAACTGCTCTGGATATATTGAAAACTCAAACTAAATATTATTACGTATCTATTTTATTTCGAGGAGGGAGAATGGAAGAATATGTATACTGTAGACAGATGGGCCACAGAAAGTGTGGAAGGATCGCTTATTTAAGGGGGATTGGGAGCAATAGCCGGGTCTTTAAACCGAAGTGTTCTCTCTGTTAATTCAACGGAAAAAATAAAATTTCTAAACCAAATTATTCCGGCTGAGTTGAACATTTTTACAAACTATTTTATATTATGTGGCTGCTTTTACAAATTTTATAATTGCACTTTTTGAAATTTATTTGAATATTTTGATGTAAAATTTTTATTGAATCAAATATTTTAAACCAATTTCGAAAATTGGTATTGCACACTACACATCCCATACACTCTAAAAACAAGCGAACGATTTTAAATCAGTCTGTGTTAATTTTCACTCCTCCAGTCTGGAAAATGCACTTCTCCTCTTTGAGTGGATCCTTTGTGTGTTAAACCTCCGACAGGATCACTCCAAACGAGTGATTTTAACTCAGTCCGATTTAATATTCACTCCTTTCCAGTGTCGAAAATGCACTTCTCCTACTGGAGTGGATTTCACTCGTTTGTTTTAAGAGTGTACACCCTTAAAACAAACGAGGGATTTTAACTCAGTCTGAGTTAGTTTTCACTCCTTTCCAGTGTCGAAAATGCACTTCTCCTACAGGAGTGGATTTACTCTTGTTTTAAGTGTTTATAAGCCAGCTATATTTGTCACATAAAAAACCTTTCGCAAAAATATTCAATACAGCCGCAATTGTCTTTGACAAAATGTCTAATTTAGGAATATGTGGTTAGGAATATACAGGGTTAGTCAAAATGAATAGGACAATAGTTGATGGGTTGATAGTTTATCTGTCCCTACGGTATCTGTAGTTTGGTTACAATAAACATACATTCGTCTAAAAATGGTTTTCTTATTGTCCTATTCATTTTTACTAACCCTGTACAGTCCAGTAAAATGCAGGACATGTTGCTATCCTCTGAAAAGTTAAACAGTTGTTTTTTAAGAGAGAAATATTCAAAATAATCTCCATTACCACAGTGTTCAGTTCTAAATGAGGATTCCACCATCCAAATCCCACTTCCATGTGCACTGACCCTTGAAAAACTCGCGTTTTCCCTTCAAATCACATAATGACCCAACTTAAATCCTCCCCCACACAAAAAAGTTAACGGTCCAAAATACAGCTCACGCGTCTTTAACCATCCAAAGGCCTTGAGGCCAGCCGTGAAATAGGGAGGCCTCACGTCTTTTAAATCTACCTTAATCCCCTCAAGGCCCTTGGATGGATTTTTTTTTTTGTTACAGTTAAAGCTGTTGTTTTTATTGTTTTGCCTGGTGATCGAAGAAGCCTGGCCTTGCTGTAAGTGGTCGTAAGTATAGGGATATTAGGAAGATGACATTTTGTTTCATACCTGTTGTGTGTGTTCAATAGGAATAAAGTTGGATTTTATTTTTTATATTGCCGCAACAACAGGGACAAATCCCAAATATAGAGGACATATAGAAAACATCATGTCTTCTATATTTGGGTACTTTAGAAAACTGTATATGTTAGATGACATTTTGTTTCAAAAACATGTAGTTCAATGCCAACATATGTCTCGCTCTTTTTTAAGCCTTAGGGTGGGCCGAAACCTGGGACCGTTCGCGTACAAGGAAGGCATGTGCCTTACGGACTGGGTTCCCCAGTTTTTCTACTGAAAAAACTATTACGGATAAACAAACTGCTCTCAACAAGTAACCTAAACTAGCACCCCTAGCTGCAACTAAAGTATTTTTTGGGTATTTTCTTCATCTGTAATCATACACCACTCTAATGCCCTTCTTTAAATAAGGACCGTTCTTACCATTGGTCCCAAATGATTGTTAAACGACCATCTTGTTGTGATGATGGCACACAACACGTTTGATGGTTGGAACCTTTACCGTAAGCGGATTTTGCTCTTGTTAATGTATTATCCGATGAATAGTGATTTTGGGTTGTGGTTAGAAGATAGGAATAGATACTCAAGGTCATGCTGGAATTGGTCATTATACTGTATCCGGTATAAACCGGCCGGTTGATGGCTGAAACGGAATGTTAGATAATGCTGTAATGGACAATGAAGTTGATTGGAGCCGAAATTCATTGTATCTTTATCTTTATTTGTTATTAAAATTAATAAAGACCTGTGCATGTAAGTTCCTCCTCTTAATAATTATGAAATTTGAGCTTATCATATCAAGGATATTTAAAAAATTGGCACAAATTTAAAAAAAAATGTTTAAAACGAAATTCTGTCATGTTGAATTCATAATAGAGTATTTTTTTTCCAATTTACTGTTATTGATGAAATCTAACAAAGTAGTGGAAATAGTGTTGGAAAGTGTGCAGATGGAGTATATGCTGAAATTCAAGTTTTTTGCTATCAATTTCGACTCCTTTGTTTATAATAATTAGAGGTCCCAGGATTGAAAATTGTGAAACATTTTCTAATAAATTATTTATTTTGGAAATATAACTATGTTCTGACACAAATTCATTCTAATTCTTCATCATCTGCCTGCACAAGATTCATATTTGGTAGTTTGCCTTTATTACTTCGTTGGAGGTTGTTTATAACACTTAAATAATTATTAAAAACAGATTAATTTTGAATGCAAGCTTTGAAATTTAAAAAAAAAATTAAGTCAGTGAGTGTTATCATAACTTAACAAAAGATTTTTTTTAAAAAAAATGGGTATTTTGTATTTAATCTATAGCTTGTATAGGTTAGGTTTGAATTATCGTCGCACTAGAGCTACACGAGGTTTAAGCAAAGAATAAGAATAAAAAATGTTACGAAACATTATTTTACGTACTACGCTCTTCCAACGCGTCAATTTCTCGTTATCCTCCGGTCTTTTATTACAACTTTCAACGTCGGATTTCGCACAAAAGATTCACTTCCGAACCGCTGAGGTAAAACGATTGCCCACGCGTCATTGAAAGCTCTCGAGAGCTTTTATTTTCCTGAAAAGGAAACTGCATTCAGTGTTCGAAGATACAAAGACTCAGAAACGAATTCTGATGAAAAAAGTAACATGTACCTTCCGCGATTGAACATTTTACTCTATTGTAAGGTAAGCATAACTGCGAAATAGCTATTTTTTTATTGTATGAATCATAGAGTTGAATAAATGAGATTTTTAAAAATATTTTTTTCAATGTAACGAGGACGGAATGACCCTGAATTCGTTCTTCAGATTTGTGTTTTTCAGTGAAGTGATTTTGAGCTGACGTAATTTTTACTGTTTTGTGTTAATATTATTGGTCCCCATTACATTTAATTAAAAAAAATAATAAATCCCATCAATTAAAAAATATGCATTCAATGTTCGAGATAAAAAATTCAGAAACGAATTCCGGTGAAAAAAGTAACATGTACCTTCCGCGATTGAACATTTTATTCTATTGTAAGGTAAGCATAACTGCGAGATAAATTTTTTTTATTATATGAATGAATGAGATTTTGTGTTTTTTTTTAATGTAACGAGGACGGAATGACCCTGAATTCGTTCTTCAGATTTGTGTTTTTCAATAAAGTGATTTTGAGCACAATGTATTGACATCTAATTTTTACTATTTTGTGTTAATATTATCCTATGACATTTAATTAAAAAAAAATTAATAAATCCCATTCAATGTTCGAGATACAAAGACTCAGAAACGAATTCTGATGAAAAAAGTAACATGTACCTTCAGCGATTCTGACACAAAATGAACATTTTACTCTATTGTAAGGTAAGCATAACTGCGAGATAATTTTTTTTATTATATGAATGAATGAGATTTTGTGTTTTTTTTTTTAATGTAACGAGGACGGAGTGACCCTGAATTCGTTCTTGAGATTTGTGTTTTTCAGTGAAGTGATTTTGAGCTGACGTAATTTTTACTGTTTTGTGGTATATTATTGGTCCCCATGACATTTAATTAAAAAAATTTAATAAATCCCATCAATTAAAAAACATGCATTCAATGTTCGAGATACAAAGACTCAGAAACGAATTCTGATGAAAAAAGTAACATGTACCTTCCGCGATTCTGACACAAAATGAACATTTTACTCTATTGTAAGGTAAGCATAACTGCGAGATAGCTTTTTTTTATTATATAAATAAATGAGATTTTGTGTTTTTTTTTTTAATGTAACGAGGACGGAATGACCTTGAATTCGTTCTTCAGATTTGTGTTTTTCATTGAAGTGATTTTAAGCACCATGTATTGACGTAATTTTTACTGTTTTGTGTTTATGTTATTGGTCCCCATGACTTTTAATTAAAAAAAATTAATAAATCCCATCAATTAAAAAATATGCATTCAATGCTCGAGATACAAAGACTCAGAAACGAATTCTGGTGAAAAAAGTAACATGTACCTTCCGCGATTCTGACACAAAATGATCATTTTACTCTATTGTAAGGAAAGCATAACTGCGAAATAGCTTTTTTTTATTGTATGAATAAATTAGATTTTTAAAAATATATTTTTTTAATGTAACGAGGACGGAATGACCCTGAATTCGTTCTTCAGATTTGTGTTTTTCAATGAAGTGATTTTGAGCACAATGGATTGACATACTTTTTACTATTTTGTGTTAATATTATTGGTCCCCATAACTTTCAATTTAAAAAATGTAATTAAATCCTATCAATTAAAAAAAAATCTGCATTCAATGTTCGAGATACAAAGACTCAGAAATCAATTCTGCTGAAAAAGTAACATACCTTCCGCGATTCTTACCCAAAATGAATTTTTTGCTTTATTTGTTAGGTAAGCATAACTGCGAGATAGCTTTTTTTTAAAAAAATTGTATGAATAAATGGGAATTTGTGATTTTTTTTTTTAATGTAACGAGGACGGAATGACCTTGAATTCGTTTTTGATATTGGTGTCTTTTCAGTGCATTGATTTTCTACGTATTTAATATATTAATTTATGTTATTTTTAATGTTTTGTCGTGATTTTATTGGCTCCCAAGATTTTTAATTATTATTTTTTAAAAATTATATCCCATCAATTTTTAAAAAATATGCATTCAATGATCGAGATACAAAAACTCAATTAGATTTTCGGATTTTTTTAAATGTAACGAGGACGGAATGACCCTGAATTCGTTTTTGGGATTGGTGTCTTTCAGTGCAGTGAATTTTTTTTATACATTTAATATATTGACTCTATTTGTTTAACATTTTGTGCTAATTTTATTGGTCCTCCTAACTTTTAAATGCCCTATCAATTAAAAAATATATATTTCTGCTAAATAGTTAGCATTTAGAAGGGATAAGGAGAGCCTATTACACACTGTCAGTCCCAGCAATGCGATTTGGCATCATCATGTTTCTGCTCATAATTAATAAAAAATTATAGGACTGACATCTATTGGGATTAATAAAAAATATTTCCTAATATTAAAAGTTTTGGAGAATTGAATGATGTGCTTTTTGATATCATAAATTTTTATAGACGATCAGAAAAAAAATCTAAAATAATGATGCCAAATTGTCATTGGGGCTGAAAGGTTTAACAAGTTTATATACCCTTGCTCTGACTCTAAAAATACATAATACCAAAAATTATGTATCTTTTTAATAATTAATCTACGTCAAAATAAAAATAAATATTCCGTTACAATAAATTTTATAGAGTTTGAATGAATTGGGCAAGAGATGTGAAGAAAAAAAAACCATTCGGAAATACCCATAAATTAATGACATTGGTTTTCAAATAAAATGCCAATATTTTATTTTATAGTTTTGGTATTATGACTTTAAAAGAACAAAATACCAAAAATTTATAAATGTTTTCCTTGTTTAATAAAATGTAATAATTAATCTACTTCAAAATAAAAATAAATCTTCCATTACAATAATTTTTCGGTAATTAGAATGGATTGTGCAAGAGTCTGTGTGAAGAAAAAATACTCATTGGAAACAACCGCACGTTAAACAAAATAAACGATATTGGTTCTATTCTCACAAGAAGTATATGCAAAAACTGAAACTTTATTTGCCGCACGGGGCCTCGCATCTTGGCCCTGCACGATCCTCACCTCACAAACTAGTGCCCCCCAACCTGTTTTGGGGGTCACAAAGGGAAAAAGACCAACAAACCAAACTCACTGGTGAATCAGCTTCTTCGATTCAAACTTCCATCAAAGAAGCTGTGTGTCACATCGTCGTGACGTCACTCCTAGGTGTCATGGTTACGCGTCCCTGCTATCAGCTGACGGACATTTCTTGAGCAGATTAGAATTTTTTTACTCCGTTTCCTTCCTATTTTTTCTTTCTTTCATTGATGGGAATCCACGATAGAACAAAACCCATTAATGACAATAGTGCACGCCAAGAATTCCACACTTTGGTGCACATTCACTCCGCTATACTTGGCGAGGAATGCTTGGCGATTCTTTGTTGATGTTTTGGTTGTGGTAATGTGTTCGGCTTTTTGAATGGGTTCAATTGATGAAAGTAAGTTTAAAAGTTTTATTTATTTAGGAATAGTCAGTTTTACCTTGGGTGTTGTTGGTTTTGAGTGTTTATTTTTCATTTTGAATTGTAGTTTGGGCGTATTGTTTTTGTTAACCTTTGTGTGTGGGATGTTTTTGTGAAGGAATCTCTTTGTTTTGTCATGTCTTTTGGTGATTTTTTGAGAAATATGTGTTGCATATTTTAAAAACATGCATTTCTTTATAACTTATTCATAAAGTTTTATTATTTTCCTCTGTCTTTTGCAAAAAGTTTTAAATATGAATGTGTATTTTCCAAAAATTAGTGCTGAAATAGTGTTTCAATGCTATTTGTTTATACTAATGTCGTGCATTTTTATAACTTAACTAGACTGACACAAGCCTTCCTGATATAAATGCTGTCCTTAGTTCAAAATGGGGGAAAATTTATTTTCTGGGTTTCTATGTTTGCTTGTTTACTCAAACAGAAGCATTTGTTCGCAAGCAACAATCCACAGACAAACCTCACTTGTTTGCAGCCTCATGTAAATTGCCACTTTTTATAATATTGACACACTTATTAATAGTATTTATCAATAAACTAATGTAAATTCAAGTTAGTACTTTGGTTTTGCTTGTTGATGAAGTCAATATTATATATTTAAAAAAGCTATCGCTAAATTTTTTTGCATTTAATAGTTGGGGTTAATTCTATCTAACTGAAGATTACTCTAGGTTAAGTTGCAACTTAAAAAAGCTATTTTAAATTTGATCAAAAATCAAATGTAATAAAACGGGTCTCATTATTTGGTTGCAATAAGTGTAGCTTAACCACTCCATTTTTTCCATTTAATTTTAAAAGTTGTAGTGATAATCACTAACACACATGACTTAAGCTACAGAAATAGTAATGCTAAATGGAATTAGCCTTTGATTATCCAAATGTGTCTGCCTTTGTGTACAGGGTTGGGTTTGTACGTCTGAAAAAACTGTTTTTTTACCAAGACATGGTAAAAACCAGTTATTTACTGGTAAGTAACATTATATGGTATACATAAAAGCAAGTATAATTTCAATATTTGCAATCCACATATAGTATATAATATATATATACAATCCTAATCCTACATAGACACATTATGGATATGTATGTGTATATTTGTACGTGTCACTAAGTAAAAAAAAATCTCCCCAACATTTTTATCAAAAGATTATTTTATGTAACCATAGTAAATACTGGTAAAAACCTTGCACGGTAAATACCGTACCAACCCTGCTCATGTCGACGAAAATTCAAACTAACCGAACCAAACGTGTACATGATTTTTTTGTATATCACTTTCTCAAACAAATTTCTAACCACATTTCCTTCCATTCTAGGTTGATTAACAAAAAGGCCCACCACCATGCGTTCCACCCTCCCCCTTCTAGTCCTTGTATCCATAATCATCCAATCTTGCCTCTGTGCCCGATCATCGAAACAGGATGCCAACACCACCCCTGCCCCTCCCCCCACCACCCCTCACCCCGAGATGGTTAAACTGGAGCAGCTCAAAATGATGGAGGAGTCATCTTTGACCGGATGGTACCAGATGGTCAATAAGTTCTTGGAGATTATCAAGCCAGATCAGAGGACACTGGGTAAGGACATTTTTGAGAATAGTTGTTTTTCAATCCTTTAAAGACCTTTCTTGTTTGGAGCTGCCAATGAAAATAACAGAGGAAGCATGAACCAATCCCTAAAAACATGCATGAGCAACATTTTATTTGGTAAAACACAGGTGTGCTGTGACTTTTGATCAAATGTGTTAGATTGAGAATGTAAAAGAAGCTCTCTATAGAGCTTTAGAACACAATTTGCTTCTGTATTTTAAATAACTTTATGCAAGCAACGCTGTAAGCAGTGTATATGTAACTATAGTTGAAATCAAAATGGTTAAAGAGCTCCTCTTTGATTTTAAGATCGACATTCTTTTTGCTTTGAGTTGTCACAATTGAATATAGTGAAACCTGATATCAGTGAACCAATTAGAGGACCTAACATGATAGTTAATAGATACCGGAAACATTTTTTACTTGCAATGCTTTTTTTTTTGGCCAGTCTTTGATTGGGATCATGTTGGTCCATTTCACCATAATTTATTTTCATTCGATTTCAATGATGCTGAGAATCTTGATAATAAGTTGGCTGTATTTTCATGACCAGTGGCAGCGAGACCAATCCTTATGATACTTATTGGTCCTGTTCATGGCTCTGTTCAACAGTCCCTGTGTACGGTTCATATGGCTTTTACAACTACTGATTGGTTGGTAGATATAGAAGAAGCTGTGTTGTGTCCAAATATTTGCTAAAAAAACTCTGAATGTTTTAAACATTACTAAGAAAATGGCTTTAAAATCGCCAGACTAAAAACATCTTTCGGACCAGATTTCAGGCACTCAACAATTTTTTAAAAATAAAGTTAAAACTATATTACTTTTTTTCTTAATAAAATATTTAGTCAGAATTAGTTATTGTTATTCTTTAATGCATGTCATATGTAAGAAATGTTCAAGAAAATTAATAGCGTACCAATATAATCAAGCATGACATGTTTTCATGCCAAACCGGAAATTATGTATTGCTAATTTTGTGTGTTTTAAATTATTTTGTTTTTGAATGTTTTATCTGAAAACAATCATCTCATAATGTAATATATTTTGTAGAAGATGCCATTAACTTTGCCACTGGAAAGCACGGTCTGGATCCTCAGGAATTTGTACTTAAAGTAAGTCACTTGCATTGCTCATTGATTTGATTTAGACATTAAGGTGACATTTTATATATGTTGAAGTTAATATTTTAAAATTTTCTGTGGTTGTATAGCACATTGCAGAATTGTATTTAAAATTTGTTGTCACTGACAAATTTAAACCCTTTGAGGTAAGTTTAATAAATGATACAACATTTTAATATATTTTTATGTCAAAAAGTTATTATTACTTTTTTTTTCATCATAAATTTATAAGGTTCAAAGTAATACTTTCGTTTGCATCTTTCCCTACAATTCAATATTTTTATTCCCCACACAAATGTAATAATTGCTAGTCTTCTTGAAACAAGTTCGACAGCTTAGCACCAAAATCAGCCAAACTTTTTTAAAAATTCACAAATTTCAAATTTTTTGTCACTTGTTTTGTCTTCTGAAATTTTTATTGTATATCTCAATTTAAAGTTTTTTCCCCTTAAAATTATCTGCTTATAATATAAAACATTTCTAGGGATTTTAGAACCATGAACCAACATTTTTTTAAAATGATATTTTGCTTTAATTTTGTTTTAGCAAATTGTCAGTCCTTAAACTTTTGAAATTTTGCCTGCATTATTGTTTCATAATTTTCTAATTGTTGCTATTGGCAAATTATATGACTACTTACTACCACAAACCTCAATTTCGTCACTTAAGTTCCCACATGTGCTATCTCACTTTTTGAGAAAATGAGTTTCCTATGTTTATAGACGGAAATCTCACGGACCGTCTGTCAAACTCAATGGTTGCAACGTACAGTCACTGGAGATCAAATATATGTAGACCTTATTATGTAACAAGAAAGTCTGAGCAGCAGGTGTTTAATGAACAAACACGTTTTTCAGCTCTCCTGAAAAGTTGAGAAAATGAGATAGCACATGTGGGAACTTAAGTGACAATTTGTTATGATTATTATTGTGGTTCAAACTTTTTTTATTTTATTAAAAGCATTTATTTTAGCTTAATTATTTATTCTAAGTTTATATAATAAGTGTATTGTGTTTGTTATTGTCTAAATTTCTGTCTAAACTCCTGAATTGACTGGAGTATAAACTCTGCTCTATTTTTGCAGATGGCGAAGATGAACTATGCCTTCCTGACCATGATCATCATCGGTCTGGTCTACACCATAGTCATGGCGGTCACGGGCATATTCTTCTTCTGTTGTCGATTCTGCGGTCGTTGTGGTGCCAAGGACAGCCAGAAGCAGAGGCGCTCCGACAACTGCTGGAGAACAATTCATAAGTTCTGCCTGATACTTATGGTTGCTTTCCTCGTGTGAGTATTTCAACATGACAAATAAACTTTCATCTCCTAGTGTCAAATGGTAGGGCAATTAAACTACACTGAAGGAAATTTTGCTTGTCATTTCATTGGACTGGTCTACACCATAGAGATTTCAATATAGTGCTCTCTTGCACACTTTTTGCAACTGCTGGAGAACAATTCGTTAGTTCTGCCTGATGCTTATGGTTGCTTTCCTCGTGTGAGTATTTCAACATAACAAATGCTCATATCCAGTCTTAGAAATTGGATGGAAATATTTATTTAGCAATATATCACTAAATAAAAAAATATTTGAGCAAATGCACATTACCTTAGAGCATTTTTGAGATAGATATTTATTTAAAAATTGTTTAATTGTTGACTCAGTTTATACCTTGTCTATCCAGAATGCGAGCCTCGAAAGCATTTTCCTCGCTTATCCCTGCATATGGTTTTCTTCGAAACGGCGTTAGCGTGTTTTTCCCCACTCTACTTGGGTTTGAACTGTTCGGATTGTTAACCTCACAACCTCAAACGTGCTTGGTTTAGAAAAGCGATGCTCCCCACCTTTCCTAGAAAACTAAGCAAAGAGATGGGAGAATAAAGTCTTTTCGAGACTCGCATAGTAAATGAAAAGGTATAGGATGGGATGGGATTAGAGTTGCCTGTTGGTAAGGAGGTGTCCTTATGATTAGAAGGTTCTTTAAGTGAATGTGGTCTGATTGTATTATGAGTAAAGTGAGCTTGAGGAGTGTTTTGTGGTTCCATTTTTCATTTACAAGCCCTGGGTGCTTGTTTAACTGTTATCTAACCAACCTATGATTTGAATAATAGGCAATTCCACTAATTCAAGGGATTCTTAGTCTAAACTTTATTTTTCGAAATATTCACAAAAGGTTGTTAGGAAAACAGTAGAAATAACAAATTGGTGAAGTCCTTTTTAATGGACCATTACTCATATGATATTGTTTATGCCGCTACAATCAAATTTAAACTATAACTAATAACACAAATTTAGTACAAATTTTCTTTATGCTTTATTTGATTGTGCCTGCCGATGAAAAAGTACCATATATTTTTAAGTATTGTACCTAAGCCATGCATGTATGATATGAAGTATCCGAAAGACATACAAACTAATTTTTAAAACTAGTATACATATCTGACTTTGTGAATAATAATGTTGTACTTTTTTATTATTTCAGAGTCCCTATAGCTTGCATGTGTATCATCAATGAACATATGGCCCATTCCTCCCCTAGTGTTAAAGGAAACATTACTGAAGTGTTTGATATTTTGGGAAACTTTGCCAACCAAACTGATCAGGTACTTCATTTTATTTAATAGATGCTCTTTAAGGATTATGAGATTGGGGCTATATAGCTAACCGCAAAGTTTCCTTGCATGGACGCTAGACCACGGGCAGCTGTATAACGCGCAGAGTAATCAGATGAAGAATTTCATTCTCTCTTGGGAATCTTTGGTACACTGTACCATGCTGAAATTGTTGCTATTCTAGACTGTGCACACAACTGTCTCGACAGAAATGTTAGGGACCAAAAAATTAGGATATTTTCAGATAGTCAGGCAGCATTGCTTGTACTATCCAAACAATGTTTCTCCTCCAGCATTGTATGGGAATGTCACCTGTCCCTCTTAAGTTTAGCTCGCCTTAATAAAGTGTCCTTATTTTGGGTTCCCGAGCACAGAGGGATTGAAGGAAACGAATTGGCTGACATTTTGGCAAAAGCGGGATCTAAGACTGCTTTTATAGGTCCCAAGCCCTGCTTGGTCTTCCACATAATTCTGTTAGGAATACCATAAGGCGACTGTTCCAAGCTTTCAATTTTACTGATTGGCAAATGGCAGCCGATCAAAGGCAGGCTAGAGAGCTCTACCAGAGTCCTATGGCGGAGAGCCAAGGAATTACTTACCCTTAGCAGGAAAGAGATTCGTGTAGCTATTGGGCTACTAACAGGTCACTGTGCTCTCAATAGACATCTGAGTATAATGGGTGTAAAAGATGACCCTCTCTGTAGGGCACGTCAACAGGTTGAGGAAAGTTCGTTTCATGCTCTCTGCGAATGTGACAACTACTCTGCACAAAGATTTGAGTAACTTGGGTACCATTGTATCGATGCCTGGGAGGTTGATAACTTACCAATCAGGGAAATTCTGAGGTTCATCTCGGCTATTGGCCTGCTTCAAGGTTAAACGATCGATGGGGTTAGTACAATATAGACCAGTGGTCGTGGTGCTTGGCCCTAACGAAGTCATAATCAGATGAAGACAAAATAAAACGGCTGAAATTTTCTCTTCATCTGATTGCTCTGTGCGTTTTATAGCTCCCCACGTGGTCGTGGCTCCTGTGTAATTAAACTTTGCATTTAACTATAGAATTTACTGTTTGTTGATATACAGTAAGATCCCTTTTAAATTGACTTTGTTTAATAGGATCACCACTTTAACTGTCCAATTTTTTGATCTTTAAAGGGAAAAAATTAGCTAAACCCACTTGTTTAGTTATCAATTTCCCATAAATATGAAGAGCTTAGTGGAGGAATTGTGCTAAGTGACGTTTTTGAAAAAATTTAAATGTTAGTGTCATTAAACATGTTATTCCTTACTTTAAATAAAAAAGTTTCCCCATTTTAATAAACTTTAAGTTAAGTATATTTTTTACCTTTTGCAAGTGCCATTTTTAACATATCTAAGTGCAAAAGAAAAACTTTAAAGCTCATTTTCTTGTTTTCACCTTTTTGTCACTTAGCTTGTTCTTACGCTAAGCTCTTTCCATTTGCTGATAATAAAAAATGGGGAAACTATGCTGCAAGTTGCCAAATGCTTACATTTTTTTTATATATTACTGATTTACTGTGATCACTGATTTTGTCTATGGTATGTAGCTAGTTTAATGCATCACATTATTTAAATTGTGTATTTATTTATTAAGAAATTATCATAAATGTATAAATTTGCAATTAAATGTATGTGTCCAAACCTTAATTTAGCTTCTACAGTTTAACTGTCTTGAACTCTGTCTCTTTTAAGCTACTTAAGAAAATCTCTCTTGTATATCTAAGCACATAACCAAATTATCAGTTCTTGCTTTTTTTTTAAGTTGTTAGATTGAAATGCTTTTATTAACTGTTGTAGGATATTGAAAAAGCCACACAACGAGCTCTTGAAAATCCTATACAAAATTTTGATGGTAAGTTTTATGGTAGGAGAATGTTAATTTTTGTTTGTTAATGTCTACTGATTTGTTAATGAACAATTACTCATTAGTTATTAAACAACTAATTATTTGTTACTAATTTTGCTGTTTAAATGTTTAGCTTTCAAGAGCAGTTTTGTAGAACTAGTCGCAGAAAACATCTCCAGTTCGATTGACCATGAAAAATTGGAGGACATCAAAGATATTGTATCATGTAAGTCCTGTTTATTATTTGTCTAGTAAAGGTTTTCCTAAAATATTTTGTTTATTAATTTTCAATTTTAAGCATTCTTTTGTAAATTTATTGCATTTAATTTTTTTTAATAAAGCATATATGAACCTAAATTGTAAATGCCTAGCATTTATATTTTTTGGAACTATTTTCATAAAATTGTTGAACAATTCCATGTCTTACAAATTCTAAATTTAAATCCAGTCAACACTTACTAATCTAAAGTATAATTAACTACAAAATAATTCCTTTGAATCCTTCATTTTAGATAAGTTGGACTACATCATTTAAGGGGGAATGGAAGTGGTAGTTAGTTGGGTGTTCAAACCGAAATTTTCTCTCTGTTAATCCAATGAAAAAAAATAATGTTCTAAGCCAAATGACTCTAGCTGGGTTGCATATTTTTACAAACTTTTTTATATGATAAGTGTAGAACCTTCGAATAATCAAGTGGGGATTGCATAACCCACATTTGATGGAATTTTCATATAATTACATTTTTCTCAAAATAAATAGTTATCTATTCAAATATATAGTTGTATATTTGCGACAGACTAGAATAATGCATATCACATTAGGGCTATTCAATGACTATTCCTTCCAGGGATCAAAACTGTAGAAGAAAAACACCCAGTCCTGACCAATGCTTCCGAGCTGTCTAAGGCCGTTCAGAAACTAAAGTCAAGCATATCCAACATTCGGGAGGAAGTCGGCAGCATCCACAATTGCACCAACTCGCGCAAGAAGATCTGTCAGCTCGACTTCAAGAAACTGCCCCTGGAAACGATAAACTTGGATGAAGCATATGTATGTAGAGGGATTTGATTGTATTGTTAGTGGCCTAATTGTTATTTGTGTACGTTTTAAAAGTCTAGAAAATTATTAATCTATTGGTTTACCTCTTTTTTTTACATTTCTTTTGGTCTGTTTTATAGGTCTTGCCTTTAAGATTAAAAGAAAGTTATTGTGTTATAAGTGAATTTATTATTTTTATTTATTTGCCTTTTTAGTGTTTTAACCGTTTAGTCCCAATGACAATTTGGCATCATCATTTTAGAAAAAAATTATGATTGTCCATAGCCATTCATGTTAACAAAAAGCAGATAATTTGATTCTTCAAACTTTTTTCGATAAGAACATATTTTTTAATCTCAATAGATGTCAGTCCTATTATTATTTTTTTTAAAATTATGATCAGAAGCAGGATGAGGCCAAATGTCATCACTGGGACTAAACATACTCATTTCTAGTTTTACTGTACTAAAAAGAAACCATGCCCACATTATACTAAATTTATGATGCTCTGATGAAAATTACTTGCCAAACATTTAAAACTTGTATCTTTTTTTATAAACTTAAAATACCTTTTCTTGTATAAATAGTCTTAACTTTTAAACTTTATCATAAGAAAAAGGCAGACTCTATCATAAGCTACAAAATAAGTGTAAGTTGTTTTACTAAATTTTATATAATTTAGTATTTGGATATTTAAGTTTGTGATGTTGCATTCTGAAATAAAATTCAAAAGGTATTCTGTCATTATGTAGATAACACACAAAAAGCATGTTTCTCAATCCTTAAAGTATATGCTGCATAATTTTAATTTATGCCCTTTTTTACATGATAGTAATTTTTGATTTGTTTTCAAAATATCTTGTGTTGAAACTAGTATTTAATATATTAATCCTTTATTTTAATTTTAGGATCATGTCCACGGTGAATTTCAAAAGTTATTAAAGAATAATTTTGAAGAATTAACTAGTGTAATTGATCAGGTAAGCTTTTTGAAGTGTTTTCTTTTAAACTGCTTAAGTTTCCTTCAACATTTCAGCTAGTCAATAAGTTTTTTTTTTATTTAAAACAGCTATTCTATTAGTAGGTGATGTATATTAAAATAATTATAAATATTTTAATATTGTTAAGCTATGAGATTAATTTAGAAAACACACAATTTGACTTTCAAACAGACATGAAAATAATTTAATTTCTTACTTCTGTTATTGTTGTTTGAAAGAAGAGAGAATGAGATGACCTAAACTTCCATAAACAAAATTATCTGCTTTTAGTAATGCTCTTTCAATTAAACCTACAATTAAAAAAAAATTTCTCTTGCTATTAATAGCTTGACCAGATTTGTTTCAGATATAAAAGTTTCAATTGTGAAATCGTCGTTCAATTTTTATAAATTACATTTTATTAAAAATTTATTTCCGTTTTTTAAAAACTATATAAAAAATGTTTGGGTAGTTTTATTAGTTAGATAGTTGAATAGTAAAAAATTATTGTGAATTGCAGTATGTCTGGTCACCTTAACTATCAGTAATAACAATAAAAAAAACATTTCCAATCTGTTTAAAAAGAAACTATAGATGTTTGAAGTTTGCCTATTTTGTTTTTTATAGATCCAGAATAATACAATTTTAAGGAACAAAATAGAACAAGAGAGTGAAAGTTTGAAAAGTATGTTTATTTACTACTTTTTATTTTATTTTTTTTTAACAATTCTCAACAGCTTAAACTTTGCTGAAGTAGAATCATCTGCTGACAATATTTTTATCTGCTGTGTTATTTAGATACTTTTTGCCTTATTTAACCCTTTCAGTACCAGTGATGCCATTGGCGTCATCACATTCAATATTTTTTTCGAAATGTTTATGAACCGTTATGACATCCAATCACACATTATTCGATTCTTCACACTTTGTTCTATTAGACAATATTTTACATTAATCTCAATAGAAATCAGAACTACTATTTTTTTATTCAGAAAATAGCTAACGGGTGTTTCACCTGATTTTTGAAAAGTTCACTTCAGTTCCTCATATTTTAAACAACAATTTAAACTACTTCCGTTAAAATAATTATTAATTTTTTTGATAATATGGTCAGATACCTAAAAATATATAACTCGAAGGGTTTTTTAGGTAATATATATTTTTTTATTTTGTTGTTTTCCACAGTTAAAAAATTTTGGCATTATTTCAAAATCCATATAAAAAATTAAAATGAATTGTTTTGTCTTATGGAAATCTTATATTTGACCTAAAATAAGCTTATTTTGTGAATATCCTATGTTTCTGTAGTGTAGTAAATTTTTGGGACTGAAAGGGTTAACTCTTTTGAAATAGTCATTAATTAAGTAGAAAACATTAAATTAAACTTAACATTTGTTCACTGTAAACAAATTTAATAAAATTTCATCAATTGAATAAAATGTCAATGTATTATCATTTAATTTATCAATGAACACAAAAGTGCACTAAACCTTTTGATAGCTTATTACAATAACATTAAAAAATTTAGTAACTTTTTTTTAATGAAATATCAACACTGATTTTTTCTTTTTAGTAATGGACACTATTTATTGTTCTAAAAAAATTTGTATTAACTTTAAAACATTACTTATGAGAATTTATATAAATGTTTTACTTATTTTTAGAATTTGCCAATGAGACAATGTCTGGTGATAAAAAGGGACTTGAAAAAATAAAGCAAAAGGTCAAATTCTACACCGATAAGGTACGAGTTGTGTAATTTTTGAAATTCTTTATATTGTGCATTATTTAAATATAATTATTAAAATTTTGAATTGAATATTTTTTATTTATTTTTCTTTACTTTTTAATGTTTATATACTTGTCGATTAATAAGCACTCATTTAATCATTTTTCATGACACATTTATCATGATTATCAGTAAATGTAGTGTTTTGTATTTCCTTATTGAGAAACCCCACCTATTAAAAAGTTTAGATTTCCAAAGTTTTTTTTGTGTGTAATTCGACCTCATTGACTTTCATTATGATATCATTAATCTAGATTCTAGATACTGAAACACAATTTTACAATATTTGTTAATCTGTGTTTTGCTAGATGTATTTTAACTGTATACTACTGTGTACAAAAGGATTTTTGCTACCAAATTAATCCAGTGAAGTTTTAGTTTAATCATTTTTTAAAAAAAGTATTCTATTTTTTAAAAAAGATTCTAAAAAAGTATAGAAAATGATGAAATCCCATGAATAAATCTATTAATAGAGCCAGTTTTCACTGCATTTTTTAAAGTACCATTGTTTAGTTTGTGGTTAAAAATGATTGTAATTATTTAACTTTTAATCAAACATAGCGAATAATTTTTATTTACTGAACTTAATTTTCGAAGAAATTCTATATTTTTCCTAGTAGGTAAAAAAATACATATACTGTATGATTTCTAATACTTAATTAATTATAGGAAGCTAATAAATAAAATATATTTTATTTTTTTCTTAGATCAGAACATTTACAGTAATGGGAAAAAGTGAAGTTAAGCAAGTGTTTGCTGAGACAGATGGCTATGAAATTTACAGGTTAATAAACACACATTTCTATTCATAGTTTTGGTTTATTTTTTTCATCAACATGATTTTAAAATATAGTATTGCTGTAAAAATGTTTTCATACAATTTTTTTAAACTAGTAATTTGTATCTTATATTTCAAAAATTTCATGATCTTTTAACTGAATTTCAACCTATATCATCAGGCAACTGACAAAACCACAAATGTGAAAAATCACAGGGATTGAAAATTGGATAAGCCCGCCATTATCAGAAACTGCTAATCCCTGGAATTTGTACATTTGTGGCTTTGTTATTTGACCGACGATATGCAATTGAAAAATTATAAAGTTTATAATTAAATCTTTAAAAATTTAGTCCATCACATCAACATATAAAATCAATCAACTTGTTATTAATGAGTTAACCAAAACTTTTAAGCTTGTTACACTACTACTATGTTGAAAAGTTTTGTTACTTAACTAAAGTAATATATTTCTTTTGGACATTAACAATGTTTTAAAGAATGGTTGTTTCATTATTGAAATTAAAATAAGTTGCTGAGTGATTTTCACTTTTTTATTTTTTAAAAAGTATAACAAGGTTCATACTTCTCCTAAAAAAACTCCTGTATTTGATATTTGTTCTGTAAGGGGCCCTTATAACTCCTGAAAATTATATTAGAAATACTGATTTAAAGATTCATCCCTTGAAAAATTACCTAATTATAATAAAGAGTTTTCTACAAATTTATAGAATTCAATTAAAATAAACGTTTTGATATTTTGGTTTGTCACAGTTTTTTTTTAATTTCAATTGATCCACAAGGTTTATTTAATTTCTGATCAAGGTTCTATATGTTAAAAAAAAGTCTTATTTTAGCTTAAATATTTATTTATGGTTTACAATAAGTACATTTGTGTTTGTTATTTCCTGAATGTGTGGTTCTGGACTCCTAAAATACCTCCTGAATTTCACTATTAAAAATAGGGTATATGAATCCTTTATAACAAAACTGTTTCTTTAATAGGTACTGGATCATGTTTGGCATCGCTGCTGCCATCCTCGTCCCAGTAATTTTCCTCTCTCTTGGTCTGGTTTGTGGTTGCTCTGGTTACGAGAAAGAGCGACATCCCACCAAGAGGTCTACGTCTTCAAATTGTGGAGGATTTTGCCTCATACTGTAAGATTTTGTGTTTGTTTTTTTATTGCTTATAGCCTGTATTTAGTTTTTTATTGGGTTCAATTAGTGATGTGCAAGGTCCAGGCATTTATAAGTTGGGGCAAACGCCTAGTTTAAATGCCCAAATCCTGAAATTGCACAGGCCTTTCAGGTAACTTCTGAGAAGTATTTCATTATATTTGTTAAGTATTTATATTTTTTTTTTCAAAAACTTATTGATATTACCGATCAAATAATATCAAATGCTATTTAATGAATGCGAAAACACCCATCATGTCCCAAGTGCGACAATGCTTCGTTTTCTGCCCTAGGGTAAACTGCAGTAATCGCAACAATGAGTTGCACCATTTTTGCTACGAAATAAATTCTCACCAATATGTTTTTTTAAAGGTTACGATAATTGAGCGTTTGCAACAATTGTACAAGTCATTATGGAAGTTACTGCAGTTTACCTGCTCAAAGCAGTTTTGCCCCCAGAGCATTTTGCAATGCCTGGGGTTTTCACGCAAAGAGGCTGTGAAAAGCCCACCCCTACTTTTGGACTTTTTGGAAAATTTAAACTTATGGATCTGGTCTAGTTTTACTAGACCAGATGGGGATTAGTCCCACCACCCACCCACTTGATTTCTGATTTTTTTCGCCCTTTATAACTTTATGAAGTATTGTCCTTTCTATATTCCAGAGCTGTTTATTACTTTTTCCTCGTTTCGTCCGCCCTTATGCTTGCCACCATCGGACTATTTGTGCTGGGTGGAAACATGCAAACATTTGTGTGCATCCCACTCTACGAAAATGGCTTTACTGTACTCGACGAGGTAGGTACAATTTATAAACTACAGTATAACCTGATTGTATTGTCATTTAACCGTCTGAAGGATAGTCAAATCGGCTTAAGTATAAACTTGTTTTCACTGAATGAAATCTAAGTAAAAAAAAATTTACTGAAAATTTAGATTCTTATATTTAAAAAAATTATGTTTCTGTAGTAGATTATAAATGGCTTCTTTGTGCTTTCAAAATCTAAGTAATAAAATGACATTAAGTTAATTTTAACCCAAAATAATCTACTAATGGTAGTAAAGAAGAATTAAAAAAAAAAAGGCTGAAAGAATATGTTTTGGGTGTCATATAATCATATATTTCTAGCATTATAACAAAGTAGTAAATTAAAAGTTGTCTTTATAAGCACATATATTATAACATTAAGGTCCTTGGAAAATTCAAGTGCCCAATCCTTTATGCCGTTATAAATGAGTTATTGTTGTAACTGAGGCAACAAGGTAATAGGGTTTGAATTGACATATAAAAAAAGTTTTTTTTTTTTTCAATTAAAATATTTTGACATTTATCACTTTTCCAGATGAATGACAAACTTGCGTCTTTTCATAACAATACCCTTTTAGAAGGTGTGAAACTTAGTCAAGTTCTCAAGTAAGGATTATTTGACATTATTTAAATGATAATTTGCTATACCTTTTTCCTACATTCATTCGTTGTGTAAAATATAAAAGTTTTTTCTGTATTATTCAGGAAATGCATTAATTTGAAATCTATTCTAACTTTCTTTTTTGAAGTAATAAAATGTAAATGTGCAAAGAAATTCAGATTTTTAGTGTGTTCAATTAGTTAATTGATTGTCAATATTTTTTCAGTCATTGTTAATTCATTTATTTTTAATCCACAGTCTAGTAAATGTTATTTTATTGCCTATCCATTTTTTGAATCATTAACTTTGTTACTAAAACATGAAGTACTTTTTGACTTTACATGTATTTTAAACATGCAGTACTGTTTTAACTTTGTTAAATTGTTTTGTAGTGATTGCAAAGAAGATAAAAGCATAATCTATGCTATTGGATTAATCAATGAAAGTGATCCTACCTCATTTCAGGTGTGCAAATTATCCATTAATTTGTTTTATGTTTAACTGTTTTATTTTTAAATATTGCATGTTTATAACATAAACTAATACTATCTATAGGTTTCTTAGTTTTTTTTAAACTTGTTATTAAGTGTGGGTCAGTTGCCTTACATTCATAATTTTAACAACTTAAGATTTTCTTTTAACCGAAATTGTAATCTTTATCCTAAAACAAAAATATAATTAAAAAAAACATTGTCTTTACAAAAGAAGTTTTAATAATCTTTTTTATGAGTCACTACATAACCTTAGTATAAGACTGCTTCTTATCTTAATTAAGTTATAAGAAATATTAATTACAAAGTCAGTTAAATTTAAAAAAAAAGGAAATTATATAAAATACATGCTTAAAATCTTAAATGAATCGATGTTATAGTGTTAATACATAATTGTAGAAAAGTGATTGAAGTCACTTGAAACCCACAAAAATGTCTTTGTTCATATTCTTCATGAATATTCTTATTGACTTATAATAGTCTTTCCTGTTAAAATAATGAATTAGGTCTATACAACTATAGTTAAACTGTTTCCTTGAAGATTTAAGACTTAACTGTACTGAAGCCACGACCATGGGCAGAGCTATAAAACGCACAGAGCAATCGGATGAAGAGAAAATTTCAGCCATTTTATTTTGTCTTTATCTGATTGTTTCACGTGTTTTATAGCTCTGCCCATGGTCATGGCTTCGGTGCAAGGAAACAGTTTAACTATAAATGTATGGGCCTAATTCATTATTTTTTCATGAGTTTAACTTTAACACTATAACTGCTCCTCTTTGTTTGCTAACATGTCATTCATCTTTGTTCGCAGAAATTCCTCAAGAATTCAGAAATCATGGATCCTAACACAAATAGTAAGATCGATGAGAAACTGAAAAAAGCTCTTTTGGAAATAACATCGGGCCTCAGAGACAGGCTCCACCAGTTCACAAATGCTCTCAATCTGCAAGAGTTAAAGGAGATTCCAGCCAGGGTAACAATTTTGAGTTTTTTTATTTTTTATTTCTGCAATATTTTTTGTTCATCTGTCTATTATAACTTTTTTTATAGTAGATCTATTTAGTATGTAAGCTTGGAAAGTATTTTCTCCCCCATCTACCAGTGTGGTTTTCTTTGAAGCGGGGTGATTTATAGCTGTTTCGGGTTTTTCCCCCACCCTACATGGGGAAATACTAACTGTTTTGATTTTAAACCTCAAGCGTGCTAGGATTAGATAAGCGATGTTCGCCCTTTTTCATGGAAAACCCAGTGAAGGGATGGGGGAAGAGTCTTTTCGAAGCTTATATTCAGGCTAGAAATGGTATAGTGTAGGTTTATCTTTTGTAATAAATTGCTTTTGATGTGATAATTTCTTTGCATGTGGTTGAATATAACATGCATACATGAATGTCTTTAGTGTCTTTGCAAAGTCATTTCTTTTGTGTATGGTCTTTGATTCTAAAGTGATGATCAAAATGTAATTGGTCTTTATTGGATAAAACTATTAAAAAATGTGTAGTACAGCTTAAAATTTAAAGTGTATAATTTCGCATAATCAGTTAAAAATTTTAAGTCCTCTTGTAAAACAAACAAAATTTAAAATATTCCTTTTACATTTTAGCTTCCACACTATGTTTAGAACTTGAAAAGGGGAAGGTTTTATAATCGTTCAGTCCGCCTGTCACCCACTTTCACAGAACGAACCGCAAGTCTCACAAACAAGTGGGATACATCATTTTAAAGCAAAAAATCAGTTTAGACTAATTCCAAATTTCATTAAAAAATTTTAATTAGAAGTTTATTTAAAATTTAAATAACTAAATATTTAATCTACATTGAAAAAACATGCAAATTCCATTTTTATTCAATATTTTCACTGTTGCCATTACATCAAACGTACAAGAAACTTTACTTAAAATAAAAATAAAACTTTTATTTTTAAAGCTAAAATTTTACTTATTTATTTTTCGAAATGTAAACTTGTGGCAGCGAAAAGATATTTATTAATAAAGTACATCACTCTTCTTCGGATTTCAAAAATTAAAAATTAGCAAACGATAAAGATTAATTATCAAATCTGCAAAAGAAAATTGAAGAAAAATATTAAGTTTGGCTTATAAAAGTTTGATTTAGAACTAGTTAAAGGCCCTATTTGGCAATTTTTTTTCTGAGGTGTTGTTGGTGTGTTTCCTGATGAGCATAATTGTTGTGTGGAAGTAGTGTGACAGATTCTGTTACAAACCAACTTGTTTATTAGTATGGTAGTCACCTTTTATACTTTTGACACCACATTCACAAGTACCATAACTTTGTTTTTCTAGCTTCAAGAATTGTTGACAAGCTCCCGAAACAACATCACCGATTTCATCGCCAAAGTGAGAGAAGCTCTACAAGAAGACTTAAGCGACAAACAGTCTGCCATACTTTACTTGGTCAATGATTCAGCGGCTTCTCTTTATGAAGAAATGAATGCTCTACAAGAGAAATTGGTAGGTATATCCTCCTGCAACCTAGGCATTTCCATTTGGGGGAAATTTTTGAAAACCTCCCCTCAAACAATTAACATGTTAATTATTTTCGAAATTGATCTGGTCGGGTAGAAGATCTAAGTATCAGTTTTCAGCCTTTGATTACAGGTATCAGTCATTTATTTCTATAAAAAAAATAAAGTTGAACGAAGGTCAATATGATATAAGAGTCTTACAAGTTTGTAATTTTTTTTACACTTTTCAATAATTTCTTTTAGTAGTTAATTTTAAAGGCATATTTTGCATTAATAACAATGGTAAAATAAACCGTTAACTACAAATAAGTGATACAGCCTCTTTTTTCTATATTTATAGCACAAAAATTGTGTATTTTTAGAGGTTAAGGCACGTCTTACAGTAACCATTAAACATACTTTTTAGCATATATTTGTATGAAAAGTATGTTTAGATGAGGAATATATGTACAGGATTTTGCACAGGCTTTAAGAGGATATGGGAATATAGGTGTATCTTGGGGCTTTATTTTTTCTTAAATGCAATGCTGTGCTGACAATTAAATATTTTTAATAAATATTATTTTGATGCGTTTAATGTTAAGTTTGTATTTGCTGTTGAAGATTTTAAGCTTTGGTCATTTTTCTCAATTTGTATGAAATTCTTAGGAAAATAATTAAATTAAGTTGTTTTGATATCATAAATGGCTGTAGACTTTCAGATTTTTTTTTAATGATACCAAATTGTCATTGGGACTAAAAGGGTTAATCTAATTTTGGGTGTTTAGCCCTCAAAGGGATCAGCAAATAGGCTGAACTGTAAACTTGTTTTCAATGCATGAGGTTAAAATTATATTTTTGTAGCATATATTTATGAATAACATTCTAAGTTGGAAAAAATAGTTAATTATAAGATCTTATTAAATAAAAAAAAAACTGTTGCTAGAAAAGCCTGACGGTCAGGTAATATGTCTGTGTCCCCCAGAGATTTAAATGTTCTATGTTATTATTTTTTTAAGTAAATATATATGTTGCCCAGCATTGTGTAAATTGTTGTTTTAATTTGGTAGGTTATTCAGAAATAGTCTTAATTTCAGTCAATTTTGATTAAAAAAATAAATAAGAGCATTCATATTACTTATGTTTTAGATTTTCACAGACTATTTATTAAAAAAAAACTTTTTTTAAAAAGTATTTAAAGTTAGCATTAGTATTACAATCTATTGTCCTACCAGATTAAAAAGAAAGCAAAATTTGTTCCTGATTTTTTTTTCCAAAATGAAATTTTTCCTGATGCTTTAATTGTTTGTATTTTATTTAAATAAAAACTAATAACATTTTTAATATTTCAGAATCGGTTCTCTAAATAAAAACTAATAACTTTTTTAATATTTCAGAATCAGTTCTCTAATTCTCTATTAGACATTTACCATGAAGCTGACAATTACAAGGTAACATATTTTTAATTCTTTGAATGCATATTTCCTTATGCATTTTATTGAAATACTTATTTTGAAATCAACTTGTTTTTAACAACTATTATAAATGTAGAACTAAAATGGGAAAATAAAATTACAGGATAAAATCAGGGACATAGAGAAAAGCTTGGACGAAGTGGAGGAAAAATTACCAAAGGTTATAAAAGCTGTAAGTATTTTATTTGTATTATGAAATTTTAGTTTTATTGCTAAGTTCTTTTGGAATATAAGAGAAATTTATACAAACTATTTTAAATGCCAAATTTGTGTAAATGAACCGATTAAAAAAACTTAAATCATGCATAAGTTACTTGAAGGAATGAATTTCAAGTATTGAATGAAGTAGTTAATTCTCTAATGCATACTGTTGCCTTTTGGCATTACAAGTACCATAATCTACTTTTAAAGTAGAGCTCCCTCTCGATAAATTTGTTTTTTTCATCTATTACATTCCATTTTAAAGTTTTTGTTACTAATAATCTTCATAGATGACAGCAGTAAAAGTGTATTCAAAATTAAAGAATGAGGTTATTAACTGTTGTGAAATTACGTTTGTGGCAGTATTCAAAATATAATATTAGTACTAAATACAAATAAAATTTTTAAAAAATTAATTATAGTTAAAGAGGGTTATTTTGAAATATATTTAGTAGTTTTCCAGTCATTATTATCAAAATTGGAATTTTGTAGTTGGTTTTTATCATCTGAATTTTTTTTAAAAAAATATTTAAATTTTAATGCAGTAAAATTTTTTCAGTATTTTTTTGATAATGTATTAGTATTAAACATACATATATATTTTTTCGGGATAAAAAAAATCACGCATTAAAGAGTTAAACAAAAAAGTAGTTAAACTGAATATCAAAAGAATTTTTTTAATAGGTATATTATCTAATAATTTACATGTTTGTGACAAAACCTTTTTTATTTATTTATGTATATTCATTTCTTCTTTCAGCAATTGTTTTATGCAGTTGCATCTTCAACTGGTTGGACAGATATGGTAAGAATTGATTTTAAATTATTGTTATTAAAGTCTTTTTGAACATGCCTGTTTTATACAGCTATCTAACCCTTTATAGTTAATTAATATTTGTAATTAATGAAAAATGAACTATTATGAGAATAACTAAGAACACATTGAAGAAGGAAATATTTTACATAAAATGCAGTACTTAATGCATTTTTTTCTGGTAAAAGCTGCGATTTCAGTATTTTAGCTAACAGATAATAAATAATAGAAAATGTTTTTTTATAATTAAAAACATGCTTTATATTGCCTTGAAAAGAAAATCAAGATGAAAAATAGTACCTGACTTCAAAAATTCCTGCAACTTACTGTCTGAAAAGATGTTAAAAGCAAAAACATTCTAATATTCTACTCAGCTTCCTAGATTCTTTTGAAAATGTATATTTTTGCTTCATCAATTTGTTTTGTACAATACACTACTTTAAAACTTGGTTGCAAAATCAGTTATTTTGTATAATTTCTATGTGTCTTGTTAATATTCGTGATTTTTGTCTTTATATAACTTTAGGTTAAGAGTATAGGAAACTGTGTACCTGTTTGGATCGCTTTTAACATAGCCAGAGTAGCCGTATGCGAGTTTGTAGTGGCTCCCATAGTAAGTTTAGTTTGCTTTTAGAGGCCTTTTCTATAAACTAATACTTTTGTTGTATTGAGAATTGATGTTTTATCACTTCAAAAATAATAATTTTAATGTCATTTTACACAATTGTTATATTTTTGAGAATATGGAATGGAAACTGGTGTATTGCCAGCATATTTTAAAGTTGCACTACTGTTACAAATTTGTTATTAAAATCAAATGTTGAAGAGATTTTCATTATAAAAACTTTCAATTTTTAAAGTTTCAAATAAATTCTGTAGTAACCAGGGATGTTAAATATGACGCCCGTCGGCTATTGCCCTCGTGTAGCTCCAGTGCGACGATAATTCTAACTAAATTAAACTATATGTATTTTTCTTTTTCAGAATGGGTTCTGGTTTGGTCTAGGTTGGGCCCTGGTCGTGATTATCCCCACCATACTGTTCTCGGTGAAACTCTCCAGATATTATTTGCGCATGAAATATGACGACGATTCGTATATGTAAGTTTGCTTTATTGTTTTTTTTTAAAGCTGATGTTTGTGCAATTCTTTTGTATAAAAAGGGTTAAATTAGGTTACGAGAAATGTATATTAAGAACTTTTAATTAATTTAACTTTTTTTACTTGAACTTTAGAGTTAATGAAAAACTAAAAATTGAAAATAAAGATTTTTAGTTTTTAAGCAGTTAGGGATTTTTAAGATCAAATTGGAATTATTATTAAATGTATTAACTTGATGAAATTCAAGTTTTAAAATTATTTAATTTTTTTTACCTTGTACTATATTTTAATGAAGTTTTTCACAGGTAATTTATTTATCCCTCTATGACTTTTATCTTTTGAATAATGCAAGTGTTTTGGTGTTATTAAAAAATGTAAATAAGACATTTAGTTGCATCATTAATAAGTAGCACAGACACTAGGAACAAAAAATGTTGCATTGCCATTGTAAAATTAATTTGATAATTGTAATAATTAAAAGATAGGAGAGATTTTAGCACTTTAGCATGTAAAACTTGCCTTTGCACAGAATCCATTTTATTACCCTTGTTTATCATGATCTCATTATAATACTTTGAATACTTACATTTTTTGATAATTTTCGGGTACTTATGTTGCTTTTTATTTATTTGACTTTTATGAGATTTATTGCTCTAAATTGAAGAGTACAGGGGAAAAACTGCTTGATTTCGTAGAAGGCTTTCTTCAATAAACCTCTTAGGCGATTATAGCGAGAAATCGCCTTAAATGGTGTAAAAAATTGTCATTCGCTTTGTTTTCTTAATTCACGCCAGAGATCAGTGGACAGGAGTCACACGTTTGTACGCGAATGAAGAACCGAAATAAAAACCGGTTTCCTGTCGCCAATGTTCATTATGCAGACACAATTACGTGTTGACTCCTTATATATCAAGCAGTTGTTTTCCCTGTACTCTTCAATTGGTTAACTGTGCTTTCTTCATTACTATGCTAATTTCGTTACTATGCTTCGTTTAGCAGACATAAGTTATTTTTTCAGTTTTTATATAATTTTATGCACTTATAAGTAATTAAACAAGTGTTTTCTATGCAGACCTGACTCCGGGGAAGCTGTGCCATTAGAAGAGTAAGCAAATTTAAAGTCTTTCTCACACATTGTTATGCACTGTAGAACTTTAAAAAAAAGTTTAATTATTTAAAGTTTAATGTATAAAAAATATTAATTACAGAATAGTTGTATTTAGTTGAATATAATATGTGAATTAATTCTGTTATGTAGTTGAATTATGTTGCTTTTAATAAATGGTTAAAGTTAGCATATTCAGACAGTTCATAGAAATGCTAAAATAATATTTATCTGTAATGCATGCTTGTTTGTTTTGTATACTTATTTGTAATAAAGATTAACAAGCCATAATAGTACTGCATGTTTTCCAAAAAATCCATAAAATCTTATAATTTGAACTAATAGCTTTCTTAATATCAATAACCAATATTTTGTTATAGTCTGGCAACATACATTTTATTATGGGATTATTAACTTACTAATTTTATAGATTTTAGTAAAGTTAATATCTCTAAAAAAAGTTATATAATTTTTTACACAAAAAACTTGGTTTAGCGTGTCCGTCTTGTAAGCCCAAGATCGCGAGTTCGAGCCCCGGCTGAGTCGTTAGATTTTCTGGATGGGAAAATCCTGGGCATGCATGTCATATGATTATGTGGCTTGTAAAAGATTTCTGGAGGGCCCATTTGGCTTGGGTTCTCTTGGCAAAGTTAAATCTTGGCATACATTAACATCCACAGAGAGCTTGGATTCATTGTAATCTGTGTGTCAAAATTGGTAGCAGAGCGGCCTAGATGGTGCCACAAAATAAACTCAGTTCTTTAGAATATGCTGAGTCTGCAAAGGCTTGACCGCTAATATTGCACTCCCATTGGAGGAAAAAAATAACACAAATGTATAAAACTAAAGAAATGTTTTCAAACTGCTCAGTTGTTTTATCAGAGTATTTCAGTTGTTTGCTTTAAATTAAATTACAATAATGATTTTTTAACAAGAATAAATCAATTGAAGAACTTCTTATGCCTCGTTATTGGCTGAAGTATGCATTTTCTCCTAACTTTGTTATTTTGTTCTGATGATGGTCAATTGGAGAACTTCTTATGCCTCGTTATTGGCTGAAGTATGCATTTTCCCCTAACTTTGTTATTTTGTTCTGATGATGGTTATTATTTTACAACTATAATCTACTGATAATGAGTTTATGTAAAAACAAAAATGGGATAATGGTTAAGTCTGGTTCTTTTGGTAACTGTAAAAATTACTAATGTGGTTATGGGATTAAAAAAACAAACCAGCCTTTTTACATACCTGCTCTATTTTAACCTGCATGTGTGTTTTCATTTATTAACCATTAACATTAGGGCAATTCCATGATAAGGTACAATTCAGTTTCTGTAAGATGTTTTAGTTGTTTAAACCTTACAAGTGGCATTTTAGCTTTTTTTCTTTTCACAAACTCCTACAGAATGATTAATTGAATTTTATTTTATGTTATAAAGTAGTGATTATTTCGTAAAAAAAAAACCATTTACAATGGCTTCATGCAGTGAGATACTTTATGGAAGCAACTGACTGCCTAGTTTTTGATGAACTGTATAAGAAAGGTATTGAAAAGAATGACTTAACTTTAGAAAGTATTTACTGATGTATTTTATTGGGTAAAAAAGAAAAAAAAAACTTGATTGAAGCTTTATGCTTTGTACAGTTACAGCTGAAGTCGACGCAACTTTTTTTTACGTCGAGGCTGACCCTATTGGACATTTCCCTTCTTGCTGCCCAATAAAGCATAGCCTTTTGATTTCAGATGTCATAAGGTACAAAAAATTACAAACATTGCCCAGAAAGGCACAATTTGTCAAATAATTAAAATTCATAAAAGTTCCAGTTGAGCATAGTGGGCAGTCAGGCACCTTCAAAACACCAATATGATTGAGATGTGCTTGAAGATAGTCATGTCCAGTCATTGATCTGAAGTTAGCGGAAAAAGTCTGTCTTGGGAGGTTCGTAGGGAGAGGGTTTTTTAATAGGCTAGAAAATGATTTACCTGTGGTGTCTACAGACTGAAGGTTTCTTGTGTGTAGTTTCTTGTGGCTCTCGTAATGGAGGAGTTTATGCAAACTGAACAAGTAACCTATTAACACAAATGTGTGGACGAAACCTGTTGACACAAATTCACACAAACTATCGGTAATATTCGTAAATGCCACTTGTAAACTTTATGCATTTGATTAAACAAGTTACAACTGAAGTTTAAAATACCAACTCATTGGAATGGCCCTCTATGTGAATTTTGCTTGAATAATGTGAGCTTTTTTAACACTCTTTAATTATTTCATTTCACAGCATGAGTAGAGCTAAGCCATTTTCATACACAAATCCTGGGGCTATGAACTGGATGTAAGTAGATTGATGTTTTTAAAACAATGGAAAATCTCTCTATAAAAAATGATTTGGGAAATGGCTCTTCTCTTCGCAAATGTACCAACCAAAACCAAACGTGTCTAATGTAGTGTTTCATTAATAAATTCTGTTTGTATGAAAATAATTATAAAATGCAGAGTTTTCGGCACTCTTGATTTAGCCAGGAGTCTTCCTATTTGCAACTGCTCATTTTATCATTAATTCCTTGATTTTTTTTCTAGATATTTCTAAAATTTAATCGTTAAAGGAAGTTATTAAACTTAAACAGATTTTGATGTTATGATTATCAAAGACTATCTTAATTTTTGCCAAGGATCTCTTAATTTTTCCATGTCGTTGTTTAAGATAGTCATGTGTAACTTTAAATTTTGTTATAAGTATTAACCTTAAAATGTCTTTGAAGTACCTATGGAATTTCTTATAGAAATGTCTAAATAGACATGCTTGATTTCGGTTACCAGTTTCTTGTTTATTATTGAAAGTATTATGCAATTAACCCTTTCTCTCACATTAATGAAAATTGTGCTGTGAGGAATGTCTACCTTAAATGAAACCCATGGTTTAAGGGGGAATGGGGCGAGCTAGACCACAGGTCTCCATACTCAAGTACCTTATTGTTGATCCAATAGGAAAAACTATTTTCGCTGCCACATTTCTCCAGCGGTAGTGAATATTTTTTACTAACGGTTTCTTTTAAATAATAAATGTAGGTAACTTACAGGTCTCTATAATCCCACTTTTTTAAATTGCTTCAAATGCTTTTTGTAAAATTATTTATTGGAATTAAAAAAAATATTAGAACTTCTTTCAAAAAGTGGAATTGCCAGTACCTGCAAGTCAGCTGCATTTATCACATAAAAAATCAGTTTGTAAAAATTGTCAATACAGCCGGAGAAATGTGGCAGAGAAATTATTTATCTCTCCATTGGATTAACACTGATGCACTTTGCTTTGGAGATCCCTGGTCCATCGCATCCATTCCCCCTTAATATCCTAGTGTATCCCAAATACTAGGATACAAACAGTTTTAAATCAAATTCACCTTATATCAAGATTTTTTTTTTAAATCTCTGGATACAAATTAACAAGAAATTTCTATTTTGCAATCAAACTAAATCCTTATTGTTAAGCTTTTTTAGTGTGAGTGAAGAGGTTAATTGTAACCTTACAATTGTATTCCTTACAATTTATTCTTTGGTTTATTTGTGATTATTTTTAAATGTGCACTTAATAACTATGTTAAAGATGTAGTAAATAAAGTAATAATAATTATTGTTAAGCTATTTAAATGGTAATAATTAATGTTAGTGTTATAAACTAGCTGACGTAGGATTTTCAGGAATTTTTAAATATTTATTTTTTTACTCCGATTTGAGTTGTTTGCACTTGTAAGTTTTAATTCGTAGGTAATGTTATTTTTTATGTCCAAAATAGTCTTTCTGATGAATATGCTTGTGTAAAACCCAAATTTCAAAATGTTTATCTTTCTACACATTCGGCTGTATATTTTATTAATATTCAGCCTATTTTGTTTCATGAGGCAAAATTTCTTATTGATTTCATTAGCCGTTTGAGGTTGTACAATAAGAATAACATAAGTCCAACACACAAATTGCGAAACCAGTCACAAATAGCCCTCGTATAGCCCTAGCGAAAGAAATTTCAACCTAACCCTAACCTAAAAGTTATAGCTTTGACATTAAGACAACATGCTAGGTTTTCAAACATATGATTTAATGTAAATTTTCCATTAATTTTTATTACATCAATTTTCCCAGCCTTAAACGATTCATTGTTTGAATATTGCTTACATTGAAATTGTTTAAATTAATTTATTTTCTGTGCAGGCCTCAATTCAGTCCTCACCAGAACTACATGGTTCATCCCTCGTCGAATCACGCTCAACGATTCCACTACAAATAGAACAGAGATCGAAAAAAGAAAAACATTACTGTCCATTGATTGTGATCGTCACGACACCGACCATTAATATCTTACAATGATTGACTGGAAATTCAAACCCTACAAAAAAAGCTGAATTCCTGACTGAAAATCATCAATTGTGTTTGGCTGATATTCAACCCTAATGAAAGTGTTGAATTTGTTGTTGCCATCGTGTGAAGAGGAATAGTGTTTCACCATGTTTTTTATTCGCGTAATTTCGCGACACAGCTTGTAGAAATTTGTTTAATTTTTTTTGTGTGGTGCGCAAAGCGATTGTGCTAATGTAAGTGTGCTATTTGAGTTGACTATTTTATTGAAATAATATCTTTCCAGACACAATAGTTTTTTGAACATTGCTCAGATGCTTAACTGTGTATTTTATTTAATTTGATCATTAAAATATAATTGGTAAAACCTATAAAAAATTTATATAATGGAATTCCAATTTTTCATGTTGCTTTCAGTTTAAGGTGGTTGTAACATCAAAATATTTTATTGTATGTTGTTTCATTACTATCAAAAAGATTTTACATTTTGTGCTGATCATATTAAATAGCATTTATACTATTATTTTTTAAACATATTGATCAAAGTAGTGTTTACTTTACAAATGGGCAGCTATAATTTAAAGAAATTTTGTTTCAGTTTACAACGAACATTTAATATTTTTTCAAACAATTCTTTTTGAGAAACCATATGTATATAAATTTCTGATAAAATGGAACTCCGATGTGTAAATTTTCAACTGTAAACATCTGATTATTGCTACAAATCTATGTTGCATAAGATGAAAATTTAATTATTATTTTATTTTGATGTTTTCAAAAACATTTTACTGAACATATTATCAAAAGAAAATTTTACATGCCAATTTTACAGTGCTCATTGTTATTAAGTAATGAAGCTTTATTATATAATCAGTTGCTGGTTAAAATGAGTGTGCTAAAGTAATTATATTTATGTTAAAATTTTGAATTGGGGTTGTTTAAATAGTTTGTATGTGATAAAATTTTGTCTCTAAATTAGCTTATGAAAATTATTAGGTTGCCTATAAATGTGCTATTATGTGTTTGCAAATATTTAAATTCTAAAAAAATTATTCGGAATGGTACTATTTCTGCATTACGCAAAGCATAATGTTCATTATTTTAAAGTTGTGCTTTATTTTTACAGTGCTAATAAGGGTGCTTATAAGCTTTAAAGCCCTTAGTGTTAGCTTCTATTCAAAAGAAACAAAATGTATGTATAATAATTAACTTGTTTTAAAATTTGATGCTTGCATTATAAACATGCAAGAATTAAGAATATTTAATCCAGTTTTACAGGATGTTTTAATTCTTGTTAAAGCACATGTTTGTAAGGTACAGTTTTGTTAAAGGCACAATTTTGAAGTTAATCTAAAATTAAATTACAAATATGCATAGCATATTTCATATCAGAGTATATATTTATATTTGACATGTATATTAAACAAAATACAGTGCTGCACAATACAGTGATAACTTGATATTAAAGTTTATCCAAACTCGGGTTGAAAATTTTTTTAATTTTAGAAAGTAATTGAAATGCAATCAGTTATTTATCCTCCAAAAATTAGTATAAAAATAAAGTAACTTGACATAAAATTAATTTCATAAAATACCAAATCTTAGGATGTTCATTCTGTAACCGAAAGTTAAAATAAAAATTTAAATAAATAACTGTTACATTTTTTCATTCATAATTGAAATACAATAAAATACAACCCTCTTGTATAAAAATAAAATTAACTTCTAAACTGAAAATTTTAAATATTTTGATGAAATCAACTTAATTTCAAGTTTTTCACTTCTCAAAATCAGCTTTTTCATTCTATTTCTTAATCTTTGTTGCATATTAAATTTTTTTTTCTGCTTATCACGTCTGGAAAATATCAAACTTTCAACAACGTCTCATTAAAAACTTCTATATCAAGTTAGCACTGTGTTATATCTTCTATGCAAACGAAATTTAAAAAAAAAAAAAGCAATGCACAAAATTAAAAAGAAGCTGTGATTGATGAAGAACTGCATTGGGATGCATACAAATACCGTTTAATTCTATGCATTATTTTGTGAAACAAGAAAAGTTGAGAGAGATGGTATTTTGAACTGTTAATATTTTCTGCAACAGCATAACAGCTTTTTAGACCAATGTCTTATAGTTCAGTATTCTTTTATTGTATATATAACTCTTTGTCATTGATGTTTAGCATTCTATGTAGAGAGTCTGCATATTAAGAGAGGCGTCAACGGAATTTAAAGTCTAAAAAAGAGTGATAAGTTTTGTAATATATTTAAGTTTTGCTTTCAACCCCTTAGTTACTTCAGGGCATTCTTAATTATCATACTGTTTGTAGAAAAACGGTTATAATTTTTTTTAATGTCGGAATAGTCTCTCGACCACTTACTGTAAAGTACATGGTCCTATGCCAATAGCGTATGTGTTTAAGTGTGCTATTAAACTTAACCATGATCCATAGAAGTATAAAAAATACCTATATGACTGTTGGTGAGTTGTTATAGTCCTTCGTATCACAACGCAAGCTTTAAAAGCACTTATCCCCTTGACTATCTCTTCTGGTTTATTAGAAAATAGCTTGATCCTTGCTGATCTAAACTCACCTTTTTTGAGGATCAGCTTGTCGTTAATCACAATTGCTTTCCAAACAGGGGGAGAGAGAGAGATACAGAGGCACTCACACAGCTTCCTCGAAAACCACACAGAAGAGTTTTCATAGCTTGTGTTTTAATCAAAAGGAGTATAGCAAAATTAAACTTTATAAATTGGGGTCCGAATTTCATTTACAGACTTATTAAAAATCAATCATTCCGAATGATGGTCAGTATGAAAATTATCTTATTTTGTTTTTGGAACTAGGTTTATCCAGAAAATTCTGTCTGTCTCCAAAATGTCTATGTAGGCTCTCTATGTAACTACTCTCTAATGTATATCTGTATGTAAATGGTTGTTTCATGAAAGCGTTCGTTGATGTCCTTTCGGGGGTTACTAAGCTAACCCGTTCATGTACATTGTATCGTTCTTTACTTCTGTCGGTGTGATAGACATTTATTTATTAATTTGTTCCTTAGATGTTCTTATTTATATCTTATTGTTAAGTAACAGCAGCTATTTCTACGAATGGATTTTCAAATGCATTATAAATGTACTTTATTTGCCGAAGAATGAGTTATCCAAACATTCAGTGATAATTAGCATTTTTAAAGGTAGAACAAGGGTATTTCTGGACTCTGTTTTTCATTCAAAACTTGAAACTGTTTTCCCCCTTTTATCATAATTGCTACCTTTATCATGTTATCTTGCATGTCTAGCTACTCATATGGCCAAGTTGGAAAAAGGCTGGTCCTCAGTACAAAAGTTTGAATTCATATCCTGTTCTAACATGGATGTTAGTACATTTTCTCCAGTCATTTCTTTGCCTTCAAGTAATGAAAGACTCCACACATATTTGAATAGCCAGTGTGTTGCTCAAATTTGGAATACAAAAAATTAGTTATGAAATCGAAATATGAGGCTTAGAACTACAATCTACAAACCTTGTTTTTGATTAATTTTATAGACATACATAGACATTTATATTACAATTATAGTGCATATGAAAAGAAATCAAGGAATTTTTGTGATTTGTATATTGGACCACAGCGAGTCTATTTCGCTGTCTATAATTGAATCGTCAAAGGTAAAAAGTAGTTAAGTCCATTTTAGAATTTTTCCCACTACACTTCCTTTCATTATTTTAGTGCGTCCCTGTCGGTAAGATGCAAGCTTTGCATACGAAAGGTTCCAGGTTCGGCATCGGGCATTACAAAAATAACTGCTGACTTATTAAAAGGTCTGTTCCGCCACTAAGTTAGACGAATAATACCCTTTATAAAGGGAGATGCTCTAATGGTACCAAAGCTGTATAGGATGTCGCCTTAAACAAGTTGTGTTGGGTGCCTACTCGGGTATTGGCTTGTAACTTGACTGGTTCTAAATTAAGACGCTTGTCACCCAAAGCCCTCGTGTAGCTCGATCATTGAGAAGCTTGTACGGATATATTTTTATGGACTTAACCTTTTTTTTACATTTGCCGATTCAAACATTTGTAGTCTTCAATGTATCTGTTATTTCATATCTTGGTGTTCTGTATTTTAATATTGTACATTTGAAAAAAGAGTTGAAAATGGAAACCATTATTTTTATCGAGTCTATTCCCCCTGTTTGCCAGTTTTTGTCTTCCGAAATTACAATGCATGTATATTTTGGAATGAGAGATTTCTATATCAGTTTTTTAATATGGGACACGAAAGGTCACAATAATAGGCCATAACCCAGTCTCAAGATGCATCTACGCTGAGATATCTATTAGATAATATGGTACTAAATGATACCTTTTTACCTGAGAATAGTTAAAGTTAACTGAAGATCTCTTAATTGAAGAGTACAAGGGAAAAACCACTTGATTTCGTAGATGGCTTTCCTCAATAGGCCTCTTTGGCAATAATAGCAAGAAATCTCCTAAACTGGAATAAAGAAAATGATTCTCGCTTTGGTTTTCTTTCGCGGCAACCCTGATTCACGCTACAGATCAGTGGACATGTTTGTACAGCGAACGAAGAACCAAAAGAAAAACCCGTTTCCTGTCGCCAATGTCCGCCAAGCAGACACATAATGTAATACTCCTAAAAAATCTGGTTCTTCCCATGTACTCTCAATTACGGTTGTCAAGGGCAAAAACATTTAATTAATATGGAAGGTTCCTCTTTATATTTTTTTCATCATCCATTATTTGATTTCTGATTTTGCTCAACCGATCCTACAGTCGATAAATCTGAAATTGATTCAATGGTTTCTAGTACAACTTTATACATCACGCTAGACGCAGTTTATTATATTCATTTTCACCAACTGGTTCGAAATATATTATATGATCATGAATCTGATGATTTAAAGACTAGCTCAAGAATCAAGATGTCCATGCTCACAATAGATTCCAGTACAACTTTATACAGCAAACTAGAAACAGTTTAAAAGAATTAATTTCACCAATTGGCTCAAAATATCATTTTATCTCAGGGTCATGAATCACTGTCCAAGGACTTGAATGATACCATTCTAGCTCAAGATGTCACACGATCATCTTTTGATATCGTCTCATTATAAAAATGATACTGTTTTACAATAGTGTTTGTTACTATAGTAGGTTTTTTAGCCCGTAATATGTAAACTGGGTTTTAATGTTTTTAGATTATCATTGAACAATTGGAGTTACAATCCAATACATTTGATTTAGTATTTGGACTCAATTTTTTTAGATGTCTCAGGAGTGGATGCAACTTAATTGCAATGTGTTTCCTTTGTGTTTTTTTCAGTGTGAACAAAGTATTTTAAATCCGTCTTGTTAACAATATTATCAAACGCTGTTTCATCTGTTCTGTTAACGATTGAAATGAACAAACCCAGGTGTTGTGAATATTTCACGTTTTACAGATGTGCCAAATATTTAGTGTGTAATTTTATTGAACATGTGATAATAAAGTGACATCAATATGAATTTTTGTTTGTTATTCTTACCCTGATATGTCTCAAATGAATTGTGTTTTATATTTAAAGAATTTTTTATAAATTACTAATCCATATTTCCAATGAGGCTGTTTCTTGTCTTGAATAACGACAGCTCCAGCAGTCTTGTTTTCAATTTTTGTCTGGAATTACTTTTGTTTTGGTATTCAAAAATGAGTTTTCGAAGAATATTTCAATTTTAAACTGTCAACTTCTTGCTGTGCTGTTGGTTGTTCGAAACATTTGTTAAAGAAAACTAACATAGAAAGAAATATTTCTTTCCATTTATGATGGTAATTTTGGAAGTGAAATCGAAACATCCAATGAAATTGCAGGATGCGGAAAAATAAAAACACGAGCGCACATCATTTGAAACATTTCCATTGTCTTACTGTTTCCTTCTTTCATACTGACTGAAATATAAGAATCATTTACAGCAATGGTTGACTGGAACGACCACGCCTACGTTGACGTCACAGTTACGTCAAACATGGCGTTCTACCCCCTTAAATAAGCCATGCGCCGCCCGCCTCATTCGAATCAGCCATATAAGACAGTCATATTCAAATCAATTCTTATTAGAAATTATTCTTCGAATGTTATGAAAATATATTTTGTAGCACAAAATGAACATGTGAAATCTATTTTCGCGAAAATATCGGGTTTAAATCTACATTTTTTCTCAACTTACACCCACAAAGGATCAAAAGTCGAGATTGATGGATATGCCTAAATTTAGAAGAGTATTAACCTTATAAAAGGATATATTTAGTATCAAAATAACTATTAAGTCCAAAATGCCCATAATCAGAAATGAGATCGCACTGCTGTCTGTTGGAATATCTTTTGACTTATGAACTTTGGCTTTATCACTTAACGTTTATCTTTTTTTTTTACTGGACTTGGAATATGGACTGTTATAACATCAATTAAAACAAAATCCTGATCGTACACGTAGTCGGTCAGTGCATGGTTTATAGTATCAGCTGTTGTCATCGTCATCGCACAATTTTTTAGACCTGGAGAGTCCAGAGTCGGTAAGACTTAGCCTTGCACGCGAAAGGTCCTAGGTTTGGATCTAGGCATTTTCTACACTGCTCACAACAATTAGGGGAGCGCATGGTTTAAACTCTTGCAACCGATGTTTCCATTTGGAATCACGAGCTTGCGATTTTTTTTCTCACTAAGTTGAGCTTGCACTAATTTATCGTTAGATGGAAGAATCATGTCTTTTGAGGATGGTAAACAATGTTTGTTTTAATCAAATGAAAATATAAAAAGAAGAAAGTCCTGTGGGCGGTCATTGCGCAGTTTCCCATGGGTACAGGTCCCTGGAGAAAATTTCCCTCCCCTTCAGGGACATGTCTAAATTGCGGAGGTGGCGACAGATGGCAACATCTGTCATATTTGTTTGTGTGTGTCTTGTGCTGTCCTACTTGACGATGGTTTATAAGCGGGTCCTTGCGACCAAGCACACAAGCCTGAAAATATATGTCTACCAACCAACCAACCGGGGTAGAACGTGGTTTTTTTTGTGGGATGGAAGACAATGTTTGACGTTGCTGTGACGCTACCTATCGGACGTGTTTATTCTTGTTTAAACGAATTAGCTGTCGGATGTTGTTGTTCGTTTAAAAACAACGTTTGATGCAGCTATGACTTCACGACAGAAGTGGCCTTTGACCGTTCGAATCATTTGACTTAATTTAAGTGCTGTGACTACAAATTTGATTTTCTCAATTTAAGAAATTTAAAGAAATAAAAGCGTTTTATTTGGAAATTGTAAAAAAAGAAGCCATAAGAATTAAAACTTACTACTACCCTGATACTTCCACGTCGCTTACTTTTCTTATTTATTATTTTACTCGGGTGCCGACTCGTCACTTGACTGTGGTTCTAAAATACGACGCCCGTCGCCAAAAACCCTCGTGTAGCTCTAGTGCGACGATAATTCAAACTAAATCTAAACTTATTTATTATTTATTTTTGATCGGTATCTTTGCTATCTGGTAACAGGATTACTTTACCAAATCTGAACAACGTAGTTAACATCAAAATATTATTCTAACCACTACAAAAACACCGCTAATGCTCAAAAACAGAATTATTACTAATTAACACAAGTTTTTCATACATAAATTTCCATGCCAAAATACCCATGGAATTAAAATTCTATGCGATCTCTTTAAATTGCTGTAAATCCTCAATTTACCTTCTTAATCCAATGTTTAATAGGCTTATTTCTTCTCTCTGCCTTGAACCTCTGTTTTTGTCCGTCTTATACAGGGATATCACATGCTCCCACCCTGTGGATAAGAAAAATAATGACGAATTCTTTGTTCTTCATTTAAATTAAATGTTTTATGTCTCTGTTTTTGGATTTGTTGATGAGGTTCAACAGCATTCTCAAAGATATCACGATTAAAGAGGAATTTGTCCAAGGACAAAAAATAAACGTTTTAGTACTACTTCTAAAGGCTTAATTCTATAGCGTAGCACCCTATCCTGGGGTGGTAAAAATATTGATTCGAAAATTTTTTGTTATTGATTTAAATTTTGTAATTGTTGGCTATGGATTGAAATGTTATTAAAAATTGATGCGGTGAATTTTAAAAAGATGACATATTAATGTTATAAAAAAAATTAGAGTAGTTAACGTAAATATTTTTTCAAAATTTAATATTTTTAACGATGACAAAGAAGTTGCAAAATAATCGTTAGATTTATCGTTAGATGGAAGAATCATGTCTTTTGAGGATGGTAAATAATGTTTGTTTTAATCAAATGAAAATATAAAAACATGGTAAAATAAAATTCACTCCCAAAAAAATTTATGAAATAAATTGACCCTAAATTCTTCACGCTTGCATTCTCAGATGATTAAAAATTGATTTTAACTCTTTTTTTTGCAAATAAAAATTTGAAAAAAATATTGTTATAATAAATCCTTAACTTTTGAGTCCATCCCCCCCCCTTAAATTTTAGTTTTAAAAAATTAATATTTTTCCTCCAGTTTTTTACCATTTCATTCTGGATGCATAATGAATCTATTTAACAAATTTTAGATTTTTAGAATGAAAAACAAAACGCTGAAACTGAAAGGGTTAACAAAAGTACGCAAAGTGCTCCTCTAATTGTTTTGAGCAGTGTAAATAAATGCCGACCTATAAACGGTCTGTGCAGCCCAAAAATATCCGACGAATAATACCCCATGCAAAGGTAGTGCACGTGAAATATGCTTCAAAGTCCTAAACGCTGCATACGATGTCACCCTTAACGTTGCGTTGATTGCTTACTCGGGTGTCGGATTGTCACTTGAGTGTGCTTCTAAATTACAACACCCGTCGGCAATAGCCCTCGTGTAGCTCTAGTGCGACGATAATTCAAACCTAACCTGGAGAGCCCAGTCGGTAAGGCGTTTACCTTGCACGCCAAAGGTCCCAGGTTTGGGCCCGGACATTTCTTAAATAACTGCCGACCTAATAAACGGTATGTGCAAACAAAAAGTATGACGAATAATACTCCATTTGAACAGTGAGTGCACATTAAATATGCTCCAAATTTCTGACGCTGCGTACGATGCCTCTCTTAAAAAAGTGCTTTGGGTATGCATTGCATATTTATGTGTTGGCTCGTCACTTGACTGGTTCTAAAATACGACACCCGTCTGCAATAGACCTCGAGTAGCTCTGGTGCTGCGATAATTCAAACTTATACTGACTAGGCGCGTTTACATGAGCCATCGAATCCATGGAATGCCAAAATCCCCATTTGAGGAAAGAGGTCGAGCAGGATTTCTAACCCAACCGTGGCCGATTCCATGGTATGAAACATCAAACCCTCCTTCATTGAAGGGTTTTCGAAACCCCCAATGAACCCTGAAATTCCGGTTCTGTCTGGGAGAAAATCCCCAAGATTGAAAAAATTGCTGAGTTTGCTCTTCAATTCATGGATTCGATGGCTCATGTAAGGCCCGTTTACATGACCTATCAAATCGATGGAATGCCAAACCCTCCATTAGGGGAAAAGTTGTCGATCAGGATTTCTAACCCAAATGATAGTCTGATGTGGCCGAATCCATGGTATGAAACATCAAACCGTCCTTGATTGGAGGGTTTGAGAAACCCTCCAATGAACCCTGCAATTCCGGTTTTGTCTGGGAGAAAATCCCCAAGAGGGAAAAATTGCCGAGTTTGCTTTTCAATCCATGGATTCGATGGCTCATGTAAACGCACCTCATGTCTATTAGTTGCATAGCCTCTCGTAGTTCTAGTGCGTTAATTTGCAGCTTAACTCTAGGTTGTCGCGTTGAGTGCCTGCTCAGTTGTCGACCTTTTACTTGATCCATATTCAAAATTTAGTAGTCCCGTTACCAATATCTCTTATTTAGCTCTAGTGCGACGTCCATTCGTGACCCTTCTTCCCAATAAACTTCATCAGCAAAAACAAACAATCATTATCATTTACTTGTACTGGCCATAAACATTATCCCAACTTTTGCAGTATCTGGCCTCATCGAGAGAAGAGCTCCCCAAATCCAGTTCTGGCCGAGTTTGAGGCGGTTCCAGCCGGTATCTCAACTATTTTATTTTTAGAGAACAAACACGAGGGCGATTGTTCCAAAGATAAAATCGAAAAAACCTCTTGCATATAATCAAAGTATCGTGTTACCAAAAGATGCCGTGATAGCGTGTTCTAAGAACTTTTATTTCCGCAATCTAGGGTAGACTATTTTACAAAACGTTATCATTATATTTTATTATTACTGTAATTATAACTGCTGTTTTTATTAGTATAATTATCATTATTATAATATTATCATCAATTAATTATTATCATTATTAGTATGTATTTTATTATTATTACTAATATTCCTATTATATGGGCTGGGGAGCCCAGTCGGTTAGTCACTCGCCTAGCATGCGGAAGGTCCCAGGTTCAGGTCCGGGCATCGCCAAAATAGCTGCCGACCTATAAACGGCCCGTGCAGCCAAAAATGTCCGACGAATAATACCCCGTGTAAGGGAGTGCACGTTAAATATCCTTCAAAGTCCTAACGCTGCATACGATGTCGCCCTTAACGGTTGCGTTGGGTGCCTATTCAGATGTTGGCTCGTCACCTGACTATGGTTCTAAAATACGACACCCGTCGCCAATAGCACTCGTGTAGCTCTAGTGCGACGATAATTCAAACCTAACTATTGTATTTTATTATCTTAATTATTATTTTATTATCAGACGGAACGGTCGTTCCGCCCGCCAATCTCAAAATGACGCCAAGGGCTAAACGGCAGTTATGTATATATACAGAAAACATTTCGCTATGTTAACAGCGAAATTGATTTTATTTTCTACACATATGTCTAAAAGCCACGGGTCAGGAGAAGCTCATTGGACAATTCAAACTACGCGGGACAGTGTTACCAGTCGCAAGATAATTTATTTTATCGCTTCACAAATCTCGCCAAATAGTTTGTGATTGCCAAATGTTACGGTTACAGTTATTATTTTATATTGAGAAGTGTAGGAATTTCATAGAGATCTCTATGAAGAAATTACTATTATTTTAAAAAGTTTTTTTTGTAATATTGGAAATAATGATGGTATTAAAATAATAAAATGTTTGAAAAACTTAATAAATATTTTATGAATTTAACTCCTAATTTTCATTAAATTTTAAACAATTTATCCATAAGTATTTTTGTTTTTTAATCCATGAGTATGTTATGAAAAAAAAATATTTTCTCATTATTACTTTTTCTTTTTGTTCATCGTAGTTAATTTTCTATCTTCAATCATAGCAACGCAACGACTCATTTTCCCAGACCCAATTGTGAAAATTGTTAACGCCTGCTTAGAATAAAAACGTTGACCTTTAATTTTTTAGTTTTAAAAAAAGTGTTTAATTTATTTTTTCGTGTAACTTAATTTGTCCTGCAATTGGTCGTTCAGTAGGGGAGAAGGGGGCATGTTGTAACATGGTTTGAAATATTTTGCACATGCATGTTTGTGTCATTACCTTAAAAATGACACCTAAATTAGCTTTGGGTAATTTAAAATTTCTTAAATGGGTTGTGCAAATGCTGAGTTTTAGATTCAACAAATAAAATCTTCTAGATTCATTAGTCTGCCTACTCTATTAGCCTTACGCATACATTAAAAGCTCTTGATGTCAATATTCATAATAATATTGCTGATATTTTGAAGGTCGGTAATTTGATTCCAAGAAGCCTTTGCCTCCCTTCCACTGATTTACATATGGACCCAATACATTTATTCATAATTATCTTTTCATAAATAAATATGACTATCTATTAATTAATAATAACGATGTTTACCGAACATACTAAAAAAAGCAATAAAACAACATTATTGTTTCTTCAGGGGATCCGATGAACCCCATGTCCAATGTGCCCCCACTAGTCCATTTTCTATCAAATGCTTTCCATCGTTTACTTATGCTATTTTATAGTTAATTTCTACATCATAAATTGAAGCTTAAAATGCGTGCTTTTAAATATTTCTTAGCCTTTATTAGCTTTCAAATAAGAAAGTTTATATTGCACATTCACCTCGAAAAAGTGTTTTTCTCTCTCTATTTTCTACAACAGTAATTTCTTTTTTTCATAATAATAATATATGTACACATGGGGCATTATGTGATCACCTTTGGTATAAATTTATATTACATTCTGACTTCTTTAAAAAAATTATTCAAGGTGGTTGGTTCAATGTGCCCTTTTTGGGTCTTTGGTATTCTATTGGTTTTTAGCTTCAAGGGTAGGTTCAAAGATTTCCTGATTAAGCCATTTCATTCTTTAAATAGACCAACTAAACTTAAAAGGTTTGGTTTAAAAAACCACTTAAGCTTTTAACTAACTACTATAACTAACTAACTAATATTACTTTCAATAATCCAACCATTTGTATTATTCATTATATGCTTCTAACCACTTATTTTGTAAAAAAAAAAAAAAATGGAAGTGCTAAACCAATGAAAATAGTGTGGTAATGTGTGTTTAGTTTAAGAAAAACACACATTTTAATTTAGTATTTAAAATATTTATTCTTAAGGGTTATGTAAAGTTAAGAAATGGATTACATTTTCATAATAGTTGGTATCAGTATGTTTAAAGATGTATTATTCTCAAATTGTGTAAATAATTATTAATTAAGTTTAAAAGAAGTGTGCTACAGCAATTATAAAATTTTATTCCTAATAAATATTAAATACTTACAACCTTTTATATTTCCTTTTAATATATTTACTACAGTAGACTGATCAGAACTATTATTAAATTTAACAATATTAAAACTTTTTGCATTTAGGGCAGTATTTTTTCCTTTTCATTCACATAACGTTTTTATCAGGGCCGGATTTAGATTTTAGGCGCCCCTAGGCCCGTGGTTTTTTGTCGCCCCCTCTTCACACCATCGTAAAGGAGGGAGAAATGTGACCTCAGAAAGGTCTTTGTGAAGATAATTTGTATTTTATTCTAATTCACAGAGAAGTAAAATTAATTAAATAAAATAATGAGAAAATCAACTGTTTCTAAATTTTGGTAAATAATTAGGACAACGATTTATTAAGATTAGTTTAGTACTCATTATAAACTTACACATATAAACCATATTTCACTCAAGTTATATATAAACTGATATTATTATACAAACTTTAATTTCCTCCTGATAAATCATAAATTTATACGAAATTGGATTATAAAAAAATCAAAAGTAGTAACTGTTTTCGAACTCTAAAAAGAGCTTTTTAAAGTGCAACTGGATTAAAAAAGAGCGGGCAAAAAAAAAAAAAAATACGGAAAGCCACTGGATAAAAACATAGGACTTATAGGGATATTTTTTATAAGTGATGCGAGATAGTTTTTCTTTAGACATGTATTGTGGTCAATAACATTTTATGGAAATTTTCTGACAAAAAAAAAAATGCTGAATAATTTTGCGCCCCTCATCATGGTGCGCCCCTAGGCCCGGGCCTATTGGTAAATCCGGCCCTGGTTTTTATTGTAATGTTAACGATGCAACAACTGTGAATAAAAACGTTACATTATTCAGTGCATGGCCTAAAAAAGATTTATTATTCTAAAAAGCTGTAGTAGTAATCATTAATCTGTAAATGCCCTAAGGGCAGTGGTGCATTAAAAAAATAGAGGGGGCAGAGGGTTTTGAAACATAGCTGTAAATAAAAAGTTTACCACCCTTTTAGAACCTGAAATTTAAAATATGACCCGTCCCCCCCCCATCTACTGACAGACAGTACCCAAACCTGACCCTTCCTCCACGAGATTTTTTTAAAATTTATTTAGAGTGTATTGCAAAGGTCTTAATTTTACCCACGTTTTGATGCAGTAATTTAACTTATGTTGCTGTAAAATTCACAGAATACACAAAATGTCTTTAAAGTAATGTAACTGCCAGTGCTAAAAGTGGGGGTAGGCGCGGGTCGACGCGTCACCCCACTTTTCAAGAAAATGGCTATCCATCCCCCCACTTCTTATATCTCTCAAATTCATAATCCATAGAGGGAGGGATGGGGTATGGCATTCCAATTGAAGGCATCCCCCCACTTTCACTACTGGTAACTGCTCAATCGAAGTGTGAGCAATTCCAAAATACTCCCTTTTCACCATAATTCTATTTTAGTATTTTTTATACATAAAAATGCAAATTTTGGGACACAGTAATAAAAAAAAATTCTTATATAATTACTGCTTTCTTGTGAAGTTGACTATTTTTAGATATCAGGTATGTAATTAAAATTTTCACCCACCAGAAAATTACTTGAACCTCATGATAAAATTACCAGAACGATTTGCCATTACTTTCAATTATATATAGTCTAATATTTAAGTGCATATAATTCAAGACCAACACTAAAATTCTTCTTCCTTCCAAAACTGTCAAAGAAAAAAAAAATAATAGTACAAAGTGTACATATATAATATTTTATGTCTGACATCCATTGTTAATCTGTTAAAAAAATATTTAATTTTCAAAAAGAGAAATATTTAAAAAAAAAATGACAATGTAAACTGAAAAGGTAAATCAAATAGAAAGTCATAATACAAATAATAATTAACAATTGTTTATTTACAGATTTAATAAGTATGATCGTTACCAGAATGTATATGTACAGTTTCTTCATTTTTACGAACAGCATTTAAAATGGAATTTTTATAAGTGGTAGAAGGTTTTGAAATTGTATTTTTTACTTGTTTACGTTTCTTTTTTGTAGAAAACAATCTAGGTTGTAGTTTCATTTTTTTATTTGGAGGCTCTAAGTTATTTTGTTTTACTGCACCTTCTGCAAATACTTCAATCAAATTGTCCAAAAGGGAATTCACTCGCTGTTGTCTATCCTTCTCCAAATTCTTCGGCAGTAAGGTTAACGCATACTGCATCTTGGCTTTTAATTTAGAAGTGTCGTCAATAGGAACTATATTGCTATAACCTTTGAAGGAATTACTGTTCACAATACTGCTCTCCGCAGGCAAAACCGTGGAGCATGTAGACGAAGATGCAATGGAAGAAAAGGTCATGTGTACAGCATGAATATGCTTGCATATATTGTATCTTACCAGATTGTCCAAACAGTTGCAAACATAGTTATGGACACAGATGCAACAATGATAGCATGTCAAATGGCAAGAATTGCAATGTATTTCTTCACTTGGTACCTTCTTTACGACGTACTTCACATCCGGACACGTTTCTGACTGCACATTCCAACAAGAACCTGCCTCTTTGACTTCAATATCTTTTGGGGATATTGATTTGCTTTCCTTGTGCCGTTTCAAATTTTGTTGGGCCTTCTTGGGGCATCCACCTTTGATCAACATTCTGAACCTGTCGAAAGTTTTGTCCCTCACTAAAGTTGCTAGATGGAACAGCAGCACATCCAATCTCTGCCCGACGTTTCCTTTCATGTAGACGTGCTTAAGTGTCCGATGAAGCGACTCCAAATACATGTTTGTATTTATTCCCATGTGCTGTCTGTAGCAGTAAGCCCACAGATGGGGCCTATTGAGGTAGAAGGTCGAAAAATATTCACCAAAGGCTCTTGTATCTTCATCGGCTTCTAAATGCTCTTGAAATTTCGAAGCCAAATTAAGAAAATCTTCTTCTTCGGTACACTCCAATACTGCACAGGCATACTTATATACTTCCTCTCTCTTTTTGCTACACTTAACTTTTGTCAAATTTTTCCTCCAACATTTATCAACATGCCAAGTACAAAGTAAGCGATTATTAGCTGCACCCATTACTTTGCACCAGGCATTAAAATATACTGGAGCATCATCTGACATGAAACAATTAGTTTTAATTTGCAAAGTCTCTCTACAAATCACTTCAAAGAATGTTTCCATTTGGAACGAGTCAAGCTTGTTGGAAATACAGAATGCTACCGGAAAGCCAGAATTGAATTCATCAACCACCATTATTGTAGTTAGGTGAAAATCATATGAGTTAGTACCATGCATATTTTATTTTTGCCTAGATTGGAAATCAGTTCACCCTGGCCTTTGGTCATGAAAATCATCATAAAATCCTCTTCCGAAAAGCCCCCCTTCAAGCGATTTACCTTGTTCTTTAAAAAAAAAGAACAGGAGAGTCAGCACCTAAATGTTGAAATTGGTCAACAAAAAGCTTCACACTAATCGCATCATTCTTGTGTAACTTTTCCGGGTGTAACACTCCACATTTGTCTGATAGGTTATGCAAGTCCTTTTTAGTGAGAAGGTGGATCCTTTCCAGGGAACCTTCAACTGAACTCCTGACTTCATGCAAAATATGCGTCATGGACACACCAGCACTAAGTTTAGCTGGAAATAAAAAATTTACATAATTAGCAAATTACAAATTATTGACATATGATTTATTCAAATTTTATAAAATACTAATTTTTTTGTCCCAAAAGAGTTGCTTCAACAAAACCCGGGAGCAGAATTAGAACATTACTTAGTGATACTTGTTCCAAGTAAAAATATTTTTAACAGGTCAAAATATATCTTTTAAAAAACTTAACCATGTTTGAAGTAATTTCACTTCAAATTTTCACTACCAATAACATAGACAAAATTCCCAAATATTAAACTTTAATTTTTACTGCAGTGTTGTCAGGTTAACCGCTAGGGTAGACACCCATTTTCCTCACCAAGCTGCGTTTTTTACCATTAAAACCATTAGGAATTCAAAGTTGTTTTGTTATAAATTTTAGATTGCACAATTAAAGATTTGCTTGAATTTATACATATTTCTCACTGATAAATTACTTCAGGTCAATATTTATCCCATGTGAAATTAGGAAAAATCCTATTTCGAAGTCCAGCATCTTTTAAAGTAGCCAGGAATAATTATTTATTGCTGACTGAAAAGTTGTCAAATGGCACCAGACCACAAAGTAGGATTTTACCTGAAACTTTACTACTTTTTAAGAATTTTCTGACAACATTCATTCTTTATTATCCAAAGTCAAAAAGAATTAGAAGTAGATTCAGACATGTGATTGGTTAAAGAAAAAATTGGCTGAAAAAAAAGCCGAATTTTGCTCATTGTGACAGATAACTAGGGATCGACCGATGGCGAATTTCGGCCGACGGGCTATGCCGATTGTTCAAAAGTTACATCGGCCGATAGAAAAACCATAACTCGGTAAATCCACGTGTAATCCATAAAAAAAATTAAATAACGCGATCCCTTTGATTTCCATATTTTTAAAGAATTGTATGTCTGTGTTTGAATTAGTCTTTTTTTTAAATGAATACAATTAAAATTTTAAGGTATTTAAAGATTTGATTGCCACAGAACTCTGGGGATCCGAAAGTCACCAAAACTACGGCTATCCAAAAGTCGCGAAACTACGGCGATCCGAAAGTCGCGAAACTACGGAGATCCGAAAGTCGCAAAACTACGGCGATCTGAAAGTCGCGAATCTACGGCCATCCGAAAACAGCGAATTGGCGGATTTCCAGAATTTTAATTTTGCCAAACAAATTGGCGGATTTCGCCAATTGGCGGAAGAATCACATGTCTGAGATTTCCTACATGTTAAATCCCCTCCTCACCTATACATTTATGTTTCTTCCTACCTAAGGCTTAAATTAATCAAGTAGACATAATTAGAGTAAACATATTACGGTAATTGTTAATATATAATTTTAATTTACAAATTTTAACTCTTCATGATCTTGTTCTAGATACAATAATAAAATGTGTTTTAATTAAAGCCTTCTATTTTGCGGTCCGGTGCTTGGCGACATCCTGAAAATTTTACAAGAAATAATTATTAGAATCGCTCATTGAAAAGTCGCTAAATGTGTCACCAGACCCTGAAGTAGGAATTTACCTTCAGGTTGTGTCACTGGGTAAAATTTCTAATGCCATACCAGTCATCAAATCAGGAACATTTATTCCATTCTCCAGCCAGCATGCATTTTATTTCATGTGATATCTTAAAACAATGCCTTTAGTAAAGCACATCATATTTAACAGTGATTACTCAACCTTTACATAAAAAATGCAGAAGTGTAGTAATTTTAACCCTAAATTACATTAATGTTTGAATCGCATTTCAATTGATATTCTATTTTTTCCATCCCCAGAAAAAAAAATTCTAGTTGCACCCCAGGCTTTCCCAAATACAGAAGTCTAACTTACCGCTTAATTCTTCTTTATGTACTTGTGCAATCGGCAAATGTTTCAATTCTGTTTCATGGCCAAAGTGAGTCTTGTTGTATGTGACTTCTACAAGATCGCCAGTGAGTTTGCAGTGGAGGGCAGCAGTGCACTCTCCTTTTATCTTGCAACTACCCTGTGACTTCCGAAGGCGTTTACCATCAGTTGCAGCATGCCGTGGGTCAGCAGAACGATGGCACTTGTAGGTGCTGTGCTTATAAAGGGCTGTTTTATACGTTCTGGCTATCCTAAAGAAGGTTTTTTCTTCAACCTCCAGTTTGTCCTTCCAAGACTTGAAATCTGTAACATAGTTAAGATTTTTTTTAAATAAATATTTTATGAAAAGTAAAAACAAGTTAGTTTAAAAATTAAGTTGAGTTTCACAACATTACTAAAGCTTTAAAATACTTTTTATGGAATTTCGGCACATTTGTCGATAAATTGTAAGAGTTGTGCCAATACATGCAGCAGCTACCAAAGAAGACAATTTGGCTACTGCCCACAAAGGCGCTAACAGAACACATGAACAGAAAAATGCTTGGAATGATCCCCGAAACTGTCGTTGAGCTTATAGCGAAAGATGACATTGAGGTCTAGAAGTAAGTACAGCTGTGGAAATAAAAAAGTACCCACTTGAGGTTATTTCATCCGTAAGTCACCCTATAGAATCGGACCTTTTTGAGATTGTGTACAATTAACATTCTGAGTTAATTGCACGATACAAAATTTGCATAAGGGGCCGTCTTCATATTAAAAATCTTACGATCTTTGAAATTTCCAATGGCAACACCCAATTTTAATAACTTAGAAATGTTAAGCACGCTTGAAAACCCTTAAATCTAAGTTTTTGTTACATTTGGATGAATATTTGAAAAGTTATTCAATCGAATCACTTGTGGACCTTTTGGGGACCATCTCTAAAATGACAAGCAAGCATGCATGCAAAGCCGTCTTTATTTATCAATTACACACGTAATCTTATACACAGTCCCCTAAAGGGTAATTAAAAGTTATTTTGTGATTTACTCAGCAAATTATGAATAAAAAATTTTAAAAATTGGGATTTCGCTTAAGCTTCTTGTCTTAAATTTATTTCTTTAAAAAAATTAAGGGGTTTCTATTCATATTTTTTTTAAAAATTAATATAATAATTATTTAAAAATATAAAAATTGTTTTAAATACCCCAATATTGAATGCATTTTGTTTGGGTTATTATAATTTCTTTTCAGTAAAAAATTCGTTTCATTATCTTAATTATTTATAGATCGGGATAGTTTTTTATGTGCAACTCATTTAACATAATGGGACCTAAACTTTGCACGTCTCTAACTCCCCTAATAATGCTTAAAAACTAACAAAATTTGGCATTTCGTATTAACATAGGTCAGAGATTTGAAATATGGATTCAAAAAGGGGTGTTGCTATTGGAAATTTTAAAGTTAGTAAAATTTTTAATATGAAGATGGCCCCTTATGCAAATTTTGTGTCATGCAATTAACTCAGAATGTTAATTGTCCACAATGTCAAAAAGGTCCGATTCTTTAGGGTGAATAACGGAGGAAATAACCTCAAGTGGGTACTTTTTTATTTCCACAGCTGTACCTAAAAATCGAGCTTTGGAAAATCTGAATGCCTATATGAAGAAGATAACTTTCGCTTTGCCGGACTGGAAAGGATTAAAGTGAAAGGGGGGGGGGGGGCGGGATTAGGTGAAACATTTAATAATTATAATTTTCGTTAAAGATGCCAGCGGGTAAGTGAATTCCAACGATGTGCAGTTCACTTTCACCAATTGCAATATTTCATATTGATGCTTAACCTTTTAAACTTCAATTCGGCATTGTTGATTAACCATGGAAATAATTTTATTTTATACATATTGCCTTTACATCCTTTGAACTTGTTTATAAAACATGTTGGTAATCCACCCTACCTTGAAAAGCATATAATAAAATAAATTAAAAAAAAACGACTGATATCCCCCAAAAAAACTTCGTTAAAGTAAACAAACGCCAATCTAAAAAAAACACCTATGCATTTATTTAATAACAAAAAAAAAGTCATGAAAGTTGTCGCTAAAAAAGCCGTGATATAAAATGAATGCCAATCTCTTATTTAAAACTTTTCGGTCGTAATAAATAGAATAATTTAAGTTTTGCTTCCATAAAAAAATTGCACTGTTTGAGGTTGGTGCCCATCTTAATCCCTCTAAAAAATTAAATCACGCAAAAGAACTTAAAATACTAAATCAAAATAACGAAGGATACTTAAAAAAAAACGTTAACAATAATATGATCTCAATACATTTATATAAAGGTATAGAGGGTGGTAAAGATGGCGGGGGGGGGGGGGGGGCACCAACCACAAACAGTGCAATTTTTTTATGGAAGCAAAACTTAAATTATTCTATTTATTACGACCGAAAAGTTTTAAATAAGAGATTGGCATTCATTTTATATCACGGCTTTTTTAGCGACAACTTTCATGACTTTTTTTTTGTTATTAAATAAATGCATAGGTGTTTTTTTTAGATTGGCGTTTGTTTACTTTAACGAAGTTTTTTTGGGGGATCATTAATTACTACAATAATATTATTAAGAATATAATTATTTATGTTATTCCTATTATAATTATTACTATTGCTTTAATTATTTTATTACTGGTTTAATAAGTTTATGAAGTAAAAAAAAACTGGAATATAACCAATTATTAAGTTGAATTCACACTCACACAAATACTTTTAATTTTGCGCACTTTTTTATTGTTACTGTCGAAGACATATTTGGTCAATTATTAATCTATGTCTATATATAGTCAACACAATACAGTTTTAATTAAACTAATTAATTTTAATTTAGTTACATCGAAAGTTCCGTTTTCGAGAAAAAGGTGTAAAATATATAAGACATCTCTTGTAGTCATCCTGTATGTTGGTTTCTTTACCATATAAAATTTTCAAAAAGGAAACAACTTTTACGGACATAAATCCGACACGAAAATAATGCCGACAGAATAAAACACAGAAAAATCAACAAATTATTGCCCTTTTGCGCTTAATTAAGGGCAATTTAATTTATAATTTTTGCATTAGTCTTTTTTTTGTATTTTCTTTGCTTTTGGGGTAACTGTAAAAGTTGTTTCCTTTTTGCAATTGTTACATGATAATGAAACCAACATACAGGATGACTACAGGATTTTTCTTGTGTATTTTACAACTTTTTCTAGAAACCGGAACTTTCAATGCAACTAAATTAAAAATAATTATTTAATTAAAACTGTATTGTATCTATAGATATTGATATCTATAGATATATTTGGTCAATTACTTATTAATTATGTCTTCGACTTGAACAAAAAAAAAAAGTGTGCAAAATTTAAAGTGTTTGTGTGAGTGTGAATTCAACTTAATTATTGGTTATATTACATTTTTTTTTGCTTCATAAACTTATTTAATTATAGTGTTACATCCTATACCTACTAGTATGACGTCTTCAGAGATTTTATTTTAAGTAAAGTTAGAATGTTATTACTCTGTTATTTTAATACTCCTTTAGACCTACTTTTTAGTCTTCAGACCAACTGTTTATCAAAATAACTGAAAAAATTAACTCCTTTGATGGCTGGTACTCTCTTTATCATAAGCAATACCTTTGGCCGGCCTTGTCTTTCTATAGCTTCAGTATCAAACTTTTCAACACTTCTATAACTATCATGATTTATCTTTAGATAGCCTTGATGGTTATGCTTATTTGTAATACTATCAGAAATTCTTGAATCCACGGCCCCTGGAATTTGTCACCCGCTACAGAAATGAAAGTCTTACAAAGGGGGTAGAAAACACGAAATTTAGAGTTTGTGCTTTTTACACATTTTGGAGTATGTCGTTTTGATTCTGAAAAAAAACTGTTTTTGAACATTAGTCTACCTGCTTGTCGGGGCAGTGGGTAGCCTAGTGGTTTAGGCCTCGGAATCGGAAGGTCCTGCGATCGAGTCCCAATGCCCCTGAAGAACCACCACCGAGTATATGTGGAGTACGTGCTTGTTAAATCTGTGGGTCCGAAAGTCCTGTGGGCGGTCATGGCGCAATTTCCCACGGGTATAGGTCCTGGAGACTATTTCCCTCTCCTTCAGAGACACGTCTAAATTGCTGAGGTGGCGATAAGATGGTAGCATCTGTCACTTATGTGTGTGCGCGTTTTGTGTCTTACTTGACGAAGGTTTATAAGCGTGTCTGTGACCAAGCCCACAAACCTGAATATACACCCTTAAAACAAAAGAGCGAAATCCACTCCAGTAGGAGAAGTGCATTTTCGACACTGGAAAGGAGTGAATATTAACTCAGACCGAGTTAAAATAACTCATTTGGAATGATCCTTCAGAGGTTTAACACACAAAGGATCCACTCCAGTAGGAGACGTGCATTTTCAACACTGGAGGAGTGAAAATTAACTCAGACTGAGTTAAAATCACTCGTTTGTTTTAAGACTGTATGTCTAACCAACCAACCAACCTGCTTGTCATTCCTCCTGTCTGTCTGAAACCATTCTATAGCTCGATTTAAAAGAGCTATCAGCTTTTTTTTTTTCAATTTTGGTGCACAATTTTCAATCTCTACCTATCGTTCTCTATCTATTATTTAGTGGTAATTGAACACCCACAGATTTTTCTTTTTCAAGCCATTTTAATACAAAGAATATTCTTATTTAAAAAAAAAAAGAATGTTTGACTCATTTATATATTTCTTGTCCAGCGTCCAGTGCAAGCCTTTTCAGTTCATCACCAACTTCTTGGGTTTATCAAAGATGTCTTAGCTTTTCCTACTTTCACATCTCGTTCGTTGTTAGACGGACAAGGATTTTTGTCAAGGAAACTGATAGCATGCAAGGTTGTGAGGTCTATTCCCGATAACTCGAATTTTTTCGATGTCTCGTAAGCAACTTTTAAACCTTTCATTTTAGAGTGCAAAAGTCAATTGTACAAAAATAAATAGAATTGTCCAATATCGCTAATTGGTTTGTTTGAGGGGACGTATTTCCTTCCAACTTTATCTAGCGCTTTAGCTTTAAACGCTGATCCGATTGGTGCCCTGCTCTCACGTGATATGGATTCACCATTAGAGACTCGGGAAAGGATTTATTTTCATTTCAGCGTTTTTCCATTGAAACTGAAGATTTGAAGACAGCCCATAGTGTATTAAATAATTTTACAGTTGTGGTTACAATGTCAACTACTATATTAATGTTCGGTTCAACCGGAGTAGAACGTGTTTTTTTTTTTTTTTTTTTTTTTTTGTGGGATAGAAGACAATGTTTGACGTCGCTGTGACGCTACCTCTGACGTGTTTGTTTTAGTTTAAACGAATTAGCTGCCGGGTGTTTTTTTTTTGTTTAAAACGACGTTTGACGCATCTATGACTTCATTGCAGGCATGGCCGTTCAGTTTGTTGAATTGTGAGCCAATTTTACTGTTGTACTTACGAAACTACCCCACAAATTTTCTTAGGTCACTAGAAACAGGTGAAATGCGAGTCAAATGAACTTATTTCCATGAATTTAACAAAGAACTGGTACTATGTACTTGAATTTGACATAAATGGATACTAACGTTTTTTTACCCTTCTCATCATTTGACTTAATTTAAGTGCTGTGACTATTGGCTAAAAATTTCTTAATTTAAGGGGTCATAGGAGTCTCAAAAATGTGGAAAGAAGGTACTACAAAGAATAGTTTGAACTTTCATGTAATTTTTTAACTACTCAATATATAAGTATAATTTTTTATATGTAATTCTACAAGATTTATTCAATATAAAACAAATTTTAAAATTTATGAAACATTAGCCAAAACTAAAATAAATGATATTAAACATAATTTGAACACATTGGGATTAGGCTTGCGCGGCAAATTGTGAGGTCAAAATTGAAAAAATGACCAAGAAAATGACTTTATATTGTACAAATATGTACAAACAAAGACTTATACCTAAATTCTCAGCTCAATTTTAATTAGAAATTATTAAAAAAAATTAAAATCAAAATTTACAAATTTTTATTAATTTTTTTAGAAAAAGTTCTTAAAATAATTTTTAATTGTTTGTACATATTTGTACAACATAAAGTCAGTTTCTTGGTCATTTTTTCAATTTTGACCTCAAAATTTGCCGCGCAAGCCTAATCCCAATGTGTTCAAATAGTTTTATGTTTAATATCATTTATTTCAGTTTTGGCTAAAGTTTCATAAATTTTAAAATTTGTTTTATAGTAAATAAATCTTGTAGAATTACAAATAAAAAAATTATACGTATATGTTGAGTAGTTAAAAAATTACATGAAATATCAAACTATGCTTTGTAGTACCTTCTTTGCGCAATTTTTAAGACTCCTATGACCCCTTAAGAAATTTAACGAAATAAAACGTTTTATTTTTGGAAAATGCAAAAAATATACCATAAGAATTAAAACTTACTTCCACCCTGCCCTGATACTTCCCCGTCGCTTATTTTTCTTATTTATTATTTAATTTGGATCGGCATCTCTGTTATCTGGTAACAGGATTACTTTTCCAAATCTGAACAACGTAGTTAACATCAAAATATTATTCTAACCACTACAAAAACACTGCTAATTCTCAAAAACATAATGAATACAAACTAACACAAGTTTTGCATACATTAATTTCCATGCCAAATTCCATGGCATTAAAATTCTATGCGATCTCCTTAAATTGCTATAAATCCTCAATTTACCTTCTTAATCCCGGATTTAATCGACTTATTTCTTCTCTGAGCCTTGAACCTCTGTTTTCGTCCATCCCACGTCCATCACATGCTACCGCCCTGTGGATAAGAAAAATAAGGACGAATTCTTTGTTCCTCATTTAAATTAAATGTTTTATGTCTCTGTTTTTGGATTAGTTGGTGAGGTTCAACAGCATTCACAAAGATATCTTGATTAAGAAAAAAACTCCCCAAGGACGAAAAATAGTTCGTCGCTGTATATTACTATTTCTAAAGTCTTGATTCCGTAGTTTGATACCACATAGTTGTAAAAATGCTGATGCAAAAAAATATTGTTCGAGAAATATTAATTCGAGAAAATTTTCCAAAAACTAAATTTGAAGTCCGTAGTTCTTTTAGTTCGATTTTTTAAACAGACTGATGGGACCCTCCGAAACGTCCAATAGAACCCACAAATTTCCATTTTGGATTTTTGAATCAATGCTTTCATTACCTTATCAGTCAATCATATTAGGTAAAATTTAAAGTAAATATTTCTGTAATAGCAGTCTAAGAGGACGGCTTTGAATGTTTGCCTGATATATCAAGGCATTATAATATCAACAAACCAAATATTGTTTTTGAAATAAATTAATATTGAGGCACTACATTCTAAATTTTCGCCGCTGAAACTCTGTCAGCTTATGAGAAAGGGATTAAATGTCGGACAAAACAAGGATTATCATCTTTACGAAGGAGGATCACAACAAATTACAGGTCAATACTACGCATTAATTAATTTATTTTTCGTGTTAATTGCTTCGCATTAACTATGTTTTTCGTGGAGTATTTTCGTATTTTCGGAATTATCTCTTCATTTTTGTTATACATTTGAATGTTTTTTTGGTTATGATTATTACTGCCAAATACGCAATAATTTGTTATGAAAACATCAAATTAATGTATTTAAAATCTGTTTGGGTGCTATCAGCTTACGTCAATTTCGAAATTGTAAAAACTCTTTAACCCTTTCCGACCGAACTTTCACGATCGTGCGGGTACAAAAGAGAATGTTCAAGCTCTTCAAAAATATCGATACCGAAGCAGCTGACTTGTACCATTCGTTATTTGCATAAAAACTTTATTTTTATGGAGTAGCTGGCATTGATGATGTAAAACTAATTTTTTCCCGATAAAACTCCAACTTCAGTTACATAACTTTAAATAAGCGCCATCTGGACCGACTGTGTTAAAGGGTAAGGCAGTTCTTAATGCCTCATATTAGAGCTATTTACTGATGGATATGACACGACCTACTCATTCAATAAGACCAGGGAACATCTCGGTGACGTCACACTATCCGTCCGGCTCGGGTAGTCAGCTTTTCCCGAAGGAAGGTAACGAGACCTGTTCTGAACTTGGAGGGAATATCAGATTGTGCGCCAATAGGCTTCATAATTTTTCTTTGTGAGAGCCGACAATCCGAAGCGGACGGATAGCGTGACGTCACGAAAAGTTTTTGTGTCTTTGCAGTTGAGTTGGCCATGGTAATGCATGGATTCAACCTAATGCTCTAGACTGGGAATTTTCAATAGTAGCCAGTGGCTACCAGAGTGAAAAAAAATGGTAGCCACATTTCGATTTTTAATAGCTAGTTTTAAATTTCAGTATATACGACAAAAAGAAAGTGCGATTCTCCACAAAAGAAAATTTTATTAATGAAATTTTTTATATGATAAGATTGACAGTAAAAAAAGTATCATACAAAATATGTAGTATTATGTGATGGGCCATTATTGTTAGGAGAAAATTATTTTATGTACAATCAGTTCAACTACTATTCAAAACTATTATTTTAGAAATGCAGCTTCAGTATTAATTATTTGTTAAACAAAATGGAAAAATTATGATCGCCACATTTGGCGACTGGGGTTCGATTTTTAGGTAGCCACTTTCGTGGTAATAGTCTCCAGTTGGCGACTGGCGACCGCTAATCTAGAGCTTTAATTCAACCCAACCTGAAGCAGTTTGATGAGACTATTAATTTGGGTAGGAAAAACAATTTTATTTCGTACATTTTAGTAAGTATGCATACTGATAAAAAAAATATATTTATAAGTTAAGCCAAATTAGATTGTTCGATAAGACTTTTTTTTCTTCCGTAATATTTCTTTCAATAATTTTAAGTACTTTTTCTATTTTTTACTTTGCGAAATTCATAAAACAGTGTATGTTTCACATTTGGCTAAAAAATTAATGTAAACCCACTGCTCCTAGATACACTCTTAAAACAAACACTCCTAATTTAACTCAGTCTGAGTGGATTTCACTCCTACAGACTGGAAAATGCACTTCTCCTTTTGGAGTGGATCCTTTGTGTGTTAAACCTCCGACAGGATCACTCCAAACGAGTGATTTTAACTCAGTATGAGTAAATATGCATGCCTTTACGGTGTCGAAAATGCACTTCTCCAACTGGAGTGGATTTCACTCTTTTGTTTTAAGAGTGTATACACTCTTAAAAAAAAGAGTGAAATCCACTCCAGTTGGAGAAGTGCATTTTCGACACTGGAAAGGAGTGAATATTAACTCAGACTGAGTTAAAATTACTCATTTGGAGTGATCCTGTCGGAGGTTTAACACACAAAGGATCCACTCCAAAAGGAGAAGTGCATTTTCAAGACTGGAGGAGTGAAATCCACTCAGACTGAGTTAAATTCACTCGTTTGTTTTAAGAGTGTAGATAAAGCCAAATCCAAGGCTTTTACTGTCCCAGGGTCACCGATCTGTCTTAGAAAGACACACACCAACAACGTGTACGCGTAATCCCCAATATTTTACTCCAACACAAATCTAGTACATTTACATAAACAACCACGTGAAAGATGTCCACTTGTGAATGAACATCACGGAGAAAACTGTCATCAGTCCCGATCACAACCGCAGTTATACACAAATAAGGAGATTGCACGATTTGCTCACGTGAATTTTTGTGTCTGGGACCGTCTCTGTCATCGCTAGAGGATAGCTCTTTATTATCGCCAGAAATAGGAATTGGGGGATCCTTCATTTATTGCGGTTTGGCCAGCTGCTGATCTGGTTTAATATTAGTTGAAGAAACGATTATTTTCCAAGTTTGTAGAAATATGGGATTCGTAGGGGCCTTTTTGGGTAATGGTGAGCATAACGCTTGCATGGGGCTTCTGCGCACCTAGGAGGTTTAAATGACCCTCTTTATTTTTTTGGTTTAACAATATGGGCCCACCTATGGTCTACCCCTCGTAGGCACATATACATTTTTGTCCCATCAATAGTTACATATCTTGCAGAAAATTATTAAAAAAAGAAACATACTTTTCTTGTAAAATGTTTTTAAATTAACAAATACGCATAATTTTTTCATTTAAATTGCTGCAATTTCTGTAATTAACATTGTGTTCTTAATGACTCCTTTTCGATAACATTGGAGTTATATAGGCAGCCGCCAATAATAATCTAAATGGCTTTTCCACCCCCAACCCATGGGAATACCATGTATGATTTTTGTCAAACAAATTAAATCACGTATATCAACATGGGGCAGGAACATTGGTCAGAATGTCTGTCTGAAACCACTCTATAGCGCGAACTAAAAACAAACTAATCTCAACTTCAAATAGAGTACACGGTTTTCTAGTATTCATAAGGTTTTAAAGAAAATCACGCATGCACTGGGTTATTGCAGAAAAAACTCCTTTAGTTTTAAAGGTGTAGCTGTGAAAAGAGATACACTATTAAAACAAACGAGGGAATTTAACTCAATTTGAGTAATTTTCACTCCTCCAGTCTTGAAAATGCACTTCTCCGAAAGGAGTGGATCCTTTGTGTGTTAAACCTCCAACAGGATCACTCCAAACGAATGATTTTAACTCAGTCTGAGTTATATTCACTCCTTTCCAGTGTCGGAAATGCACTTCTCCGACTGGAGTGGATTTCACTCTTGTTTTAAGAGTGCAGACTTCAAATTCGGTACACTAGTTCCCAGTGCCTGTCGGTGTCATAATTAATAAGGTTTCCGAGAGAATTGCGCATACGCAAATGGTAGTCGCGCCACATAAATTTTTAGTTTTTAAGGCTATTGAAATTACCTTGATGTAGTGTCCAGCCTTTATGCAACCGAAATTGTCAAAGATAATAAAAAATCACGTTACGAAATGCTCCCAAAATAAAAGGGATACAAATTAAAACAAAATTAAACATCATTATAAAAATATTATTACATAAATAAACCAATTGAGTGCCTCATATAGACTTTAGACGATGCTTTATTTATTATCTGTATACAGGTTCGGTTATTTCATATAAACAATATCTTGTTTCTTTTTTTACGCGGCTTTAGCTTACGTGCTCATAAGCCACGCTTGTTCCGATAGTGTGACGTCATGATGTTCATGTTACAAGAAGGATAAAGAATGTTCTTAATATCGACGATGCACTGACGTGTACATATTAAGTAATTGTTGCGCAAGAGTTGAAATATATTTTTAAAAAAATTCCTTTTTCGTTCCTGATGAGAGAGAGGGCCTTTTAAATATTCATGGAAAATATTATGTGACACAAATTCGTGCAATTTTGAGGGTATTAAAATGTCTAAGGCATTGGTCTGCGGACCTTCAGGCTCTAAGAACGAACTTCTATAACAATCCAAACAGATTCTTAGAAACGGATCGTTAGGTGAATTTTCAAAGATAAAATAGCCACCGAGAAGAGGGGTGGTGCATGTTAAATCCATCTTTGCTTAATGATCCTGATAACGCGTACCATGTCGCCCTTTGGGTTACGACTCAAGTGACGGCCGCGTCACTTATCTATGTTCCGAAATTGCCAGGCCCACAAAAAAAACAAAAAAAATTAATAAAATAAAATCAACGACGTTAATTCGACCAAACATTTCGTTCTCACATTAATCGCTCTTAGAAATCGTCACTTCAAAGCTGTTAGAATTATAAGAGAGCTAATCAATTATAAAACTCTATACTGTGCAAGTGCGTAAAAATATTAATACACAATCTTATAATATTTAAATATCGATCATATAGCCAATTTACAACAGAAGCATTATCATTGTAGTGTTTTAGATAATGTGTAGACTCGATGCCACATTTTCTTTATTACTATGTAAGTAGCTCTAAATCTATCAACATAGTCAAATTAAATCCCAAAATAGTTATAGTGTTCATTTTTTTTTAAATAAGGGGTCTAAACTATGTTAAGTGAGACAAAAAAAATTATTCGATTTGGAAGGATACGGCGCAATGAAATTAGAGAGGAAGGTATACACTCCTAAAACAAACGAGCGATTTGAACTCAGTCTGAGTTAATTTTCACTTCTCCAGTGTCGAAAATGCACTTCTCCTACAGGAGTGGATCCTTTGTATGTTGAATCTGCGACAAGATCACTCCAAACGAGTGATTTTAACTCAGTCTGAGTTAATATTCACTCCTTTCCAGTGTCGAAAATGCACTTCTCCTACAGGTGTGGATTTCACTCCTTTTTTTGAAGAGTGTACTGTTAAAAATGTTGGTGCAAGATTGTACCGGAATCATGGAACTTTTTAGCTGTCACCGCTATTTTGGAGCATGGATGCACCACTTTTACGGTGCATCTATATAAAGCGCGGGTCACCACAAAAGTGGTGAATCCATGCACCATATAGTGGTGGCAGCTAAAAAGTTCCAAGATTCCGGTGCAATCTTGCACCAATATTTTTAGCAGTGTGTAAACATATACGTATATCTTTTTCTTTATTCACATCTATTTACTAAGTTCCTAACTACTACAGTTGGTGACAGCTTAAAATTAAAAGTACTTTTTAGACTGTAAACACTTAAAATAGTTTTTTGATAGCATATATAACTCGCCTAAAATAGTATTTTTACTTTACAATGCAGAAACTGAAATTAAATATTTTTTAAGTACTTCTAGAACACAAATTTCCTTATCTGCATTCCTCGCCCAGCTTAGCATACGACATCGTACCAAAAGTGAAGGTTGCATTTATAAATTCTCATCTGTGTGATAAATTCGACTTTTTCCATCCCCACTATAGTTCCCGCCACCCTTATTTTAAAACACTATATAGGGATGGAAAACCGAAACCATTTTTTTTGCCCTCGGTTTTAACCGAAAAACCGGTTTCTTCTTGAGGCCGGTCTAAACCGGAAACCGGATTTTGCGGGAAAAACCGTCAAACCAGAAATCTGTTTTTTCTCAAAAAATACCTTTGGCGTTTTTTTAATTATATATTTTTCAACAAAAATGCTAGTTTTGCCCTTTGCTGACGACATAGATAGCAAATGGGAGGAATTTTTTATTTCTTTTAAAAAAAGAAATAGATGAAATAATGCAAAGTTTAATAAAAATTCTTAAAACGATTGGAAAAAAAATAAGAAACGGAACATTATAATTTGAAATAATAAGAAAGTAATAATTAGAAAGAAACCTAGATCTTAGTTTCCAACAAAACAACTTAAACATTTTTAATTGACTGTGTAAATTGTTTTTTTTTATTCGAAAGTAAAGTTAAAAAAAAAAACGGAACACTGGTTTTTCCATTGAAAAACCGGTTTCCCTGAAAACCGTTTTTTAATGTGCGGTAAAACCGAAACACCGGTTTTTCTGAAAAACCGCCATCCCTGTCGTTTCTTATTTGGTTGGCGGCGAGCATAGCCTACGCGCACCTTATCACGTTCGATCCCCGTGCAATTTGGGGAAAGCCTCTTATCAGCGGTCGCCATCTTGCAACTGTTGATGCTGACCTATCCGAAGTGAAGGACGGACTTATCCCGGCTGATATATAATCTGGATTCCCAGTCCGGAGTCTCTCATTCTAATTTTCATGTTCCACAGCTCGGTAAGGAATGATTTCCCATATTCATCTGCGCCATTTCCTCAACTTTACTCTCCTCAACCCTTCTAGAAGAGCTCCGTAATAGTCGTTATAATTAGAAGAAAAGTGTTCTCGGTGTATTTTTTCGAACTTTTTACCATCTTCAGTCGAAGTTTATTTTTGGAACGAGTTTTCTCTGAAATAAGAAGATAAAAGCTTTATAAGAAGTTAGAAAGAAACCTGAACATTATTCGTCAGCCGTCCTTGTCTTCTTACAGAAGATTGAACTTTTTTTGCGAGAACTATTTCGTGATTTCGAAGCGACTTATTTTCTAAACTGATTTTGAAAAACTTTTCGTGTATTGCCACAGAACATTCTACTGTTGCAACTTGAATCTCCAGAACTGTTTTCTTTGATCCATCTTCAATCTTCTTCAGAACTTTTACTCCAGAAGGTTCAACCCGAAGCAAAAGCCTTCCGCAGTCTGTCTTGAACGCAAAGTAGCATCTAAAATAGCAGAAGCCTTCCTTCCAAAAGGTCCAATCTCAAACTAGTTGAAGCTTTGGGCAGCTTTTGAAAAAGAAGGAGCATCTGAAGCAGCACAAGTCTTTCCTTCTAATCCGAAGCAGAAGAATCTTGTTGGACCGTCATCTTGGAACATTTTGAGGAACCCGAAGCAAGTGGCAAGAGGTGGATTCTCCAGATCGCGTGCCCCCCGCGCCCTATGCGACTAGCCGAGTGCCTGAGTTGGAATCTGGCGTTTGAGCGGCGTTTCCTCATCCACAACCTCAACACTGACAAAGGGAGCAGGCAAGGGAACAGCGGAAACGTGCTTGAACTGAAAGTGCTCACGCAACTGCACCACGTACCTTGAAGAGTAAGTACCTTAATCCGTTCACTCTAAAAAATGAATGCTCAAAAACGACGAAATTTTCCTCAATTTTGACGATTCCATTACTGGCAAATGCTCCGAGTTTTCGTTTCCTCAAAGTGAGGAAATTTGAATCGTGATTTTTATGAGGATTTGAATGTCGTCTAATCTAAAGAAATATTTCGTCATTTTTGAGCATGTGAGTACAACAATGAGATTCAGTTTCCCCAAAATCAAGATACAGAATCGTCAAATTACGATCGTAAAAGTGAGGATTCGGTTTTATTCAAAAGTCACGTGATAGTTTGACGAAGCAATCCTCAAAATTAACGAAATGAGACTTGAGGATTCATGAATCGTCAAAAATGGAAGTGATATTTCTGAGAGTGTACCTTATCCGTTAGTACATTTCGCACCGTAATCAGAAAAGTGACCTATCGTCAAAAAGCTAGTTTTTTTTCAGAAAAATGGTTTGAAGTTAATTTTTTTTCCATTGAATTTCATTATAGAAAAAAATGAGGATCCACGAACTGTATTACAACTATTCTATCAATTTAAGAGTTGCTGTAATCGCTAGATATTTTTATTTTAAACGTTTTGCCATTTATAATTCGAAAAGTCATATTTGTCCGATGGGTCCCTTTCCGCTCACGGTGTGATTTGTTCATCCTTCTTTTCTTTCAAAATATTTACCAACTCAAAATGAGGATTTGGCACCTATATTCGCAACTCAAAATAATTGCCAACTCAAAATATCAGAGTTCAACAACTCAAAATATTGCTCGCCTATTTGCAATGTCGTAGGTGTAGAGTACAGGGTGTCAGATGGAATTTCATAAAAAAAATAGCCGAGTTGATGTTCAAAATAGAATTTAAAAAATTATTATAGAAATCTATACGAAAATGCAAGCGTGGATTTTGAAATTAAATTTTAAAAACAATTATTTCATGCTTTTTTTAAAGTAAAAAATTTGAATAAAACATATAAATCTTTATTCACAAAATAAGAACTATCCGTACATAAATATAAACGACGTAAGTGCTAAAAAGAGAATTTTTTCATCGGAAAATGTTATGTCAGTTGTAAAAAAATTATAGGTTTTTAAAGTATAAAAATAATAATCACATTTTACAACATGCAATAACAATAACTTTAAAAAAAAGTTTGTAATAATAAGCAATTATCTTAAATCCCATACTTAAAACTCGTGTAACATTTATTATTTAACGCTAGCTCTCTATCTTAAACATTTACTCCAAACTCATACATACGTTGGCCATTACATAATGCTACATTAACCTATTTACTATTTTTAATCTCACCTTTACCCTCTGAAGCTTTAAGTGTTTACAACTTTATAATCTTTCCTAACGTCTTGACCTGAAAAACATACTTACAGAAATAACTCTCAGGATTAAGTATTTTTTTATCATTTAAAAATACAGAATAGCCTAAAAGCTGAATGTTCATGTATGTACTTCTAACGGCAGACTTTGAGGTTTGACTATAGGCATGTCTAAGTCACTTTTAAATTTACACACTAAAGTTACTTCACTCCTTGCTAACCAAACTTGGGTAAAAACAAATAGTAAAAGGGGAAAGCGCGATTGGTCCATTAGTTGGAAACTCTTGTTACTTGTAAGGTAATATTTACATACAAAATGATCTGAATACAATTTAACCAAAATACACTTTTCATTCTGATAAAATTGCGAAATTTTCTCAAATAATATTCAAATCTGTTAGACCTGAAATGAAATTAATGTTTTAAACATGTTTTCTGGATGGATAAACAAATAATTTATGGAACTCTTTACATCCTCGGAAGGATCTTCTCCGTAGTATATTTCTATTTATACAACTTAGGTTGGCAAGGAGTGTAAATATTGATCCTACTTAAGTTGAAAGAATCTCTGATGATCACACAGTACGGGAATTTAAAAAAAAAACCTCGTCTGCGTATTGGAACTTAATTATTAATTTTTTTAAGCGTTGGCATCGTCATCGACGTATCATTGAGGACGATGCAGTAAATTTGGGGAAAATGTACTCTTACAATTCTATGCAACATAAAATTATATTTTAACTAGTTAACTTTTTTATTCATCTGAAACATCAAAATAACTTCCATTAGATGACTAATTGCTAAAGTTTTTGAACAATAACACTATTAATTTAAATTGGATTAAAGTTTATGTAGCCAAATAGCAACAGTACACTCTTAAAACAAACTAGTGAATTTAACTCAGTCTGAGTTAAATTTCACTCTTTTCAGTGTCGAAAATGCACTTATCCTATTTGAGTGGATTTTACTCTTTTGTTTAGTTAAAACTCTGACAGGATAACTCCAAACGAGTGACTTTAACTCGGTCTGAGTTAATTTTCACTCATTTCCAGCGTCGAAAATGCACTTCCACTATATGAGTGGATTTCACTCTTTTGTTTTAAGAGTGTAATCTGCTCTAGGTTAGCAAGCCTAAAAATAAGCTCAAGTCCTATTTGGGAGATTTCACAACTGTTTCGATCTGCCTGGACTTATTATTTAGAATTCGGACTCATCTCAAGTAAATCTTTCATCGGATATTATATAAAAAAAGGAACATTTTTAAGATGCCCTTCGAAATAGATCGCAATTAGAGTTCGACTTTGTAACCAGGGTTCGGTTTCCCGTTACAATTTTTATCGAAATAATCTGTTGAAGGAGACTTTTAATCTCTGGAATTAGAACACATTTTTTCTTTTAGAAATAGGCCATATCGATTTTGTTTACACATAGACAAACACGCACATTTTGAGAGATATTACCAAACAGGATTCTAAATTAGATTTTTTTCTCTCTCCAACATACTGTATATGGCTTAAGTTATAACATGCCTTAATCACTTAAGAGCCAAATACATGCCGATCACTTAGAGCCCACCATATGAAGATGAATACAAAGTCGTGATATAGTATTTTCCTCTACTTCCAGCTGGGGCTGGGGAGCCCAGTCGGTTAGGCATTCGCCTAGCATACGAAAGGTCCCAGGTGGCATCGCCAAAATAACTGACGACCCATGAACGGCCCGTGCAGCCAAAAATGTCCGACGAATAATACCCCGTGTAAGGGAGTGCACGTTAAATATCCTTCAAAGTTCCTACTCTGCGTACGATGTCGCCCTAAAGGTTGCGTTGGGTGCCTGCTGAGGTGTCGGCTCGTCACTTGACTGTGGTTCTAAAATACGACGCCCGTCACCACTAGCCCCCGTGCAGCTCTAGAGTGACGATAATTCAAACTAAACTGATATAGGGGCCTGTCCGTTCACTGGCTATTTTTGATAATGGTAAATTCAATTATGCTCTGACCCTATAACTTAGTTATGCTATGGATAATGCGATTCAACAACTACGTACTACGTCCTTGATCAGCGTCTTTCATTTAATAGTAATTAATACTGAAATAAGTCAATTGAAATCAAATAAATTAATCCAAACTGGTCGGTTCTTCTTTCTTACTACGAAATTCCAGCCCCATTAGGTTATCCGGTCACGTTTGTTTACATCGGCGTTTTTACGGTGCAATTACGTATTTAGGAGTAGATGCGTAATACTAACTACCAGTCGACCTTAATGTAGGAATCGAAAAATTAACTTGTTATTTTTTAACTGCTATACTCGGGCAGCATGAATCAAGCGAAAAAAGCTTTTAGCTCTTCGTTGCATCATGTGCCATACGTGGCGCAGACCTATATTCAGACCAATATGCAATAAGTTTTTTTGGATTAAATTACACTAAGGACATAATATGTTACTCCCTGAAAACTGCATAAAAATAGTATTCTACATCATCTTTTGACGTTAAAGCGTTGAATAAATGCTGTTGAAGTTACAAAAGTGTATAATTATTCAATTTTTTTATTAATTCGTTCCATCATTGACGACATTTAAAAAGCCAAATAAAGACGTGATTCTTTTCGTACAAAAAAACATCATTATTTTATTGTATTAATTGGGATTCCTCGACACTTTTTCATCATTTAAAATATTTTTGCGTTTTCCACGGGAAAAAGTACTAACATTATATTTGCAACATTGAATTTGTCAGAATTTTTTTTTAAAGTTGAACTGAAGTCAAACCTAAAAGAACAGATGCTTTTTTTTAAAAAGAACTGAAATAGAAGATAACTGGTCTCCTTTTAAAAACTTATTTTCTGTCACCTTTCGTCCTTCAGAATGAATGCTATGGCGTCCGTTCCCGCCATTGAATTAATTCACTTCAATGTCCTTACCTTTAGCTCTTATGTCATAGTTTCATAGATAGTTTCCAAAAATGTGATCAAGGCTCTGTATGAGTTCTGGCAATCGATACGAACCCTAAATATCCAGGGGGGGCTGGGAGCCCAGTCGGTTAGGCATTCGTCTTGCATGCGAAAGGTCCCAGGTTCGAGTGCGGGCATCGCCAAAATAACTGCCGACCTATAAACGGCCCGTGCAGCCAAAAACGACCAAAGGATATTATCTCGTGTAGATGGAGTGCACGTTAAATAGGCTCCAAAGTCCCAAACGCTGAGTAAGATGTCGCCCTTAACGCTTGCGTTGGGTGCCTACTCAGATGTCGGCTCGTCACTTGACTGTGGTTCTAAATCATGACGCCAATAGCCCATGTGTAGCTCTAGTGCGACGATACTTCAAACCTACCAACCTTCAATGCCAATATAAACTCATGATAATTTCCAATTATCTTGCAAATGTGCTTAGTGTAAAAAGATAGTTTTATAACATTTCATTGGCTAAACGTCTGCAAGTTCTACAAGGCGGGTAGAATATAATAGTCACTCGACCGAATATTTTTGTTCTTTAAAAACGGGCCTGATTCAGTAAAATTAAAGGTCTTGCATACTTTCTTGTTATTGTTACTTCATCAAAGTTTTTATACTACTACGGATAGACAGACATACGAAAACAGCCTTTAAAAAATATAAGTAATTAAAGTCAGGATTTTCTAATTAAAAATTAAGTCGGGACTGTTTAAAAAGAAATCAAAACAGGCCGTTGAAGACTGAAGTGAAGACGGACGGAAAAGCGCACATACAGACGGACAAAAACTACAAAGATAGACTTTTGAGGGCTCGTCTCTCTAACAAAAAATAATTTTCAAGATAGGATGGACAGAATTCGGAAGGGTACAGACGGACTTCACTAGATGTTAATACCTAATTTTCATTTTTAAATTCTTTTAAATTTTACAAATCTGAAAGTAAGCCAAAAGCTAAAAATACATCGTTTAATTTTAATCTAGAATTCTGTCAACTATTATTTTCAATTAAAGTTTCATATGAAACCACACAAAACCACTTGCAAAAGTGGACTATGATTTAAACTACAGTTTTTTTACCCCTAAAAAAGCAATTCTTAATTCTCCTTTAAATTATCAAATTACTTTTTAGCCACTCTTTTAATGTCGGTAAAATAACCGTACATTCATGACCGTCCCTGAACAAATTAATTCAATACACCCAATGTCAAAAAAACATACAAGTTTGATTATATCACATATCCACCTGTTGAGACTACTGACGTACGTTCAATGACCCTCAAAATTTTACGAGTCCATTCACAACCTTAATTTTTATTATTTACACTCTTAGAGAATAAAATAAATTGAATAAAAAAATATTCTACGCCTTAAAGAAACAAGTTGTGAACATACGAGAAAGATTCGTGGTCACTGTCGTCATAATCAAATTCGAACGCGTTCTTATTCTTAAAAAAATCTTGTTCTACCTCTTTGTTCGAAGGTTAAGAAAACGCTGGATTTTCGTTCGAATTTCGCTATATATACTTAATGATTATGACATAAGAGCAGAGATTTCTGTTGAGTTTGGACGATTTCGACAAACGGCCAGTTGCGTAAGGTAATGTTGCTTTAAGATATCGGTTCAATGCTCTTTTTGTTTCTTAAAAAATATAAGGGACTATTTCCGTACCATAATTCTATAAGAGTAGGAGGTTCTCTATGTTATGATATCGGACATTTGTCCTTTTCATACTAAGGACAGACTTCTTAATGTATTTAGTTTTGCATTAATTGGCTCTAAGTTTGATAAAGTTTTTTCTACTAGAAATTTAAAAAGTATTTGTATTTATATCTTTGATAGTAACTGGTATATATCATAGCTGTGCTCGAGAACTAATTTTAAAACGTACCAGTTTTCAATAATTATGCGTGTCTTTGAATTTTGACTTTTCTACTTAATTTGCTATTTGGCATTAGCAATATCTGTATTGAGTTTACGAAATGTTTTTGCGTTATATATTTACAGGGTACTTTTTCATTTTGCAACTATAAAGTCACCAAAAATGTACAACTACGCCTAGGTATATCCTATGTTAACTTTTACTGTGGTTCTATAAATGTGTATACTGTCTTTTGTCGCCAGAAAATTCAGTTTTTTTTTAATATTCCTTTTGGTGAGATTTGCGCTTGTGAACCGAATAAGTGGCATCTACAGTTATACTGTTTTATAATCAACATTAAAGAAACAGTTTTCCTTTATCGTTCCTCTCTAACACATTTACAACAACGTAAAAAATAATAGAAAATGACTAACCATAGTAATAATTTATTTTAACCATAATCATAATATTTTATTATTGTAATAAAATTATTTTTATTAAATGACTAATCATGTTTCTTTTTCCACCAGGTTCCTGGGCTCGAAATTCAGGACACTTGAACGGACAATCCACCAATCCACACAACAGTCACCCTCCCAAAAACTTTGGAAAAGTATCTTCACCCTCCGCCAAGCAAGAAAGCAATAGCCACAAGGCCAAGCACCACTTCAACATGGGTCTAGGGTACGAGTATCCCCCGAAGAAGACGGAACGCGCCAGCGACAGGTAAAAAATTCTTTCATGACATATGAAGAGTACACGGGAAGAAGCGATTGATTTATTGGGCGGACGCCCGCAACTGTCTGCTTGGCGGCATAAAACCGGTTTCTCTCTTTCTTCTTCGCTTGGTTCAAGCGTCGGGATTGCCAATCGCCTGAACTTGGTAGCTAGGAACCACAGAGATAGTAGTTGAAGTATTAGCGTGGCATATCACGTGACCTACAACGCTGACTTCATTGGGGCTCTTCTGGGAGCTCCTTGCGCGTCCCGTCGTTTGCATTGGAGGTCACGTGATCTGCCACTGTATTACTTTAACTATGATATCTATGGTAGGAACTGGTTTCCTTACACAAGTTTAGGCGATCACTCGCTATCATCGCCAAAGTGGCCTGCTAAGGAAACTTCTCTGAAAAATCAATCGTTTTTTCCCGTGTACTCTTCATATCTTCACTCCGTGTCGAGGTGTAAGTTTCACCTTAAATATGTCGTTAGGTCTCGTGTAGTTCTAGTGTGATGTATTGTGGTTTAGCATCAAATTGCATGTTGTTGCCAGAGTTTTAAAATAACCCGTGTACCTCAAAGTGAAGACAAAGTTGCTGCAGCTGGATGTAATTGGACAAAACCACGAGCAGGCGAAACAACGAACGCAAATAAAAAAAAAAAGAGAAATAGAGTAACTTGATAATTTGTTATTCAGCAGTTTGATTATTCAGCAGTTGCCTCTTTTTGGGATCAGTGGTTAATTGAATCCATCTCTTAATTTTTCAAATTCTTCAGAATCATAATTTACATTAAAACCCACCTCATATTTGACTCAAACGGCAAACTTTTATGCAGTTTCGAGGTTTAAAAATACCATATTCGTTTAATTTTTTTTTTCACTTCGGAAGTTCTTATTTATAGTGAATAGTTTATTTCTTAGCCCCACTGACCTACAGATCTGAATTTACCCGTAAATAACTACAGCTTTAAAAAAAAATGGCATATCAAATTGCGGAGGGCAGCAGGACCTAGAGATTGAATTGATGTGACATTTTGGTGATGGCAGGTGTTATTTTTTATTATATGAAGACAAAAAAAATGTCGAACTATATCACCAAAAATTAGCCAAATGTAGACTTGTCTCTTAATTTAGGTTTTAATTTTAAAAAAATTATATGCTGCAGTATCAAACAATTACGTATCAACTATCTGTACTGGGATGTATGAAAATTTAAAAATTTATTATGATGACAATGTTCATTAGATTCGGATTTCTAATTGAGTTCTCTTATTTATAACTGCTAGGATGCACTATTTGATGACGTTAAAATTTAAGCGTACTTGTATTTTTGTGCACTTTCATCGTTCTAACCTATTTTATCCACAGGTCTGAAGCCTACGGCGCCTGGGTCACCAAGTACAACACAGCTCAGCAGAAGAGTTTCAGCTGGAAAGCTTCCAAAGACGAGAAAAAAGGGTCGGACGCTAATAACCCTTGGGGACCCACTTTCAAGAGCAAGCAGAACTTTCTAGACATGCACTTTTGTTAGCTTTCCCTTGGAGACCAATCTTCAAGTACATATTTAGAGGTTTCTGGATCCGCTAACTAAACCATGGGGACCAGTGTTCAAGAGCAAGCAGAACTTTCCGGAACTGCAATTCTGATGGCTAACCTACGGAGACCCGTCTTCAAGAGCAAGCAAAACGTCCCGGACATACACAACTTCTGTTTTCTTACTCGCTGGGACCCGTATTCAAGAGCGAACAGAACTTTATGCACTTCTGTTAGCTTAGCCTCGGGGACCCGTATTCAAGAGCATGCATAGGTTTCTGGATATGCCCTTCTGCTAACTAACCCATGGGGACCAGTGTTCAAGAGCAAGCAGAACTTTCCGGAACTGCAATTCTGATGGCTCACCTACGGAGACCCGTCTTCAAGAGCAAGCAAAACGTCCCGGACATACGCAACTTCTGTTTTCTTACTCGCTGGGACCCGTATTCAAGAGCGAACAGAACTTTATGCACTTCTGTTAGCTTAGCCTCGGGGACCCGTATTCAAGAGCATGCATAGGTTTCTGGATATGCCCTTCTGCTAACTAACCCATGGGGACCAGTAATCAAGAGCAAGCAGAACTTTCCGGAACTGCAATTCTGATGGCTAACCTACGGAGACCAGTCTTCAAGAGCAAGCAAAACATTCCGGACCTACACAACTTCTGCTTTCTTACTCGCTGGGACCCGTATTCAAGAGTGAACAGAACCTTATGCACTTCTGTTAGCTTAGCCTCGGGGACCCGTATTCAAGAGCATGCATAGGTTCCTGGATATGCCCATCTGCTAACTAACCCATGGGGACCAGTAATCAAGAGCCAGCAGAACTTTCCGGAACTGCAATTCTGATGGCTAACCTATGGGAGCCCATATTCAAGAGCATGTACCCAAGTACTCGTGTGACGTCGAATATGACGTCATTTTTTGGTCATAAAATGCCCCTAAATTGACGTCATTTTTTTGGTGACAATGTCCATTTTGAAGACGTGATAATCGACGTCAAATAATGACGTTAATCTGACGTGAATAAATGACTCTTTTGTGACCAGATGACGTGAACTTTTCGTTAACAAATAACGTGAATTTCACGTGAAAGGTGGACGTGAATTTCACTTGAAAAGTGGACGTGAATTTCACGTGAAAAGTGGACGTGAATTTCACGTGAAAAGTGCACGTGAATTTCACGTGACAATACGGCACGACTTTCACGTGATCGATTGACGTTAATTTTACGTGACCATATGTCGCGCTTTTCACGTGATCAAATGACGTTAATTTTACGGGATCACATGACGCTATTTTCACGTGATCAAATGACATTAACTTCACGTGACTATATGAAGCGATTTTCACGTGATTTTTTTTATTTCTATGTAATTTCAGTCATGGTGTAAAACAAAAATTTGTTTAAAATATTATACAATATTTTGAACTACAGAGATATATCATTTTCAAAATGTATTGTCCTGAAAAGGAAATTTCTAAATTAATGACTGTTAACATAATATTCATAAGTCATTAATTAAAAAAATTCTTTTACTACTAATTTTGAAAAATATATTCTTCATAACTTCAATATATTCCATAATATTTTAAACAAATTTGTATTTTACACCATGATTGAGATTGCATAGAAATAAGATGAGAAAAGAAAACTGAAATTCAAAAACTATTTAGTACATAATTGAGAATTTTAAAATATTCATTTTTACTTCAAAACATATTTTGGATAGTATTATTATAAAGCCTTTATAGTAATATAAAACTTGCCTAATTATTTAAGTGTCACCTGATTATTTAGAACTACAGGCTGGCAATTTTAAATCTTGATATTTTAAATAAATACAAAAATCATTTAGAACTACAGGTTGGCAATTTTAAATCTTGATATTTTAAATAAATACAAAAATGATTTAGAAGCAAAACAATTTTATTTGAAAAAAAAAAAAACAATAATAAACAAAATAAACAATTGAAGAACTACATATTCCATTCCCATGCTTCTATTACCAGACTTTCAAGGAGAAACTGAAAAAGAAAAAATATGTAAATAATTATAAAAACTGTAAATATATATTCCCAACATAATTTTTTTTAACATAAAAACCTTGTCCATCTAAAATATTTGTATAATCAAATATTTAAAGGATTATAAATTTAGTTTTTTTTAAAAAATATTTTCTATATTTCCATAAAAAGATTCAATAACTTTGTCTTTGCATTTTAAAAATAGAGAAGTTTATTTTTATCACCGCAAAGCATAGATTACACAAAATAAATAAAAAAAAACATTAAAATACTATTTAACTGCTTGACTGACATAAAATTCAATGAATATTCGAGGAATTGAACCAGGAGAAAATGGGTTAAGTATTTGATTTATGGTATATTTTTATATTTTAGATCAGGAGTTCCCAACCTTTTTGCACTGCGTACCACCTGACTTTGAGAAATTTTGATGTAGCACCTAGTCTTAATAAACATATAATATTTACCCTTTTTGAATCAAATTCCCGAGAAAAATTCATATTTAATGGTTAGGTACTTGTTTATTTATAACATGCTTTTAATAAAAGAGAAGTAAAAAGATTAAAATGGTATTAATTTACAGTTTTATTTATTACCTATGGGTCCACAACCATACAAATAAAAAGTTAGTGCAAACTCAGCAAAAAATTAATCATCATACAAAATATACTTTTATAATCTTTAGTGCGAAAATTGTTGTTTGCCTTTGATTAAAATATCACATTAGGAGTAATGTGGAACTTATCTTCAACACTTATTATGCTTCTATGTTTATTTACAAGAGTTTAGAAAATCCACTTTCATACAAGTAACTCCTAACAAATGGCATAAAAAATAACGGAGCTTGAAGGAGTTCAAAGGGAACTCCGTTTTACATCCGATCCAGAATTTAATTAAAGATATATCTTTAAAATAATTAATACTAACTATGTTTGCGTGCTGACTGCTCATGTCTATAGAGCTGTTGCACCCCCTCTCCTCACCTCGCTTCCTCTGCACCCGGATGAAATTGGTTGCACTGCACAGTCAGGTCAAAATTTGAAAAGAGACCGTGCAACCGATTTCATCCAATCAGCGATCAACAGGGGTGCAGAGGAAGCGAGGTGAGGAGAGGGGGCGCAACAGGTCTAATTTATACTCACTTAAATGAGTAAAAATCCAATGCAAATTTGATTTCATTGTTCACATCTCACTATGTTGTTTCTTTTACAAAAAAGGATATTTTTTTCATAAAAAAATATATTAGTCTTTTAATTCACCTTGGAACACCTTTATTTATTTAATACTAGCAGTATGGTCCCGCCTTACTGGGAACCCGTTAACTTCGCATTGCTTCCTTTCAGAGGCATGCTTACTTGTGAAAATACACTCAAAATCAAAACAAAATTCGTGTTGGTGTATGCATACTTAAAAAAAGCAAACACTATTAGAGTATGAAGCAGCCTTAGGGTGAGCGCATATCTCAACCAAACTAATAGAGGATGGCATCAAGCCCCCGTTTCGGCCGGGTTCATGTATTTTCAAGCCCTGTTATGGTCCCGCAATCCCACGTGGATAACGATTTTTTTAAACTAATTATATTAATTAAAAATCACAATCAAATATTAAAAAACTAAGCCTCAGGTACACACGTAGGTATTAAAAGGAATCTATATTACAAATTTCGAATTTTTTAGAGCAGCCTAAGTAGGTCTTTTGTGATCCACAGACAGACAGACTCTTTCTTTTATTATTATAGATTTAAAATATAAACATTGCATTTAAAGCATTTTTTTAACTTCTATAAAAAAACTGTCAACAAAAATGAAACATTTTTACTTCTTTTTTACAATGTTAAAAAGTCAAGAAGTAATCAAGTATTAGGGAAAAAAACCATTTAACACAATGCAACTCTTAGAATTTCACTATTTTTTTTTTTAAATTTTGAACGGCCTTAAATCATATAATAAAAAAATTCAAAAAGAAAAGTGAATATAATATCTCGTGGTAAAATGAGTATTTTAACAAGTTATTTGGACAAGATAGAAGTTATATTAATGTTAAATAAAATATTTTTTTTTATTTAAAAATAACTTAAATTAATTTTATGAAACTTAAAAATGACAAGAAACTGCGCTCGCAGGGAAATGTATACTTGCAAAAGACTTTACAATAGATATTCTATGTAACGAAAATAACAGATGAAGAGTTTTCCACCAAAATATAAATTAAATTTATGTCATTGGCAGTATAAAATCATAGGATATTTCATGCATGGTTTACCACAATTCCTATTTGAGTATTTTTTAATAAACCTTTCAGTTCCAACTCTTTATTTTTTATTCGAAAAATCTAAAATTTATGAAATAGATTCATTATGCATCCAAAATGAAATGGTAAAAAACAGGAGTAAAAAAAATCTTAATTTTTTAAACTAACTTTTAAGGAGGGAAAATTGAAATCATAATTTTTTAATAAATTATAGCAATAATGTTTCAAAACTTTATTTGTAAATTCAGTTCAAATCATTTTTAAACATCTTAAAATGCAAGTATGAAGAATTTAGTGTCAATATATTTAATAAAATTGCTTATTGAGAATTTTATTTTACCATGTTTTCCATATTTTCATTTAATTGAAACAAACGTCATTTAACTCTTCCAAAGACATGATTCTGCCATCTTTCTTACGATAAATAAGTGCAAGCTTAAGTTAGTAAGAAAAAAAACAGCAAGCTGATGATTTCAAAGGAATCATTATTATAACGTAAAAAGTGGAAGGTTATATAATTGTTCAGTCCGTCACCCACTTTCACAGAGCGAACCAAAAGTCGCACAAACAATTGGGATACGTCATTCAAGCAAAAAATCGGGCTAGGTTACATCCCAAATTTTATTAAAAAATTTAAATTAGAAGTATATTTAAAATTTAAATAACTAAAATTTTAATCTACATTGAAATAACATGCAAATTCCATTTTCATTCAATATTTTCACTGTTGCCATTGCGTCAAACGTACGAGAAACTTTATTTAAAATAAAAATAAAACCTTTGAAAGAATATTTATTTATGTGTTATAATTTGGTTTGGATTGTTGTAATATCACAATAGAGTTCTTTTGATGGTTCATTATATATTTATGAAGAAAGATTTATACAGAATTTTCATTTAGCATAAAAACTATGCAAAGTTTCGCTTTTATTTTTAAAGCATCAATTTAACTAATTATATTTTTCGAACTGTTAATTAAATTGTGGCGACTAAAAGATATTTATTATGCTATGTCCACACTGCGACAATAAAAATGACAAGAAACTGCGTGCACAGGGAAATGTATATGTAATTTGGTCAATTCAAGGTAGGTGCGCGCGCATGCTCGACCAATTCGTATAAGCATTTCCATGCCACGCAATGTCTTGTCATTTTTATTGTCGCAGTGGGGACATAGCTTTAAAGAAACTGCATCATTATTCTACAAATTTCCAACAAGTTTAGCAAATGATAATGAGTAATTTATAATTTGCAAAAGAATATTAATGAAAATAGTCGATTTTGGCGTTTAAAATTTTTGAATTAGAAGTCTCTGTTAGGAGAACTTCTTTCTGAGGTCTATAAAGAGTGTGTTTCCTGTGATCATAAATATTGTGTGGAAGCGGTTTAAGTGACAGATTCTGTAACAAACCAACTGGTATTTTTAAAACATTTTTACTAATTATATATTTTTTGAACTGTAAATTAAATTCTGGCGACTAAAAGAATTATATTTATTAAAAATTTGCATCATTATTCCACGAATTCTAAACAAATTTAGCAAACGATAATGAGTAATTTTTAATTTGACAAAGTATATTAATGAAAATAGTTAATTTTGGCGTTTAAAATTTTAAATTAGAAGTCTCGGTTAGGCGAATTTCTTTCTGAGGTGTATAATAAGTGTGTTTCCTGTGAGCATAAATATGATGTGGAAGCAGTTTTAGTGACAGGTTCTGTAACAAACCAACTTGTTATTGTTTTAAGCAGTGTACTAGTTTTACTAACTTACTAAGAATTATGCACTTCCGAGATGCAGCAAAGTTTAAACCAATACCTCAAAAAATGTTCTTAATATCACATATCTACGTTACTCCCAAAATTTTGCTTAACTCTGATTTTAGCATCTCTAGGATGACCAGACATACAGTATTTTATTTAACAATACAGTAATATAGTCAAAAAATAATAAGTATATTTTTTATGCATAATAGCACAAAAACTCACTTCAAATTATAAAGTGTAATTGATAAAAAAAAGGGTTAAATATAACATAAATCCCACTATTATTTCAAAATAAATATCAAAATTTTTTGAGGACTCAAATTTTTTTTGTGGAACTTTAACATATATTAACACAAACTTCTATTAATGCAATGTACATTGATTTACTATTCTAAAGTTGTATTTAAAATATTTTAAGATTTATTTAAACAAAATGTTTTGGACTTAGTCACAATCAAAGAGTTATAATCAATAAAAGGTTAGTTAGTTAAGAGTTATAATCAATAAAAGGTTCGGCCACAAAAACCCTCTCAAAATTATTAATTCAACTTACTTAGTCCTCTTCGTGCCCTGTGATACATAAGACCTTCAGCTAATTACAACTTGTGCAGCAGTCTTGCTTCCGACCAGCTTGGCCACCCAGCCTGGTTCCTCTCGTCCTTGACCGATGAACTCGTCGATGATTCCGAAAAGAAAGAAGACATACATTAGAGATCAGAAGTTGAAAATTAGCTAGCTTTACTTTTTTTTTTTACCAGGGTTACTTGTAAAGCAAGTCAAACTACTTGTTAAGATTTCGAATAATTTCTGGAGAAGGGTAAGTTAGACTCGACTTTTAGTAAATAACTACTTTTGTACTAAATTTTTTTATAATAAACATGGGGTAAAATAATTAAATAATTTAATAACCTAACTGTTCTTCAAAGAGAACTAAAATTAAACAAACAAAACAAAGTTTTTTTAAATTCCAATTGAAAAGTTATTTTAAATGAGTTACATTTCAAAATTAGTACATGGCAGCCTTTGGAAAGTAGCGAAATTTTTCATTACTTTGTTACCACTAAAAGTAACTAAGCTCTACTCAATTAAGATTTACTGCTTTTTTAAATGCAACGGTGAAACCTAAAAAATAAGCAACCGTTACAAGTAACGCTACTCCAATCCAAGCTAGAAAATTTAGCCAAAATCAACTAATTTTCTCTTTATTTTCATTTTTAAAGTCAGTTACTCAAAAACTAAGAATCTGTAAACAAAAAAAAATTCAATTGCATCCTACGTTGAGTTAATTTTACTACTTTCTATTGGAACAGACCACAAATAAAAATACTGAAGTCAAAAGTAGTAAAATGTAGAAATATTTAACATGGTTTATTACGAGGTTGCTTGAAAGTTTTTTATCGCTCTTTAAAAACTCTCTCAAATTTTTAAATTTGTTTCTGTGCCAGAGACTAGGATTTTATCGTTATTTCTTTACATATGCTAAAACTAAACTCCCTGGCTCAACAGCCCACTCTTTACTTATGCATTGTGCACAAATCCACTTACCATGTGAAAAACTAATGATTTCAAAATGCAAAAAAATATTCGTAATTTAAAAAAATAACGAAATCTTGCACAGCAAATTGTTTACCAATAAATTCTAAAATCTTACCTTCAGCTCTGAAAAGATAAAAACATACATTTTTAAGTATCAGCTCTGATTATATCTGAAGTTAATACCAATTACCGGATATATCTTGAGACTTGAATTCGGTCATTTAAGTATTTCTTTAGCTTTTATTCATTTGATTTTAAAATATTGGATTCATTTACTTAAGATGTCTGATGAAAGATTATTTGCTAAGGCTTGTTATTTACGACTTCATAACTTTTCTCTTTAGGCATCTTCTACTAGCAAATTTAACTGGGCTATCTGTTAGGAATATTTTACAAAATGCTGGTTTTTACTTTGTTTGGATAACCCAAGATTACAAAATAGCAGAACAATACCTATCAATAATTATCCAATGATCAATACATTCATTAAATAACTTCGCTTGTATAGCTAATATTAACAATGTATCAGTAAAACGAATTCTAATGCAGTTGCATCTTGCATCGTAATCTAACACACTTAGACTTTAAAGGATCAATTTACAAAATACTTCATAACTTATTTTACACAATATTATATACTTATTACCTTACATCCGAACATGAAACCTGGAAACATTCAAACATATAATTTTAACTTGCCCCCATTAATGAATCCTTCAGAAGAAAATACTTTATACATTCCTTCTAACAATATTTCACAATAAAAACTATCATAATATTTATAACTACTTAATACAGTTTCAAAAGTTAGACAACATGTATTAGGCTTCGATGAAATTGACAATTAGTTTACTTCCTTGTGTTTCTTTTTTGTTTGTATTTCATTACTGCATAATACAGATTACTTAACTTTTGGCTTGGAAAAAATAACATAGACCTAACATAACCTAACCCTAATAAAACAAAATACAATGCTATACTAGATTATATACTATGAATTATTAAAAATTAATGCATATGTTTGAAAACAGAATAAAAACTTACTTCGCACTCTGCACTGCACGGTCCATTGCTGCATTCCACAGACGCTTGTCAATGGCGGCGGGCGGATAGCGTCTCTCGAAAAATCCCGCGTGATACGTGTAAATGTGATGGAAGTAGCAGTAGGTGATTTTGATGACGACAATTGGACGTGACTTATGACGTTCCTTAAGTCAGTTTGGTCATTTTGCGACCAACTAATTGACGCCTTTTGGATCACGTCATTTGGCTGTCAAAAAAATGACGCCAAAAATGACGCCATTAAAAGACGTCAACTGAACTGACAAAAACTTGACGTCAATTTTTTCGTGATTTTTTACTTGTTGACGTCATTCATAAAAATATGACCGTATTTTCACGTCATATTTGACGTGACACGAGTACTTGGGTATAGATTTCTGGATATGTAATTCTGCTAACTAACCCTTGGTGACCAGTAATAAAGAGCAAGCACAGTTATCCAGACATGCAATTCTGGTAGCTAACCCATCTTCAAGATTGAGTAAAACTTTCCGCATCTAAGCAACTTCTGCGAGCTCCGCGGGGACCCGTATTAAGAGCAAACATAGCTTTCCGGACTTGCAATTCTGTTCTAAGACCCATCTTCAAGAGCTTTCTGGGCATGGAATTCTTTTAACTTACTCGTGAGGGCCAGTCTCCGAGAGCATGTTTTGGTTTCTGGTTGTGCCCTACTGCTAGCTAACCCATGATACCAGCGTTTCAAGAACAAGCTGAAATTTCCGGACACTCTTTAGCTAGCCCATAGAGACCCGTTTTCAAGAGCAAGCAAAACTTTCCGGATGGATATGCAATTCTGTTCGATGACCCATGGGGATGAGTCTTCAAGAGCAAACAGAAGTTTCTAGAAATGCACTTTAGTTTACAATAGTTTGCTATTGCATTAACACTTCTGCTTTAGAAGTAGCGGAGCTAGGCCTCTGATTATATACTTTAACCCCTTTTGTATTTTTGTAATAGTTTTTTAGTAACTGGGTAGTTGATGTAATAGTTGATGTAATGGCTACTGTTGTAATATGGACTATATATTTCATTGTTTTAAATGAATAAAAATTAGTTAAACATGTTTAGATAGTGTTTTTCTTAATGGTTTAGATGTAATCACCTTGTATTGCACCGAGAAGACCGACTGCAAAATGACTAGAACTACTTTTGAATTGCTTGATTTGTAAAATAAAAAAAAATTGTTACAATAAGCTATAACACAAACCGCCAAAGCAGCACATTTCACTTTGGTTTTGGTTGTATTGATGACTGCCGAAACTAGAACTACATGATCTAGTAGCCAAACAATACATTGAGTTAATTGATTGAATATATCGTTTCTTCCGATTAACTTCAATTATAAGAAAATGGTTGGGCTCTATAATTACTTTGGACTATTGAAGTTCTACTGTTTTGTAGTTGACTTGCTCAGAGCAAAATAAAAGATCTTAATTTATTACCTTAGACTTTCTGAAGTTTTCTGGCCTATATAGAAGAAAACATACACATAGTAATCCATATGAAAAACATTAGCAGTATTTTAATGCTATTTTGTGCTTTATTTTCTTTAAAGAAATGAAGGCTAAAAATAAATGCTTCTATCACGAGGAAAACTATAGTTTAGCAGACATCGTCAAAGCGGTGTGTACTGAAATTTCAAAATAATATCGATGAAAAAACACATTTTGAATGAAAAGAAAAGTTCGCAAGAACTAAAACACCTTGCCGGCAAACAGGGTAACTTGCCCATGCTTTTCAATCTAATAACTTATCATTAAATACACTGTTTTAAATTTTGCTTTTTGATTGGGAGAAAGTTGCCCCTTCCGATGGTACTGTTAAAGATTTCATTTGTAATTCAAAATCCTTAAATTACTTTATTTATTAAATTGATAGTGAACAATGTAGTAATGGAAAATTAGTTTAGCTATGATATTTAATATATTAATTAATTTAAATATAACGAAATTCGCCACATAATTGAAGAGCTTAGTGGAACTAGTGGAAGAACTTGCTAAGTGACATTTTTGAAAAAAATGGAGATTTTTGTGTCAATCAACATATTAATAAATTCTCTAACGATAACAAGTTTCCACTTTGTCATAAACTTTAAGTTTTGTGTATTTTTTACCGTTTGTTAGTAACGTTTTCAATTTCAACAGATCCGAATGCAAACTGAAAACTTTGAAGCTCATTTTCTCGTTTTCTACTTTTTATTAATTATGGTATGGTAGGTACATATATAATCCAGCTTGAGTGCTTGCTCAGAGAACCACTTATAAGTTTTCATCAAGTGGGACAGACACAGAAAGTTTTTACAAGCACAAAAGACACTCAAAGAAATTAAAACACAAACATATAGACAAATAACCATATTTGTTGACGGTCACAAACATCTATGCCTGACCGGGATTCGAGCCGACCCCAGCAGCTCCAAAGGCTAGCATCCTAACGATTGCACCACCGAAACGGCTTTTTAATGATAACTTATTTTGGAATTCAGTGTACTGTTTTAACGTAGCTATAAACGCTTTGTAACATTGAATTATGATCAAGGACGAAACTACAAAAAAAAAAAATTGGAATAATAAAAACTATTATATGCGTCTTATTAGTTTGAAATATGAGTCTTCATTCAGAATGTTTTATGGGAAATTTATAAAATAAAAGAAAGAGAACGTTTTGTAATTTGTCTGCGTTAAATCTCTTTATTGACATCTAGAAAAACGCTCCTAACTTTACAAAATGAACTTTAAAGCAAACATTAAAACGAAAGCAGCTCTCTCAGTTTTCTTAATTTATCATTATATAAAATTTTATGAGTGTGCTGTTTTAAATCGTTTTGAATTTTGAGTAAGCATCAGAACTGCTTAGTAAGTATGTACTAATCCCAACGCTCGTTATCCACGTAACGCAAATCAAGTCGGACATTTTCATGTATCTGTTTTTCCTGTATTTAAATTGATGAGCTTATCAGCGAATATCTTTAAAAAACAAACTTGTTAATAAACAGGTATATTTTTTTGAAAAATATGTTTTGAGATGAAGAATTTGATAGTAGGATTCTGCTGAGGACTTTGGAGGATATGTTTTGAATTTGATGTTTACCTTTTAGACATAGCTATCAGTAGGGTCACAATTGACGTTGAAAAAATCTGCAACTTATCCAAAGCAAGAAAATGCGTTACATCTGTATTTGATAGTTTCCCGTATTTGTAGTCTCGCGGTTTAAGAAGATCTTCTGAGTTTACCGAAAATTTAGAATTTTCAGAAACTATCTTTTACTTTTAAAAGTTGGCAAAGTTAAAATAACTGAATTCTACTCATTTCAAAATTTACGAAATTTCGTAATTTCAAAATCGGTGCAGAATTCCTATTTCAGAATAACTGGAGATTCACAACTTGGTTAAGACTATGCTTGATGGTGCCCTTGCTAAGCTGGGCGATGTTGTTTCTTTTAAGGGTACATCTGTATTTTAATGAGAATGTATTAGGTTTTAGTTTTATTTAGCAATCGGCATTCTGATTGGTTTAGATCAGGGGTTCCGAACTGGTGGTACGCGTGAATATTTCAGGTGGTACGCGTGAGTGATGTGAGCAGCATGATGCTATCAATAGCTTCTGTACGCATGTGAGCACGATTACTCATTATTTTAAACATTAACTTTATTTTAAAGATAAATCTTTAATTAACTTCCGGATCGGATTTTGCTTAGTTTGTACTATTTTTTATTTGTGTCTTTTTAGACCTATGGACATTAAACAAAACTGTAGAGTAATGCAATTTTAATCTAACCATTAAAAACGAAGTTTTCTCAGGAATTTCACTCAAAAAAACTTTAAACAATTTTAGAAGAGTAAATATTATACGTACGTTTATTAAATATTTAGGTCTGGTAGTACGCCAAAATTTCTCAAAAAGGCAAGTGGTAAGCAGGGTGCAAAAAGGTTGGGAACCCCTGGTTTAGATTAAAGCGTTATTTTAGAATGTTCAGATTCTGATTGGTTTTGCACAAAAACAGAAATGGTGCCAAACAAAAATTGCCAAGGGGCATGCTGAAGTATATTTTTAATCGAAGATGTTAGCTGATTGCATTTCAGAATTACAGTAAATTTCTGAGGCTAATTGCTTTTGTAAACAACAAAGAAATACTTTGTTATACCAAAACACAATGCTCCTTTGCAGTGGATGTTGCGCCTAAGCGGATTTAAAAGCTGTCAACAAATACATTTTTTTTTACTTTTGCTATAATATTTTTTGTTGGGTTGCCAGCAAGATTTTTCTGGCGTGTTGCTTGATTGGCACATTTATCTATTTTCTGGTAATTTTATTGAAATTGTTATAAAAATAAATTTCTTTCTCCTCAAAAACCATAAAACTTATTTAAATTCCTCTTAACTCTGTGTATTTTTTTTCAAAATTATTGAAGTATAAAATGTGTTTTTAAATATATATATATATATCATCTAAAATAAGTTGTTGCAAGAGGAATTTTCAGACTGATTTTAATGTATTGCAATGAGCATTGGTTTGGAAGAAAATAGTGTCCCACTAGAGCAGCTGTTAAGGAAATGCTGTGCATTTAGTGAGTGAAATGATAGAAGGAAATTGTTGAGATCATAGCTTTGAATCCTCTAATGCAGTGGTTCCCAACCTGGGGGCGATCGCCCCCAAGTGGGCGATTTGTATTATCAAGGGGGCAATAAATAGTTTAGGGGCGATAGGGGGGCGATGAGTATTCAAGGGGGGGGGGAATTAAAATATACTGTACTATAGCACATTAAAACCATTATAATTTTTTTTATCACCGAAACAAGTTTCAAACTGACATTCTTACAAGATTTGAGGATTTGACCAAGTTAAAAACTCCTGATTCCGTTGTTGATCAATTCCCTTTTGAATCTGTGGGTTGTGGATAACCTTGATTGCAGGCGGAGTTTGTAGATCTGAAGTATGACTGTGAGTCGAAACTAATTTCAAGCAGAGAGGTTATGAGTTAGCCTGCGTGAAACTTTATTACACTGATTCTTAACTGTGGTAAAAAGCTGAACTTCCTCTCATCCCGTTCCATCAATATATTTAGTTAAAAAAGGGTTAGTTCTGTTATCCAGCTCCTCACTAAACAAAGAAATCAATTGGACATTTCCCTCAAAGACTTGCGCATGAACTTGAAAAAAGATAGAATTAAATCGGTTTTCAACATTCATTTTTTTTTCTTTAATTTTTTTTTTTTGTCAACTCTTAAATTTTCCAGAATTGAGGTTAAAGATCTTGATAGTTAGCTCTTAATAATTATTTCACTTTCATTCCTTTAAAAAATCTAAATAAATATAGAAAAACGAAACATTTTTTTTCGATTTTATTTAATGGCAGTAAGTGTTTGAAATTATAAAATTGCTTTATTAGTTACACACTCTAACACAAATTATAATAGGGCAAATTATAAAAATTAACGGGGGGGGGGGGCGATATGTGTTAGTCAACTTAAAGAAGGGGGCGATATTACAGAAAAGGTTGGGAACCACTGCTCTAATGCATGAATTTTTATTTTCATCCCAAAAAAAATATATACATGTGTATTGTGTATCTTTAATACTTATACATTATTGGAAAGATACTGAAAAAAATTTAACTGCATTAGAATTTAAATAATTTCAATTTTTAATTTTTTTCGTTATGACAAAAACCAACTACAAAATTCCAATTTTGATAATAATGACTAGAAAACTACTAAATATATTTCAAAATAACCCTTTTTAACTGTAATAAATTTTTCAAAATAATTTATTTGTTTTTAGTACTAATATTATTTACTTTGAATACTGCCAAAAACGTGATTTCACAACAGTTAATAACCTCTCTCTTTAATTTTGAATACACTTTTACTACTGTCATCTATGAGGGTTATTATTAGCTAAAACTTTAAAATGGAATGTAATAGATGAAAAAAACACAAATTTGTCGATTGGGAGCTTTAATTTAATAGAATAAAGTGGATTATGTTACTTGTTGAACGTGCTGTGTTGTTGTCATGCAGGATCAAGGTAAATAAAACTTCACTCTGTGCCAACTTTACTTGGGTAAAAACAAAGAGTAAAAAGGCAGAGGGAAAAGCGCGATTGGTACGTTAGTTGGAAACTCTTGCAAGGTAATATTTACATACAAAATGATCTAAATACAATTTTACAACGATACACTTTTCATTCTGATAAAATTGTCAAATTTTTCTCAAATAATATTCAAATATGTTAGACCTTAAACGAAATTACTGTTTTAAACATATTTTCTGGATGGATTCGCAAATAATTTATGGAACTCTTTACATGCGCGGAAGGATCTTCTCCATAGCATATTTCTATTTACCCAACTTAGGTTGGCAAGGAGTGTAATTCATTAGCTCAATGAGATTGACAATTCCTCTTAAAGGTATTCCTCCAAATGAAAATACCAATTTTGAACAAAGAGCTGCCAAAACAAAATAGCTGTTAAATTTGAAGATTTACTAAACTCTGGGACTGTGACTAACTGAATTGGAAAATTCATACTGTTTTATGTGTATATAACTAGATATTTCTGGAAAAATGTTAATTCTTACTTAAAAATGCAATTTTTTAATACGAAATTTTCCAATTATTTTCTTTCAAAATATGATTTCTTGAAAAAGTTGATAAGATTTATTAAGATCCTTTTTTGCAGCATATATTAAAAATTAGTTTGGTGCTCTTTTATCTGAGGGTTTCAATAGCAAGTTTATTACTTGTAGCTGTTTTTCCAGGGTAAAACTTTTTAAAAATCTGCTATTTTTTACAAAAATTCTTAGTATTGTGTTTTGACTTTATATATGCATGTATTTGTCCCATTTCTATTTCATTAGATTTTAATTTATATCGATTAACAGAGCTGTTACTGTACCAAGTTTATTGTAAAGAAATTTATTTATTTTAAATATATTTTATAAATTGTGACATGAATGGCATATTTTGTACCAATTTATCGAAAAAATGTTGAAGTAGAATTATTTGTATATTAGATTTTTTTTTACAGTTTTTCTGTGTATAAATGAGTAGAAAAATTGTGTCATTGATTACTAACGAAGGATTCGATATTGCACGTCTTATAACATGTCACATGGCAACAAAATTTATGTCTGAACTGTTTTATTGTCCAGGTTTGATATAAAGCAGAATTTGATACACCGTGTTTTATTGCAGAATATCATGTAACTCTAAATATTTTTAATTTGGGTTTATGTTTGTGTGAAAATTGAAGTTATTGTAATCTAGGAAGAAAAAAAATTCTAACTTAAGTTATATAGGTAAATATTCTATATAAAAGTTTTTGGTAATTGCAATTAGTGAAAATCTCTTACATGATCTAATGAAGTATAGGAGCTATTTTGTGCAGTTAAAAGTGTCTTTATGCATTGTTCTCTGTTTGAAATAAATATTTTTGTATTGCCTTAGAAATAGAATAAAAATATCATTTTAAAATTATTTGTTTAAATTATTTTGCGTGTGATGTTACTGTCATAGAATGATTAAAATCAAATTATTGTACATTTAACTTTAGTATTGTTTAGGAAATCTATGATTTTCTTTTGGAGTGGTTTGGTATATTAAACTGATAGCTTTATTCTAATATGTTTTCTTCAGATATTTAGTTATTATTAATATTTAGCATTAATATTAAAAAAATCTCTTTCCATAGTCCTACTTTACAAATGGCTGCTTACGGTCAGATGGCAGAGGCATTACCTGAGCTCAGACAGCTCATGTAGTGTCCTCCTTATCTGACATTAATAAATGCTAATTTAAATGTTAGCTTAGACTGTAAGTTTTTCCATGGAGAGACCGGGTGCTATTTCTAGTCTAGCCTCTATGGAAAATTACCAAACCAAATTAAGCCTCGTTATTCAGAACTCACTTTTAAAAACCTAAACTACAAACGGAGCGTTTACATGAGCCATCGAATCCATGGAATGCCGAAGTCCCCATTAGGGAAAAAGAGGTCGAGCAGCAATCTAACCCAAATGTTAGTCTCTGGTCGAATCCATGATATGGGGTAGGGTATTTTACATATATATTCCGACTTGTGTGCTTGCTCAGTGAGCCGCTTATAAGTCTTCGTCAAGTAAGACAGACACAGAAAGATTTTTTACTGTCACAAAGAGAGGAAATACACCCAGGGCGAAGGCGGGAATCGAACCCGCGCCCGTTACAGCACGCAGACTGCTGGCCTGCGATGCTTACCACTCGGCCATCCGGGCCCCTTGATATGGAACATCAAACCCTCCTACGTTGGAGGGTTTGCGAAACACCTAAATGGACCTTTCAATTCCGGTTCTGGGAGAAACTCCCCAAGAGGGAAAAATTGCCGAGTTTGCTCTATAATGCATTGATTCGATGGCTCATGTAAACGCGTTGAAAGTCAGCGTCATACTGCACCCTCGAATCTACCTTTGAATGGTCAATAAATTCAAGCTCAAAGTACAAGGGTTTTTACACAACATCTACCCTTGGCAAGGCACAAAGATTTTAATCTACAAAAACAACCAGTTTCTTAAATCACGAGTACAACACCTGAAGTATTAATAAATATAAGGGGTATCACTCCCACCGAGGATTTTATTAACTACCGATGTAGCGGACTACTTCCGAGCACGAATATAAGTCGTCGTGACTATTTCGAGCTAAACGAGCAAGCCTGGTGGCTGTTCAGTTGAGATAAATTCAAATTCTTATAGCAGACAACAGTATCACGTATAAGAATTATTTAATAAGATCTCGATAGCTCAATGGTTAGCGAGCCGGACTTGCAAGCAATAGGCCGAGGATCGAATACGGGAAACAGCAGAAGAAGAACTCAAGTCTATTGGATCGGAATATCAAGACACAGGAAACTAGCTAGTGGGCGTAGGCAGTAGATAGCATATATTAGGTGTAAATATGGTTTGTTTTTTAGCTCCGACGATCGAAACCCCTTTTAGCTGTTCAGGCCCGAGGATCGGTAATCCGGTCCTGTCGTTCCGGACCGTGCAGAGTAGAATGGTGCACACTAAATCTGTTTTTAATATGAGCTCATGGTCAGATGATTAGGGCACTACATGAGCTGGTTATAACGCTCAGCGCAGCCAGCTCATGCAGTGTCCTCGTCAACGTCATTTGACCGTACGAAAATTACGAGGCTTCAAATTTTCTTACCCGCTCAGGTGTTGGCTTGGTCATCCAATTCAATACCAAAACCTATGAGTCGCACAATGAGCTACTGGAATAGATCCTGAATCATTGCGACAGCTCATTGTGCAGCCGTTTGGTTTAGTTGAATATGACAAAGCCAACACCTGAGCCAGAAACCACCGCGCTTAAATAAAAAACCAAGCACTATTTTAGTCAATATTTATTTGTTCTTCAAATTATACAGTCGTTCATTTCAATTCAACAGGAAAAACAAAGCGTCACTTGACCCGGGTAACAAATTACGAGGATTTGGCTGTGCTAAAGCGCCTAAGTTATGGTAGAAGCAGGCAGCCGTAAACGATTACATAACATTGCAAAAAGTAATAAATTTATAAATTGATTAAACGCTAATTGCAAATAGTTTCCTGAATATTCCATAGAATACAGAAATTTTCACTATTTTTGTGCAATAAAAAGTGCTGCAATTTGTAAGAGCTAATACATTTTAGCTTACTGTCCAAATTCATGGCTACATCAAACAATTATACAGTTATATTACAATTATTTCTCTTCAGCTAACAAGAATCATTTTAATATGCAAGTACTTTTTGGTTAACTTGCTTGAAAACGAAGATTTTGCTTTCCACAATAAAAAATACATTAATTGCACAATATCAAGCTAAACTATTAATACCAGCAAGTTGATTTAACAGAAATATTGACAACAACATATTATAGAGCAAGAGGCCCCCACACCCATGTTATTTTCTCAATACTAGAATATATCAGATTATGCAGTTTTTTCATATACTTTTAATGTACGCATAGTACCCTCCAGAGTGAACCGACGGCCAATTTACAACACCAAAGGTAGGTAAAATATAAGTCAACTTCCCATTTTCTCATAGCCGCTTTTTACATACTTTTTTGAAAATATTGCTAAAAGTTATTAATCAAAACTGCCACGCACTTTCTACCGGCTTAAACTTTTGCCACATATTTTAACGATCCCTGTAAATATCATACTTTTTCCCACGCTTTCTGATAATCTCTTTTCATTTTCATGCGTTATCAACTAAGTTTTATTTCTGTCACCATAAGAGCAGCAATTTCAGCCCCCCCCCCCCCTCCAAAAAAAAAACGCAGAAAGACTATCATCCTTATTTCATTAGATTTGTGTTTAGTTAGAAAACACGCAAAACAGATTCATGTAACAAAGTCTGAACTTTACACGGAACCTTTAAAGCGTCTGACAGTATTAACTTTTATCAATATTTTCTATTAACATACATAAAATCTAAAAATGAGATAAATAAAATATATTATGTAAGTAAACTTAACCTGTGCCCACGGTACCTGTAAGTTCACTCTATCGGGTACTATGCACGCTAAAAGCATACGAAAAGGCTGTCTAATCCGATATATTTATTAATGAGAAATTAACATGGGTCTGGGGGCCTTGGGACTATAAATACAGATGGTAAAAACAGATACACATTCAGGACAATTCAGTGAAAGTACAAGGGTAAATATTGCATACATCCATGAGTTTTTCAAGCCAAGATTTCGAAATTGCAGTTTGGTTGACTGATGGGCAGTTTGCGTCAGCACTGCCATTTACTTCATGATTGAGACTTGATGTAGAGGAGACTGAAATACAATAGGAACATTCAGAAGAGACCATTCCTGGTTAGGTTCGAATTACCGTCGCACTAGAGCTATTGGCGACGGGCGTGGTACTTTAGAACCACAGTCAAGTGACAAGCCAACACCTGAATAGGAACCCAACATCGTATGCAGCGTTAGGACTTTGAAGGATATTTAACATGCACTCCCTTACACAGGGTTTTCGTCGGACAGTTTTGGCTGCACCGGCCGTTTATTGGTCGGCAGTTATTTTGGCGATGCCCGGACCCAAACCTGGAACCTTTCGCATGCTAGGCGAGTGCCTAACCGACTGGGCTCCCCATCGGTTCGATTCCTGGAGACTTTGAGAAAGTCCGAGCCGAATGCGATGATCACACCCTGAAACAGAAAAGTTGGGTTAGTGGACATGTTTCACATCCTGAGAGGCAACAGTTCAATATGAATGAAAACAATATCTTGATTGGTTAACAAATATAGGGAGAGAATATAATGAAAGCATGAGGCTTAGTGGTAGTGCTTTGCAATGTCATGCCACAGGTCCGGGGATCGAATCCCGGATTGGGCGAGGTTGACCCATCCTTTCATCCCTTTGAGTGGGTCGATAAAATGGGTACCTAGAATGCTTGGGAACTAAACACTGGGGGTTCCGCATGAGGTTGACCACCTTACTGGGACATATGCCTAGCACTCCAGAACCCTATGTCATGAAAGCCGAAATGGGCACAACAGGCCTTGGCCCAGTAATGGGCTGTTGCGCTAAGAAGTAAGTAGTAAAGTAATGAAAGCATTACCTATTCTACATAAAGTGAAACATGATCCAGATTTGTAATGTTAACTCAAACCAAATCAAACATTCAACATCCCTCAAGAGCTAGTCCTTCTAATCACAAGCTATGAAATCACTTTTTCCCTTACCCCTCGTGTGGTTTTTGATGAAAGTGTGCGAGCCCTTTAATATATCCTCCCCCCCCCCAATGTGTTTAGGATAGGTAGAAAACACTTGAAGAGCTTAGTGGAAGAACAAGTGACATAAAAAAATAGGCATTTTTTGTATCGATGAACATGTTTAAAGATGATAACAAGAAAAAAACATTTAGAAAGATAGCAAGTTTCCTCTTTTTCATAAGATAATGTTTTAACATTTCCAAGCAATTTTTTTTTATGAGATTGAGATTAGCCGAACACAGAAGAATAACAAGCAGGTTGGTTTAGAACAATGATGTTAACACTGTTCCTTGGAAAACCAATAGAGGGAGTACTAGAAGAATTTTTTTCAAAGCTTGTGTTGTAGTCAGAAGGAGTATATATTCTCTTGGGATCTGGCGTCCCCATTTGGGGACATTTTTTAAAGCCCCCTCACAAACAATTAACATGTTTATTAGTTCTGAAATCAAACTGGTAAGATAGACGATCCAAATATCAGTTTTCAGCCTTTGTTACAAGTACCAGTCATTTATTTCTATAAAAAAATGAAATTGAATTAATTAATTATATCCACATATACAAATTTCTCACCTCAGATTTTGCACTCTTACTCCAACAAGCCCCCTTATAACAATGGACATCTAATCGGATCTCAAAAATGTTGTTCACCAAAGCAAATGAAGGTGCTCATGCGATGACTGCCAAAGATTGCCCCCAAACCAAACTAGAGGACTGAAAAAGAAAAATCTTAGTTCTACTAGCATGGCTATGTATAGATACAATAAAACCCCAACAAGAAGTATTTTGCCTCACTACCTTTTACTAACATTGTATGCACTGTCAAGACTTTGATAACACAGCAGATTTAATATGTGCGTTATCAATATCCATTGGCAAGCTTGTTTCACATACTACAAGTTAATAAGGCAGTATTTATTAACTTTTTTTAGTAACAATTTACACTTTCCCTCTGAGAGTAATAAAATAAACTAATTTTATTCAATCATGAAAAATAACTAACATTACTATGATAGGTTTATACCTTGTCTATTTACTAGGCAAGCTTTGAAAACACTTTCTTCCCCCATGTTTCGCTTGGTTTTCTAGGAAACAAGGGGAGCCTCGTTCTCTAATCCTAACTAATTCAGGGTTCTGCTGTAAGGCTGACAGTTCAAACTTAACTTAAGTAAGGTGGGGGAAAAATACACTCGCACGGTTTCGAAGAAAACCACATTTAAGGGGTGAGGGAGGAAAATGCTTTCAAAGCTTATATTCAGGCTAGATCGGGTATAGTTGTGCATGCATAGTTAAAGATATGTGGTTGGATAAATTAATATTCCTCAAATATTTTGTTATGATCTGCAATTATAGGATATAGTAAAGTCGAACCCTGGTTAAGGCAAACTGGAAGGGATTACTGAAACATTTAAGGCTAACCGAATTTCATGTTAACCATTAGGATTTATTTTTTACATTGCACCAGTGAATAGTTTTTTAAAAAATATATAAAAAAAATAATGCTAATTTTATACTAATACATGTATACACAATTAGTAATTCAATTAATAAAAATCATTTAGAGTAGTACATACTTTATATTAGGATATATTTTTAAGAAATAGCAATTAAGAACAAAACTGACTTATTACAAGATCTCACGGTATTCTCAAAAGTAGAGGACTATTAGTTTTTATTATGTGCGTTTGACCTTTTTTTTAGCATTAGCTCAAAATGTTGGGAAGTGTTTTCAGTTTATTATAAGTGGTTTTGTATTAACAGGGTTTGATTATCTCAATAAGGACAGCAAAGTCAACTTAATCAACAAGAATTAAGGTGTTTTTGGATCTAAAAAACTTGAAAAAGTTTTCGTTCAAAATTTTCATAGTAAAAACATATCTAAATGAAAACATACCTTTTATTACTTAGCCATGTCTGTAGAGTTAAAGATAAAAATAAAAAAATTCAAACCGAATGGCTGATAAATGCTCCAATCGAAAAATTATCAATTCATGGTTCAGACATAAAGGGATTTTTTATAAACCTACCAATTAAAAAAAAATTTCATCACAACAATTTAGTTATTTTTTATGATTCAATTTATGATCCTATGAATAATATAACTTTTTAATTTAATTTTTTTAATCCATTATTTACCATTATTTGAGACTTACTAAAATATAAACTGGAACTACAGCTGAAATCTGATGAGTAGATCTGAGCATCGAACTGATCTGAGCACCAAAAACTGGAATCTTTTTGGACTCAGGGGAGAGTGCTTTAAGGCTCGAAGAGAACAGCCGACACCTTTTCAGCCTTGATGGTGGTTGTAGCAAGAGAAGCGACTATCTTTCTGAAGACTGTGAGGTCCTCGAAGACTTCGCAGATGGCGTCCTTAAACTGAAACTAGCACTGAAATTAGATTTAGATATTTAGAAATAACATATTCAAGGAACGGTAGCAATGACTAAGTAACAAATTGGCCACTTTCATCACTTTCTTTGGCAAGCATCTAAATTGAGACAGTCAAAAATTGTCCAGATTTCATTGGATAGACGAGTTCTTTAGCTGGTGGTAACTAAGATCTGACATAAAATGTACTTTTCAAAAAAAAAAAAATTAAACTAAGGATTGTAAATCATTTGGAGAATTCTAATGGGGAATGAATTTTCTTAAGATGGACAGTAAAAATCTTATTAAAAGATAAGAAACTACAACTTCTTTTAAATTAGTAAATTGATAAACTAATCTTTGAAAGAGTAAGGTTTATTTGTGCAATAGAGTACAAATATTAAAGGACAAACTTTAGTTAAAAATTATAGTAATGAAGCCACAGAGATAACTACATAGTTTAAACACTAATAATTTAAACCAATTATAAACTACATTTATCGATTGATTCCAAAATTTAGGCATAAATGTGGCGATTCCACCAGTTACAAGCATTAAGTATTAACAAATATACAATGAGAATTATAGTCACATACATAAATATTTACAGTGGCTGAGAGGTTAAACGTGTCTGTCTCGTAAGCCCAAGATCACTGTTTCGAGCCCCCGCTGAGTTGTCAGATTTTCTGGATGGGAAAATCTTGGGCACACATGTCATATGATTATGTGGCCCGTAAAAGATCCCTGGAGGGCCTGTTTGGCTTGGGTTCTCTTGACAAAATTAAATCTCAGCATACTTTAACATCCGTAGCGAGCTCAGATGTGCATCAAAATTGGTAGCAAGAGTTGCCTAGATGGTGCCACAAAAAATGGATCTCAATTCTGGGGAATATGCCGAGTCTGCAAAGGCTTGACCGCCAAAGTTGCAGCCAAATTAGAGAAAAAAAGAAAACAAATATTTACAACAGTTTCTCACCAATTATTTGCACTCTTGACTCCAACAGGCCTCCTATAAGAGCGATTCGCAAGGTTTCTTGCACTCTCTAGTAGCCAGTGAAAAAATTATCCCCAGACCTGGCTTACAAAAATCCATTTGACTGAAACACAGCTCAATGTCTTGACCAATAGAACGAGGTCTAGAAGGCTGTGGTAGTCTGTAAAAAAAAAGTATTTTATTACCAAAACAAGTTAACAAAAACAGGGTGGTTACAAAATTCTAGAAAAAAAGTTCCCTGATATTTCCATGATACCTTCACAAAAAGTTCCCTGATTTTACAATTACCTAGAAAACATAAAGACTTTCTGGATTATGGGTTAGAGTACCTAACTTTTCTAGATTTCCAAAAATCAGAGTTTAGAGGAATCATGTGATCAGAGCAGAATCATGATATAGCATGATTCGCAAGAAAGATCGATCCTTCTTGGTCTTTCAGGCAAATTTAATTAACCAAATACATTTCTTTTCATGGAGTGTCCGTTATGAGTGATAACAAGAACCTAACACTGCTGTTTAAGCAATCCAAAAGGGAAAAAATTCCCTGATATTTTTGAAAATTCCATGAGAATTCCCTGATATTTCCAGAATTAAAGTTCCCTGAGAATTCCCCGATTTCCAGGTTCTGTTACCACCCTGAAAAATAGCCTTATTTCTTTCACGGTTAGTGTAATTTTTAAAAATCTGTCATTAGAGCTACAAAATGGCTATATTGGCAACAGGCATTATAATTTAGAACCACAACCAAGTGACCAACCAACACCTGATTGGGCACCCAACACAGCTTTCAGGGACAACATTGTACGCAGCATCAGGCCTTTTGAGGATATTTAACGTGCACTCCCTTCATCCAGGGTATTATTTGTTGGACAGTTTTTGGTTGCAAAGACTTTATGGGTGGCCACCTACTTTGGGTGATAACTGGACTCGAACCTGGGATCTCCACATGCAAGGCACACCTTAATCAACTGGGCTCTAGCACTCCTTATTCTTTTAATCTACAGAAATTATAGTATTAGGGACACACATGAAACATGTGATAAAAAAAGAAATTATCTCTCACAAAGAAAAAAAGGGATATTGAAGGGATTTAAAAAAAATACCACCAGCCCCCAATAAAATAACGCCACAATCACATTTATTGTTGAGCTTTTGAACTGAGGCAACTTGTCACTTTATTTACTAAGAAAAACATCACAGGATTATAGCATTTTTTAATTTGGCAACTCACTATTTTTTAGCATAGCAATCTTCAATATGCAGTAATGTCCACATATACATATAAGAACGCATATACAGTATAAGAACACATATAAATAATAAAAAAAGTAGTATGTAGAAGTTATGTAGATTTAAGGTTGCCTGTATAATCACATAATACAGGGTTAGTCAAAATGAATAGGACAATAGTTGGAAGGTTGATAGTTTATCTGTCCATATGTAGATATAATAATAAGTTTCCTAAAATATATTTTGAATAATTACTCTGACCAAAAATTATTCCTGTCTAAGCAAAAATGAGGGTGTAGTAGTTAATATAACTAAAAATAAAGAATTATTAAACGAACTTTGATTTAATATTTAAGTACAAGGAATTAGAACCCGAATTAGTTTGAAAACAGTCATTTTGTCATCTTTAAGAAAATATAAACAATACATATAAACATTGAAGCCGTGTAGCAGTAGGTAGATAAATAAAAATTACTATTTTTTAAAGGCATCATAGTTGTAAAAACAAGAGAAAAAAACTGTACAAGAGTTAGAATTCCGTTAAAAAAATTATATTAAACCATGAGGTTCTTACATGTATGTCATCACTCATAACGCAAAAAGTTTCAAATTTTAAAAACGTGCCAAACCCAACAAAATTGGTAAAGTTTTTTTTCCCCCTTGAAATGTTAATACGGTTTACAGTGAAGGAATGGTAAACTTTTGGTTTCAGTTTCTGGCGTACTATATGTAAATATATAGATTCATTGGTTCTGACGTCCCCGGGGTTTTGTTAGGATGCGCGAGGGCTTTTGCTGACGAACCTCGAATTTTTGACAAGTGGTCAAGAAACGAAGACGAGCATCAAGAAAAGGAATCATTAGGCGCGTTTACATGAGCCATCGAATCCATGGAATGAGGAGTAAACTCCGAAATTTTCCCCTTTTGGGGATTTTCGCCCATGCAGAACCGGAATTGCAGGGTTCATTAGAGGGTTTGTCAAACCCTAAAATGAAGGAGGGTTTGATGTGCCATTCCATCGACCACAAACTATCATTTGAGTTACTTTTTTTATAAAGTAGTATCTCTTGTGTGTGATAAAAGCAGTAGTCTTTAAACCTGATTAGCTCAAATACAAGGTTGGATCAACCAGGTCGTTTGGGGGTTGACGACGAGTAACTCCTTTAATTTTTATTCTTTTATAAAACTGATAATTATCGCAATTATATAATAATTAAATATTAATTGGTAAATTAAAGCAAGCTATTTCTACTTACATACCGAAAAATTTCAGAGTAGGTTAATAGTTTCCTATATCACGTATAGATGTCGCTACTATAACAATCATTCTATATCAATCCATCAGAAATACTACGCTGCTGCCCGTTCTTCCCGCTTCTTTTGCTGCTGCCATCTAGCGGGCATTATCCTGAACAAAAGTACCATTCAAGTAGGTCCGTAATGCATCGAAAATAGGTACAGATTTTGCTTAATCGAAACTAAGATCAATGCTGTATTCATGAAAGTAGAATAAAGTCATTTTAAAACTTAAAGGGACCCTTCAACTATGAAAACAAAAGAAAGAGTACGCTCTTTTTTCGAAACATAAGGGGAATACCCGTATACCTTAGTATACCGAGAGAGTAATGTTAAAATAATTGCATGAGACCTATTACAGAAATCATGGAAGCTGGCGGGCTGAAGAAATTTAAATGAGAGGATGTAAAAACAATTGTAGTTAATTAAAAAACCCATTTTTAATTCATTAAAGGTAAGTATTTTTTCCCTGATTTTACTTTGCACTAAAGTATTATTTAACAGTGTAAACAAAAATTTTAAGTTAATTCTGTCGTATTAAAATTCTTAAGGATATCTAACTAGAACATCATATTCTAGATTTGAAAGTGGTTAAACATTGTGAGGCAATATTAACAGTAATTTGAAAGTTACAATCAAAAAGTAACTGTTAGTTACTAAATTAAAAAGTAATTTTATTAATGTTACTTAAACCTTTAATGCATATTGTTGCCATATGGCAACAAGTAACATAGTCCACTTTATCCTATTAAAGTAGAGCTCCCTCTCTACAAATCTGTGTTTTCATCTATTACATTACATTTTGAAGTTTTAGTTACTACACTCTTAAAACGAACGAGCGATTTTAACTCAGTCTAAGTTTATTTCACTCCTCCAGTCTGGAAAATGCACATACCCGGAAGGAGCGGATTCTTTGTGTGTTAAGCCTCCGACAGGATCACTCCAAAAGAGTGATTTTAACTCAGTCTGAGTTAATATTCAATCCTTTCCAGTGTCGAAAATGCACTTCTCCAACTGGAGTGAATTTCACTCTTTTTTTTAAGAGTGTAATAACCCTCATAGATGACAGTAGTAAAAGTGTATTCAAAATTAAGGAGTGAAGTTATTAACTGTTGTGAAATTACGTCTTTGGGAGCATTCAAAGTATAATAATATTGTACTAAATAACAAATAAATTGCTTTGAAAAAATAATTATAGTTCAAGAGTGTTACTTTAAAATGTATTTACTAGTTTTCTAGTCATTCTTATCAAAATTGGAATTTTGTTGTTGGTTTTTGCCATATGGCAAAAATTTTAAAAATTGAAATTATTTAAATTCCAATACAGTTAATTTTTTACAGTATTTTTCCCATGATGTATTACTATTAAAGATATTAATATATTTTTTGGGGATGAAAAGAAAAAGTTCATGCATTACAGGGTTCATACTAAAAGTAACTAGTTACAGTTACTTAAAAAAAAACTTCACGTTGTAAGAAAAATGAGATTTAACCATTTCACAGTACTTCTCAAGGTTCCAAGTTTAAAGATATAGTTACCAATGGGGGAAAATAGTTAAGAACGATGTAAATCTTTAAATTCTAGCCGAACGCAGACATTATCCGCGAAGAACCATCGGAACCAGAAGAAGTAACGGAAAAATAACGAAATGTTTTGTTATTTTTAAAAGTCTACTCTTTAGTATCCAGAGTTTCACTTCTTCTTGCGAAGATTATTGCGAAAACATTTCGCTGCTTGAAAAAGATCCATTTGTAACTAAATTGGAAGCCGGCCCGCCGGCGCAATGATTAACGTGTTAGCCCTTGGAGCTGGTGGGCTCGGGTTCGAGTCCCGGTCATGGCATGGATGTTTGTGTCCGTCAATAAATGTTTTTATTTGTCGAAGTGTTTGTGTCGTCTCTTTCTTTGTGTGTCTCTTGTGATTGTGTCATTTCTGAGGTTGAATACTATAGATCGAAGGTCGCAGTGTTCGGCGAACTTGCCCCCCACCAAGAAAGTCATCTATAATAATAAAAGAAAGACAGGGTTGCCACAGAAGTTTGAAAACCAAATTCCCTGACTTTTCCAGGTTTTCCAGAGAATTTTTGGAAAATTCCAGGCTTTATCGGCACGAAATAAAAATACAATATTAAACTTTTATAACTAAAGAAAACTGGTATAACATGTGCCAGAGTAACAAGGTCTATTATTCGTTTCTTAAATGGACTAGTGATACCTTGAAAACTTTTTTTAATTTCTAAGAAATTTAAAATTTAATTTTGAAAAGATACCTAAGCCAAGGTTGAAATTGTTTTCTTGTTGCTCTAATAAATTCATACATAACTTAAGAAAAATATAAATTATTTATTAACAACTTTTTAATGTTTTTTATAAAATATATTAGTAAGACATTAAGGTAATTTCTAACTAAATAAACAACAACTAACAAGGATTACAGTTACTATTTTAAGTCAAAATCTTCAATTTCAATGAAAAATACCAAATAACATAGGATTCTCTTTTATACGAGATACTTTTTAGAATATTGAATTGAAGTCGGATGGTTCTCTCGTCCATGTTAATTTTACTAACTTTTTTTTAATGCATACTATCTTTTTTTAATTTGACTTAATTTTAACATTTCTCTCAATAACTATTTGAGATATCAAATTATGAATTTTTTTATAGTTCATTCCTTACTTATGGCTTTTTGTTTTAAACGGAGGATATTTCAAAGTATAAAAAAATACTTGTATACTGTTTTTAAAATATGTATTAACAAACTACAAAGAAATCCGATTTAAAGTTGTATAAATTTTTTGGAACAGAGATATTTAAAATTCCTCAGTTTAAACCAAAAAACTATTTATGGGGAAGAAATAATAAAACAAAACATGTTGATATCTTTTATAGTTCCTGAGAAAAATGTTTCTAGTTGTTAAAAAAAACCTTATATTTCAGGAAATGCAAAAGAAAATGAAGGTATAGGTAAGAACTGATGTACAGAGTTTCTGAAAAATGCTTATATTAAGAAAAACTACTAAACAGAAAACATAATATAGGTCTAAAATTAAAGCTACAGTAATGGATATTAAAATTGAAGAACAGAAAATTGACATTTTTTACCCAAACATCTATCCGACTCCCCTTAAAAAATTTATTAAAAAAAGATTTCATTCATTACATTATAATTTTTAAAAATACTAACTTTAATTTACTACTTTACATATGTTAGCTTAATGAGCTATTTCCTTAAGTTTTAACCAAGATTTGAACATTTCGATTGATAAACCTTCAAAAATCGGTGGTTCAAGAACCTTTCAAAATCAGTAAATCGAATTTTTTGAAAATTAATTATTCACAAAATCTCAAAGATCAGTAATTCCCGAATTTCAGAAAGTTTAGAAAACAGCAAATTCTCAGAAATAATTGAATTGCGATCCTTCTGAAATCGGTAAATTGCGAATACCCTAAAAGTCGTCAAATCATGAACTTCATAAATCGGAATTTCGCGAACCATTTAAGCACGAAAAAACCTCATAAACTCTGAAGATCCATCATCACAAATTGCAATTAACGACACGTTGAAAATCCATAAATTCCGAAATTATAAAATATAAAACTAAAAATAAGTAAAATAGCAAATTTGGCACTGTAAAGAACCACTATAATCAAGACACCCTCAATCCGAACAATTTTAAATTTCAGTCGATAGTCCGATTTTTTTAAAACTTAAACCTGTCTAAAATAAAAATTAAAAAAAAAAATCCAGAAAGGCCAAAGTAGAAAAAACGTCGAAATAAAGTTTCAAACAATGTTTATAAGCAGGGTCTGACCAAGCACACCAAGCCTGAAAATATATGTCTATAAACCAAGTTTCAAACGTAAACCAAGAAAAAAAATCAAACTATTCTTGTGATAACAAACACGATAATCACGAACACTGATGAAAGGAAAATATTCTGGTTGGTCCGATTGGCCTGAACCGGAGCTACAAAAGTAACGCGGCGATCTCTTCCGATCTGTCTACCATCCAAGTTTCAAACGTTAAAAAAAAATCAAACTATTCCTGTGATAACTAAGTCACGATAATTACGAACACTGATGAAAGGAAAATATTCTGCTTGGTCCTATTGGCCTGAACCGGAGCTACAAAAGTAACGAGGCGATCTCTTCCGATCAAGCAGTGACAAAACACAAACACTGTTAATCAGTAGATTGCGCGAAAATAATTACTAGGCAGCAAAATAAGTAAATCAGGAAGCATTATTGGATTATACTAGCCGGTAACTGATATTCGAAACATCTTAGAGTCATCAAATCGAAATTAGTCTTCAAATTATAACTGAATTTGTTTATATTTATTATTAAAATTTATTATTTAGACTTATTATTTTGTACTGCAGATCAAAACTTCGTCGTCGACAAATTGACCCTTACAAAAAAAAGACAAATTGGAACATATCTCGAAAATCAATTAGCCGTAAAACCATCAATATCGGCAAATCAAAAAATAAGTATATAATAACATATAAAATCGTCAAATATCAGTAAAAACGACGAAATCGAAAATACGAAATATTTAAATCGAGAAACTGAAAATGTGTACAGCGGGCATCTTCAAAAATTGGAAAATTTAAGTCTCTTGAAAATAAGCGAACTGAAAAATTAGCATACCACTTAACTTTAAAAAATTCCGCCCAAATAATAAATCAAGGCTAACTTCAAAACAACGGAAAATCGAGAAACCAGCAAACGAATCGCGAACCTTAAAAAGCTATTAACAAATAACTTTGAAAGACGAAATACTAACGAAATTTCAACTGACGAAATTCTAAATAAAAAATTTTTTTTAAAAGATCAATCGCCTAGGAATTGGACATCCTCAGAAAAATCGAGAACTCTTAACAATCAACTAGGTGGTCAGCCTAATGATTTATTTATGGCAAAACGTAATGTCGTAATCTTTCGATTTTATTTAACGCCAAGTAATTTTTTGCATGATTTCATCTTTCTTCTCCCCAGTAGCGTTTAAGTACTACCCATAAATCTTCTTAATCAATTTCATAAATAACTTTCAAAACGCAACGAAAGAGAAGTAAAAAACATTGGGAACAAAAAAAATAACAACCACTCTAAGAACGGGTGGTTCGTATTGGCACAAGAGCGATGATCTTGTGAGGGAATAGGCGGGGGGATAAGAGGGTAAGCGAGTGTTTTCGTAGAACAGGTAATTGTAAGAAAACACTCTGGCGGTTTCTGGCGTATTTCGCGCGAAAAATCGGAATAAAGTCCGCAAAAACTCGAATAAATAAGTTGGAAAAAATGTAGAAAATCCATGTAAAAGAAAAATTCCCTGACTTTTCCAGAAAATCGGAAGATTTTGGTTTTTCCCTGACTTTACCCTGACCTTTAGAAGCCGTTTTCATTTTCCCTGACAATTCCAGGTTTTCCATATTTTCCCGGTGCGTGGCAACCCTGAAAGAGTCTGTGAGTCTGTCTGTGTGTATGTCTGTGGATCGCAAAAGACCTACTTAAACTGCTCTAAAAAATTCGAAATTTTTAATATAGATTCCTTTTAATACCTACGTGTGCACCTGAGGCTTAGTTTTTTCATATTTGATTGCGATTTTTAATTAATATAATTAGTTTCAAAAATACGTCATCCACGTGGGTTTGCGGGACCATAACAGAGCTTGAAAATACATGGACCGGGCCGAAACGGGGGCTTGACGCCATCCTCTATTAGTTTGATTGATTGAGTTTGGTTGAGATATGCGCTCGCCCTAAGGCTGCTTCATCCTCTCTTAGTGTTTGCTTTCTTCACGAATTGAATTTAGTTTAGATATTGAGTGTATTTTCACAAGTAAGCATGCCTCTAAAAGGAAGCAATGCGATGTCAACGGGTTTCCAGTAAGGCGGGACCATACTGCTAGTAAGTCATAAATTGGAAGCCGTTGCGTATGTCAACGCTTAGAAACTATGTTTAAAAACAATTTAATTTTTTCCTTTTTAACTATGAAATAACATGAACAAATATATTGACGTAACTGGATTACAGCAAACCCCGTGAATTCCGCGTTTTTTTAATTAACAATAGTGTTTGTAAGTTCAGTCGATAGAAATTATAATTTAAAGTTTCATACATTAAATGTCCCTAATATTATGCATGTTTAAAATTAAACTTAGTGATTCTATCCTACAGTCCGTGCCAACTTTTGTTGTGTAAAAACAAAGAGTAAAAAGGAAGAGGGAAAAGCGAGATTGGTTCATTAGTTGGAAACTCTTGTAAGGTAATTGCCAAATTTTCTCAAATAATATTCAAATCTGTTAAATCTTAAACGAAATTAATGTTTTAAACATGTTTTCTGGATATATTCACAAATACTTTATGGAACTCTTTACATCCGCGGAAGGACCTTCTCTCCATAGCATATTTCTATTTACTCAACTTAGGTTGGCAAGGAGTGTAATGGTTTTTTTTTAAAACTAATAACGAATCTTATATAACGATTAGAGTAAATCAAGAGCAGCTGCTCTTTATCGTAGGCGAAACTGTGAACAAACTCGATTGTTGCCATGGCAGAGTTAGAAATATATGGCAATTTGAATATACGTTGACCTTTTAAAACCTTTCTCATAACAAATTCCTTTTTATGATTGGTCAGTCTGGGTGAGTCGTAGATGTTTCACCATCTTTGCGAGGATTCCATCCTCACCCCTCGTCAACTTCAGACGCTTATAACGATGACTACTTAATTCAATAAAGAGACTAACTTTTATCAAAGTTTCCCTGTCGACTTATTTTACATGTATATAGATTATGCTTATATATCGTGCTTGGCGATACTATTGGGCTTGGCGAAAATGGTTGACGAGATACCTTGCCTTGTGACTCGTTACGCCTTATAGGCGCATGAGGCCGCAATTGTTGAAATCCAGTTCCTCCGGTTCAGTGCGGCCTCCCTGGCAACTGCCCAGCTTGGCCAACCAAGATGGTCTCGCTCATTCAAAATGCTTCTTCGCCACGTCAGTCTTGGTCGACCCCTTCTTCTTTTACCGTCTGGCGACCAAGTTAAAGCTATCCGTTCATTAGAAACGGGGCTCATTCTTAGTACATGGCCGACACAATGCCATCTCTTTTTCCTTATGTCTATTGTCAAGGGTTCGTCAGCTGTTTTAATATATAGATTATGGTTTGAAATTTTTTCTGGCCAATAATTTTTTAGGATCTTTCTTAGACATTTAATATGAAAAGCGGAGAGTTTATTTTCCTGTTGTTTCGTAATTTTCCAAGTTTCACTGACGACTGACGACGAGATACACAAATAGCTTATTTTATTCCGGCCGACGACCCTCAACAAAACGCATCCAATCACAGTATCTCACCGTTCATGTCATCCCATCTCGTTTATTCAAGACCCTTCATTATCCGAAAGTCTAATTAACCGAACCCATAACACGGAAGGACCACCATAAAATATTGTGTGGACACACTTCGCTACCGTTGTTATCTAAAAAAAAAAAGTGTTATTGACCCTTTTTGCAGTGTATGTGGGCGCAGCTGCTTTCACTATGGAGGGTTGCTGCTTTTGGCGGATTAAAAAAGCACCAAAAAGATATTTAGAGAAAAATGTCGTTATGAATTCTTTCGATTAAAACACTTTTAATTGATTTGTTTTACGTCGCGAATGGCAACAGCTCCAGCGGTTTTGTTTTCATTTTTCTGGAATTATTTTGTTTCAGTAATCGCGAACGTGGTTTTCTAAGAATATTCTACTTATTAATGTTTTTGTGTGTAGAAATGTTGTTGACAAACTATTCTTTCAGTAGAAATGAATCTCCTCTTTCGTAAATCAAGTTGGGGTTCACCACACGTGCAACTTCAATATGCCATCAACAACTAGATGGCGCTGATTTACAGCCACGTTATGCCAGTATTCCAGATTACAACGTTTATAGTAGTATATAAGCCAAAATAACTCATCTCTACCTTGAGGATCCTTTCGGTAGACTGTGGGTTACTGAGGCAGCTACAAAGCTAAATTGCCGTCCCACAACTCTCTTGACTTCTCCGCATAAGACAAAATATCATATAAACCAGTTTCTGACAATACTGACGTTTGGTAATACTCCGCATACTTGAAGTTTAATAGAATAAAAAAACTATAAAGCTTAATAAGTTGCAAGAATAAAAACAAGTTACATCGAAAGAACTCTGAAATGGAACAATCAGACGATAAAAACCGCTCAATGAGAGTGAAATCGAAACAACAAATTATGGAATCGCAATACAACGAAAAATGAAAACAAAAGAGTGCTACATCATCTAAAACATTCACATTTTGGCAACAGTTATTCCTCTTATATCCAAATATTATACTTTTAATTAATAAAAAAATTTCTGGGTAGATTGGCAGTTGATTGAGCTATGCCTAGACACGAACCTGGGACCTTATTATGCAAAACGAATGGTTTTACCGACTGGGCTCCCAAGCCCTGCAATAGCGTTAAAAACCTTTGATTCCAACTAAAATCTGGACAAATTACAACCAAATTAATGATACTTCGCCAATAATAGCACCACCTTGATAGAACCGTTTTTCCTTATTCTCACACAAATACGCCCCCGTGACATTAGAGCCGGCTGTGTGTGCACTAGATCTTTTTAGGTGCCGCCTTAGGTGGTCATTTACATAAGAAAAAAATATAGCTACATTATTTTTATTAAACAAACGTCAGACTAGAGTTTACGAGGTATGCATTGAACTACACGGGAGCTACAGGCCACGCAATTTGGACAATTCTTAGATTTCATCTGGACTTTTGTTCAAGGGGACGAAATGCATAATTATCTATGACGCGCGAAAAATTTAATTTCAACTATAAAAAAATATAGAAGATAATCAGGCTTTATTTTGCAATCTGCATATGAAATTTGAGAAGTTGTAAAAAAAACTAGAATCTATGAAATGGCATAAAAATTACTGAAAACACAGTTCAGGGAAACCAATAACAATAGTAGATAATTATGAGGAGAATTAGTCCAAAAACAACTAAATAAAATGTAATGCTACTAGCTAACAAAACAAAAAATATTTTTAAGAGCTGTACGTAATTAACAAAACACTATTGTATAGAATCATTAAAATTACTTTAAATTTTATTTTAAAGCATAATTGTAAACGAAATAAAAAACTACTTAAAGATTTTTGTTGTTAAATAAAGATAAATAAACTAGTCTTTCAAGGACTAAAAAAAACTATATTACATTTCTAAAAACTTTTGTACAAATAAAAACAAATTTTTTTAGATATAAGAAAGATTTATATCAAAAACTCTCTCTCTATAAAAATGTATAAAAATTATATAAATAAAAGTTATAGTTCCCCCTTTTCCGGTGTGGGATGTTACTCTAACCATTCCCCTTTCCCAAATAAAACAGAACAGAATAAAAAGAACAAAAAAATAGAACTTTTTTTTATGCACAAGTGGTGTGGGTGCCACCTTTGGGCCATATGGGGTGGGCGGAAGTGGGGCTCTCACCGGATGTTAAATTTAGATCTCGGCATCTTGACTCGGGAAGGTGCTGGGGCTACCTTTTTTTATACGTGGTTATAAAATAACGCTCGCTATTCGGAGTGGTCTGTAGCTTGAATGAATAATCCAAATTATCAAAAATTGAGACACTTGCTATTCAAGAAAGGGGAAAAAGAATGTAATCATAAAAAAGACAGAATACTGAAGAATAATCATAAAAAACAAACTCGTCTTTTGACCAGAATCTAAATCACGAGGCATTGTCAATTATGGCCAATTACTGCCAACACGGTTACTTACGCCTCGTAATTTAGAACTCTGGTCAAGAGACGAGTTTCTTTTATTACTAAAAAGAATGGAATCATAACACAGAAACTCGTCTCTTGACCAAGGTTATAATTACGAGGCGTAGCCGATTATGGCTAATTACAGCCAACACATCCAATTGCGCCTCGTAATTTAGAACCCTGGTCAAGAGACGAGTTTGTTTTTTATGATTCCATTCTTTTCCCCCCTTCTTGATTAGTAAGTGTCTCAAAGTTTTTTGCTTTTGGATTATTCATTCAAGCTACAGACCACTCCGAATAGGGAGCGCTATTTTATAACCACCCTGTATTTATTCTAAGAGTTCGTCTTCTTCTTTCGAGTCTGCTGTGTAGTCTACAGTAGCTAAAGATAAATAGAATCTTGTTGCACTTTATAGTAGTTTAAGTTCAATTTCACATGTCAATCTTTTTCCTTTTTGTTCTGAGTGTTATAAGTTAAAACTCTGGATCACATTAACTGTTAATGTATGCGGTAACCTTTTTAATTTTAGATATAAAATGTCTGTGTTTTAAATAGGTGTGTGCTCTCTCTCAGACTAGATATGGTTTAGGCAACTGTTATGCCTTTATATATATATATATATATTTTATTATCATGGCTGTTTTGCAAATAAACTTATTAAATTTAAAGAGTTTCTGGACATTAATCTGACCAAATGCACGTACTTCACTGCCAAAGGTCTGACAAATCTTAACATGAGTAGCTTGGCAAAGGGAATAATTTCAGAAAGATAAAAAAAATTACCTATTGGCAAACAACAACAGTGCATATATTTTAATGATTTAACGCATATTTTGATATGTTTTTTTATCATCAGTTTGGATGGGAAATTAGGAAATAATTTCGGAAAGATGTTTTATAGAGATAATTTTGTTCTGATAAAATGTACTGAACGTTATTTATAAGAAACCTGTATTTATATGAAATATTTCATTTTAAATAAATTTCTCGTGCGTTTGACGAAGTGGCAACCGTGAAAATATTCAATAAAAAGGAATGTTCTTGTTATTAAAATGTAGATTAAATTTTTAGTTACTTAAATTTTAAATGCACTTTGTATTGAAAATGTTTAATATAATTTTGGGTATAACTCTGCCGGATTTTTTTTTAATATCACGTATCTCATTTGTTAGTGATACTTATAGTTCGTTCTGTGGAAGTGGGTGATGAACAGACGGACTGGAAGACTTTTATAAAAGCTTCTCATTTTTACGTTACAAACGTAATGTGGTAGCTAAAAAAAATATATGGTTATCTACAAGATGTAGCACACTTGTCTATCCTGTGTTTCCTAACCCAGTTTTCGTATCAGTGACGTCTCGTTCTAAAGAAGCGGCACTTTTCACTCAAACAAACCAGTGATAAATGGCAGCGATAGAACCGTCTCGCCGCGCACCATTTAAAAAACACTTGTTCATACCCTTTCACCTTCTGTATAGTGAAATAAGTGGAGCAGACAACCCCCCATACCCCCGCATAAAAGCGTTTTACGGTCCCCGCTATCTTTTACGGGAAGCCCCCATTTCCGTAACCGCCCCCCCCCCCCACTGCCCCCGTATACGCAAACAGCTGTTTTGCAGTTTGTAACGTCAAGACTAGGAAACTCTTGACGCTTGTCAGAAGCGTGATAGGGTGATGTGAATTCCCCCGTTTTGAAAGAAAAAAAATTATAAAAACTCCCACGCAGTAGAGACGTAAAAAGAAATAACGATATGTTAGTGTTAGGTCATTTTTGTATTAACTCATTTACTTTGGTTAGCAAGAAAATTTGCCCTCGAAAATTGGCTTTATGCTTAGGTTTATCTCAGAAAACAAAATATAAGACAATTGCAAACCAATTTACGAAACACTTTATGTAGCACAAATTCAATTACCCGAAAACGAATTTGAAAAAGAAAAAAAAAAATCAATTTGACGTTTTTGTACGGAAATGAAGGTGTTAGTGATGTTTAAACTGTAGTGCATTATGGGTCAATAAAAACTAGTTTGTTGCTAAATTTTGTAAAAAATTAAATATTTTTATTTGATAGCGAGTTAACAAATTAAAAGCCAGTTTAAGAATTCGGTTTAACTTTCTTAAATGACATAAAAAGTTAACTTTAGTTATATTTTAAATTCGATTTACCTATAAGGAATACGACTATAAACAACGAAAGAATACCTCATATTTTTCCCACGTCGTCTTAAAAAAAAAAGGTTTGTCCGATAAATTTTCTTTCCATTTTAGGAAATAACATAAACTAAAAGCAAGTGTTTTCCAAAAATGTGTTCTTACATTTACAGCTTACTCCTGCCTTTTTTCTCTAAAACGCTTGAAACACGTAATAAAAATAAAAGTCCCATATGATCTTGAAATTCTCACGAACTAGAAAAGTTTTTATACCGAAATATATCTCACTCCGCAGTCTTTAAAAAATTAAGATTTTTTTATCATCTGTTTTAAAGAAGTACTAATCTCGTATGATAAAATACTAGAGTGAGTAAACCTACAAAAAAAAAAAAAAAATCAATAGCTACAAAGACTTCACACACAAAAAGTTACAGTAATAGCCTACTGTAATAGTCTCGCTGGTTTTTCATTGCATTTTTAAAACAGATTCGCTTTGTGGAAGCAATGTTAACTTCACCTTTTTATCTTTTCAGAAAGTGTTGACTTTGGCATGCTTTTGAATATTTCTTTACCCAATAACCATTTAAAAGTTTTGTTAACTTTATAAAATTTGTGAAGATTAAAAAAGGGCATAAAAGTTACACGACAGTTTCTTAAACCTTAAGATGAAAAGTTAATCAATGTTAATTTTAAAAAATGAAACAAGTTTTAACAAAATTTAAAAATTTTGTGTTGTTACATTAATACACTTCTCAAAACAATTAGGGGAACGCATGGTTTCAACACTTTCATCCCCAATGATTCCATTTAAAATCACCAGCTTGCAATTTTTTTCTGAACTCGCACTTATTTATCGTTAGATGAAAAAATCATGTCTCTTAAAGAATTAAACAATATTCGTTTTAATTAAATGAAAAGGGGAAAAACATGGTAAATTAAAATTCCTTCGCAAACAATTTAATTGAATAAATTTACCCTAAATTCTTCATGATTGAATTTTTAGATGTTAAAATTTTTATTTTTAACAAATAAAGTTTTGGAACAATTTTTTTGTTATTTTTTCAAAAGATAGGATTCAAATTTTTCTCCCCTTCAATTTCACTTAAAAAAATAAGATTTTTCCCAATAATTTTTATCATTTCATACTGGAAGCACAATGAATCTATCTCACAAATTTTAGAATTTTGGAATAAAAAAAAGTTGGAACTGAAAGAGTTAACAAAAGTATTTAAAGTGCTTCCCTAATTGTTTTGAGCAGTGTATTATGGAAACTATATTACTATCACTTTAGTGATAGCAAAATGAACGACATAAATAGTACCTCAACCAGGGCAAGTCGGTTAAATGAAAGCAAGTTGAGATGGGAAAAATTGTTTTCTAGCAATAAATCAATCATGTAGTTTCTCAAAAATAATATAACAGTAAAAAACATTTGGATTGGCATCCGCAAGGTTGCGAGTTCGAGTCCCGCTGCCTTCCGAAGACCCCCGTGTACGCTAATGGTGACTGGTGCGCGTTAAATCCGTATTGGTCACAAAGTCATCCATGTTCCCAAACCAAATCAATACCTCTGGGGGTGACAAGTCAATTCTGGGGATCCTCTAACTTGGCCTCTGTCTCTAAAAATTAGATGGATCCACTTATTTATGTGTGTGTTGTGTCTGTCTTAACTTACGAAGGTTTATAAGCGGGTCTCTGACCAAGCACTCAATCCTAAATATACAGGGTGGTTATAAAATAACGCTCGCAATTCGGAGTGGTCTGCAGCTTGAATGAATAATCCAAATGCATCGAACATTGAGACACTTACTAATCAAGAAGGGGGAAAAAGAATTGAATCGTAAAAAAGACAGAATCCTAAATAATCATAAAAAACAAACTCGTCTCTTGGCCGGGCTCTAAATTACGAGGCGTCGTCAATTATGGCCAATTATGGCCAACACAGCTAATTACCCCTCGTAATTTAGAACCCTGGTCAAGAGACGAGTTTCTTTTTTCGCAAAGAATGGAATCATATAAAAGAAACTCGTCTCTTGACCAAGGTTCTAAATTACAAAGCATAGCCAATTATGGTTAATTACGGCCAACACATCCAATTAGGCCTCGTAATTTAGAACCCTAGTCAAAAGAAGAGTTCGTTTTTTATGATTCCATTCTTTTTCCCTATTCTTGATTAGTAAGTGTCTCAAAGTTTTTTTTTTGCATTTGGAATATTCATTAAAGCTACAGACCACTCCGAATAGGGAGCGTTATTTTATAACCACCCTGTATGTCTTGGGTTAGGGTATTTTCAATAAATAGGATTTCTATTTGCATTGCCGAGCATTCTAGGTTGAATCCAAACATAATAACACGGAAATGTTTGCTATGGTATGCATACGAGCCATAAATAAAAATTGTATTTATGCATAACTCCAAAAAATACACGCTGAGCACACACAACAAAATCTGCATAAGCTGTAGGATTGTTTCATATACTTTTTAAAGAACAACTCCTCTCGGTATTTGTTACTTATTTTTTTAAGATTTTAAAATTTATGTTTTTTAATTCTCTAGGACGATTTCATTTCTTGCTTACTTAGTTCTAGTAATTTTAGTTGCTTTTTAATTTTTAGCTTCTACATTACGTTTAAAGGTAAAAAAAGTGGAAGGTATTATAATTGTTTAGTCCGTTTGTCTGTCTGTCACCCTTTTTTCAAAGCTCAAACTACAAACGCTGCAGGCAATTGTGATAAAATTCAGACCGCTTTGAAATTATTAAAGAAGACATTGAAAATCTCAGAAAAAAATTCGAAGTATTTCAAAGAAATATAATAGATGTTATTCTATGAAACAGAATAAGATCTATTACACATGATATGATAATTCTTATTTAGTTAATACAGAAATAAAAATATATTAGGCGTCCAAAGATTGGTTTATTGTAAAGAAAGCATATTTAATTAGACTTTGTAAAGAACGGGGTCGGAGTCGAAGCTCCGTCAGCAAAAAACACACAACCTTACATCTTGAAGTCTAATTGAAAAGTGACACTATTTTGAATGGTTGTAGGAAGAGGTGATCAGAAGTCAAAACAAATTCTGCTGCGCCTGCAATTTCTCTGGGAAAGAATGTATTAACGCTGATTAAAACGTGGGAACTGTCCGATGTGACATTAACGTGGTAAGAAATTAATCGAGAGCTACTAAGAAAGAACTAAATATTAGAATACTATAGAGATTTGTGTGGTTAATATTATTACTTTATAGAGATTTGCACGATATATCACATATTATTGGAAAATTTTGTCCGGGTGTTTTTATCGTAAAGAATGTTTTAAATGTATGCCAATAGCATCAAACATTCAAATGTCAAAGTTGAAATAATCTGTATTATGATATAATATTTGGGTCTATTTTTTTAAAAACAAAACTTTATTAACCATTGGAAATGTTACCACTCGAGGTTTTTTTTTTCCAATGCGGCTGCAATATTGGCGGTCAAGCCTTTGCAAACTCGGCATGTTCATCAGAACTGAGACCAATTTTTATGTGGCACCCTCTAGGCGACTCTCTCCACAAATTTTGACGTTAAAGTATGCCAAATTTAATTTTAAGAACCCGAGCCAAATGGGTACCCAAGGGATCTGCCACATAATCATATGACATACGTGCTCAAGATTTTCCCATCCAGAAAATCCAACGACTCAGCCAGGGCTCTAACCCGCGATCTTGGGCCTATGAGGCGGACACGTTAAACATCTCAGCCACTGAGCCGCTCCACTAAAGTGGTGAAACATGCCCATTTAAGCTTTTTTGGAGAAAATGAATAAAATAAAACATACCTACATTCTAGCAGCTCGAAAACGTGAGTCGAAGGTTCACTTTAAAAAATGTTTGAACTCGCCTAAAACAGAATAAATATAATATAGAAACCCTAAACAAAAGTTTCAGAAGTTGGGAGAAAGATAATAATTTGTAACACAAAAAAATTTAACACAACTTTGACAAGGATTAAAATCCTTTTAATACGAGGGAATGTCAGTCCCATAAAGCTAATGCATTAGTTTTGAAATCACAACTTTTGCAAACGAATTGATTTGCCACGTTATCCTATTTTCACCAGGTTTAGGAATCATTATAAAATCAATTTAAAACAAAATTGAAAAGGAAATAACATCCGGTAATTTAATTGTTAATTTATAAAGTTTCGCCATCTGCAGTATATTTTTGGCATTTTATAACTTTAAAAATACATAATTAAATAACTAAATAACATTTTTGTTTCATTTCGATGTTATGGGGGAATGTTTCGATGTTATGTTGATTCCCATACCTGGGGGGAAAAGGGTTGGTTGGTATACATATATTTTTAGGCTTGTGTGCTTGCTAGAGAGCCGCACATTAGCCTTCGTCAAGTAAGACAGTCACAACACACACACATATATACGTGACAGATGCTGCCACCTATCACGAGCCACCTCCACAATTTAGACATGTCCCTGAAGGGGAGGGAAATAGTCTTCAGGAACCTGTACCCATGGGAAACTGCGCAATGACCGCTGTAACAACATACAAGACAAGAAACAGAATACTCCAGGAACACTCGAACACAATAAAATAATGTAGCGAAGTTAGTTTTATTTAGAAGATTCGAAACTCGTTTAATTTACACTTTATTTATTTAACAAAAACACTTTAGAATTATTAATCAATTAACCGGAGTTCGTTCATTTTCGATGACTTCTCGTCCACTTAGGACCACCCCTAAACTTATGTCTTTTCCGTTCAGTGTCTAAAAAAGTTCTCTTTTTATTCCGTGCTGCGGGTCTGCTTCCAAGTTGGCCGGTAGAGGGCCAAGGACCAATACGTTGACGCTACAGGCTCCTCCTCCCCTGGGGAAACTTTCGAAGAATGAGAAAGTTTATGATTAGTGTTCATACAAGAGTTATACAACTGTTCCAGGAACCTAGGCAAGTGCCAAGCAAAAATTATCAATTCCCAGTGTCGAGAGAAACCAAATGTTTAAATAAATATATGAAAAGAAATAAATGCAAGTATGAAAAGAAAGAAATAAATTGGGCACATACACACAATTATTATTTTTTTTTATTGAGTGTGAATCCGACTCAAACCATCTGCATTTTGATGCAGCTTTCCTTTTCGATGAATAACTTTAAAATTAAAAGGTTGTAATATTAGTGACCATCGCATCAAACGTGCGTTAGAACTGGCATGAGTATTCAGCCACACCAAAGGATTATGATCAGTCACAATTTGAAAGAAATTTCCATCGAGATAACACTTAAGTTTCGAAACTGCAAAGATGATGGCGGCACACTCTTTCTCACTGACACTATATCGTTTTTCAACACTGGTAAACTTCTTGCTTAGGTATATAATAGGATGTTCTTCAGTTTCATTGTCTGCCAACTGGGACAAAACTACCCCCATTCCTCGATCTGACGCATCAGTTTCAACTATGAACGGCTTTTGATAGTCTGGTGAGTACAGCACAGGATAGCTGCAAAGACAGTTCTTTAGCTTGTCAAATGCTTCCTCACATTCTTTAGTCCAAGTAATGGAACCTTTTCTAGCTTTCCCTTTTAAAGAATCAGTTAAAGGGGCAGCAATCGATGAAAACATTGGAATGTATCGGCTGTAGTAACCGGCTAACCCTAAGAAGGCACGAACTTCAGTTTTACTTTTAGGTGGGCTAAAGTTCTTGATCGCCTCAATTTTCAGTTCAGCTGGCTTCCTAAGGCCTTGTCCAACAACATGTCCAAGATACTGCACTCGCGCTTGGGCAAATTTACACTTTGACGGCTTGATGGTTAGTCCAGCCTTTTCTATTCTTTTCAGAACTATATCGACTTGTTTTAGATGTTCAGCAAAACTGTTCGAAAAAATCGCTATGTCATCGAGATACGGAACTGCGTACTCTTCACATCCCTCTAGAAGTTGATATACCATCTTGCTAAATTCGTAAGGAGCATTCTTTAGACCAAATGGCATCCTTAAGGGTTTATACGTGCCAAAGTTAGTCACAAATGCTGCCAGTCTTTGGGCTCGCTCAGTAAGGGGAATTTGCCAATAGCCTTTAGACAAATCCAGAACTGTTATGTACTGAGCAGAAGACACGATTTCAATTCTTTCTTCTATATTTGGAAGGGGAAAGAACTTTGTTTTAGTGATCTTGTTCAAGTTCCTATAATCAATGCAAGGTCTCGGATCCTTACCAGGAGCTTCTACCAGAATCATTGGCGAAGTACAATCTGAAAAACCAATTTCTATGATTTTCAAATCAAGCATCTTCTGTATTTCGGTTTTCAGAATTGCATTTTGCCTTGGCGATGTTCGATAAGGCTTCGAAAGAATGGACTGTTCTTCGCTAAGTTCAATGTCGTGCATGACGAGTTCGGTTTTTCCTGGGATGTTTGAAAAACACTTCATATATTTCCAAACTAGGCTCTTCATTTGAGCGATTTGGTCCTCATTCATATTTGAACTTTCGCCGTAATCTTGAAACATCTCTTCAAGGTCCAATATATTCGGGTTAGAGTCCACACAAGGTATTTCCATTTGTTCCTCGTCATTTTCTCCATCAAGATCACTTATCAAATAATTCACTTCTTCTGGTCGTTTATAGTATGGCTTCAGCATATTCACATGGTAAACCTTTGAAGTTGCTTTCTCACCTGGCAACTGCACAACGTAATTGGTTTCAGAGAGTTTTCTTAGAATTGTTCCAGGACCTGTCCAATGTGGGCTTAACTTGTTGCTCTTAAATGTAGCAAAAATCAGCACTAGGTCTCCTATTCGAAATTCTCTTTTTACTGCTCTCTTGTCGTACCAAGTTTTATTCTTTTGCTGACATTCTTCCATCTTTGAGATTGCTAGTTCTTGACAGCGCTTCATTCGGTTAATCAAGGAGAAGACGTATTCAGTTACGGGCTCACCTTCTGTTTCTTCCACGTCCAACCATTTTTCATACAACAGAGTAAGAGGTGTTCGAAGATTCTTGCCATGCACCAGTTCAGCAGGAGTAAATCCAGTGCTTTCATGGGTAACAGTTCTTAGGGCAAACAGAGCTGGATATATAGCTTGCTCCCAATCACTCCCAGACTCCAAGCACAACACCTTTAAGACTCTTTTAACTGTCCGATGAAATCTTTCGATTGGATTACTTTGTGGATGATAGACAGAGCTGTGAACTACCTTTATCCCGAACTTCTCAAGAAAAGTAGTACTGAGTGCGCTGGTAAAAGAGCTTCCTTGATCTAACTGCAAAACCTTTGGAAATCCCATTCTACTAAAGATTTGCATTAAAGCATCAACAACAGTCACAGATGTTATATCTTCTACTGGGACGGCATCTGGATATTTAGATGATAGGCACATCGCAGTCAACAGATATCTTTTTCCACTTGGAGTGACTGGCAAAGGTCCACAAGCATCGACATTTATCTTGGAAAAGACTTCTTGAATCACCGGAACTATCTTCATAGGAGCCTTCTTTTTGTCCAGAGGTTTTCCAACGCGTTGACATCTGTCGCAGCTTCGAACGTAGTCTTCGATTTCTTTATAACACTGGGGCCAAAAGAAGTGTCTGGAAAAGATGTCTTTCGTCTTTGTCACTCCCAAATGTCCCGATGTTCCCTCATGACAAAAGGCTTTCAAGTCATTTCGATACTTTTTAGGCACAACCAGTAACAGTCTCTCCACTCCTGTCTTGTCCATCTTTCTCTTCACGAGTATTCCATTTTCTAGTTTTTCTAATCCACCAGCAGATTCACTTGGATTTTCTTGCACTTTTTCCAAAAGTGATTTTAGCTCGGGGCATTCTTTTTGTTGATCTGAGAAAGTTTTAGAATCCACTTTCAACAACGCCAAGCCCTCATAGTTATCTTCTTTAGGTGGGAATGAAAACAGATCATCTTCTTCAATTGTTATTTCATCATTCTCATTTTCCTCTTCCTCCACAACTTCTTCAACTAGGTCTTCGACAGCTTGCTCTTGTTCTGCTTTGCGTCTTCGAGCTCTTGTTTCTATAGCATTGATCTGGTGAGGAACATCTTCATTTTTCATTGTATCTAATAAGGCTGCTGTTTGATTACCCAGCAAGTATCTTCCTTTGTCTAGTTGACATGGCACGACAGCTGCCTTTGTGATTACATGTCCGAATTTTCCTTTCAACTCCACTTCTGCCAACGGCAAGCATACTGGGAATTCGTCCAACGGTTGTTGTACCCAAATGTTCTCTCCAGTTAACATTTTAGGAGTGATTCTGTTGCGGCACACAACGTCGATGCTGGTTCCAGTATCTCGCAAAATAGGCATAGTGAAACCATTTACTTCAGCCATAAAAGTATAGGGGGACATAACGTCTTCATCTCCTTTCTTTATAAGACGATTGATGTCTGAAGTTCCACCAGTCTTCTTCATCAAGGGACAGTCAGGTCTTAGATGTTCAGTAGAATTACAACGAAAACATCGTGGTTTTCTGCGCTTTTCGAAGGCTTCATTATTTTTACTTCTTTCATGTTCACTCTTCTCAACCCTTGGTTCATTCAGAGGGGCCTTTGATTCGGATGGATTTTTTCCTCTCCATGGTTTGAACGTTTTTTCTTTTGTTGGAAATGTCTTTTTTATGAGCAGTCTTACGTTCTCATACTCATCCAGTTTTTCTGCGACCCTCTCTGGATTTTTCATCTGGGTCCACTCATCGATAAAATGATTTTTAATTTCTAAACTGGTTTTCCTTTTTATTTGTTCAGATAAAATCAAATTACACAAATCTTCAAAGTTCCTCACTTCCAACCCTCCTATCCATTCGTAGAAATAGTTTTTCAGCTCAAACAAAAAGTCTTTCCAAGTACCCTCTGGTCCTTTATGGTGATTATAAAAAAGTTGACGGAACTTTTCTGGGCTGAGTTTGTATCGGTTCAGAAGTACCTTCTTAATAGCCTCGTAATCTTCGTATGTTTCTTCCGATTCCCGAGCGATGAGCTGGGCCATTTCGATTGGCAAGAGTCCCGTTAGGTGAGACACCCATTGCTCTTCTGGAAGTCCGATCCTCTTGGCTGTTCTTTCGAAAAGGACCAAGTACAAACTGATATCAGATTTGGAGTCATATTTTGTCATCAAATGGTGTATGTCTTCTCTATGTCTTGGAGCCACACTTGTTCCATTTTTCTCCAATCTTAATTTTTCGAGAAGAAACTTATTTTCCGACTCTTGCTTTTCTAGAAACAAACGATGCTCTTCTAGTTGCTTCCTTTCTTCGACAGCAGTTTGAAGAAATGATTCTACGAATTCTTGTTCGTAATGTGTACTAGCTTTAATGGCTTCTTTCAAAGTTAAAACTGTCGAATTCGCATCTATGTCAATGTTCATTTCCGTAGCGAGGTTTAATAAGTCCCCTTTTCGACACTTTCCCCAAATAGCCATTTTTATAAAAAAAAATATCTAACTACTTTTACCGACAAGATATTAAAAAGTTTCTTTAAATGTCTGAGACGAATCCACACTCGTAATAGACTTCATATACAATAAACTTTTTTTTACATATCTTAATTTCACAACTAAAAGTGTTATTTTCATAACCATAAACCTTTATAAATTATACAATATCTTTTTTTAAAGATAAATAGCAAGGTTTAATTTCATTTTCTACAAGCAATAAGAACTTATTATGATAACGTATTAACGTTAAGAACGTAAGAAATACATTCGAAAAGAAATGTCTCAATGCTTAAACACAAGAATAAGGCAAAAATAAATAAATTGCAATAAATTTTTTCTAAGAAAATACTTTCACCTATATATTTTTAATGCAAGGAAATATCAAAACCACTTATAACAAATATCCTCAAAATAAGCATTAAAAAAGAAATAAAATGTGACCACGAAATTATTTTCCAATAAAAAATAAAAGAAACAGAATATGGTAAATAAACTTCTTATTCAACAGATGTATTTTTTTCTTTTTACTTAAAAAAACATCAAAAACATATCCAGTCTTTTATTTCGACTTCAGAAAACAATCTCAAAATCCACCTGTCGTCAATAACTAAATAAAAAAAACCAATCGATATTCTTTCTCAGTTAACAGGACGTCAAACCATCCGCCATGTTTGTCCACGAACACATTTTCTCAAAACGAAAACTCGGTTGACGAAAGAATTTTTAAATATGTAATTGGGTTCATACAATAATTCTTAACGAATAAACACTCAAATATATCATCAAAGAATTTAACCAGTGCTGTCATTCAAATATTTATACATGAATACACTAAAATTCCTATATATTTTTTATTCGTTAACAAGAAACTCGATAGACACAAGATTTTTTTTTTAACTGTATAATTATGTTATACCATTCAAATATATGTAAAAATATTTTTCCCAAGAATTTTAACAGTGCTACCATTCAAAGACGTTTGAATACACTAAATTCTTAAATATTTATTCACTCTTGATATCAAAATATATACTACTTCGCAACAAATATCTATTACGCTCAAAATAACACTAAATTCCAACAATAAGCTACTTAATGCTTAATATTTAACTAAGTTATAAATATTTTTCAAGCAAATAACGTAAGTATTTTAGCTTCACAATTGTATCCAGGAATTACTTGTTACCAATAATGGCGCTTTCAATAGAATTTTATAGCTTTTAAAGCACGTTACGAACATTGATATCATACATAAATAGTTATTTTAGAGTAATTAATACAAAACTTTCTGTTTATCATTTCAAAACAAACTCAAAACTCAATTTCCAAGGAATTAACTACACCTTATTAAGTTTTTTTACGAGTTAAAAGGTTTTTATTTTTGAAAAACCAAACTAATTTAATAAACAGTTTTGTATTGACACTTAGTTTATGCAACTATTTTTTCTCGACACCGGCAAAAGACAAAATTTGCAAAAGGCACTCACCCCAAGAAGTGACGAGATGATGTTGTCGTCGAAAATCCCACTGCAAAGCCACCATTTTTAGGTCTTGTAACAACATACAAGACAAGAAACAGAATACTCCAGGAACACTCGAACACAATAAAATAATGTAGCGAAGTTAGTTTTATTTAGAAGATTCGAAACTCGTTTAATTTACACTTTATTTATTTAACAAAAACACTTTAGAATTATTAATCAATTAACCGGAGTTCGTTCATTTTCGATGACTTCTCGTCCACTTAGGACCACCCCTAAACTTATGTCTTTTCCGTTCAGTGTCTAAAAAAGTTCTCTTTTTATTCCGTGCTGCGGGTCTGCTTCCAAGTTGGCCGGTAGAGGGCCAAGGACCAATACGTTGACGCTACACCGCCCACAGGACTTTCGGACCCAACATATTCAACGAGCACGTACTCCGCATATACTCGGTGAGTTTTCAGCGACCAGGACTCGATCGCGGGACCTTCCGATCTGTAGATCGCGACACTGACCACAGGGCGCCTCACAGCCCAGGGGAAAAGGGTTAACATGACAAAGCAATACTTCTGCAGAAGTTGCGATTTCAAAGCTGGTGCATTAGCTCTATGGGACTGACAATCCCTTTCAAGCTTTTACAACAGTTTTTCACTATGGCTGCTGACAACAGATGAAAAAAACTCATTGTTTCTGTAACAAAATCACTACAAATGAATAATGCACGAAAAACAATATCAAACATTTTATGTCCACCCCATCTATAAATAAAACTCCCAACGAAGCCATGCGCTTAAGCAGGTAAACTACCATTTTTATGGCTATTTTTAACGAATATGCAACCCAAACACGAAATATGTCGCGCGCAATAGTTTTTTATACTGTTGTTTTGTTATGCTTGACTAACAGAAAAACCACGCACAAAAAATTGGAACTCTGGGTTTAAATGATGTAAGTCAACTTTACCATAAAAGTTGGACAAGCGGGTGACCGGGTGTAATTCAAAGATAACCTGAAAAATATTTATTTATTTATTTGTTTCAGATGCACATAACAGAAAAAATCCAATTACAATGCACATCATGACAGACAATGCAAACAACAAGAACACACAAAAAGAAGACTTAAAAATGACGGACATGTTAAAAAAGACAGTGTTACAAAGAGAATAACCTCCGACAATTAGCTTTAAAAACATTAAAAGGCATAAAAAATATATCCAGTTCCTCAGACACACCGTTATAAGTTTTAATAAATAAAACAACAATATAATAAATAAAACTAATAAAATAGACAGATGTAATGGTTTTGTCATCGATAGAATTCAATCCATTTTCTCATCTTCATAATTTATAAATTAATTATGTTGAAGCAGGAGAAATTAATTGCTTAAATTTCTACAGGGACTTGTTTTTCTAATTGAAACAAAAACTTTAGTTGGATCTTTTAGCAAAAACTTGCGTATATTCAAAATGTTGACTTAAATTTTTGATTCGAAATTTTCAAAATATGTATAGCTGTAGATTTTATGAAATGGACATGCTTTACGCCTTGAGTGGCAAAAGTTCCACAGGAATGAAAATAAGTTCTAAATAGGGAAATCAATGCAATGCTTACCATGTCAAATGAACAATCAAAGAAACCAAAAATAAAATTCGAGAACGATGGAAGGAATAATTTATGTGAAACAAGCCAAAAGCAGATTTTCCTTGAATCCATGGAAAACAAGAATGACGAAACTTTTTAGAGCGAATGAGACCTGATGACCGAGGGTCTTCAAACCAAAGTGCCTCAGTGTTAATCCATAAGAGAAAATGTAAAATTTCCACACAAAAAACCGACGGGGTCAAACATCCCGATGCTAGAGAACTTTTTTTGTCTATTTTTCCAGTTTTTGTTATTTTAAAAATATGTAGACTGTTGTTAAAAATTTTATTTTACTATTAAATATTTGAACTCAGCGCAAAAAACATCAAGTTACTACATTACTTATATTATAAGAAATATGTCCATTGACTGTCAGGTTTATGTCCGAAACCCTTCGCCGTTAAAACTGAATTATAAGTTAAGTTTTTTCCATCCAGCAATGTGAAACTCCATCAGTGTGAAATTCTGAAATGGGAGTGAACCTTTTATCAGGCGTTTAGCTATTCAAGCGTCATTTTCCTAGTTTTTTTTTATTGTAGTATGGAAAAATTTCGTCATTCGGATCCTATTCTCGATCGGAGTCGATCAAAGCTCTTGCCTCCACGCTTACACTCTTAAAACGAACGAGCGATTTTAACTCAGTCTTCGTAATTTTCACTCCTCCAGTCTGGAAAATGCACTTCTTCTCTTGGAGTGGATCCTTTGTGTGTTAAACCTCCGACAGGATCACTCCAAACGAGTGATTTTAACTCCAGTCTGATTTAATATTCACTCCTTTCCAGTGTCGAAAATGCACTTCTCCTACTGGAGTGGATTTCACTCTTTTGGTTTAAGAGTGTACTCAATATAAAAGTATAATTTTTTATACGTAATTCTATAAGATTTATTTATAAAAACAAATTAAGGTTTTAATTATAAGTCTTTGTTTGTACACATTTGTACAATATAAAGTCATTTTCTTGGTCATTTTTTCAATTTTGACCTCAAAATGTGGCGCTCAAGCCTAATACCAGCGTTTTCAAATTTTGTAAATAGTTTTATGTTTGTTATCATTTATTTTAGTTTTGGCTTAAGTTTCATAAATTTTAAGATTTGTTTTATAATAAATAAATCCTGTAGAATTACATATAAAAAAATTATACTTATATATTGAGTAGTTAAAAAATTACATGAAAGATCAAACTATACTTTTTAGTACTTTCTTTGCACATCTTTAAGACTCGTATGACCCCTTAAAACCTCAAACAACAAACCACCACTTAGTTCGCTATGCCTCTAAAACCCTAAAACCGCCTAAAATAAGCAAAAGCGGGCCTGAAGCTCGCATTGTTTTAACTAACAATGCAGTGCGTGTTGTCGCACAATCGTCGGAAAAGGGTCAAATACCCCTCACGCGGGAGGCAGGGACAAAAAAAGGTCAACACTCTACTGTCCATTCTGACGTTCTCGGAAGCCATGGTTTAGTCAGAACGATTTGTCCGTTTGTGCATGGAACAAAGCGACAATAGAATATTTTTTTTATTGGAATTTTGTCGTTACTAAAAGTTGGAGAGAAAATCAGGTATCGGTGTTTTTTTTTACAGGATTTATTCATCGATATTAATATTTAAAGTAATTCGTAGTTTTTCAGCAGTATACAGGATTAATTAATTATTAAAATGTATTCAATGTTAAAGAATAATCAATACAGTATTTAAAAAAGATAACCCAGTTAACATGACAAAATACAGGGTGTCCGTAAGAGAATGTCTGAGTTTTAATGGTATATTACGGGAGTTTATTTTATACTAAATATAACAAATCATACATGAAATTGAAGGAAAACTAGCTAGTTTTTCCTGTAAGTGCTCAATGTGCGCGCCTTTAGTGATACGGCGCACATCCAAACGAAAATGTAATTCTTCCCATACTGCCTGCAGCAACTTCGGAGTAATGGTAGCAACAGCCTGTGCAACTGAGAAGAAGATGTAGCGTTATAAATAAAAGCATGCGCTTATCTGAAACTGTTGGAGTTATTCTTTATTCGTCACCTTCAACCACCAACTGCCGAACGATTACAGCTGATACTATTACAATTTGAAACTCGGACATTCTTTTAGGGACACCCTGTATATTAGCGAAATAATTCTATAGTTTAGAACAGATCGAAATATTCAAGTCAATAAATACATTCCAACTATAACTTGGTAGCCTAATATAATTATTTTAATAAAATATTCAAAACATTTCTTTTCGAATTAAGTTTCATCAAAAATCAAGGATATATGTACTAATGATCACCGGGTTTGTTTAACACAAAATTGGATGGAACTTAAACTTTTGATTTGTTGGTTCACAATTTCAAATAAATTCTCGTGAAAGAAAAGAACTTGCAACAGGCGTGTAATTGCAACAGATGGTAAGAAGTTACTTGTAGTGAATATTAAATGTTAGAGTTTTTTTTTGTATTATTGGGTTTGTGTGTTTCGCGTGTTAATCTTCGAATAAAAAATATTATGTTGTTTATTATTATTTTGTAACCTATTGTACAAATGTATTATTTCGTTCGTGTCTTGGCAGAATTTGACATATATTATCACACAGAGTTAAGGCTCTGTTTCACTGTTATATCAAAATAAAATGTCGATTTAATGCTTATTAAAAACACATTCAACACAAAAAATTCAAACTTTAACACTTACGATTTACACCTGAATACACCACGTCGAATTCGAACCTTATTGACCCTACACAAACAGGAAAAAAAAGTTTATTAAGCTTTCAGTTGTAAAATTGTATTTTTTTTTATAGCTTTATCACTGTCAACATATTTAAAAACTTTCTAATTATGTTAAATTGAAGGCAAATGAAAAATGTGTACCATTCCCCACTATTAAGAAATTATATCAAAATAAAAATGTGAATTTAAAACTTATTGAAAACACAATCAACACTAAACATTCAAATATTAACACTTCCAATTTACACCTGAATACAAAACGTCAAATTCGAACTTTATTGACCCTACACAAATAGGAAAAAGATTCGTCAAGCTTTCAGTTGTAAGATTGTATTTTTTTATAGCTCTATCACTATCATCATATTTAAAATATTTTCTATTTATTTTAAATTAAAGGCAAATGAAAAATGTGTATAATTCTCCATTATTCCGAAAATAAAATAAGAAATTATATAAAAATAAAATGCGAATTTAAATCGCTTTCAACACTAAACATTCAAACATTAACACTTTCGATTTACACCTGAATACACCACGTCGAATTCGAACCTTATTGACCCTACACAAACAGGAAAAAAAGGTTCGTTAAGCTTTAATTTGTATGATTGTATTTTTTTATGGCTCTCACTATCAACACCTCCATCTCTTGAGAGTAAGGTGAACTTCCTGGCCAGATAACGGCCACTTTTAACAAGCTCCGACCGCAGAATTCACCGCGGGGTGTCACCGAAATAATATGGCTCACCATGGAAGGGTGGATCCACATATGCCATTAAAATGGGGTCAAGAACCTTAGAATATGCAATAAATACCTAAAATACGATCCCTAGATTTATTTTAACATATTTTTCAAGCTACTGAAGAGCTTAGTGGAGGAAGAACGTGCAAAGTGACAAAAAGGTGAAGACGTGAAAATGAGCTTTAAAGTTTTCAGTTTGCCTTCACATCCGTTAAAAACGGAATTTGCAAACCGTAAAAAAGTATTAAATTTAAAGTATATGAAAAAGGGGAAACGTGTCATCGTTAAAGGAGTTATTAATATGTTCATTGATACAAAAATCTCAAATTTGTCAAAAATGTCATTTAGCATGTTCTTCCACAAAGCTCTTTAATTATTGTAATTACACTCTTAAAACAAAAGCGTGAAATCCACTCCAGTTGGAGAAGTGCATTTTCGACACCGTAAAGGCATGCATATTTACTCAGACTGAGTTCAAATCACTCGTTTGGAGTGATCCTGCCGGAGGTTTAACACACAAAGGGTCGACTCCAAAAGGAGAAGTGCATTTTAAAGTCTGGAGGAGTGAAATCCACTCAGACTGAGTTAAATTAGGAGTGTTTGTTTTAAGAGTGTAGAGGTACAAAGTAGGTGGAACTACACTGTTAAAAAATTTGCCGCAAGATTGCACCGGAATCGTGAAATTTTCTAGCTGCCACCACTATTGTAGATTCACCGCTGTTGTGGTGCATCAAATGTATGTTTTTACCACAAAACTGGTTAATTCAAGCTCTAAATAGTGGTGGCAGCTAACAAATTCCAGAATTTCGGTGTAATCTTGCGCCAAATTTTTAACAGAGTAGGAAATACTCCAGCTGCAGAAACTGCTCAGATTCAGAACTAGATCCAAAACATATTTTCTCTTGCCCAGCCATCCTGGCAAAATTGCAGCAAATCGCCAACTTATTAATTTACTTAATATTTTAACATATATTTCAAACAATTGAAGATTTTAGTGGAAGAACGTGCAAAGTGACAAAAAGGTGAAGACGTGAAAATAAGCTTTAAAGTGTTCAGTTAGCCTTCACATCCGTTAAAAACGGAATTTGCAAACGGTAAGAATGTATTAAATTTAAAGTATATGAAAAAGGGGAAACGTGTCATCGTTAAAGGAGTAAGTAATTTGTTCATTGATACAAAAATCCCAAATTTTTCAAAAATGTCATTTAGCACGTTCTTCCACTAAGCTCTTTAATTATTGTAATTAGAAGTACAAAATATGTGGAACTACACTGTTAAAAAATTTGCAGCAAAATTGCACCGGAATCGTGAAATTTTCTACACTCTTAAAACAAAAGAGTGAAATCCACTCCAGTTGGAGAAGTGCATTTTCGACACTGGAAAGGATTGAATATTAGCTCAGGCTGAGTTGAAATCACTCGTTTGGAGTGATCCTGTAGTTGGTTTAACACACAAAGAATCCACTCCTTCCGGGTAAGTGCATTTTCCAGTCTGGAGGAGTGAAATTAACTCAGACTGAGTTCAAATCCACTCTCTTGTTTTAAGAGTGTAGCTGACACCACGTATTTAGAGAGTAGATTCACCACTGTTGTAGTGCATCAAATGTATGACTTTAACACAAAACTTTTAAATTCAAGCTCCAAAATGGTGGTGGCAGCAAAAAAATTCCAGAATTTCGGCGTAATCTTGCGCCAAACTTTTAACAGTGTAGGAAGTACTCTAGCTGCAGAAACTTCTCAGATTCAGAAGTAGATCCAAAACATATTTTCTCTTGCCCAGCCATCCTGGCAAAATTGCAGCAAATCGCCAACTCGTCCTAGTCTTTTCGGCTTCTAAAAGAACTATTTTTTTATATGCCAAGTACCATCAAAACCATATTCCCGAATTAGAAAACCTAACTAAACGTTATGTGTTTTAACACAGGTGCTTAAAACATCTGCATCCTCTTTGAAAACATCGTGAAAATTAACAAATTTATGACGGATCACGTACATCGATATCCGGAAGAACAATACCTTGAGCTCTATGAGAAAGTTTCACTCCCGAAACTGGAATAATTTTTTTCCTCATTTCCAGAAACAATATCTCATAGGGGAAGTATATCCATATCATATTTTGTAACATGGGGGTTAGTTGTAGTTACAGAGCCCCTATCGCTGATGGGGGTTGCAATATTTGGCGAAGCATTAAAGTTTGGGAATTGGCGTTATTTTATTAGATATGTTTGGATGCTATGTAGCTTTAAACACGGATAATTCTGTTTCTCTGCAATCATTTTGTAACTTAAATTATGTTGATCAAACAAATGATTTCTTATTACAATTTAACATGTTTCAAAGAGTTATTATACTCAAATTTTAGTTTTTAACCTATTGCGAACTGTCGTCCCCGTTTGGTGACATTTTTTAAAACTTTTCCAGAACCAATTAACACGTTAATTCGTTCCGAAATTTACATGGTCCGATAGAAAAAGACCCTAATATAAGTTTTCAACCTTTGATTACAGGTATCAGTCATTTATTTCTATTAAAAAATGAAATTGAATGAGGGTCAATACAATATTAGATCTCTTAAAAAAATTTCAGATTTTTCAAAAAGTTCTTTTAGTAGTTAATTTTAAAGGCATTTTGCATTAAAAACAATGTTAAAATAATCTGTTTACTGCAAATAAGTAATAAGGAATTTTTTGTTGCATTTATAGACAAAAATGTGTATTTTTAGAATTTGAGGCGTATCCCTAAGTAGCTATTAAATATAATTTTTTTAAAGAATTTTCATTGAAAAACATACTTTTTTGAATATATTTGTAAGAAAAGTATGTTTATATTAAGAATATACGTCTAGGATTTTCCAAAAAAAGCATATTTTCCAAAATTTTGGCGACACTTTTGGCGATTTTTTTCCATTTCTACCCCTCATCCCTGACCCCCTTAAAACTACACGAAAACCAACCCCTCTTTTTGTTTCACATGTTAATAAGAAAGAGAGGGGATCACCTTTCAAGGAAACCGCGGGAAACCAGATGGCAGACGACATTATAGGGGTGCACGGAAGCATCAAAATATCGTTTGGCGAGCAGATGAGATCTCACCTGTCCCCTATTTCGGTCCCTAAAGGGGTAGGTGGCTGCAGAATTAAAGAGTTCTGATCTGAGGAGGTCAAACACGTGTGGCCGATTAACTTTCTCTCTTTTTAGCACAGATGTTTCGTCGGTCAAGTGAATTGTTTATTATTATGCTGAGATTTAGGTTGGGTTGTTGTTTCGGCTTGTGTGTGTTTTTTTCGCAATGTATGAACTTTTTTTGTTTTTCAGTTGAATAAGATTAAGAGTCATACTAGAGTAAAAGTTCAACCCTGCTGATCAAACAAAATCAGCTTCACCTTTTTAATTGAGGAAAGCAAACGAGAACCTTCTCCCACAAATGCATTCGAAAATATACTTCTCTTATGTAATTAATATTTTCTTTACAATTAAACGTTAATATTTTCTTTACTGTAAAATTATAGTATTTTTTAATATCAAACGACTATATTTTCTTAACTACAAAATAATCGTATGTTTTACTATAAAACGACAGTATTTTCTTTACTATAAAATGATAGTATTTTTTTACTATCATACGACAAATTTTTTTTTACTATAAAATGATACTATTTTTTACTATCAAACGACAATATTTTCTTTACTTTAAAATGATAGTATTTTTTACTATCAAACGACAATATTTTCTTTACTATAAAATGATAGTATTTTTTACTATCAAACGACAATATTTTCTTTACTACAAAATGATAGTATTTTTTAGTATCAAACGACAATATTTTCTTTTTTTTTCTATCAAACCTAACTGTTTTCTTTATGATAAAATGGTAATAGACATATTTTCTTTACTATCAATATATTTTCTTAACCTTTACCGAGCCTTGACCCCTTTAACAAAAGTAATTAAATAAAAAAAACTATATTCTAAAATAAATTTTCTAGTTTGGCTCATCAAAATAAACCATACAAATGGAGCTTAGAATATAGTAAAGTATATTCCCCCTTATCCGGACTCCGTTTAATCGGATCTCCGCTTTAACTGTCCTATTTTTTTAATATCCTTTAAGTGTAAAAACTAAATATTGGTTAAAAAACAACGTGTTTTTATAGATTCTCGTATAAACTGTCAAAAAAAAAAAAAATCTGGTAAAATAGCAATGCACAAAATGCCGAACTTCTAAGCAAAAAAGGTTACGGAATCTTTTAAAGATATCTTATAATCTTAGATTAACTAACTAACTCCCCGGCACTACAGTCCATGCTGGACCATGGCCTCTCTTACAATACGACTCCAAAACCGCCTGTCTTTGGTCTTCGCCTTTCAGTTCTTAATTTTCATATCTTTTAGATCTTTTTCCACATCATCTATCCATCTTTTTCTCTGTCTTCTTCTTCTCCCTCCCTGACATTGTCCCTTGAAAATTTTCTTTGTGCCTCTGTTATCTTCCATTCTCTCCATATGTCCCAGCCATTGAATTCTTCTAGTTTTTATGATGTTAATAATGTCTTTCTCTCCAAATAGTTTTGCCACTTCAAAATTGTATCGTCTTCTCCAAACATAATCTTCTTTAATTGGTCCAAATATGGCTCTTAAAATCTTTCTCTCTTAGATTAGAACCATTCTAAACTTAGATTAGGTTATTTGGATCAACTAATCCAAGTTTAGAATGGTTTAATTAATACATTAAATAAAATTATACATGATTGCAATTGTGCATTTATTTATAATGCAAATATCATCCATGTATGCAATCACAAGGTAATAATCAAAACATCAATTTATTTGTTTGACTTCTCTGGTTTAACCGGATTTCCCTTGACTAGTTTATCCTTGATCCCATTAGAGCTGGTTAGGAGGGTGTCTACTGTACTCAATAGTTTTATTTAGGACACACTTTAAAATAACTAAAAACGAATTTTATATAAACCTACTGTTAACTTTTTGATTCGGTTAAGAAAAAGGTTTTTTTTTTAATTCTCACAAATGAGTATTTAATTGGAAATTATTGAAGGTTATATGCCAGTAAAATGTTTTTATTTTTAATATATATCATTCTTATAGACAATTAAACAGCTTTTAACTATTTTTATTATAATTTTTTGCTTTGAAGAATCAATAACAGACACGTTTTTATAATTAAATTTTTTTTAAGGTAATTTAAACAGAATCTACGTCGTTCATGTAAAACTCTCGTTTAGTACAAGGGGAAAAGTGTATGTTTATTTAAAACAAGATATATTACATTAACTATAGAATTGAAATTAATAACTTTTCTTTGAAATTTAAACTAATATTAACTGTTTCCAGAGTTAAGACTGTTTTGTTTTGTATGAATCCTGCAACTTTTTTTTCATGGGTTTTAATATCTAGTTTTGAGGTACATAATTTTACAAAAAATTACCGTATCACCGGTAAACAAAAATAAGTTATTCCATTTTGTCCGTAAACCGGAAAATAGGTTTACCGGTCCATGGATTTTCAATCTCCATTATACCCATCATTCATAAGTCCGAAGCTCTAACCACTGAACCACACCGGTCACAAACACAGGTCATGCGACCGAAATTGTTTTTCAATGCTTTGTGGTTTTTGGAGAGATAGATGTGGTTAAACGGGGGGCAAAGACCCTTTTACGAGGGCGAAAACCCCAAGAGTTATTTATAAGTTAAGGTTAGTTAAAAAGTCAATTCGATGCATCACTGATGGTAAACAAGAGACTAGCTATTGTCTATAACTAAGTACTTAACTGACAAAATAGTAGTAAATGTTTTGAGGGGTGGTCACATACTAAAAAAAAAGGAACCTGTTGACTTTCAACGCACAAAGTTGTGTTAAAACAATACAAAATTGTGTTGGGACCAAATAATAATGAATAGGGGAAGGTGGGTTACCTTGGACCTATTTTGACTTTTCAATTTTTATTTTCTTAATTACTTGCAAAAAGTGAATAAAAATATTTTTACTGAATACTTTATGTTGTTATATACAACATATATTTATTTTAACATGTTATTTAGATGATTTCAACTATTAAAAAAATAAATACAGAAAATTGTAATTAGGACCAAGGTACACCACCGGCGGTGTACCTTGGACCAATTATTAACAGGTAGAGAGACTCGATTTACAGTCCGAAAACCAATATTTATTAGCCACATAAAATTCAAAAATACATTTTACAACCTACTCTTATTTCTAGCCAAGGCCTAAGATTGTAGTAATTGGTTATGTTAGGTCAATTGGCTCAGTAAGGGGTTTTATTGCCTTAGTTTTTTTTAGTATCCTTTTGGCTTTTTCAGCTGCAATGCAATCTTTCTCGGGTGCATTCGTTAAAATGCAGCATAAAATTAAACTGTCATTTCATGCCATGGAAAAACCTTTGGCTATCTTTCTGTCTTAAATTTGAAAAAAGCAACTCAAATATTTCCCCCTATGTTTATTCAACTAGGCCTAAACGTAAAAAGGATGTTCTGCTTAGATATTTATTATAAAAAATATCTTTTTAGATGAGCATGCAATAATTATTTTCTAATATCAATATGGTTAAAATTTTATAGGCTTCCATAAATCTAAATAATTAACTACAAAAAAAAAATCTTTATCACATCATATCAAAATTTCTTACAAATTTCCATTTTTCTAGATTTTACAAATCAGGGTTACATATTAATAGCTTAAAATACTTAATTTTTCAAAGGAAAGAATTTACTTGAATTTTAAAAAGAGTTTTCAGCAATCTGAAGCACATAAGACCTATATAGTAGTGTACCTTGGACCAGTCCAAGGTACACCACTTGTATTAGGTTCGAGGTACACCACTTGGCTATTAAAAACAAAATAGTTAATCACCAAGTTAAGGTTTGACTTAACTTAATTTCAAGCACACTGTTTTATAGCTAAAACTTTGCGTTATATTGCATAACCATCGTTTCTGAATAAACACTACATGTTTGAGTAAAAAATTACACTAAAGAATCTGACAAAAATTTACTTTTGAACTGTGAATTTAGTTTTTCGAAACCTCTTTAATAAATTGACCTTTTAAACAAACAGATAGAACTTCACTGAGATCCCTGGTAGCAAATACTTTAACTGCATGTGGTGTTGTTTCAATATCTAAGCTAATCGAGCTAGAATCAGCATAGGTTCGAGGTACACATACGTCCAAGGTACACCACTTACCCCTAATTATGCATTCTTTGCACAAAAATTGTGTTGAAGGCACGCATCAAGCATGTATCTTTTACGAAATGTAGCTCAAATTATATAAATATATATGCTCTTATTTTCGAATAAATAACTACACTTATGCTTAAAAATACACATTGCATACGGAACCTGAAAATGAATGTTACAATTTGTCATACATATTTTCGAAATAATAGATTTCACTGGTTTTTTTTTTTTTTGTAAATCGCGCATGGATATAATAATCGTCTTCTGTTGCGATCGTCAGTTGTGTTAGAACAACGCAAATTTGTGTACGTATGGTCATCAACACAATTCTTGTATTAAAACAACACATTGTATTGTAATGTTGCCCATTTTAAGCATTACTTCCCTACTAAAAATGATCCATAGAGATCAATACAAAAATCTATTGACATAAGTGCAGATTTATTGATGTGTACTTAATTCTACGGATGTCACTATTGTTATCAGTAGAAGCTATTGATATCAGTAACCTAGTGATAATATTTCGCATTGATATCAATAGAGCTCTATAGACACCAGTAAAGAAAATATCAGTAAGCTACTGATCTCAAATGACATCAATAGGCCTGCACTTATATCTATATAGATCAGTAGAGATTTGTATAGAGATCAATAGAGAGTTGTATAGATATCAATAGAGATTTCTATTGGCACCAGTTGGCCATTTCCACATACAAATTTTCTATTGATCTCTACTGACCATTTTTAGTAGGGTTGTGCTCCACCTGTGCTATTTAAACCCTTTCAGTTTTTTCTCAGTGCACAGACTCATTGCAAAAAACAAATGTTTCAGTAATAAATCCATATTTATCCCAAAAAATTGGTGAACTAACTGTCTGTACAACCAAACTTAAAATTTCTTAGAAAACAAATATTTTGAATTCAGAAAAGTATATAACAAAATAATATAGAATTTCAAAAAGTTTTCAAATTAATCAAAAGTGTTTGTGGAAATATTGCGAAAAATATAACATGGTCAAGCACTTATATTTGAATTCATAGAATACAAATTATTTTTAGCGATAGAACATCTGGTTATTGTTTAGTCGTGAAATTGTTTACAGAGTCGAAAATTTCAATTCCGAGAAAGTAATAAGAAATTAATGAAAGGTTTTACATTTTTTTCCAACTTCATAGTAAATGGGGAATGGAAAACATCACGATGATTTCCTTGAAGTCATTGCAAATATTAAAAGATTTATTTATTTATTTATTTATTTATTTATTTATTTATTATTTATTAGTTGAAGATACACTAGAAAAAACTTCGTTTTCGAACACAATTCGTGAAATACAAGTGAAAATTATAGTAAAATATGCTTCAAAAATCACGCTTACGCAAAACATGATATCTTTACAAATTTTATTTTTTCCATCGTTTAAATTTGAATACGCTTAACCAACATTAATATAGGTCATGAACTAAAATCATTAAGATATCAGTTCCCAAATTTTTTTTATAGGCAAAAGTTTGTAGCATTATATAGAAAACACATAATTGATTGTAACTCTAGAGGGTCATTGTATGCATCAGTTCAAAACGAAGAATTTATCACATTATTAATGTTTATAGGATGAAAATTCAATGTGGTAGACTTGTTAGCGTAAACATCTTTTTTTAGTAGAAAAACACCGTTTAAAATAAATAAATTATATATAAATAACAAAAAAATGCCTAAATAGTATTATTCCTTATATTTGAACTCACTATGAAAAATTTGGAAAAGATTAAAGTAATAGCAAAAATTTTAGAACTTTGGGGAATTCTGGGTATTCGCCTACTAGTAGGGAGGCAAAAAGTCAAAATTACAAAATTGGTGGGTCCCGAGAGGTAACCAGCAACCGATGTTTTAAACTTTTTAGTAGAGTTGTATAGATGATATTTTGAGTGTAGGTCAATCGATACGAGTGGGACAAAATTTTCTGGACGCCATTTTGGAAAATGGCGGGTGCAAATATTTGATTGTTCATATTTTGGAAACTATTCAACCTAAAAACTTGATATTGGTGTCAAATTATACGTCATTATTGCCAAGAAATAAAAAAAAAAGATTTAACTTTCAACCCCGTTCTTTCGTAATTCAATATGGCGTCTCCCGCCATATTGTTTTACATACATTATAAATTATCGGTTTTTACCAAAATTTTGTAACAACTTAAAAAAAAAAAAACGTTTTTATATTGAGAGCCAACACAAACTAAAATTCTGCAATGGACGTGACCCTTTTATTAAGAGCTTGAGCCATCAAACGTCATTTCATATTTTAAGTTATAATTATCTTCGATCAAATGAAATGAAATACGATAATCATTACTCATTAAAGATGACATGCTTTTATGGAACATATAATTTACAAAATCTGAGAACAATTTTGAAATGTTGGACCTCCCAATATTGTGACATTTTTTCGACATTTTAAATGACATTGCAACATGGTAATTCAATATGAAACCATCTAAATGTTTCATAACTGAATGATAATTATAAATAATTCCTTAAAAAATGTTTTCAACTCTTTCAAATGCATAAAATACTAAAAGAATAATTACCCAAATTTGTCATTTTGTTGCCAGTTTGTAACTTTGTTAAAGTATAATATATTCCCTTCGATTTAATAACACTGTTTCTATTTTTTTAAATTAAGAGTTGTGGATAAAATTATCGAATCTAAACTTGTCATTTTATCTCCAAAAAATGTCGAAATCCTCAATTTTCTTGTCAACAGTGTCGGTAATGAAACATTTTGAAAAAGATTTTTTTAAAAGAATGTTTGGAATTTTTACGAGAGACATAAGAATCATTAGTAATATTAGAAGAAAGAAGAAATTAAAGTGCACATGTAACACAATCTTTCAGTTTTTATTCCTTTTTTCACGGAATTACTTTTGATTGCGACGCGATTTTTTAAAACTCTATGATCGGAGCTATTGAAACATTACATATATTTATTTTAATTACTGGTATTTGTTGAATTCGTCATTTGCTTAAAAACTTGAATAGCTCTTCAAAATAAATGTAGCACAACTGAACATTCAAATGACATATATAGGTATAATTATCGTCGAATTTTGAGAAAATTCATGGAACTTTATTTTTTATGTATTATAATTAAGTAATGTTAAAATATTTTTTCAAAATTGACAACTGAAGAAAAAATCCAGTGTTGTAACTATATATCATTTTTAAGTTACCGTATGCAGGATCCTTTATGGTGTTTCATGTTTGAATTTAACGATGTTTTAGTGCATTATTAAACAAGCATTACTTTAATTGTTTTTTTTTTCACGGGAAAGAACCCCTAATTTTTCGCAAAAAATTCCCCTTTTTTCTGCTGAAAGATTTTGACGAAATAAATTTCGTTCCAAAAATTTTAAACTTCAAAAGATTTTAAATTACCTTCACTATGTTTAATTTTTTTTGTCCATTAATGCCATAAAGCTCTAAATGTAAAAAAAAAAATAATGATAATAAACGTTTATTATTTGTTTTTTCCCTTTACTATTTTTATTCAATAACTGACATAGTATAGTTGTGCATTTATATGATATTTATTTACATGAGTTTCTACACAACATCCGTTTGAGTAAGGCAAAGTTATGTTAGGTTAGGTTTAGATTAGATTATCGTCGCAAGAGCTACACGAGGGCTATTGGCGACGGGCGTCGTATTTTAGAATCATAGTCAAGTGACGAGCCGACACCTGAATAGGCACCCAACGCAACCGTTAAGGGCGACATCGTACGCAGCGTTAGGACTTTGAAGGATATTTAACGTGCACTCCCTTACTTGGGGTATTATTCGTCGGACATTTTCGGCTGCACGAGCCGTTTAAAGGTCGGCAGTTACTTTGGCGATGCCCGAACCCAGACCTGGGAACATTCGCATGCTAGGCGAGTGCCTAACCGACTGGGCTCCTCAGCCCCTTGAGTAAGGCAAGAAAGCATTTTATTCTTCAAAACAAATGAAATTATAGTAGGACAAAAATGAAAACAAAACCTCTGGAACTGTTGCCACTCACGACGTGAAACATGCTCATTACGTAACATTATTCTTTATAATTAAGCTCCGACTGCGCTCATTAGATTAGATAATGCGGCAATCTCAAGTCAGATAACCGGCACTGTCATTAGCAATTTTAAAAAACGAAAGCCAAGGACTTGACTCGTAGTAAACAAGTTGGAAAAAAAAAGTAAAACAAGAGTGTAAAAATACCAGAGTCTTAAGAAGTGTTTGTTCGGGTGAAAGGTCAATAAACCAAGCGCGGGAAAAATAGAAAGAGTTGCTGAGACTGGAATGGAAGGTTGCTATTTCCATGTAGAGAGAGTTGGTGAACTTAAGCCGACTTCGTTCTTAACCCTCGAATGCATGAATTTTTATTTTCATCCCAAAAATATATATATATGTATCTTCAATACTCACACATTATGGGAAAAATACTAAAAAAATGTAACTGCATTATAATTTAAATAATTTCAATTTTTAAAATTTTTTCCGTGTGACAGAAACCAACTGCAAAATTCCAATTTTGATAATAATGACAAGAAAACTACTAAAAATATTTCAAAATAACCCTTTTAAACTATGATTAATTTTTCAAAACAATTTATTAGTATTTAGTACTAATATTATTATTCTTTGAATACTGCCAAAAACGTAATTTCACAACAGTTAATAACCTCACTCTTTAATTTGAATACACTTTTACTACTGTCATCTGTGAGGATTATTAGTAACTAAAACTATAAAATGAAATGTAATGGATGAAAAACAAACACAGATTTGTCTAGGAGGAGCTCTAATTTAATAGAATAAAGTGGATTATGTTACTTGTTACCAAACGGTAACAGTATGCATTAGAGGGTGAATTATAAAATAGAGAAAAGGTCTTAAATCCACAGTGTCGTTTATTAATACAAATAGTTTAATTATTGAAAAATGTTTAATGGATGAAAATTGTTTAATTAATCAAAAAATATTAAATTCATAATTGCCTTTAAAAAGCCTGCAAAGTGTTGGTAGTTGGACCCGACAAAAATGTCAATAGTTGAATATTTTGCTGCAGAAAAAACTAACTTCTACATCGGTTTCCCACCAGGGGGTTACCGATTTGTGTTATCAAGGGGGCATAAAATACTTGAAGGGCGATCATGGTTCGATGAGTATTCAAAGGAGTGAAATTAAAATAATGTTGTACTTTTGCACAGTAAAACCATTCTCCAACCATAACCAAACCAGCCAATTTTTTTACTTTCAACTCTCTTAATTTTTCTAGAAACTAGTAAAATATCATAGTTAATTATATCACTTTTGTTCTTTAAAATATGTGTTTTATGTTTTTTTTCTATTTTATTTAAAAGTGACCGGATAAAGCTTCTTTAGTTGATTTAATAAACCGTATTAAGTGTTATAAAACTGTTTACTAGTTACACTTTAACTCAAATTATGTTTAGACATAACATAAAATTTAAAAGGGGCGATGGATGTTAATCAACCTGAAGAACGAGGCGATGTGCCAGAAAAGGTTGGGAATCGCTTGAATAAAATTGCGATGAACACATGTATAACAAAAATATTTTAATTGATTAAAAACGATAATTAGATTATTTAATTGATTACATTGGTAATTATTAAAAATAAATTTCATTGGATAATTAATTAGCTTCGTTTGGTGAAAAATTTGAAAATAGGTCTTAACCTCTCTTTAACACTTTCAGTCCCAGTGCTGCCATTTGGCATCATAATTTTTCGGATCATAATTTTTTAAAAAAAAAAGTAGGGCTGACATCTACTGGGATTAATAAAAAAAATTGTCGAATAGAAAAAACTTTTGAAGAATCGAATAGTGTGCTTTTTGATATCATAAATGGCTATAGACGATCAGAAAAAAATTCTAAAATAATGATGCCCATTAACATTGCGACTGAAAGAGTTAAAAACAATTCTGGATGCGACACTGCTACTATATTATTTCAATTATTTTTTTAAAAAATAAAAATGGTCTTGTTTCTTGAGTTATACTAAAATTTAGAGTCGTTTGTTTGGCTTGTATTAAACTATGAAATGTAGCCCTAAATCCATTTTCAGCACAAATTTAAACGGGCATTTTAGGAGGACCTTAATATCTATTAACTGGATTCAATCCAACTTGACTATAGAACGTCAGCTGGATACAGCTCTAACTCTTTGAAAAACCTACAAACTCCGATAAAAATTGATTTTTTTCGGACGAGTCCACACCACAAAAATTATCTTCAACTGATTATAAGTTTTAAACATCCGCTTTGTCTTTAAAATCTCGGATCTTTACTGCCGGGCTTCCTTTATTGTGCATCCGCTGCATCTGCGCTTCCTTTTTAAATTCCCATAAATCGCTTACCAGATCGCAAATGGATCTATGGAGAGCTGTTGCAATCCATGTATAAAATCTATAGGATCAGTCATAGGAAAAAGTATTACACCATATGAAGATTATAAATTATATTATGTAATTTTTATATAATTATATTACATAATTTTTATAATTATTTTATATAATTATTTTATATAATTATTTTATATAATTATTTTATATAATTATTTTATATAATTATTTTATATAATTATTATACTTATATTACGTAATTTTTATACTTATAATATGTATTAATTAATATTATGTCTTCCTTTTTAAATTCCCATAAATCGCTTACGAGATCGCAAATGGATCTATGGATGAGCTGTTGCAATCCATGTATAAAATCTATAGGATCAGTCATAGGTTAGGTTTTGAATTATCGTCGCACTAGAGCTACACGATGGCTATTGGCGACGGGCGTCGTATTTTAGAACCACAGTCAAGTGACGAGCCGACACCTGAATAGGCACCCAACGCAACCGTTAAGGGCGACATCGTAAGCAGCGCTAGGACTTTGAGGGATATTTAACGTGCACTCCCTTACACGGGGTATTATTCGTCGGACATTTTTGGCTGCACGGGCCGTTTGTAGGTCGGCAGTTATTTTGGCGATGCCCGGATCCGAAATGGGACTTTTCGCGTGCTAGGCGAGTGCCTAACCGACTGGGTTCCCCAGCCCCTGATCAGTTTTTGAAAAATATTACACAATATGAAGATAAAAGTTATATTATGTAATTTTCATATAATTATATTACATAATTTTTATAATTATTTTACATAATACTTATACTTATATTACGTAATTTGTATACTTGTATTTATCAATAATTTGTCTTCCTTTTTAATTTTCCATAAGTCGCTTATGAGATCGCAAATCGCCCATTGATCTAAAGAGAGCTTTTGCAATCCATATTTAGAATCTATAGGGACAGTTATAGGACCTATATGGTGTAATTTTTATACTTATATTATGTAATAATTTATATCATATCTTCAGTTTTAAAGTCTCATAAAACGCTTATGAGATCGCGAATGGTTCTGAGGAGAGATGTTGTAATCCAAATGTCGAGTCTATTGGAACAGTTATTAGGACTAATATTACAGATGAAGTTGAAATTCACATTATGTAATTCTTATGCTTATATTATGCCTTAATTTATGTTATGCCTCCCATTTTAAATTCAAATATATCGCTTACAAGATCTCAAATCACTCATGGATCGAAAAAAGAGCTGTTGTATTCCATGTATAGAATCTATCGGACCAATTTTAGAAAAAATAATACAGATGAGGTTAAATTAATATTATGTAATTTTATACTTATATTATGCTCTAATTTGTTGTGTGTATTCTTAAAAAAATCGCTTACGAAATCGCAAATCGCTCATGGAACTAAAGAGAGATGTTGTAATCCATGTATAGAATCTATCTGAAATTATAGGACAAATATTACATATGAAGTTAAAATTTATATTAATTTTTAAACTTATGTTATGTAACTTTAATATTTACATTATGTAATTTTTATACTTATGTAATTTTTACACTTTTATTATGCATTAATTTATATTATGTATTCCGGTTTTAAATTCCCATAAATCACTTACGAGATCGCAAATAGTTCAAAGATCTATGGAGAGCTGTTGCAATCCATACATAGAATCATTTACAGGATCGGAATAGAAACATTTACAGGATCAATATTATACGCGCGAATTTGAAATTTACATTATGAAGTTATTAGTGGATCGTTTAAGTAATTTTTGGTCAACTTTCGACAATTTTTTGTGTTTTTCTTTCTGTGTAATTAATTAGCAGGTTAGAGTATGAATATTATAAATGATACAACTTTTATTATAAATTTTCGGAAATATTATTGTACAAACCAATAAATCATAATTTAGAAGTTATTAAAGCAATGAAAATCTACATTTTCTAAGCATCATTTATTCAAAATTGTTTGTTTCAAACTCAAATTTTTAAGATTTCCAAAAGTAATCCTGAAAACCTTTTTTTTTTTTTTACAATTTTAAATGTATACTAATATCCAACACTAAAAATAGTTAGGAAGCACCTTGTTTTTAGAGATGCAGCCGTTTCCTTAACTGTGCATATTTTCACGTAATTTGCTGCTGTATATCTTTAATTGAAATCACGTTCTAAGGGAAATACATCCTTCCGTGCTGTACTTCCTATTGTACAGAGCTACAATTTTACTTTTAATTGCATACTATAAAATATAAGATAATGAAAGCATTGAGATGAGGTCAAAAATCCGAAATTGTAATTTTGTGTTTTCTATACGTTTCAGAGGGTTTAAATTTTTCTGGACTAGATATTCCTAAATGTAACTGGAACTAGTTACTTTTCATATCAAGTAACTGGTTAGTTTTCATATTCAGAAACTGTAAACAGAGTTACGTTTTTATTCAACTAACTTTAACAGTGCCACTTTTTAAAAGTAACTTTTCGATCAATGGTATTTACATAAATATACAATAGGAAATATAGCTAGATTTTAACACTTTCAGTCCCAGTGATAATATTTGGCATCATCATGTTTCTGATTATAATTTTTTAAAAATAATAGGGCTATTGGGGACATCTATTGGGATAAATAAAAAATATTTTCTCACAGAAAAAAGTTTGAAGAATCGAATGATGAGTTTTTGATATCATAAATGGCTATAGGCGATCGGGAAAAAAAATCTAAAATGATGATGCCAAATTGTCATTGGGACTGAAACTGTAAATCCTCATTTAGCATTTATCGTTGTTTATGAATGAGCTGATTTTGGCGGGAAAAACTATAACCCTTCCTTGCATCCCAACTTGTATGTCTTTGATAAGTCTTCCCACACAAAGACATTTATTTGCAGGTGATAAAAACATCTGTTGCCTTCATTCTCAAGTCAATCTGGGTACCCACATCCTTTTGATATACTTACAATTTAATGATCAATCTAAAGCTGGATGTTTGTTTTTTGAGAGGATTCGTGAAAGAAAAGAACTTTGTGCAATGGCAACAGATGGCATAAGGAGTTGTTGTGAATAATAAATGGCAGAAGTTGGTTGTGGTATTATTAGGTTTGTGCTTCACATGTTAATATTTCAATAAAAAATTAATATTTTTTTAATGGTTTTGGAACTTAGAAAACCCGATGACCAGAGACAGATCTGACCAAAATTGTTTAGGTTATTACCTCTTCGACTATGGGATATCATCTTTGAATTTTCAGAAACGGTCTTTTATTTACGTCGTGTTTGCTTAAAAAACTATTAAAAAACTGAAACCATTTGCACAATTTTAGGTTTGACCAAATTTGATTTTTTGGACGGACCAAAACAAAATTACTTGGTTTAAAATCCAACAGAGATGAAAAGTAACACATAGGCCGAGTATAAAAGTTGACGTGTCGTATACAAACTTTTGTGAAACCTATATTATAACATAAATTAAAGGAAAAAAAAAGATATTGCAAAAAGCTATAATTCAAACTGCCAAAACAGAGTTAGGAAAGTTATAAGATCGTATCACAGACTATTATTACTTAAATTCGTTTTTTTCTAATTACAGTAGGGAATGTTGATAAATATCTGGATTAAATATCTATTTATTGAAAATTGTTATAATTAATTTAGATTTATTTATTTTACATATTGTATCATGAATATATTGTAGTAATGTTTATCTATTGTAAGATTTCATTTAGAGAGATGGAGGGGAGGGGAGCAGGTCTCTTAAACCCGCCCTTTCCAAAAGTCATCGATTTGAAATGCGAGATTTTTTTTACTGAGTTCTATAAAATAAAAGTTTAATATTACTTGTTTCTTGTTTCAATAACATAACTCGGTACTACACCAAAACACACCTTAAGTTTGCAGCATTAAAATGTCCTACGCTGAGGAAACGCGCGTAAACAAACGGAATTTTGCCTCTCTGATTGGTCGCCCTGATATTCGTTCACCCTGTTACGTCAAAATCGAAGGAAAAAATAATTAATATTACACTCTAGCTGAAGCAAAAACAAATAAAAATAATAAAAATATGTCTTGAAATAACGATATATGAAGTGATTTATTGAATGTGTGAAAAACATTTTTTTTATTCGATTATCGCACTCGGAAATTAGAGCTATTTACCCTTTTTCCCGTAGAATATTTGTATACTGCATACTTAAACTGTGGTGAGGTGTAGTTCAAAACTTTTCTGAGGTACCTGGTCGGGTACATATTTTTAAATTTTTAGCGATAATATATAACCATATTTTTTATAGATAAACAAATGCACAATGTATTAAAAAAGAACATCTACATATGAAACATCGTGCTCATTCAAAATTAAATATACCCCAGAATTTTTAAAACAATAAACCCAAAAAAACAACCTTTAATTAAATGAAAAATGTAATTTTGAAAAAGGATTTCCTGAAATGACTTTAATGACAAATACGAAATATTCAACAAGTTTGAAATTGTAAAAACATGAAAATGGCAAGTTTTGGAGTCAGGGCTTTACGTCACATTTCATAAACGCGAATCCCAGATAATACGCTAGTGACGCATTTCCTTCACCACGCCTACTCCAATTGGTTTGGGTTTACAATAATTGGCTAAGAATTGTTTTATGGGGTAAAACCATGTGCAATATAGTAAGCTCTTGCATGAAACAAAACATGAAAAGTTATTGTTTTTTTTTGTTAATTAAGTTTCGACGAAAAAATAAATTAATTTGAAGAAAACTATTTAACAAAAAATCAGGCGGAACCATAAATTCCTAAAAACAACCAAAAAAAAAAATCTAAAAAGTCGTTTGGAAATTTTTTTTTACTATTCAGAAAGGAAAATTTATAAAACAAACGCTAATCAATAATACATCTTACGAAAACGTATGCACAGCAAAATAAAATTATAATTTACAACTAGTCAAGAACAATTTCAGGTTTAACTAACAGGCTCTGTTCATCCATAGTTTTGAGTTTTGTCGACTCTCGACATAACAAAAAACACATGAAAAAAAGCATCATTTTCGATAATATTTTATGAAGACAACCATTGAACTAAAAAAAAGAAAGAAATCTGAAAACCATAGCCCAAATAATACAGAAAAATAACCGACCGCATAAAAAACCATCGAGGCTTTTAAATAAACGCGCCAAGCAACCAAAACCGAACACATCGCCAAATAACGAAACCCCAACTCCCAGCAACCCTACCCGAAACCGGATATGACGTCTCTACCTGCACAACGTTACGCAAAGCCAAAAAAAAAAAAAAAAAGATGAGTAGAAAAAAAAAAGAAGCTCGCTTCCCCCTTGTTTACAGAGGAGAGCAACGCTTCGTGTTTTTTGTTCCATCATTCCAAATGCTCCCTCCGTCGCCGGCGAGCGGACGGAGTTTTCGTTCCATGTTCGTTTTTTAAGAACATTCGAAATCGTTTTCTTGGAAATAAAAGAAGATGGGAGACGTGGCAGCGGTGGGGGTTTTGAGGAACAGCACTTCGTCGGGGCCGGGCTGGAATGTCGGGCCCCAGCAGAGAGAAATCGGGGTCCGACGCTGTTTGTTCGGCCCGCCCGACCCGGAGAGGACCCGCGAGTTCCTGCAAAGCGAAACCGAAAGAATCGCAGACGAGAATATGCTGAAGTGGAATTTTGACTTTGTTGCCGAGAGGCCCCTGGATTGCGGGCGGTTCGCGTGGTCGAAAGTTTCGGAGACTGGTGGCCAAAGAGATGATAATAAAGTACAGAAAAGGATAACTGGTGAGTTATTTTGCAAATATTTTATTGCTTTGAACTACGTATGCCGCTGCAAGAAAGTCCGTCGTTTTGGAGTTATTAACATCGATGTTTTTTAATGGAATAATCTTTTTTAACCCAAAATAATTCATAATTAATCCCGCATATTTAATCACATTATGAATAGGTTATGCTTTGCTTTAGAGGATTGGACGAGGTTTGTTAATTTTTTCAAAACTCAGTGTTTGCAGGGTCTTTTTTCTTACAACGCCGGCTAGTACATACGATTGCCATTTAACAACATACATACGCTTTAACCAACTTTAATGACTTAAAAATTATTGTTGATGAAATAAAAATATGAATTTATGATGTTAAAATAATTCATGCATTTTTGAGGGTTAACTAAGGGATTTAACTCTTTTTGTTTTATTTTTTTTTTCTTCTTAGAATATGCTACTTTTGGTAGCAATTCAGTTTTAAACTTATTTCATTTTTTCGCTTCATTTGTATGTATTTCATAACATTTGAAATAAATCAGCTACACGCCGTTAATATGTCTTTTAAAGTTAGAAAATTCATTTATTGGGTCATACAACAAACATTTCAGTAATTGCCAAAGTGTGCACTTCTTTTGTAACTGCATGACTTAATATTAAGTTTTTTTTATTTGGTTAATTTAAATTTTTAATATTTTAAACAGTTATTTATATAGCAAATGGTTTTTTAAAAAAACCCTCAATACCTTAATTTTTTTTAATTAAAAACTACAACATTAAAGCATTTTCGCATTTTATGTTTATTCTTTCAATTACTTGCATAAATACACACTTCACAATTTCAAGCAAATAATCACCGCATTATTATATTTATAAACCCAGATGTTAACATTTACCGTCCTCCATACTTTAATGTTTAAATTAAAAACAACATTAAAACATGCTATTGTATTTTATGTTTATTCTTTCAATTACTTGTATTCAAATAAAATACATACAACACAATTTCAAGCAAATAATCACCACATTATTGTATTTATAAACCCAGATGTTACCATTGCGATGAAGTAACAATTTTGCCACGTTCCGCCCAATAGTGTTTTGGCGACGCAAAGTCTAGTGGAGCCAAGTTCTATTTACGTTGTCGGCGATCGTACTGTATTTCCTTATCAGGAGATAAAATGTGAGCCATGTTTGTTTACGACACAAAACATTTTTCTTTTATTTCCGCGTTGTTTTAATCGGCATTGTAGTTTTGGTGTATGAGTAGGTCATAAAATATTTATTTTGTTCATGTTCATTATACTAAAATGCGGCTCTTGTAATCCTGGGTATTGTTTTATGTATTATTTTAAAAAAAATATTCTAAGGCTAGTTGAAATATAAAATACAGTGGTTAGGTTTAGAATTATTACCCTTGTCTACAAATTTTGTTTACACATAGTTCGGATATATCTGGCTCTTTAATATGTAATAGACATAATTGCTATTTTTAACCAAATTGAAAATAATACTTCACTGTTTGTTGCAGCGACATTTAAAAGCAATAAGCTAATTAAGTTTTAGTTACGTTCTTTAATTTTAAATAAAAACGATCAATAAATCCACTTAACTTTTGCTTTTTTATATAATATAATCATTCAACAAGTGTTATTTATTAATTTCATGTTAAAAAAAATGAGAATTGATGCTTAGCTCATAGTATGAAAAAAAAAGTTTACAAATCGACAACTGCGTTTATTCATGCCATCAGCAAAGTTCCTTCGAAAAACTTCTTTGCTTTTCAATTTTCATTATCATTCGCAAAAAAGTAAATAAAACAAAAATATTAATGTCGTAACTCTTGTCATCCCAGGTCCAATTGAATAAATAACCCTATCTCTTGCATCATAAGTAGGTGTTATGAAAAAGCTTTAACTTGTCGAGAAATAATAATAACAAAAAGAACAAAGATAATTTAGTACCAAGGACGCGACCATGAGCTTCTGTCTTCCGCAATTTAAGTCTTAATCCAACGATAAAAAAAAGTACACTGATACCATTTTACGCGTAGTAAAAAACACAACTCTTGCCAATTCATTCTGTCCATCAAATATTGAGACAAGGGTTAAAAGAAAAAAAAACAGAATTTCGTAATAGAATAAACTCGAGTCGAATTTCTTGATTAACTCTTTCGCATACTTCCGCGTTCTTAAAAACTCAAACTTAATTGTTTCTTATTCATTAAAAACGCAAATAAAAAGAACAAACTCTAATGATGTTTCTCGTTTGACATGTTTATAACTGTTGCCATTCTAAAAATTTAAATCAGGCGACATCTGACTAGACGTTGTCTCGTATTCGTCCTGTTGTTTTGTAATTTGTGCGCCATTTTTGAACAACTGATCTTTTTATTTCCTTCGCTGGATGATGGTTTCGAGTGGAATTGATCTGGGCGCAGAGGTTTCGATCCTTTTAAAGTCATGTCGGTGACAACTCCCAGAAAAAAGTTCAGAGAAGAAATGTAAATTCTTTTCAATGAACAATTCGTAGTGGCCGATCGTGATTCGTTTGTTGAAAAAAATACAATGTTTGACGTAAATGTGGCGTCACTCTAAGCGTCACCATTCGAGTTTAATCGAATTAGATGCCGGTTGGTTGGTTTATGTAGTTTAAAACAACGACTGACGAAATTGTAACATCACTGTCGGCGTAGTTGTTTCAGTTATCCATTAGAGCATCATGCCGTATTACTACACTCCTTACCGTCCTAAGTTGGGTGAATAGAAAAAAGTAAAGAGTTCCATAAATTATTTGTGAATCCATCCAGAAAACATGTTTAAAACATAAATTTCATTTAAGGTCTAGCAGATTTGAAGATTATTTGAGGAAATTTTGGAATTTCATCAGAAAAAAAAGTGCATTTTAGTTAAATTGTATTAAGATAATTTTGTATGATTTTTTTAAAAAAAATCTGTATTGAATTTTTCTTAGATTTGTAACAATTTTAATGACCTAAGAACTTACTAATGCAGTAAAACATTATAAGACAGCGAATAATGTCATAAAATCGTTATTTGGTCGTACTATGGTGCAAAATACAATAATCTCTTATCCAGTGACGTATTTTAGACAGATTCATTTTAGCACATATTAAGTTAATTTTTTTGAAGATATAAGTATTGTATGCATAAGTCTATGTTTTTAAAGAGAATCATTGCTTTAATTTTTACGTCATTTCGATTTTCTTTTATCTTTTCAACGACATTTTTAAAATTTCTTTTCGATAAACTTTTATCACTAGTGAAAATTTAATCTAGGTTACTTAAGTCAAATGTTTACCCGTAACAAACATTTTTCTTTTATATAAAATATCTATACTTGAAATTTTTATCTTAACAGATAATTTCGCTTTTAAAACAATTGACAGAAGAATTTATCTGAATAGCGAATTGCAACTGCAAATATTTACTCATAACACTTTTTGACAGGACACGGAATTTGGTCTAAAAACTATGTGGGAGGAATTTTTTTGTGCCCACGGAGTTTATTATTCTTTTTTCAGAAGGAAGATTAATAAAACTTCGTATTCCATGAAACTGGCAACACCCAGCCTCGCTATCTATCTTTGGAATGAGTGAGGGTTGCTAACTCGAGAACTATGACAATCGCCAAGTTAGGAGATGTCCTTTTTGCTAGAAAAAAGTCAAATTCATAGTTATAAAAAACTATATCTTTTTCTAATGGGGCTGCACATTGGCGGTTAAGCCTTTGCAGACTCGGCATATTCCCTAGAAGTGATAGCCATCTCTTGTGGCACCATCTAGGCAGCTCTCGCTACCAATTTTAACGCACAGATTACTATGAATCTGAGCTCTCTGTGGATGTTAACGTATACCGAATTTTGCCGAGAGAACCCAACCCAAATGGACAATCCAGGGATCTTTTACATGCCACATAATCATATTACATGCGTGTCAAGGATTTTCCCATCCAGAAAATCGACTCCGCCGGAGCGCGAACCAGCGATCTTGGATCTTCTTCCCTCGAACAAGGCTCAAAAAAAAAAAAAAAAATATGGCAACGAATAGACACATCTGCAAGGCAAAAAAATCAAAGCAAACCGACCTTGCCTAACACATTTATTAGAGAAGGCCTCTGCATTCTAACAATGACGTGGTTGAAGTAGTCATAGTGAACCACCAGGGCCCGATCACCGAATAGGCCGGGGAAGCCTGGGCTTCCTCCTCAAAATTTGAAGGGGCCCCCAAATCACCTTTTTTTAACGCTCATTCTGTTACAAATATCCCCACATTTTCAAAAACTTAATGCTCCGAAAACATTTTTTTAATTTTAAATTTGGGATATGGATGTCTGCGGGCAACAAAATAAAATTTCCCATCTTGTAAACTTTTTGTAGTATTCTTTACAAAACTTTAAACCAATTCTGGGGGTTAACTTTGAGCCACTTTTGGGGGTTGCTTGGAGCCACTTTTGGGCCAACAGTTACATGGCCATGGGTAATGTAATTAGTTGTTGAGCTGCGTATTTGCCTCGGGGGGGAGGGGAAGGCAGATCAAAGGCAGGCTTCCCTTGCACTAAAGTCTTGATCGGGCCCTGTGAACCACTCTCACCATACGTCGTAAATAATAAAACGTCATAAGTAACTCGTGCAGTCCTGACGCTGCTTACGATGTCGCTCCTAACAGTTGCATTGGGTGCCCACTAAGTAGTCGTCACTTGACTGTGGTTCGAAATTATGACGCTCATCGCCTAAGTGTAGCTAAGGTGCGACGATAATTTAACCCAATCGAATTTTTTTCCCCCTTGTCTATGATATCGCGCCAAATCTAGCAACCCCCTCCATCCAACTCATCCGAGTGCCTGGAAAAGTTGGCACCGCGCCAACTCCCCGGCTTCTCGTACGTGTTCGTGTGTTCCAAATAAACAACTCACCCGCGTGTTGACGAAAGGCACCTGCAAAGAACTTTTGCACGTGTTCTTTGCCGAGTCATCGCGCGTTTTTTTTTTTTTTCATTTCATAACTGATGCCACTCAAAAAAATAAAAAGGAAATATTAATACTTGCTTCCTAGAGAGAGATTTGTGAGGCCTGCACTGGAATGTAATTGTGTAGATTTTTTTTTAAATCTTTGAATTCGAATTGATTGATCTTGACATAGATCTGGGTCATTTTTTGTCGAATGAAATATTTTTTTACGTTTTTGATTTGATGTCGTTCTCAAGAGTATAAAACGAAACGATTTTATATTGTTATTTTGGTGTATAATTGATTAGGGCGCCATATTTACGTGATATTTACGTGACATCCCATTTGGTGGCCGTGACATGGTTTATCACAGCATGCGAGAATGTTTGGGTATGATATCAATTGAATATAAGAAAATACCCTCATCTTTTAAAACAATTGATTCTATACAAGATATTTAATTGTGTCAAAAATTAAATCCCAAACGCCGAAATTCGTTGTCGGTTGTTGTAAAAAAATTTACCAGAGATGTCTATGAAATCTTTTTTTAAAAAAAAAAAGTTAGATAAATATGAAGATTCATAAAAGACAGTTAAAAATTCTGTCAGAGAGCAGTCAATTCTTGTAATTAATAGTCAATTTTAACTAAATTTTTTGTTAGTATATTGCTAAAATCATAGATGATGTATTTGATTTATTGTTTTATGATTTATCTGCAAACAGAATAGTTAAGACACTTTAAGATGTCGAAATTAGGTCTTTTGGCTGCAAAAATGTCGAATCTCATTTTTGCCTGATAATTAAAAAAAAAAAACTAAGTTAAAATAGTTGAGAAAATCTTATTAAAAGAAAGCTTATTAAAAAATTTTTTTGATGATAAATTCGTTGCAATTCTGTACCCTCAATCACTAGAATAACCAATAATCACAAAAAAATAACTCAATTATTAGCGTGGTCCAGTTCTTCCAAAAAGTCACTGACATATCCTCTAAAGTGTCACAAGCATGTGACACCGCTAAACACTATCGCTAGTGTTATCATTTAACCCCATTAAACATTTCTAAAAAACCGCATGTGAATTGGGGTCATTCAGCTATTATGGGGGTCGTATAAAAATGAAAATCGCTTAGACTCACTTCGAAATATTACGTCATAGGAATTTTTTGTGGGTGACGCAATTTTCGGATGCTCCACTTAATTGGTTGTTGCATGCTGTGACGTAGATGCGGGCCCTTCCAGGATATGTTACTACATCCTTTTTGAAACGTTTTTTTTCCCCCTCTTCCAATGTTCAATGAAGTTTTTTAGGATGTGGTAATATTTTTTTGTTGGTATGTTGATGAATTCCTAAAAATTTCGTCAATCTAGTGCGAGTAAGGTTCTCTTAATTTTATGTGTGATTTACTAACAACAAATACACTTTAATCAGAAATAAATATTAATTAAAATGTTAATTAGGAATTTATTAATTGCTATGAGATTACGCGTACTAATGTATTATTGTTATACAATTAAAAAAAATAGCATAGCATATAACAATGAAATACATATAGCCTGAAATTGATAAAATTTCACACAGAAAACGTTACTTCGCTGTATCCCAGTTTTATTTTGATGAATTCAGAATGTAAAGCTTAGACACAATTTTTTACCCAAAAAAACTGTAATTGGGCAATTTGCCACTTCAGGGACCAATAAGATCATACAATTTCGTTCAAATAACTCATGTACCTTATTAATTGTATGTTTAATTACTTTTTTGCTGTTTCAGATCATAAGTATGAGCTTGGAAACAGGCTTTTAGAGAGAGCATTCAAATTGTTCCTTCCAATATCGTTCTACCATTGCTGAATCGAGATCCGACTTTATGAGAATATATGGAACCTTATTAACCCTCTAATGTCTAATGCATAATGTTACCGTTTGGTAACAAGTAAAATAATCCACTTTATTCTATTAATCCACTTTATTTTATTAAAGCTCCTCCTAGACAAATCTATGTTTTTTTCATCTATTACATTTCATCTTAAAGTTTTAGTTACTAATAATCCTCATAGATGACAGTAGCAAAAGTGTATTCAAAATTAAAGAGTTTAGAAAGGATTATTTTGAAATATTTTTGGTAGTTTTCTAGTTATTATTATCGAAATTGGAATTTTGCAGTTATGCTTTATCATATGGAAATTTTTTTAAAAATTGAAATTATTTAAATTCTAATGCAGTTAAATTTTTTGTAGTATTTTTCCCACAATGTGTGAATATTAAAGATACATATATATTTTTTGGGGATGAAAATAAAAATTCATGCATCAGAGGGTTAACCATAAGAAACCGATTTTATAAAACCACGCTTCATGTACGCTATGCGATCATGGAAAAAAAAAAGAACACCGAATTTATAATGTGATAGTAAATCGTGTCCGTATCTCCCGATTCCGTGACGTCAGACAGGTGCGTCGATCACACCTTCGTGATTTCAGTCCATCTGTCCGTCACTCCGTACGCCCACGATTTAACGTGGCATTCCGCATTTCTTGCACCTGTCTTTATTTGTTTGTAACTCTCTATGGTTTAATTAACATTATTGATGGGGCTGCACAGTGGGCTATGGGTAGGGTTGATATCGTGATTTTTTTTTTTTTTTTTTGTTGTTTAGCTATGAAAATATAGCGCAAAGAAAGCTAATTTTTTGCATTTTTATAAAGGCATTTGCATTTAATAATGAATAATGACGTCTTGATGCTAAATATTCTTTTTGGAAAGTTTGTTTCATTGTCTTAAAAAAATGGTGTTAAAAAATCAATTCGTTCGGCTATAATGAATAATGACGTCTTAATGCTAAATATTCTTTTTGGAAAGTTTGTTTCATTGTCTTTTTTTTAAATGGTGTTAGAAAATCAATTCGTGGCTATGTTTTGAAGGTGATAAATAATTTCGATCTTGTTTGTTCATATGAAGTTTTAAAGGAAAACAAGTTTTAGTTTTGACGTTTAAAAGTTAAATATAGAACTAAGGGCTTTGTTTGGCGCTTTTTTTTAGACTCATGATAGGCATTTGGTGTGAAAGCAGTTAAAAGCAACATTTTCAGTTACACATTTACTCGTTGTAATTATTCTTGATAAGTCATTTCAATATCCTATGTCTTATTGATTTAAGCTGTCAAAAGTTGCGTAAATTATAAAGCAATATCGTAATTTTTGTGTTTTTAAAATACACCAAACCACTCTACATAAAAAGACCCTAGATTCAATGGAAACTTAGAGAAAAAAAAAACTCGACTTTAATCAGACTATGTATCAAATTCTTGTCACAAAACATTTTTTTTTTTAACTTGTGTGATCATCTGTCATTCACTCTAATCTAAACAAACAAAGCCCTTATTTACGTTCTATATGGCTCGTGGATTGTAGATATCCGGCTTATGACGTAGTAACCTAGGAAACGCGGCCCTATTTATATTTCCGCTGTATTTAACATTGGGTGTAAACACATTATTATCTAAATTGGACACTGGTCAAATAAGGCACAGGGTAGTTATCGAATTAGAACGCTATGTAAATGATTTCTTGGTCAAGCGGAAAGTTGCTGACCCATAAGGGAGATAATTTTTTTTTGTTTAATGGTTTTTTTTTCATTTAGGGGGCGGAAATTTCGCCAACGGACTATTTGGCGAGCAACAGATTTTATTTGGAGACAAAACAGTATTACTAATTTTTTTTAATTATTTTGAAATATTGTCATTATCTGCCGCGATAAAATATGGCTGTTTTAAAGTTTTTTTTATTTCATTATTAAATAACCAGGAATTTTCTACTTTTAAATTTGTTTTGTTGTTATTAGTTATTTCATACCTTGTAAAAAAAATTTGAGGGGGAATATTTTTTTTCCCAAAAAAGGATTGAAAATCTATCTTTTTTTAATAGTAAAAGAGTTTCAAAGGCTCAGTTTTCATCATATGAATCTCTTGTTGTTTTCAATTAAGATTAAATGTAAGACTCAGGTACTTGAAAATAAAAAAAATACTAAATAGCTTTCATACAACCTAATTCGAACAAATACTTTTTTCTGACGGATACAAATTGGAAACAAAAACCCCAATTAAAAAAAACCCCAGAAAATACAGATAAAATTAAGAACAAAATAAAGTTTAAAATGCCCCATCTTAATAAATCGAAAAATAATGAACATCCCTAAAACTTTTTAATTCTCCACCGTGCCTTTGACCGGTCAAACATCCTTCGCCGAAACAAGTTTCAAAGCGTTCTCCACAACACACGTGCAAAAAGAAATTTATTCTCTCGTTCGCTTAAAACAATGCACGCTTTTAATGCGTTGGGAAAACAAGCCTAACCCTTTCTCCACTTCTAGAGGGGATGCCGACCCTCCCGCGTTTTTTATGCGAGTTTATAGTTCGCAAACAATGATCTGGATTTGGCTATGTAATGCTCCTGTTGGCGACAAAAAATCATTTAAAATTATTGATTAATTTATTTAAATAAAATTAACTATATATACAAAAAAAACCTCTCCTTTCCTTTTTTTTGGCTGCTATGAATCGGGAGTTTTTCAGAAGTATTATTTTTCCCCGGCAAAAGGTGTAGAAATGATTCTTTTTTTTTTGTTATTGGGTAAAAATAAATCAAATTTGGGTTTTTCCTGCAGCTGTATTTAATGTTGAAGTTAGTATAATGCAATATGGAGTAGGAGTAATGTTTGCAAACAATCTTCCATATTTTTTTAGCAATGTATCTTTTTCTTTTATGAAATGAAATGTTGGTTTAAAAATTGCGCAATTATTTTTTATTCCTTTCAAGCAAAGTAAAGTATTGCTTTTTCTGTAAATTGATTTTAAATTAGTAGTTTATTGACCTTTGCATTTACCATCTTATTTTAATTTGGATTAAGTTACTCAAAAACCAGATAGTTTTGCCCCAGTTTGACTCTAAAAAATCGAGGCTCAAAGAATAATTTATATTTTCATTCAAGCATTTTTCTGTTGCCACTCAAATCCTGAAACCTGCCATTCACCAAACCCTATACAAAAACCAACCTTAAGTTTGCAGCAGAGAAATGTACTACGCGGAGGAAACTGCGTAAAGAACGCTGCTGGCGCCGAAATTTTGCCTGCTCCGATTGGTTGCTTCTTTGACTCTGATATTCATGCGCCATGTTTCGTCAAAATCGAAGGAAAAAATAATTAAAATTACTCCAACTGAAGCTAAACTAATAAAAAAAATTATGTCTTGAAATAACAAATAAATTTTTTTTATTGAATGTGAAACGCCTTTTTTTATTCGATTATCGCAATCGAAAATGAGAACTTTATCCCTTTTTCTCGTAGAGAACATTTGTATACTGCAAACTTAATAAAAGTTTTACTGTACATTAACTAATTATTTCTGCATCAAACCAAAAATTAGAAAAAACCCAACCCTCCCACTGTGTCTCTCCCCCCCCCCCCCCTAACTTTATTCCAAGTAAAGTTTAAAAAAAAATAATAAAAAATCTATTTGGCGAAATCCAAACCAAGTTGGCGTGCATTTCCCTCGCCACGGGTTGTTCGCCCGAATGCGGGTTGTTCACCTGATTTTTAAAGGGAATGTTTTCAGTCAGCTATCACCTTGACCCCATGAACCAGAAACCGGTTTCGCTTTTTACTATTTTTTTAGAGCTTCATTACAATTTCAGTTTCGTTTTTTCATTTTCTTTTCTTGTGGATGAATCCCCTTTTATTATTATGATTTTTTTGTTGCTCCCCTGATTTCCCATTGCTATGTGTCGTGGATCCGGAATGAGTGGATACATAATTTTTACTCCGGCCATTTGTAAAAGGGACAGTCTTACAAGATAAAGTGACATTAGTCAAAAGTGAATTACACCAAAACCGACCTTAAGTTTGCAGTAACCAAATGTTCTACGAGAAAAAGGGTAAATAGTTCTCATTTTTGAGTGCGAGAATCGAATAAAAAAATGGTACATATTTCACATTCAATAAACACATTTATTTGTTATTTCAAGACATAAATTTATTATTTTTTATTAGTTGAGCTTCAGTTAGAGTGTTATTTTAATTTTTTTTCTCCTTCGATTTTAACGTAATAGGGCGCACGAATATCAGTGTCGTAGGATCCGCCAATAGGAGCATACGAAATTTCGGCGGCAGCAGCGTTGTTTACGCAGATTCTTCCGCCTAGTACATTTCTCTGCTGCAAACTTAAGCTCGGTTTTGGTGTAGAGTCTAAGTGAGCATGAACAGGTATAAAGTACTTTAAATTTATAATAGTAAATGATGCATAATTAAAATTCTATCATTAATAATTAAAATTGAAAATATGCGTGTTTAAGACTTTTGAAAATAGTACTATTTGTGTGTATATACATTACCATTTCGCAGACGCAAATTCTCGACAAAAGGGATGAATTTTTGGCGACAAAATAATTTTCACAGTTAAAGGACTACAGTATGCATAACTATTGTACATTTTTGGCGAAATTGAATAGAATCCTTTTATCTCAAGTGTATTTTTTAATCTTTATTTTAATTTATGTACGGTTTTAAAAAAGTGTTTTGTAATAAAATTAGAATATCTTGATCTAATTTCAATTGATAATTGAAATTAGATCGATTGCAGTTAATTGATTCTTTAATTGATTCTTTAACTTTTAAATATGCAGCCGTCATACCAGAAAACATGTCATAATATTATAAAGGATCATTTAGTTGCACGTAAATCTCAATTATTTCTACAAACTTTCTGAGACGACCATCATCTATACTTTGTAATTACTTAACATCACAGTCCCTATAACTACTTTTAATACGAAACTTAGACCATTTTACCACGTAAGTATCTCAAATAAAAGATGCATCATTGCCAAACGATAATTACAGGGTAGTTCTCGTATGCACGCCTTTGAGGTTGCATGTATCTCCCTTATTCCTTATCATTACCCCCCCCCCCCACCTTAATTTTGTGTAAAGGAAGGGATATGTGGAAAGAGTTTTAGCTACATGTATGTGGATTAGTTTTTAATTAAATGTTATAATTGCTTTGCAAATTCAAGGTGGTAAATTAAACAGATGTATCAATACAGAAACGTGTGCTCTTTTTGTTTATATTTTGTTACTAGTATCGTTAATCCCGAGATAGTGTTAAATCGGAAATTAACTGCAAATTTCGCACATAAAACTACTACTATATGAAATTGTGCTTAATAATTCTTCTTCAAAACGGGTACATTAATATTAGTACTACTAATAAATAATCTACTAGATTTTGTTGCGATGTTCCATAAAGTTATTATATAAATTGAGGTGTTTTATTAATATAAATTAGATTACTATATTATATTATTAAAACTATTTTCGAAAAAAGTACTCTTTGCAATTTTACTTGGCCTCTGATATCTTAAATAATACTTTAATAGTCAAAATTTTAAAGGTGTTTTACTGTTTCTAAAATCCAAAGCAGTTCCTGTACCTAATCTACCGACACTCCCTATTTAAACTGGCAATACCGGATTTTTAACTACTTTCTGAATCCTTGTCATGTGTTCCAATTGCCGGATTTTGGAATGGATGAACATTAAATATTTTCTAGGTGCACGGTATACTAAAAAAGATTATTGACGAGTTAAATCCGGAGAGTTTACTAAGTTTTTGGTTAAATAACGTCTCACCAGAGTCACAGTTGGCATGTCTGCTGTACTTTATCATAAAAAAAAATTCGAGACCACATACTTTTTGAACCTATCCTCCTCAAATATGAAACGTTACTTGATCCTCGCTAAAATAATTCATTTAAAATCACGATCCCTGTTTCAAAGTATCAATCACGAAAAAATTAATTCCATAAATTACCCCTTACGTAATGAGATATTTACCATTCATCATTATTCATTTTATAAAGAAAAGAAAGGGCTATAAAGAGGATGGAAGGGCCAAGTCAGAACAAGAACAAAAAAAAAAAAAAAATCCAAACCGGTCTGTGTGCTATTTATTATGATAAAAAACGAAAGCGAAAAAGAACAAAGAGAAAGGGTTAAAAGAATGAAATTAAATATCAAAACAAGAGGTTCATTGCTCGAAGCCACTGAATTGTTTACTGCATGGAGTGACAATCCTCACCGATTTTTTGAAGTCCTTGGGGTAGATCTAATTCGAGACGTCATTGGTTGGCGTACAATGACGTGTCTTCTTAAAGGGTTTCTATTTGTGGATTGTTTCATTGAGAATCCCCGCTTGCTTCTAAAAATATTCCATAAAAGAAAATTGACGCCATTGTATTTTTTTTCGAAGGAAATGGCCTCTTGTAAAATTTCTAAAGAGTTATGTTTTTCCGGGTAAAGAGACGTCATGAAGTACTTTTCCGAAAACATTGATCTTATTTATGATTTTTTCAAATTGTCCTGTATTTCTTTTTATTGTTCAAAGTTTTAGGTTACTAGCCTTTTTAAAGTGCTTCTAGAAAAAAACTTAGAAAATGTTCCTAATTCAAACTGTCACCGAACTATGTTTTTAATAAACTCACTTATATTTCAGTCATTTTATTATATTTGTTAACAATATCGGGTTTATTTATATTTATGCAATCTTTACTATAGTAGTACCTGGAACTTTTAGCTTAGTATATTTTATTATTGAAGTACTATAATAATTTTAATTCAATAAAAATGCCATTTGAAATGCATCAAAAATACTAATTTGTTTAAATGGCCTTGGTTCTAAGTTACAAACACTTAGTAATATCCCGTGGCTTCCTCAACGATTCTATACTGTCTGAACAGAACATTTCTACTAACACTTAACCCACAGTCTACCTAAGACAGACATAATATAAGAGTGAAACACTAACAACATTGGACACACCCCATTCATTTTACGATCCAAGAGACGAGGCACAGAAAAAAAAGAAACATGTTCCTCAACGCGTACCATAACCCTTAATTAGTAGCCCCGCTAATGAAGTATAAGAAATAAAACTAACTTTATCTTCTCAGCGGTATAGCTATCCGCATTCGCAAAAACAGACGAGAAAAATCAACACAGCTCGCTAAAAGAAGAAGAAGACGATCAATAATGCAATGTTCTAGACTGTCTCAGCGATTCTAGACTGTCAAAGCACTACTTTCCTTCTAATACTTAACCCACAATCTACTTAAATAAAGACCGCACTGAATAGTGGAACACTAACAACACTAGCCATAGCTATAGCCACACCCAATCCATTTTATAATCTGAGAGCTGACGAGGCGCACAAAAAAAAAATAATAATAATGTTCCTCAACGCTTACCAAAACCCTTAATTAGTAGCCCTTCTAATGAAGTACAAGAAATAAAACTAACTTTAACTTCTCAGCAGTATAGCGATCCGCATTCGCAAAAAATAGACGAGAAAAATAGACCAGATCTCGTTAAAAGAAGACGAGCAACAAGGCAATGTTTCGAAACCCTTCAGTAATTGGCCGAAATCACGGGATATCATCTTGGCGATCATTAAATTGAGGCCCCTCAGGAAACATCTTTCTTTGGGCTAACAGAAAGAGACGCTTGTTTCAGATGAAAGGGATCGCAAGCAAGCAGCCCCATTGATGGGTGTTGTGACACTGATTGTGGTTTACGCGAATTAAATTGGTCATCAATTGAAGGGAAAATGTATGGACCGACATGGATGAGGGAAAGTAGTTGAGTAAAAGTTTTGCTTGATCGTTGAATTTAGTTTTACTTTGAAAGGTTTGCAAGTTACAAAGAATTAATGAAACCAAAATAAGTTTAGACAACTTTAAAAGAGGTATTTAAAAATGCTAAAATTGAGGCAAACCAACCTCTTTCAACTGTAAAACTATGTAAACAGTTAGTTTGCGTATTCAAAGAGAACTGAAATATTAATTCTATTACAGGAGGTTATGGTGGATAGTGTAGGTTCTACCATATTACGGTCAATATTAATAACTTCAAAATTTTCGTACAATAGAAACGAAACCCAAGTAATGTCTTAATGTGTTTCTATTTATTAAAATAATTCTACCCAGTTATAAAACGCTAAAGTAAATAGTTACAGAGTTTACTTAGAAATAAAACTATTTTCATCTGGTTGAGCAATATGGCACTTAATTTTTCTCTTCGGAAATTCATGAACGAAACATTTCGACCCACTTAGCAATCCTCTGATAAGAAACCTATAAAATGTGGTCGAAAATCGACACGAGAAGTTGCCGACATCTCAACCATGAACGACTTCGTCTTGTGGGCCATCCCAAGCGAGTATCCTCTGAGAAACTTCAGATGGAAAGTTCTTGAAGTCCCCAGAGAACTGTTCACTGGAACTGTTCTGAGATAAGAAAACACGCCAGCCTCATTAGTTGGCCCGACGTTCTGTGGAGCTGGATTTGATTCATTGTGGTCCATCCACTATGGGGTACTTTACTTCCTTTCAGTTTTTGAAGTTGGGCAGTTCAGCTGGTCCATAGGCCATTCTGCCGCGATTCACAAAAGAATAATAATTGTTATTTGGATTTGAACATTCCCACAAATTTGTTTTAGATGGTCAATAAACCATTATACACAGACTATTCACTGGCCATATTGCAATTGTTATTTTACATTTGAACATTGGCATCAATTTGTTGGATATTTAGGTGGTCAATGGGCTATTCTTATATGCCACTCGAGGTCAAATCATCTTGATGACAATGTTTTTTAAAATTTTAAGATTCCCTTATTTGTATGCTAAATACTGCAAAGTATACAGAGAAATCAGCATGCAAATTTGGTTATTTTTAAAAACTTAACAGGATTTTCATATCCGTTGATCCTAACCCATTTTAGTTTATGTTGTAACTTCAGCACTAACATATACACATAAACTTTTTGAGCCATAAACTGTAAGTAGCTAATTATCGAAAAAAAAATGAAGCATTTGACTTTTGCAGTTGTGGTGCCTTCGAATATTCTTTTACAGCCTCTTAAATCCCAACAAAGTTTCTATTACCAGAGAGGGCGCTGATGACTTATAAGGTTATAGTGTGGGGTTCATGGCTAAAGGTACATTCTGACGATTACAAGTTCTTTGCCCCAAACCCTTTATTGACCACTCTGGCTAACAACCGCGGCGTATCCCGGTCAGTAAACCAACCTTCAAGGCCACTTGGCGTCTTTCAAGAGATAAACTTCACGATCTGATGCTTCACAGATGAAGTAGGAATGCGATGTTGATGACGACCTGTCAAAAACCAACGGGGAAAAGTTTGCCAAATGAAGCGCTTCATCAATTCCACAATGCGCCCAAACAGTCGCATAGTGTGCTTTTTGGTGCTATTGTTTGCTGTTAACTAAGCTCTTGGCAAGCCTAGAAACATTACAATGCACACATTAACCAACGACGACTTTGTGAGTACCATTAACCCTTCATTTCCGAATAAAAACAATGTTTAAGTATTTTAAATTAATTTCTTCAAGCAAATTTTCGCTTGGCAAATTGTCCTGCCAATCATCGTTAATGAGTTAAAATAAGTAAACCCCAATTTCAATATGACTATAAAGGGAGATATCACTCAGAACCTTTTATTCATTCAAATCTCGTACTACAACTTCACCTATCTCCAATTTTAATTGCCTGTAACTTTAAGCATAAGAATAGAAGATTTCGGATAGAAAATACACTCTTAAAACGAACGAGCGATTTTAACTCAGTCTGATTAATTTTCACTCCTCCAGCCTGGAAAATGCACTTCTCCTCTTGGAGTGGATCCTTTGTGTGTTAAACCTCCGACAGGATCACTCCAAACGAGTGATTTTAACTCAGTCTGAGTTAATATTCACTCATTTCCAGTGTCGAAAATGCACTTCTCCTACTGGAGTGGATTTCACTCTTTTGTTTTAAGAGTGTAAATGGAATATTTCCGATTGAAATACCGCTGCATTTGATTGGGCTCATAAATCAATTTGGCTACTTCTAAATAGCTTCACGCCAAACATCTAAACCTTATTGTTGCTTCCATGGATGCTTTGGGCATAGGCGGTGTTTCTAATAATTTTCGAGGCCGTGAAAATCTAGTGGTGGGAGGGAGGTGATGCTTGGTTGGCAGAGCGAAGCCAAAATATGATGGATATTTTTTTTTTTTTTGTAGGGGAAGGGGGTGAAAATGTTGGGGCTGATCAACTGGGGCTTGAATAGTTGAATTAAAGATGAGAAAACCAGTATTAGAGTGAGCGAGTGGTATTATAAGTTTTGGCGTTTATAGTAAACATTTGTAGTTGTGTTGGCGTTTGTTACATTTTTGGGGTGACACAAAATTGCCAGTCCATTGCCTCATGTGTCCGTTGTCCCTATGACCCAGGATTGGAAAAAACTATTAATTACGTTTAAAGTAATGTACTCTTAAAACGAACGAGCGATTTTAACTCAGTCTGAGTAATTTTCACTCCTCCAGTCTGGAAAATGCACTTCTCCTCTTGGAGTGGATCCTTTGTGTGTTAAACCTCCGACAGGATCACTCCAAACGAGTGATTTTAACTCAGTCTGATTTAATATTCACTCCTTTCCAGTAAAAAAAAGCACTTCTCCTACTGGAGTGGATTTCACTCGTTTGTTTTGAGAGTGTAGTAAGTAAAATTACTTCTAGTTTTTTAAGGACTAAGCTAACAACTGTGGCGTCTTTTTTGATAAATTCTATAACTGATTATGATAAATTTTGTTGTATGAAGTCATCAATGTACGGGCCGGACCCTAAATATTTGCAGAATGCGAGCTTTGCAACTCAACTACATCCTGCTATTCTAAAATAGATAGCCGATTGAATTAGAATTGCTAACTCATAATGGTACGAAGAATCAAAAATTATTTTGTCGATGTTCTTTATTTCTACTTCGCGCACCAAAACTTCGTAAATAAAAAATATCATCTCATACAATAGCCATAACCACATTCAATACACAAACAATAATCCTTCATATAATGAAGTACCATATACCATTGTGTTAAAGAACCAACTTTACGAACCCTAATATATCCCGCACCTGCAATATTCACAATAAGCCTATTACTCATGCTAGCTTATTTACCACAATTTCCGCATCCCTATTCCCATTGTTATGATAGCAGTAAACACCATCTGTATTGAAGTATTAAAAGTGACTAATAAACGTGTCTCATTATTATTGCAGATTTCATGCGGAAGCGGAAGTTGCCGAGCCATCGCCCGAATGGCGAGCCGACGTCATCCGAGCACTCGAAAGATGAGCCGAAGTCTTCCGAACTCTCCGAGGATGAGCCGAAGCTTTCCGAAGATGAGTCGACATCTTCCGAGGAGCCACCGACGAAATGTATGCGGAGGTTCTCGACGTGACTCGGCAACGAAGTGCATCTCTTCACACCAAAAATCTTTCATTAAGGTAATTAAAAATATGTAATATATTTATTAACGATTTAACTGCCTCAACTTATAAAAAAGCTAAAAGAAACACTGATGGGTAGCGTTCAGTGCATGCAACCTCAAATAACTACCACGCTAGAGGACTCTGATTTCTACCATTAAGAGATTTCATTAAATATTCTATTCCCGAAGTTTTCCTCTTTAAAATTAGGTCCCCAGATTTTATCCAAAATAGAAAGTGCGTCCCCCCCCCTCCCCCCACCAAAATTTTTCCATTAAGGTAAAGAAAAATTTGTCATTTTTAGTAACACGTTAACTGCCTCAATTTATAAATGATAAATGAAGCTTAAAGGACCAATGCGGGATGGAGGACCTCATTAACTAAACGCTAGATGGCGCTGACTTACTATGCATTACTGCCAGTAATCTAGATTACAACAAATACTGTAGGGTATAAGCTGAAGCAACTTAGTCTTCCCCTTGAGATACCATTTGGTGGACACTGTTAATCTTCAGCTACACTGCAACACTACACGGATGAAGTTTTTTTTTCTATCTTAGTTTAAATCCACTCATAAAAAGGATTAAAACAAGAACAAACGCATACTTACACACAAATAAGGAGTCAACAAATCGTTGACAGACAGCAAATTCGAGAAATTTTTCTAAAGTTATGTCACAAAATAGAACCATTGCATCGAATAATCGAAGTAATTTTGCTTATTCAGGTTACCTGCAGACAGAACAAAATTCAATAAAAAACATTAGCCATACCGTTTGAGTTGTAGAAAACATGGCTACCCTTAACACCTACAATACCCTAATCGATTTTCAATGACTTTTTAAGTACTACGTGGCATTAGGGGCCGATATAGGATAATAAGGAACATAGGCGCTACAAAATTTGACGGTCCCTCTTTACGGAAACTGTTGGGCATGATTTTTTGTATGATGTTGCCTAATGCCAGATTTAGGCATATCTTTTTTTCTACTACTATCCTATAACTTACTAATAGCATCATCGATCAGACCTAACAAGTTAGGGGAATGTCTAAAGCTCTAAAATTGTGGGGCCCCAATAAGGAATTTAAGCATTTTTTTCCATGCTTTAAAATCGATCGTATATTGCCCTAAATTGTAAAAAAGAAATCCTGAAATATTAATCATTTTTACCTTTTTTGGATATTTTTTAAATTGTTAAAGAACAAATCAGAGTCGATATCAATCTGAGACGTACTGCTAAATGATTCAGCCTTAAAAGTGCCTTGAGTTGTTATCAAAACATTATAGCTTTCTTAAAGTGTTTAAGTTATGTAAAGGTTGAAGTTTGCGCAATGCCAGGTCTTTGGAGCCCTAAATTCTTCACGATCATTGGAGACACTTTTTAATATCCTGCAAAATTTTTTAACGATTTAAAAAATATCATTGGAATTTTTTTAGCTCTATATTCAGATTCCTGATGTTTTTATTTTTCATAGAGAAAAGCTAATATTAAATTAAAAGGAAAAAACATGTAGTTCCATATTGGTCAACACTTGAGACCATACCGCAAGTCGACACGACCCTAATCACTACCGCTATACTTAAATGCTGCCAAAACATATACACTCTTAAAATAAAAGAGTGAAATCCACTCCAGCTGGAGAAGTGCATTTTCGACACTGGAAAGGAATGAATTTTAACTCAGACTGAGTTAAAATCACTCGTTTGGAGTGATCCTGTCGGAGGTTTAGCACACAAAGGATCCACTCCAAAAGGGGAAGTGCATTTTCCAGACTGGAGGAGTGAAATTTAAGCTGACTGAGTTAAAATCGCTCGTTCGTTTTAAGAGTGTAGTGACTCTACCATGACATGGACAACACCACTGTTACCGATCTATTTCTAATTCCTTTTTAAAAACATAATATAGTTTTAAAAGCACCCAAAACTCTATGCCCAAAACGCATTCTTAATTCTTCAGTAATTTTGTTTAATAATTCCCATTACAAACATACCAGCAAGGAAGGATAAGGTCATCACAGCATCATCCCAAAACCATACATTGTTACACATACCATAAGATCATACAACAAAGCTTTTGTGCACGTCTAAAAGTAAAACAGTGTATCAATCTTCGAATATAATGACACCCTTATCTAGGGGAATGTCAAGGTATTATGGGCCTAGATTGATATTTGATTGTTGGGCAATGTCAGTCGGAGAGAGAGGCGGCCATGATTTTTACGTCATATGCCATCCTTAATCCGATTTTAAATGCTGGCTGAATATTGGATACGAAGTTTGAGTTCTTTTCAGAAAACAGTTGAAGAGCTTAGTGGGAAGAACGTGCTAAGTGGCAAAAAGGCGAACTGGGGCAAATGAGCTTTGAAGTTTTTAGTTTGCACTTAGATCCGTTGAAAGCGGTGCTTGGAAACGATGGAACTTGGAACTTTTTAAAACAACGTGCAAAAAAGTTCACTTTTTTATATCATATTCATTCATAAATCTTTGCGAAAATGACACTTTACGTGTGTACGTCAAAGACAGTGGCGAAAGGAACTACTTTCGGCACTAGTGCGGTAAAGTAAATAAGAGAATGGTAGAAAACAAAATGATATCATGAATAACTCCATGCAAATTAAATAATGCCATGAAACTCATTTCTGTTGGTTCATTACTTTTGCATATTCTAATATCTCCATGGAGACTACAAGTACTTCAAAAAATATTAAAAGAAATTAAATAAGACAAAAGTAAGAACAAAAATTTTACGCTTTTGCACGTCATTATAAAAAATATTGTAAGCAAGCACGTGCCAAATAATACTTTATTAAACTCTTGTCATTAATTCACGAGACCTACGGTCTCGTGAAATAAAAGCCACTCGCTTAATTAAGTGCTATTTTCGTAACCAGTTGCTTAAATAACTATAAATTAAAGTTTATGAAAAGGGGAAACTGCTTGTCATTCAAAAAGAGAATATTATGTTCATCGACTCAAAAATATCAGTTTTGTCCCAAAAATGTCACATAGCAATGTTAAATCGGAGCCAGATGAGTGGTGCAATCATGATAAGCCTCATTAATAAATAGTCGTCATGGGTTTAAAATATATAAATTTTATATCGAGGGAATCTTTCAATAGTGTGAAGTTTTACCTAGAAGATATATGTAGCTTGGTGACTCAACATTAGTTAAATAGCAGTTAAACGAGAACATGTCAGCTTTTTTTGTCACCACTAGTAAATGGTGAGGCACAATTGGGTAGATCCTAGAAAAAAAGAAACAAGAATCAAAATCAGTTTTTCGTGCTCCCATCCCCATCTCAAGAAAGAATTTCTGTGGAAAAGGGCCGATGTACAAGGTTATTAAACAACTTTTTGGCCCTTTTTGCGACAAGGAACCGAATTAATCACCCTCATACACATCACTCGATAGTAGATACTTTGTTACAGCTTTCCAAGGTTGTGACTAAACATATGAAGAACTTACGTAAAAAAAAAGAAACACATACCATAGGGTGGTTTCCATAAAGTTATCTTCTTAAATACAATTTTGAAATGTAGAAGCGACAAGGGAAATTCTCCAATACACTTGACCCCTTTTAACTTTTGGCGGTTAAAGTGATCCATCACTTTTTTAAAGGGGGTATTTGTTGTAGGAAAAAAAGAGGGAAAAAGAAGATAATGTATGTTATGATTTTTTTTATGTAAAGATAGAAAGTTGAGGTTCAACAGATTTGTACTTTTTTTTTGTCCTCACAAGAATTCTTCTCTTGCTTTTTAAAAAATACATGTTTGTTTATTGATCGGAGTTTTGTTTTTCAAACAAAGAACTATTGTTAGCGAGTTTTTATGACTAACTTATTGTTAGCACAAAATAATCTTTTTTTAATGAACGGTTGCATGCATAAAAGATACAAAGTTGTGTTTTTTCAACTTTTAGACTTTTTCTAATGAAAAGAACTTGATACTTTCTGTGCTCAAGCTTAATAAAAATTCTCTTGCAAAAATATCAAATCTGACACACTCAGAAATATTGCTGATGCTCATTTCAATATATGACTTTTATTAAATTGTTAACATATTTCCCTCCAAATGCTTTAAAAGAGTACAAAAAAAACCCCAATAAATTTTACTTTTCACTTAAAACGTCCTACATTTAGAAAAGCCTTGTTTTTTTTTAATATCATTTTATATTGAAGCTTAACGAAAAAATAAACAAAAAGTTACTAAAAAAAATGTAAAATCTGTCACAATGCCAGAATATCTGAAAATGTAATTATGTGAAAATTATCTGTATCAGTGGCTGCTCGTGGGATACAGCAAGTACAGCCGGGCTGTACCTAAATATTAAGAGAAAAAATTCCAAATACGATCATAAATTGTTATTCAAAATTGTATTTTGTCAAATAAGCGCAATTTGTAATTCAACGCTTTCAGTTTTACGCCAGGCATTAAAAAAAAAACCTCCCTCGAATGCTTTGTCTTGGCTGCACCAGCATTTTTGACCACGGTCCGCCACTGATCTGTATTATCTGAAGAAATATTTATGTTCATTTCAATATATTCTAATAAATTGTTTTTTCCCTTACAGTTAAAGTAGTGAAAAACTACACAAAAAGTGGGCGTTACGCGTCTGAGAGAACTCAAGAAATCTTCGTGGAGCTTTCGCAAGCCACAAGCTATTTCAAACACACTATCCCACCACATGCTTCGCAGTATTTTTTGTTTTGTTGGTGATCAAACGTTTTAAAATGTTTATTTTTAATTTATTTTCTTTCATTTAGTCTTTTGTTCACACTCATCGATGTTCAATCCATGTTCACACTCATCGCATGCTATATAAACTGTTTTCGGTTGGGTTGAAATGCAGTTTGTGGGAGGTCCACTTGGCGAGATACTTAAAATGGGGCCAAAAGTCGCAAAAGTTTGAATTTGATTTGGCATCTAGGGTATTTACTACATACTATACACAGAAAATGATAAATTAGAGACATAAAACATGGATAATAACTTTAATTTTAAAGTGAATTGTTATCGTCTAAAAACTAGATCAATTTTTTTACATGAAGTAAAACTCGCGTTATTTGAGAAAATAGATAGATTCGCCAAATTATCTCGTTATTTTTCACATTTTGCGCCAAGGGAACTCATAAACTGCATTGCAATTTTTGGTTGTTGTCACATTTTTATTCTATTATTTAATTGAGAGGATTCATTTTTAAATGTACTGTGTCGAATCGCAGAAATGTGATCTTTGTAAATTGTAATTAAGTTATTAGTAGTTGGTTTAGAATCTGTATCTTGGAATTTTTACATTGACCAAGGTTCTCAAATGCTTTAAAAATACATAAAAATTGGTTGAATAAGAAATGTGTTTCCCCACAAAAAAAGCAGCAATTTAGGTAATACAATCTGGTAAATAGCTATTAATAAATTAATACAAATTATTTGGTTTATATAATAATTGAAATTATTTTAAAACCTAAAATGTTATGTGGCAGCTACTCTTTGTGCATGCGCGATTTTCTAGAATACATTATTGGATTGGTACTATGAACGCACATACCGAATGTGCTGTTTGTAACTATTTTAGTTCGAGCTGTTAAGTGGTTACATTCGGACACAAACGGACCAATGTTCAAAAACCCCAGCCTTCCAATCAACCCCTCCAAAACTTGTAGCAAAACAAAATCTTTATTTCAGATTATTCTCAACCCCATTGCAATACTTTCATTACCTTATATATCCCATTTGCAATTAAAAGTTTTTAGCAAACAGTGTTACATAATATATGAATTGTGTTCCAAGATACAGATTTCTCAAGCATATTTATTGAACTGTGTAAAAATGTATGCGTTTACTCATTGTTACATTTATTTGAAGGCTTTGCATATTTAAAATTATTTATTGGGATGGTTTTATGATTAATATGTTGCTTTATTAATAAGGTGTAATTAATTATAGTGTAGTTTATAAGCTCGCCCAAAGGTGAAATTGCAAGTTAAAAATTTTAAGTTTTTGATTAATAGTATACATCAAGAAATCAGCGCTAAATATATAGTCAATTTTAATCTTTTTTTTATTAGAATAAATTACCATAAAGAACATTAAGCTACTTAAATAAATTATGATTTAAAAATAAATAAAGTTAATCGAAATCAAATAATTTATTTTAAAATTAAAAAAAATCGATGTTATTTCATTTAAAAATATTAATGTTAATTTTTTTAAAAATTTGTATTGTCATTTGAAAAAATAAATACTTTATCAAATTTATCTATAATACAGATATATTTTTTTGTACCTATTTATTTTATAAACAAGCATTTTCACTTTTGGGCGTGTAAAATAAGTTTGCGGTATTGTAATTGACTGCTGGCAAGTGTTTTATAACTGTAAATTCGGGCAAGTGCAAAAAAAATTGATTGGATCAAAAGCTAAGGGACAGCAGTGCAATGTACAGTGAAAAACAGGGGGTGGTCGGGTATTTATTTTTTCTCTTTTTACTAACTTAGAGTCGGGAAATAGAGTCACTAAATATGAACATGTACTAGAAGAGTCACGACATCAATTAACATGGATTGACGAACGCTTCTTTTCACCGATCGAGACAATTTAGTGTCCTTTAGATCAATATAAATCTGCGCCTTACGTTCATCAGACTTAAAAAGATTTTGTGAACGATGGTGTTGTTATGTCATCAAGATTGTCACTACTCTTGTGTTAGTATATTCAATATGTAGTGGCTCTATTTGGTAGTTAGGATATAGACTTGATCACACGGTGTTATGGACATGTTTCACGTATTGAGTGGCAATATTTCCACATGAATGGAAATATGGGTTTAACTTTGCTAACAGCTAAAATTTAAATTTGTTATAATTACAACAATTTTACATTCAAATAAGGTTTAGTTGAGTTATCGTCACACTTGAGTTATACGAGAACTACATACAATCTAATTAGGAAAATATGATAATTAATGAAAATTATATATTTAATATAAATAGCGATTTGCCCGATAAAATACTGGAAATTATCTTTTTAACAAGTGGTCAAGTTTTATTTCTACTTTATATTTATGTGTGAGAGAGGGGTACTAAGGTCTTGATAGAAATTTATGATGTGAAAAGAAAACGATGAAATTTCGAACTGCATGAAAAAAAAATTGAAGGATTGCATTGTTAAAAACTGAAGGATTGTGTTAGAGTTGAATAATTTCTGCTGAGAGAAATATCATTGAGCTAGAAGGGAAACTGGAGCGAAGTGTCAGCGAGCCGAAAACCCACTCACACCCTTTTGAACGAGCAGGGCAGAAAAGGACTATTTTCCCTACACTTGTATGCAATGCTTGTATGAGACCCTTCTATCCATAGAGATCTTAATTAAAGTATTAGAGTGGGGGGCTCACGTGACCTCCAATGCTAACGGCTTGACGAGCATGGAGGCCGCCATATTGTCGAATTGTGGAGAAATTGGGCCAGTGTTGCCAGTACTTAAAGTAGAAAAAATTTTGAGAAAAATAAATTTAATTCTAAAATTATCAAAAAATATCATAAAAAATAATAGCTGAATTTTGGAATATTTGTAGCGACTTTAAAAGAACTTGAAACGCTTTTCTAGTATTTTTATAATATTTATTTTGTAATTTTAGAATTAAATTTTATTTTTCGCGTATTCTTCTTCTTAATGTGACGGCGATGGCTGAAAGTTGCCAGTGTCGCCATCACATAAAGAAAAAGAATGCTATGCAAAAAATAAAATTTAATTCTAAAATTACAAAATAAATATTATAAAAATACTAGAAAAGCGTTTCAAGTTCTTTTAAAGTCACTAAAAATATTCCAAAATGCAGCTATTATTTTTATGGTATTTTTTTTAATATTTTAGAATTAAATTTATTTTTTTCTAAGCACTTTCCACTTAAAAAAGTTGGTCTCGAACTCTTAAGATGGCGGCCCCCATGCTCGTCCCGTCGTTAGCATAGATATGTCACGTGACCGCCACTCTAATACTTTTATTAAGATCTCTATGCTTCTATCCGACTCGTTTGCTGCCCTGTTCAATGAATAACACACCTCACTTCACTTTCCTTCTAGTTCAATGAGAAATATGCATTGAATTGTCTATTGTGCGTTGAAATTTGGGTTCCTCTCTTTATTCTTTTAGTATAGTTTTATTTCATCTGTATTTAATACTCATTTGTTTATTTATAATATAAATAGTGTCATGTATTAACAGTGAACATTGTAATTTCATAGGTTGTATTAATTTATTTTCATTTTTTGTGTGTTTTAGAAAAAGAAAAATATTTATCTCTTTATTATTTTCATGTTTTCTTTTTTATGAAAGCAATTTTATATATTTATTTATGTGTGCATACTTTGAATTTATGCTATATTTATTTTATTATTATAATCGCATGTAATGAATTTTTTTTGTTAGTTTTAATTTAAATAATTTGTAGAATTTTATTCAAATGGAAATATAAAATTGTGTGCATTGAAATATACTTTTAATAGATCTGGTGATCCCGAAGTAAAAATTTGTAACACTGAAATTTTATTTAAAAAAAAAAGTTCATTTTTGAATAGTTTAATGTAAAAAGGATTTATGTCCTTTGAGAATTATCTTAGTATTTTTTAATTGACTTTTTCTACATTTTACAATTCATTTTTAATTCACGAAGATTTTTACTAAGTAATGTTCGTTTGAAAATTTTCTTTCATTTATTAATAAGCAACAAATATTAAAGTTTATAAACTTAAAGAAAAATCTCTGTTAAGAAAAAAATTTACAGATAACATATTTCTGTAATTTTTTACAATTAAAAAAAAATGTAAAAGAATGTTTCAATCTTTAAAAATATAATGAAAATGCTTTTAAAAGTGAAATATTTCGGTGCCCGAAAAACCGGTGATTTTAAAACGAATTTCTTTATTGTAAAAAAATAACACTAAATAAAATGATTTAGACCTTGTGCTTGTGTTTTTAATTTGGTGATATGCAACGTTAGCGATGCTATGATTGTATTAATGTGTGACACATTTATGATGGAAAACTTTATTTATAACATTTGTGAATAAACTTATTTATTATAATTCTTAGAATTCGAGTTTTTATTGTATTTAATGAAATTCACACACACGCACAAACATAACACTTTTTAAAACACACATTTAAAAATGGCTTTTTGACTCCTTTGTGTCACTTATCTCGTAGGTTAAAGGAGTCAGACGCGAGATAACTTTATTTTAGAAATAATTTACTATGAATTTTCGTTAAAGTTTAATGTTGGATAGCTTATAATTTATTAATTTTTAAAGATGCAAATTCTTTTTTCGAAATTAACATCCTTCAATTACTATCAAGATTAAGTTTTACTGTTTTCCACACATTGATGGTGAAAAAAAATTATTCATTTTAACCCTTTCAGTCCAAAAAATTTACTACACTACAGAAACATCTGATATTCACAAAATTAGCTTATTTTAGGTCAAAAATAAGAGTGCCATAAGAAAAAAAAATTCATTTAAATTTTTTATATGGTTTCAAATAATGCCAAAATTTTTTAACTGTGGAAAACAACAAAATAAAAAAATATTTCCTTAAATCACTTCGAGTTATATATTTTAAGGTATTTAACCATATTATTTAAAAAAAAAATGGAAATTATTTTAACCGAAATAGTTTAAATTGTGTTTTAAATGTGGAACTGAAGTGAACTTTTCAAAAATTAGATGAAACGCTTGTTAGCTATTTCCTAAATAAAAAAAATAGTAGTTCTGACTTCTATTGAGATTATTGTGAAATATTGTCGAATAGAACTAAGCGTGAAGAATCGAATGAGGTGTGTTTGGATGTCATAACGGGACATAAGCATTTGGAAAAAAATATTGAAAGTGACGATTCCAAATGGCATCACTGGGACTGAAAGGGTTTAAAGCTTTACTTTTTGACGTCGCGTCGTTACCAAGCATTGAATCTATGGGAATCCTACTTAAAAAAACGTACGAGAAATAAAAAAATAAAATAAAACAAGTTAAGCTATTTGAAACAAGGCAGGTTTTTTCCTGCAAGTGCTGTGTGACATACTGAACCCTTAAAAAATATCAAAAGCTTCTGTTTGTAAGGTAACTTTCACTTCCAAGGTCAAACAATTGTCTGTCTAATTGGGAGTTTTTCTTTCAAGATAATTTGTAAAGCATCCACCGGTCTCTGTCGCCATTTTTAACCACGTACTCATGCAAGCAATAATAATATTTTACCCGAGCAAAATCCTACACGTATATTCTTAATATCAACATACTTTTCATACAAATATATTCTAAAAAGAATGCATTTCAAATAAACTTTAAAAAAAATTATGTTCATAGTTACTTAGGGACACGCCTTTAACTCTAAAAATACACATTTTTTGTGCTATAAGTGCAACAAAAAAGGCCTATCACTTATTTGTGTGAACAGATTATTTTAATAAAGCTTTTAATGCAAAATGCCTATAACTACTAAAAGAACTGAAAAGTTAAAAAAAAAATATTTTTAAGAACTCTAATATAATATTAACCATCATTCAACTTTCTTTTAATGAAAATAAATGACTGACTCCTGTAATCAAAGGCTAAAAACTGATATTTGAAAAAGAACTGGCTGAAAAGTTATATAATATTCTTCTTCTATTGGACCAGGTCAATTTCGGAACTAATTAATGGTTAATTGTTTGTGGAGAGGTTTTAAAAAATGTCTCCAGGACGCCAGATGGCAAGAGGTTAACACATCAACGTCAATTGTGAAGAAATTTGAAACGCGAAACTGAGCTTTCTACCTAACTTTATCAAAATAAACGCAATAGAAAACAAATGAAGACAATAGCCCTGTAGGGCCAATTTATAGTTCCACAATAAACGATTTTTTTAAACAAGAAGTTCTTAAAGAACTAAAGTAGCCTACTTTCCGGTTACTTTAATACTTACTTGAAAACAACCATATTCCTAACAGTAAATACAGTTACTTCACTAGATTTATACACATTCGAAAAAATAGCTGAATACAGCAACCAACTATAATTTAAACTTCTAAAAGCCAAAATCAGCTATTTTACTTAATATTCCTTCGCGAAATAACCTATTATTTATCGTCTGGTCGATTTATTTGTACTTAGAAGAATGATTAAATATTTATGATAATAAAAATGAAACTACTCCAAACTGCATTAAAAAAATAAGAAATGTAAACTAAAGGTAAGCATAATTTGTATGCATGATAGCACCGATTTTGGAAGAGGAGTACGGACAGACAGACGGATATCGACAGCATATCAATACTCACTTTTTCAGTTTTTTTTTTAAATTCGAATTAAAAAAAGAAAGGCAGGCAAAAAAACTTGATAACTTTTTTATTATGAAGGGAGTTGTTCATGGTATTCAGGATGTCTTCATCAATAGATATTGATGAAGACTTTATAAAATTTAAAGGACACTTTACTTTGACAGATATTGAGATTTACCAAACAATGCATTATGTTTATGGGACCTAACAATCCTTCATAAGTGGACAAACATGTCTGCCGGGTTGGTCCTTGGCATTTCTCCGAGGCGTCTTTCAATGGTCAAAAAGATCCTTCCTCACGATAACGCGGAAACAATAGAGAAACATCACTCAATAGAAATTGCTCACGAGATGGTCAAAGAAAAGGCCAAGATTCCATTGTGTATTGTTCAACGGTAAAACGGTATGGCACAGAATGTAAGAAAAAGTCAGTTAAGTAATTTCGTAAAGAAAAAAAGGGGATAGTTATCTTATTATATATGACTAATGTCTGAGAAAAAAAAACTTTATTTTAGATGGTTAATAATTTGCAGGTGACTTTTGAGACACTTTGTTAAGTATTGTTTTTTTTTACCACAATAATGTATGCCGAAAAAAGTAGTTGTAATTGGAGGTCCAGTTTAACCGGCATTGTATGTGACTTAATTGTTTGTTTGTGTACCTGAAAACTAAAACTGAATAATAAAAAAAATGTAGAATAAAGAAAAAAAAGTTGATGAAGAAATCATTTTCTTCTTCTTAGGGCAACAGTTAGCATTACTTCACCGAATTAATCAAAAAAATATTGATTTTATTACATGAAGATTACTTATTTATTCATTCGTAAATACATTTTAATCATAAATATCTGGTAAATATTGATAATTCATTTTTTTTTCATAAGTTTGATACTTAGTAAACATTAGATTCGAATGGAAAAAACTATTATAAAAAAAGTAAAGTTTAAAAACTTAATTTGTAAAGCAATTCATTTAGTAAAAATGTCTACCCATTTTAAACTGATAAATTGACAAATATTTCCGGTTTAGGCTTGTGAAACCCGGGGTATATGAGCTTCAAATATCAATGTTCTTTTCTAAGAGAAATTTACATTTCTATAAAGTTATGCATTTCTTCACCAGACATGTAATGAAAATAACAAATTCGAAGCGATAATTGTTATCTGGCTATTTATTAATTATCCTTAAGGATTTGCTTTTAATTTTAGACTAATATTGACATCTGTAGAAAAAGGCACTTTTTCTAACACCGCATAAGCGATAAGGTCCCCAAAGATGTAACTCCAAACCAATACTAAACAGATTATTTCCAATGGTAATCTTCATCACAGTTAGAAAATCAGTTTTTAACACAGTTAACAGAACCACAGTGCACACAATAATGGGATTTCTAACTGTGTATACTGAGTTTTGCCGCAAAATAACGTTTATTTGTTGATAAACTTTTGTCATCAAAATAACTTTTGAAGTCCAAAACAATACTTTAGCTCATGGGGGACTGGCGATTCTTTTACACACTTAAAACAAACGAGCGATTTTAACTCAGTCCGAGTTAATTTTCACACCTCCAGTCTTGAAAATGCACTTCCCCGAAAGGAGTGGATCCTTTGTGTGTTAAACCTCCGACAGGATCACCCCAAACGAGTGGTTTTAACTCAGTCTGAGTTAATATTCATTCCTTTCCAGTGTCGAAAATGCATTTCTTCTACTGGAGTGGATTTCACTCTTGTTTTAAGAGTGTATTTATTATATTTAGATGAAGTTTAAATCAATGTTTAATCCTTAAATATTTTCAATGCAAACATTCATCTTTACGGCATTATCAGAAACGTTTGCAAAAAAAAAAAACACATCTCTATTTCTATTCAGAAAGCATCGTTTGTCTAAATTCTAAATCTCTCAACGCAGATACGGCTCGCTTTGCCTAAAAATTGTTTATGGCGCGATTGTTCCTTTGTGACAATGACAAGAACTGGCAATTTGGCGGACATCGCAATGACACGATTGGACGAGCGTGAAAATCGACTCGGATATCATGGCGTTTGGCGACAATAAAAATGGAAATGGAGGCGCGGCCATTTTGCAAAAAATAAAGAATGTACTTGAATGTGCACGATAAAGAAGTTTGTCGTGAGGAAATACCAGGGTTTTTAAAATGTCACACAACTTTGCATGATGTATGTGCAAGCGTATTAAAAAAAAACTGAAGCAATAAATGCGCATGACCGAATTTTAATATGTTAGTGACAAATAAGGTTGAGAAGCTTTTTTACGTTCAAAATAAGTTTCTGTCTATGGAAAAAGGTTTTATGATTTTCGTTTAGAAATTTCGATTTTAAAGTACATTAAAGTGGTTTTAATATATCTAAAGAACTTTACCCAAAAGAAAGAATAAGCATTTATTTAGATTTGTCAAGGTACTTTTATTTGCGGTTCAGAAAAATAGTCCCAAATGTCGTAAAAGATAATTTATTTATCTAAGAGATGCATCAAAAGTTCAAACATTTGCAAAAAAAAAGTTTCTTTCTAAATTTAGAATTCAATTCACGAAGCTCTTGATCTATCTATAGTTGCAAATATTATTATAAATTGTCAATACATTTATCTAAGATATATCAAATCATCAGAAACTTGCAACAAAGTTTCACCCCAAATTAAGAATTCAATTCACGAAAGACTTATCTAAAAGTAAGAAAGAACATCCTAGATTAAAACATATCTAAAACATTGTAACCAACCAGTTAAAAACCAGAAAAAAAAAACCCTTCAAAGTTCCCAATTTTTTTTCTTCTTAAATCTCTAATCAATTAATTCTCTTGACAAATCTTGATGAGCGCTACACGAAATTGACGTTTGGTTCAACTAACCCTACTCCCCTTCGTTGCAGTCTCACGATACCAGATTGGTCGGTCACAAAATGGGTTCAAGGTTTCACCAAAAGCCATTACGGTTTTTTTCGTCACTCTTCTTTTCTTTTTAGAATGTTTTTCCTAACCCCTGCTAATTCTGTGTGCAGAGGTGTGGCCAGATTTGGCTCTGAATCGCTGTTAATTTGGCGAATTTGTAGATTCGTTACTTTAAAAATTTAGGGATTTTTAAATTATTTTTTAAATGTATCGTGAAGAAATAATTGATTCACCAATAATAGGAGGCGATTATTTTTTTAACGTTTTAAACTCTTCTTTATTACTAATTAACTTGCTACTAATTTACTTGATCCGAAAAACGTTCTTTTGAAGATATATAATGATAGATGATAGAGAATAAGACATAAAAAGTTAAGATAGTTTTAATTTCACAAAGTTATTATGAAACTAAAATTTAACAGTAATTTAGTTCTGATTGGTTAGAAAATTACTAAAACATTTCTTTTTTAATTTCGTAAATTTATTAAAATTGAAGAAGCTAATGTAATTGGAATGAACTAAGCTAATGTAATATAAAGCTAATGTAATCGAAATTAAATAGTAATTAATTAACCAGTACATATTACTATGCCCTGGTTATATTACTGTATTACTCTGGAACAATAAAAAAATTCTCCCTTTAAAAATATTAAAATAAAACATCTAGTGCTTCAAAATAAGGAGTATTTTTTTTCCAAAGGGTTTGGAAATGATTTTTTTTAATTAAATATCCGTATTAAAAGAAATATACACTACTATTACCTAAGGAAAAAAGGGATTTTTTAAAAAAAATTTAACCCGTTCACTGCTGAAACGGCCCACTACGGCCGTCCAACTATGGATTCAAAAATGATATTCCTATCACATATTACGAGGAAAGAAAAATCCTTCGTAGGGAAAGGGTTAAGGAGTAAAAAACATTTTTCTAAGGTCAGACACAAAATCTACTATTATTTTTTCCACCATTTGCTCACTTTTTCTCCTGGTTTCTTAAAATGTCTAACACATTTCTTGAAATCCATAACGCAAAAAATTCAAAAAAAAAAAAAATCAAAAAAAAAAAAACCTAAAAAACATGGTGGTTATAAATAACGCTCGCTATTCGGAGTGGTCTGTAGCTTGAATGAATAATCCAAAAGCATCAAAAATTGAGACACTTACTAATCAAGAAGTTGAAAAAAGAATGGAATCATAAAAAACAAACTCGTCTCTTGACCGGGGTTCTAAATTACGAGGCGTCGTCAATTATGGCCAATTACGGTCAACACAGCTAATTACGCCTTGTAATTTAGAACCCTGGTCAAGAGACAAGTTTCTTTTTTTCAAAAATAATGGAATCATAAAAAACAAACTCGTCTCTTGACTAAGGTTCTAAATTACGAGGCATAGCCAATTATGGCTAATTACGGCTAACACATCCAATTACGCCTCGTAATTTAGAACCCCGGTCAAGTGACGAGTTTGTTTTTTATGATTCCACTCTTTTCCCCCCTTCTTGATTAGTAAGTGTTTCGAAGGTTTTTGCATTTGGATTATTCATTCAAGCTACATACCTCTCCGAATAGCGAGCGTTATTTTATAACCACCCTGTATGTCCAGCATGATATAACAGTTTATCCTGTTTGTATACTAAAAGTAGAAAGCGAAACAGAAACTTGGCGATATTTCTGACAGTTTGGCGCACTTACGAGCCCCTAAAAAAAACTTGCATGTGAAGGTCACTTTTCCAAAACACTGCCTTTGATTTTCTTTTTAATTCTTTATTTTTTCATGCTCTACCAAACGATAATCATTAAAGTTTTTTTTCTTCACAGCAAGTTGTGTTCTATTTTTTTTATTCTTCATTTACTATCCAATTAAAAGAGGAACAAGCCCTGTAGGGTGCTTAGAATCTATGGCTTAGAATAATGATACTAAAAAACAAGAAAAAAAGATTTTGTGAACTTAACCATGTTTATTTTGCTCCGGATAACTTTTACGCCTCGCGGTCTAGATTTAAAGAAAGGATTTCGATTAAATTACCTTCAGTTTCACGTGGAAATAATAAATAATGTTTAGTTCAGAAGGATTATAAATGTTTGTTATTTGAAGTTTAATTATAAAAGGTGACCTTGAGAAAGGGAACTTTGGCTAATAGTATCGGCTGTTTGTTGTAGTTTAACGTTTTATTTGATTTTCTTACGTATCTTTACTTTTTCTTTACTTTGTACAGAATTCTTGATGCGATCAGAGTAGCGGGCCGAAGAGATTGTACGAGATTTTAACATTTGATAGTTCTTAAAAAGAGTTTTAAAACTTTAAAGAAAAATATGAATATTGTTAAAAAAAAGTGTGATATTATATTAGGGCAAACTGTAAAAGTGTTAAGTAGAACTAATTAATGTATTGACTGTTGAGGGGAAAAGTCGTCAGAACTTAAAACCTTATATGGCAATATGACGCCTAAAAGAAATTTTGTCCAATTACCCAGTTGTTAATGAGGAAAACCAGGACGAAAAAAATTATTTAAATTGAAAGGAATTTCTGAACGAACTATAATAGCCCAATTTTCTACTACTTTAATCTGAAAGAAATTATTTTATTACAAGAAGAGGCAAATGGACCAAAGATTTTAAATCGAAATGTGATGTCAAACCTTTAAAAAATGACTTATAGCCAAACGACCAAAAAATAAATAATTAGGTGTCTGATGTCATAATTAAAAAACATTCCTAATATTAGACATTGTAATGAAAGTTCAAAAGGGTAAGGTTAATGGACAGACCGAAACGCGGACTTACAGACAGACGGGCGGACAAACAAACAGTATAAAAGATAGGTATCTAATGTCATTCCTTTCAAACAAAAGAATTTTTAAAATTGGACGGTTAAACGGAATATGGAAAGGGATACACTCTTGAAACAAACACTCCTAATTTAACTCAGTCTGAGTGGATTTCACTCCTCCAGACTGGAAAATGCACTTCTCCTTTTGGAGTGGATCCTTTGTGTGTTAAACCTCCGACAGGATCACTCCAAACGAGTGATTTTAACTCAGTCTGAGTAAATATACATGCCTTTACGGTGTCGAAAATGCACTTCTCCAACTGGAGTGGATTTCACTCTTTTGTTTTAAGAGTGTACAGACAGAATAAGAGATATTTTTGACAAGTCAAGAACTCGATTTTCATTTTTTAATTAAAAGTAAGTTAAAAAAAAATTGCAGAAGTCTCAAGGAGTGAAAAAAGAATAATAAAGAACTTGAATTTTAAAATACTTGTCCATCGATGGCTACCAAAGCAATGTTGCGAAGTTCCAAGTACCTAATTAAATACTATCAGTTGATACGAAAAAGTACTTTTATCAATAATACTTGTAAACTTTTATAATACATTAACAAACAAAAACAGCTCAAACACCTAAAAACGTCACACTCTTAAACAAAAGAGTGAAATCCAATCATGTAGGAGAAGTGCATTTTCGTCATTGGAAAGGAGTGAATATTAACTCAGACTGAGTTAAAATCACTTGTTTGGAGTGATCCTGTCGCAGGTTTAACATACAAAAAATCTACTTCTATAGGGAAAGTGCATTTTAGACACTGGAGAAGTGAAAATGAACTAAGACTGAGTTAAAATCGCTCGTTTGTTTAAGAGAGCAGGGCAGGTCTATCTTTATTCGATTCATTCCGCAATGCACTTTCACAACAAGGTATGAGCTTTAGTGGGAAAAACGGTTTTACAGAACACCATGTATTTGTAACATTTTAAAACTATTTTTTAGGGAACCAAAACCTTTCACAATTGGCTTGTTACACGTGACGTAAATCCTTATTAATTTCATTCTTGGGTGCTATTGGTGTTTTGTGTGATTGGTGGTATGACACGGTAAGCTCTGCCCACTGCCATATTTACTAACCATTTATAAACCACAACCATATTATTTTCATTTATATGGAACGAATGACGTAAAACAAGCCCATTGAGACAGGGCCGTCTTAAACTGGGCTGGGGCCCTTGGGCACACAAGAATTTGAGGCCCTTTTGGAATGTAAAAAAAAAAAACCCCGATTTATAATAATTTTTTTTACTGAGTATGACCATTTGTTATAGGTAATCAAATACAGTATGATATAATATGTCATTAATGATATTAGAATACTGCTGGTTTTACGATTACGATAACGGTTTTTTTCGGTATTTCTGTTGAGCAAAATCTTTTATTATATCCTCAAAGTAAATTTTTTAGAGGATATCACTTTCGATGCACATAATTGACAAATTACTCAGCCGTTCTTGTAACATTGTTGTTCGCGATTCCATTTTTATTCTCTTAAGCTGCGAAAATGACCGCTCTCCACTACAATTGGTAACCATTAGGGAATATTATTGTAGCAATTTCTACGTTTGAAAAGTTTCTTCCAATTTATCTGATTTTATTAGGTTCAGTGCCGGATTTAAAGACCCAAGGCCCCCGGGCACTAGACATTTGGGGCCCAACTATTTCGAAGCTATTTTGGAAATTTAGCAAATTAAATAAACTAGTATAGAACATATAATGTTTAATAGACTTTAATAAACATCAGAATTATACAGTATGTTACTATAGTTATTCTATAAACTTTATAATTTGATTTTGGCAATTTTTGAGGCCTTCATCAGGCGATAAGTTTTTCGAAATTTGGAGATTTGAAATTTTTTAGACAATATTTTCGCGATTATATCTTTTTAAGGGAAGGGCCCCCTTCCTGACTGGGCCCCTAGGCCCGAGCCTCGTAGGCCTAGGTCGAAATCCGGCACTGATTAGGTTATGTAAGGTTGAGATATTTAAATCCGCTGATTGCTTTGCTATGGTGTTTATGTATCTAACTATGAAAGTCGGTTGGTCAACGTGGGACGGATAGATCGGGCACTGTTATTAATTCAGTAGGAATAGGCGCAGCCAGAGAGAGAGAGAGAGCGATATAATGGCGTAGTATATGCCTTGTAAATACTTCTGCTAAGATTACTGATTTGTGAAAAACGTGTGATGTGCCCGACAAAAATGTTTTGAGAATAAATGTTTGAAAGAAACTGTCGGTCCTTCGGGGCCCCCTGAGAATGGGGGCCCTGGGCACGGGCCCCGTGTGCCCTTATGGTAAAGACGGCATTGCATTGAGAGCCAGTTTAGAATAATTCTGATCCATGTGTACAAATAATTAATAAATGACACAATTTCTCAAAAAGGCGCCTGAAAGATGTATATTTCTTGCACGGTTAACATTGAATGAACGAAAAAAAAATAACGTCAATTCGTGTGTACTTTAAAAAGTCAAATAATGTCATAAACTTTTTTGACTTCCTAAAACTTGAACAATAATGGGGCTTGACTTGTCGAAGAGAAGTTATTTTAACGTCGTATTGATTCTTTCAAAAATACAGCGTTTGAGGAATAAAATGGACAAACGAAATTTGTTTCGTTCAAATCTTAATTTTGATCTATCGAAATTCTTATATGTTATTGTTAAAATGTTCATTTAGTTCAAATAGTTCAACCAAACGACAGAACTTATTTAGAAAATTCAGAAAATGCGTAAAATAAAGTTTTCGGACAACCTCTTATAGGAAACCATTTATAATGAACCCTTTTCTAAACCAAACCCAATTTCTGACTAAATATTTGACTTCCATTTTTTCTTAATTGCATCTGTAAAGTGACTTAAACAAGATGGTCCCCCACAAAAGAAAGAGTGCAAACCCAGTTAACTGTAACAGGTGCATTATGAGAACGTACTCCCACCTGTGGTCCCAATGCCACGCGTGGCCAACCAAACGGATATGGTTTTTGGAGGATCCGTGGTGCTATGTTGCTTTGATAGGATTGTATTTACTATTTTTTCTTAAAAAACTAACTTCTGTCCGTTATTTTAAGCCAATATCAAGCCTTTATGTGCAGTTTTCTTAAAAACGCACGTTTGTAAACTTTTAAAAAGGCAGTTATTTTTAGTCAAAACTGAAAAATAATTTTTTGAGTTCATATTTTAATATCGATTCAAATTGTAGGTTTGATCAATAATAAACTTCATTTTAAATGATAATTTAAGTAAAGGAATCCATAATTTTTGAAATTAAGTCAAGTGATTAATTTTACCCAATAACATTTAATTATTTCTTTATAATAAAACTGTCTTACCTGTCGGTCATGTCAAGGCTTATCCGCCAACAAAACACCCCTGTTGGTAAAAAAAATGTTTAATAGTATTTATAGACGTGCCTAAACTCTAAAAATACACATTTTTTGTGCTATAAATGCAACAAAAGGGCCGTTTCACTTTTGTAGTTAACATATTATTTTAACATTGTTTTTAATGCAAAACGCCGTAAAAATTAACCATTAAAAGAACTTTCTGAAAAGTTTGAATTTTTTTAAGAACTCTAATATCGTATTGACCCTCGTTCAACTTATTTTTTTATGGAAATAAATGGCTGATACATGTAATCAAAGGCTGAAAACTGATATTTTGATCTTCTTCTATCGGATCAGTACAATTTCGGAGCTAATTAACGTGTTAATTGTTTGTGGAGAGAAAAAAATAAAAAATGTCCCCAAATGGGGAGGCCAGGTTGCAAGAGGTTAACCCGGCAATTATCCCACGGTATTATGAGAAAAGAATATGTAACTGGCAGTGAAAAGTCACAATTTAAAAGCTTCTTGAATTTGAAAAATAAATTTTAAAAAAAGCTCGGTAAATTATTTCGTTGCAATTAAGATAGATCTCAGCTTTTCCGCTATTTTTTTTACTTAATGTTAAAATTTGTAGTTATAATCACTTTTTACACACTAACTCGCACTACAGAAAGGGTAATTTTGCATGAAAATAACATACACTCTTAAAACAAAAGAGTGAAATCCACTCCAGTTGGAGAAGTGCATTTTCGACACCCTAAAGGCATGCATATTTTCTCAGACTGAGTTAAAATCACTCGTTTGGAGTGATCCCGTCGGAGGTTTAACACACAAAGGATCCACTCCAAAAGGAGAAGTGCATTTTTCAGTCTGGAGGAGTGAAATCCACTCAGACTGAGGTAAATTGGGAGTGTTTGTTTTAAGAGTGTATGGTCAAGAAACACGGGAACAACAAGTCAAAATTAGTTTACAATTTTGTCAAAACAAAAATATATGTGTACCGTACAAAAAAACGTTGGTCCAAATACGAGACGCTTCGGTTGTTTTTGTTTGTGGAAGGGCTTTTTTCGAAGGCACAGGAAGAAGGGTTGAAGAAACTCTGCATAGTCACTGAGGAGGAATACCGGTTTCAAGAATCTACAAATTAAATTCAGAAGAAGGGTTGTTGTTTCTTATTTAGTTTTTACACATGCGTTTTTGAAAAGTGGGGTCAAAAACACGACCAACAAGTGCAACGGACTAGTGGTCAAAGCCGAAATTCCGACTTCGGTATAAGGGATAAGATTGATTCGATAACTGATGGTTACTGGTTCAGTTGCTAGTTAATATTTTACCAAATAAAACAGCTTGATTGATTAATATTTAATCATTATTAATAAAATTTGTAACGTTATTATCAACGATATAACGTTAAAAAAAATCGAACGGTAAGTGCAACGGACTATTTCTAGATAAATTAAAAAGCATACTTATTATTTAATTCATCTATAAATGAATGAATGTTGGACGTCTAAAAAGGTTTTATTGTAAAGATTTTAGATAAAAGTATGTAACGGGACATAGTCCAGAGCCGTAGCTCGGTAAATTTCTACCCTTGAAATTAAAAACTGACTATATTTTTAATGGTTGTAAGAAGAGGTAAGGTAGGTGTGGTTTTAATAGTTGTGGATCAGAAGTCATAACAAATTCTGCTGCGTCTGCCATTTCTCTGGGAAAGAATTTATTTGACGCCTGTTAGAACGTGGGAACTGTACGATGGATCGCCAAGATACTAACTGAGAGTTATTAAGAAAAAAAGGCTAATATTATAACTTAATCGAGATTTGTACGATATATCATATATATTAAATAAAATTCGTAACGTTATAACGTTAAATACACGACCGGTAAGTGCAACGGACTAGTGGTCAGGGAAATTCCGATTTCTGTTTAAGGGATAAGATTGAATTTGATATCAAGCTCCTTGCATTGTTTTGCTGATTAACATTTCATATTCAAAATACTTGATTTCAATATTTCAAACTATGCATAATATAGGCAGCAGAACGAAAAGTCACATTTTAAAGGGGCCACAATTTGGTAATTTGTTTAATAAAATTAAATTTATATACTATGATAACTATTCAAACTGTATTTCATCTAAATTAAATTTATACCTAATATGAACTTTTTATTTTTGTATAAAACCGAAGTATTAAGCTGATATGAAGCATTGAAAGTGACAGTGGCAAAAAGCAGCCATTGAGTTCCAAGCAAATCCGACACTTACTTACTTAAACAAGAAGTTCTTAAAGAACTAAAATAGCCTACTTTCCTGTTACTTAAATACTTACTAAAATTCTTATCTTGAAAAAACTGGGTTCGTAACAGTAAGTGACATAAACAACCGTTTTTCCACATTAAATTTAAAATAAATTTCATTAAACGCAGCATCTAACTAAACACAGCATCTTTCACTAAACACAGCTTTATTTGCAATTATAAATAAATCTTTAATTTTTCGTAGAACAAAAACCGAAAAAATACTCATCAATAAACATTTACTTGCTAAATTCAGCTGGTTTTATTTATTTTATTTCGAAAATTAAATAATTATAACTTAAATCGTTTGCAAAAATTTATATTTCAAAGAATAAATATGTAATATTCCTCGCTTTTAAATAGAATGAACACAATTTATATCACCATACAAAGATTCGTAGTGAAATATATACTTGACGTCATCTTAAATTGATCGATGTCTCAAAAATAAATTTATTTTAATTTATTGTCTAAAAGAATTAAAGTTTCTCAAGCAATTGTTGTGATGGCAATGGTGATTTATTTCTTATAAAAATGGCTTCCTATGCTTTTTGAATGAGCATTAAATTTTGACGTTTTTTAAATAATTGAAGTACTTCGAATTCGAATTCTTTTCTGAAATTTTCAATGTATTCTAATTTCGATGCGCTGAATTTTTTGACGTATCTCACTTGTCCGTAGCATTTGTAGTTAAATTCAGCGATCTAAATGACTCGAAATTGAATTTCAATGCTAATTCAATGGGAAATTTGTCATCAAATAGTAGATTTATGTCCGTCCTATCGCACAGACAGACGGACAAAAAGTATGAAAGTGGGGTGTCTGAGGTTATACCTTTCTAATAAAAAAAGAATTTTTAAGATCGGATAGATAGAACTGATTTTGGAAGGGGGGTACGGACAGACGGACAGACAGACAGACGGACGGACGGACATCGACCGCATGTCAATACCTACTTTTTCATTTTTTTTAATTCTTCGAATTAAAAAAAAAAGAAAAGTAGGCTAAAAATACAGATAAACTAAAAAAAAAATGAATAAACAATTAGTATGTTTGCTTACTTCCTCGGCAAGAAAAATCAAACTCTTCAAATGCGTTAGAATTGAACAAAAACACTTATTTCCACACATATGCTACCATCAATAAACGACACGTGCTCTTGTTTATTTGTTGCTTTGTCACATCCGACTGTCTTTTTCTAGTCTCCAAGATGAGCTTTAATGCAGCCACATTCGCCTCGTAATAGAATGATGGCTTTGTCATTTTATCTGTTGTAAATCTGGTTTGTGTTCAAATGGATGACCGCTACGACGTCCCGCTAGAGCAACTTGAGAACTTATGGCGATGAGCCTTGTAGTTTTGAACCGAGGTCGAGGGATTACATTGTAATTTAAAAGTTGCTTCAAACTATGGCGTCCCACTAGAGCTACACGAGACCTTATGGCGACAATCCTCGTAGTTTTGAACCGAGGTCGAGATATTATATCGTCATTTAATAGTTGCTTCAAGCTATGGCGTCCCACTAGAGCTACACAAGAGCATGTGGCGACGATCCTCGCAGTTTTGAACAGAGGTCGAGATATTATATCGTCATTTAATAGTTGCTTCAAACTATGCGTCCCACTAGAGCTACATGAGAGCTTATGGCGACGAGCCTCGTAGTTTTGAACCGAGGTCGAGTGATATACATTGTCATTTAATAGTTGCTTCAAACTATGGCGTCCCACTAGAGCTACATGAGAGCTTATGGCGACGAGTCTCGTAGTTTTGAACCGAGGTCGAGTGATATACATTGTTATTTAATAGTTGCTTCAAACTATGGCGTCCCACTAGAGCTACATGAGAGCTTATGGCGACGAGCCTCGTAGTTTTGAACCGAGGTCGAGTGATATACATTGTCATTTAATAGTTGCTTCAAACTATGGCGTCCCACTAGAGCTACATGAGAGCTTATGGCGACGAGTCTCGTAGTTTTGAACCGAGGTCGAGTGATATACATTGTTATTTAATAGTTGCTTCAAACTATGGCGTCCCACTAGAGCTACATGAGAGCTTATGGCGACGAGCCTCGTAGTTTTGAACCGAGGTCGAGTGATATACATTGTCATTTAATAGTTGCTTCAAACCATGGCGTCCCACTAGAGCTACATGAGAGCTTATGGCGACGAGCCTCGTAGTTTTGAACCGAGGTCGAGTGATATACATTGTCATTTAATAGTTGCTTCAAACTCTGCGTCCCACTAGAGCTACATGAGAGCTTATGGCGACGAGCCTCGTAGTTTTGAACCGAGGTCGAGTGATATACATTGTCATTTAATAGTTGCTTCAAACTATATCGTCCCACTAGAGCTACACGAGAACTTATGGCGACGATCCTCGTAGTTTTGAACCGAGATCGAGATATTTTATCGTCATTTAATATCTGCTTCAAACTAAGGCGTCCCACTAGAGCTACATGTGAGCTTATGGCGACGATCCTCGTAGTTTTGAACCGAGGTCGAGTGATATACATTGTTATTTAATAGTTGCTTCAAACTATGGCGTCCCACTAGAGCTACATGAGAGCTTATGGCGACGATCCTCGTAGTTTTGAACCGAGGTCGAGTGATATACATTGTCATTTAATAGTTGCTTCAAACTATATCGTCCCACTAGAGCTACACGAGAACTTATGGCGACGATCCTCGTAGTTTTGAACCGAGATCGAGATATTTTATCGTCATTTAATATCTGCTTCAAACTAAGGCGTCCCACTAGAGCTACATGTGAGCTTATGGCGACGATCCTCGTAGTTTTGAACCGAGGTCGAGTGATATACATTGTTATTTAATAGTTGCTTCAAACTATGCGTCCCACTAGAGCTACATGAGAGCTTATGGCGACGAGCCTCGTAGTTTTGAACCGAGGTCGAGTGATATACATTGTCATTTAATAGTTGCTTCAAACTATGGCGTCCCACTAGAGCTACATGAGAGCTTATGGCGACGAGTCTCGTAGTTTTGAACCGAGGTCGAGTGATATACATTGTTATTTAATAGTTGCTTCAAACTATGGCGTCCCACTAGAGCTACATGAGAGCTTATGGCGACGAGCCTCGTAGTTTTGAACCGAGGTCGAGTGATATACATTGTCATTTAATAGTTGCTTCAAACTATGGCGTCCCACTAGAGCTACATGAGAGCTTATGGCGACGAGCCTCGTAGTTTTGAACCGAGGTCGAGTGATATACATTGTTATTTAATAGTTGCTTCAAACTATGGCGTCCCACTAGAGCTACATGAGAGCTTATGGCGACGAGCCTCGTAGTTTTGAACCGAGGTCGAGTGATATACATTGTCATTTAATAGTTGCTTCAAACCATGGCGTCCCACTAGAGCTACATGAGAGCTTATGGCGACGAGCCTCGTAGTTTTGAACCGAGGTCGAGTGATATACATTGTCATTTAATAGTTGCTTCAAACTCTGCGTCCCACTAGAGCTACATGAGAGCTTATGGCGACGAGCCTCGTAGTTTTGAACCGAGGTCGAGTGATATACATTGTCATTTAATAGTTGCTTCAAACTATATCGTCCCACTAGAGCTACACGAGAACTTATGGCGACGATCCTCGTAGTTTTGAACCGAGATCGAGATATTTTATCGTCATTTAATATCTGCTTCAAACTAAGGCGTCCCACTAGAGCTACATGTGAGCTTATGGCGACGATCCTCGTAGTTTTGAACCGAGGTCGAGTGATATACATTGTTATTTAATAGTTGCTTCAAACTATGGCGTCCCACTAGAGCTACATGAGAGCTTATGGCGACGATCCTCGTAGTTTTGAACCGAGGTCGAGTGATATACATTGTCATTTAATAGTTGCTTCAAACTATATCGTCCCACTAGAGCTACACGAGAACTTATGGCGACGATCCTCGTAGTTTTGAACCGAGATCGAGATATTTTATCGTCATTTAATATCTGCTTCAAACTAAGGCGTCCCACTAGAGCTACATGTGAGCTTATGGCGACGATCCTCGTAGTTTTGAACCGAGGTCGAGTGATATACATTGTCATTTAATAGTTGCTTCAAACTCTGCGTCCCACTAGAGCTACATGAGAGCTTATGGCGACGAGCCTCGTAGTTTTGAACCGAGGTCGAGTGATATACATTGTCATTTAATAGTTGCTTCAAACTATATCGTCCCACTAGAGCTACACGAGAACTTATGGCGACGATCCTCGTAGTTTTGAACCGAGATCGAGATATTTTATCGTCATTTAATATCTGCTTCAAACTAAGGCGTCCCACTAGAGCTACATGTGAGCTTATGGCGACGATCCTCGTAGTTTTGAACCGAGGTCGAGATATTATATCGTCATTTAATAGTTGCTTCAAGCTATGGCGTCCCACTAGAGCTGCACAAGAGCATGTGGCGACGATCCTCGCAGTTTTGAACAGAGGTCGAGATATTATATCGTCATTTAATAGTTGCTTCAAACTATGCGTCCCACTAGAGCTACATGAGAGCTTATGGCGACGAGCCTCGTAGTTTTGAACCGAGGTCGAGTGATATACATTGTCATTTAATAGTTGCTTCAAACTATGGCGTCCCACTAGAGCTACATGAGAGCTTATGGCGACGAGCCTCGTAGATTTGAACCGAGGTCGAGTGATATACATTGTCATTTAATAGTTGCTTCAAACTATGGCGTCCCACTAGAGCTACATGAGAGCTTATGGCGACGAGCCTCGTAGTTTTGAACCGAGGTCGAGTGATATATATCGTCATTTAATAGTTGCTTCAAACTCTGCGTCCCACTAGAGCTACATGAGAGCTTATTGGGACGAGCCTCCTAGTTTTGAACGGAGCTCGAGTGATTACATTGTCATTTAATAGTTGCTTCAAACTATGGCGTCCCACTAGAGCTACACGAGACCTTATGGCGACTATCCTCGTAGTTTTGAACCGAGATCGAGATATTTTATCGTCATTTAATCTCTGCTGCAAACTATGGCGTCCCAATAGAGCTACATGAGAGCTTATGGCGACGATCCTCGTAGTTTTGAACCGAGGTCGAGATATTATATCGTCATTTAATAGTTGCCTCTAGCTATGGCGTCCCACTAGAGCTACACAAGAGCATGTGGCGACGATCCTCGCAGTTTTGAACCGAGGTCGAGATATTATATCGTCATTTAATAGTTGCTTCAAACTTTGCGTCCCACTAGAGCTACATGAGAGGTTATGGCGACGAGCCAAGTAGTTTTCAACCAAGTAGAACGAACTTGAACTCATAAGAACGGTTGGCGAAATGGTACTATGAATTTCATCAGAATGTGCTGTTATCGGTGAATCGGAACCACGCGACTCCTTAAGGAGTCAGTGGCATCCAACGTGTTAAATGATACTTAACATTTTGCATTGGATGTTGTCCGCACAAGGCTAATCGCTCGCCACTTATTCTCCCCAAAGCTGTCACCAAGTGACCCAAAAATGGGCTTCACCAGCTTTTCATGGAATGCTCCTTCCAGCGTTTCTGTTAAGTTCAGTGGTGAAGAGCCTCGTAATTCTAATGTACTTTAAAATTGTATTTGGGGTCGAATTTTTTATCGCTTATTTACAAATAAAAATGCCAAAAAATTGATTTATATGTTAGGTCTTCTAAAATAGCATTTGTATAAAGTTTCAGGCCTTTCGAACTCAGCAAATATTGTAGATTTGGAGGTTCTAAGAGTTAAAACGAACATTGTAATATTTTCGCTGAGCAATTTGTGTCTCAACATCTGGTTTTAAAGTATAAATATGTTTTTTAAAAAAATAACTTACAAAAATGACCCCTGATAATAAGTTGAAACAAAAGAAATCACTTTTTTTATTGAACTTTTTATTAAGAAAAGTTGTTCTGAGGATAAACTATCCACATTCATACAAACATCAAGTATATACTCTTTGAAACATTCCATAGAAAATGTATCAAAACATCAACAATTTATCACATAATTTGAATCGCTAAATGTAAAGAAAAAGGGTTAAATTTCCTTAGATAGTTTCGCTCTATCCTTCTTTCCTTACCATTTTAGTAAAGGACAAGGCGTATATGGAAACCCTTCCTGTGATTTTTTTTTTTACAGTTATCGCCATATCTGCGAATTTCTTGCAAAGAAGGATTCCAATTTTTCAGTCACAGTAGTCTCTTTCAGTTTGCAGTCATGGTCGTAACAGGGGTCTTGTGGTCTCAGTCTCTGTCTGACTAGACTCAAAAGGTGGTCAACTAATTGTCGGTGGTCTCCCCGAAGTGGCGCCTAAGTGGCTCTTAGCTTCCGTGATAATATTTTTACAAACGGTTATTTATATGATAAATGTAGCTTACTTACATGTCTCTACAATCCCACACTCTCAGAAATAACACTTTCATTTTTGACGATTCATGAATCCTCAAGCCTCATTTCGTTAATTTTGAGGATTGTTTCGTCAAACTATCACTTGACTTGTGAGTAAATGCGAATCCTCACTTTTACGATCGTGATTTGACGATTCTGTATCTTGATTTTGAGGAAACTGAATCTCATTGTTGTACTCACATGCTCAAAAATGACGAAATATTTCTTTAGATTCGTCGACTTTCAAATCCTCATAAAAATGACGATTCAAATTTCCTCACTTTGAGGAAACGAAAACTCTTAGCATTTGCCAGTAACGGAATCGTTAAAATTAAGGAAAATTTCGTCGTTTTTGAGCATTGATTTTTTAGAGTGCACATTTTGAAATCAGTTCATTAAAAAAAAAAATCCAATAAATAATTTTACAACAAAATATTCAAACCAATTTCAAAAAGATGGATTGTAGAGTTCTGTAAGTCAGCTACATTTTCCTTATAAGAAAAACTAATACAAATATTCAATGCAGCCGGATAAATGAAGAGCTTAGTGGAAGAACGTGCTAAGTGACAAAAAGGTGAAAGCGATTTAATTCAGTTATTCAAGTTCGTAAAACAGGGAGACATGGAGGGCTTAGGTTTTACCTTAAATAACCGGACCAGAGGACATGGTCAGAAGTTGAATAAATCATGCTTTAGAAGGGAGGCAAGAAAACATTTTTATAATAGAGTCGTCAACGAGTGGAATTCTTTACCAGAATACGTTGTGTATTCGAAGCAAGTGGAAGATTTTAAGAGGAATCTCGATAGCTATTGGAAACTGGTAAGGAATTAGATATATTTTGGACCAACCTTGCTGGGCCTCTGGCCTGTTGTTGGTCGACAATTTTTGTATTTGTATTTGAGAAAAGCAACTTTAAAGTTTTTCGCTTGCACTCAGATCTGGTGAAAAGTGAACTTGTAAAACATAAAAATGTACTAAACATAAAGTTTATAAAAAGGGAAAACTTGTTACTGTTAAAGAAGTTAGTAATATGGTCATTGATAAAAAAAAATATATAACTTTTTTCAAAAATGTCACTTAGCACGTTCTTCCATTAAGCTCTTATTGGCTAAGCTCTAATTGGATTACCACAGAAGCACTTAAGTTTGGAGACCCGCGGTCATTTGGGCTCATTCGCCGTTAACATTTTTGTGAAAGAGAAGCGTAGGGTACACTCTTAAAACGAACGAGCGATTTTAACTCAGTCTGATTGATTTTCACTCCTCCAGTCTGGAAAATGCACTTCACCTTTTGGAGTGGATCCTTTGTGTGTTAAACCTCCGACAGGATCACTCCAAACGAGTGATTTTAACTCAGTCTGAGATAATATTCACTCCTTTCTAGTGTCGAAAATGCACTTCTCCAACTGGAGTGGAATTCACTCTTTTGTTTTAAGGTGTAGACTAACCAGTGAATGAACGTTTAAGGCGCTGCGTTCACCAGTGAATAAACACCAAGATATAAGGACAAGGACAATCAACCCTCTGTCAGATAGCTTCCTACTAGAAGGGAGGAAGTCAGTGTTGCCAATCCATCTAGTGGAATGATTTTCAATCCATATTTTTAAAAATTATATTTACCAAATGTTCATTCACTGAGGCCTGTTCACTCACTAGTCAGTCAACCCTATACGGGAAATTTTCCATTCAAATTGATCACTTTTTGCATTTATCTATCTCCATATCTGCGAGTCTCTTGCAAAGAGCGGTTCCAATTTTTCAGTCACAGTAGTCTCTTTCAGTTTGCAGTCATGGTCTGAACAGGGGTCTTGTGGTCCCAGTCTCTGTCTGACCAGACTCAAATGGTGGTCTACAAGTTGCCGATGGTCTCCTGAAGTATGGTCTAAGTGGTCCTTAGCTTTCAGGAGGCAGGTCTCTGCGTCCTTGAGTCGTCCCATTTGGAAGAAGGCTGCGCAGAGGTTGTGAAGGGCTGGCACGTTAGCTGGGTCGTGTTTTAGGACGAGTTCGTAGCACTGGAAAATCAAGTTTAAATTTTAAACTGAAATACTATATATAATTTTTTTTAAAAAAATTAAACAACTAATAATAGTAGAATTTTGATTTTTAGCCGCTATAAAGCAGGGGTCGAGGAAGAGACTACTGTGAAGACTGGTGAAAACGCATCAAAACCCAAGATTGGGATAAGAACAACTTTTAGCTTTCTCTTATAATCTTGGAACCACTACCAGACAATATTTATACAAGTGATAGTCACTAAACTAATTTTTCGATAATAATTCAATGATAATTAGAGTAACAAGAAAGAAAGCTATTTTAGTCCTTTTATTCAGCCCTGGGATTTTTTGTTTCTGAAAATCGTTCTGAAAGCAGCAATTTCACTCGTATACAATGGCACGAAAGTTCGGGGGAATTGTCCTTATGATACGGAAATTCACGGAAATAAATAAATGACATGAAAAATAGTTAAAAATCCGATATTGAAAGGTTAATTTAGAAGAGTTGTTAGGTCTGCCCAAGTTTCAGTTAAATTGCAAAACAACGTTTTCGACAAAAAAAAAATAAAGTTTTTATTTTCAATTAACTAACAAACCTTGATTTTACTTCTAGTTTCAGCAAAACTCGGCGACAGAGCTAATTTAACTTATCCGGCGTGGTTACAAGGCTTTTTTGTGGTTCCAGTCCACGCTACTAGCGTTAACTGGCACTTAATCTGTTAATCCTTTTAATAGATCCGATGTAAATAAAGTTACCACCACCTTACGATGGTAAACTAATAATTCAAGTTTTTTTAATTGATTTTGTAGACTTTTATTGACTTAGAATATTTTACGGGGTTTCGGCATCAATTGAAGATAGAAAATGGTAGCCTCTATTCAAAAGAAAGGAGCAGCGAATAAATGTTAATAAGATAGTTGATAATGCATAAGAATAACTCTCAAATATATATTGTTGCTATTTAATAAAATAATAATTTGGTTTTTGAATAAATTACTATTTACTAAGCTATTATAAAGGTTTCCCGATTCATTGCTAAGAGTTGTATTACCACATAACTTGCGAAAAAAGATTTGAGCAATAAATTCTATTTAGCTCTAAGTCAATTAAATAGATGAATTTTTTATGTTTTTTTTATTCGATGCGAATTAGCATTTTATAGCGTTTTTAAGAATAAAAATCTTAGTATTTCATATAAGGAGTTCAAGAGTGAAAATGTGATGGCATTAAAAAAAAGTTTATGGCGAAAAGTTACTTGATGGTTCTTTGAATTTCAAACCTAAGGGTAAGAACATAGTAAATCGAATTTTCATATTACAGCAGAGTCTACTCCAATCACAAATAGTAATGGCGAAACAGAAATGCCCAGTGAAGGCAAACGTCAGCGGAGGTGTTCACGGTGCACATATTAGCTTAAAAGCCTATCGTCGCTCCTATTTATGATTGGAGCCAACTTTCGGAGCAGTAATTTGTCAAAAGTCAATCGTGACAGACTCTCCAAGTACCATGCCTAGGAAATCTTGGTCTGAGAGTGTAAGTACATCTAAAAGGTTAAGTGTCAGCTTTTTTCTAGCATTCAGAACAAGAATACAACAGGTCGTACTAATTAATCTCATAAATTTTTACTTCAAAACATAAACTACTAAGATCGACATAGACCGCGGCATAGAGCAAACAAAAACCGCTAATATCGAACGGCAGCACGTTCAGTACACTAATATGTTTGGCCCAACTTTACTATGAATCTTTACCCAACTATATACCCAATCCAAATTTGTACTCATAATAAAAATTAACCGAACTACTTTGTAATCAACTCAATACCACTTTCCGACAGAGCTGTCACGATCGTACCAGTATAAAAGAGAATGTTCAATCTCTTCAAAAGTATCGATACCGAAGCAGTTGACTTGTATAGTTCGTTGTTTGTATAAAACTGACTGTTTTTATGGAGTTGCTGGCATTGATGCTGTTGAACACATTTTTTTTCCGATAAAACTCCAAATTTAGTATCTAATTTTAAATCAGCGCCATCGGAACTCCGCTTTTAATGAGATACTATAAAAATTATTTCTGTTTAGAATCATACTCAGTTTTTTAGGTGAACTCATGAGTCACTCTGTATCAACGTCTCTTTATACACAAATTGTTACGAAACATCAAAGTTTTGACACTCATACTACTTTTAAGGGGTCTTAAGAGTTTAAAAATGTGCGAAGAATATACTATAAATCATAGTTTCCAATTTCATGTAATGTTTTAACTACTTAATATATAAGTATAATTTTTTGTGTAATTCTATAAGATTTATTTATTACAAAACAAATTTTAGAATTTATGAAATTTAAGACAGAACTAAAATAAAGGATAACAAACATAAAACTATTTACAAAATTTGAAAACATTTATTTAAAAAATTACATGAAATCGCAAACTATGCTTTTTAGTACATTCTTTGCACATTTTTAAGACTCCTAAGACCCCCTTAAAGAAACAAGTCCCACCCACCTCCATGGCTGCCGTGTAGTTGCGAAGCTGCGCGAAGTGTATGTTGCCCAGCAACAGCATCCCTTTGGTGTGGCCGGGATTCAGCTTCTGCAAGTACGGCAGGGCTTCGAGAGCTCGACCCCCTTCATACAATACCAGACCAAGGTTGAAGAGAGCCGATTCGAAGTCGCTGCGGACCTGTACAAATAAATGGGCAGAAGTCCGTTAAAAAAGTGATTGAAAAATCTTAGTACGCTAGAATTTCAATTACCCTAACCATTGCTGATTATCCGAATTTCAGGAAATATTGAATCGGTGAGTGCAGAAACCACTTCAGTCAAAAAAATCCGAAAACTCGTTTTCAATGAAAATAAGCGTAGAAAGGCAAGATGCGTGTTGGGTGCAAAAACTATGTTAGTCTGTTGAGTAGTTCCGTAAATACAGGACGTTTGTTTCGAGTGTTGAGTGCAGAAATAGAGGAGGAGTTATTACGTTTTTTCTCCCTCCTGAAAAATTTGAAATTTGTGACTGACGTTGTTTCTGCACTCACCGTTCAATTCCAGCAGTCCTATCTGTCACGTTGCCAAGTAATTTGTTTTTGCTTATGACATCCAACATAGTAGACGAACAGTAACAGATAGACCAGGTATAAAAGTTTAAAATTAGCATATAAACATTTGTACTAACTGTACTTGTTTTTTTTATTACGTATCATATGTCAGATAAAAGGCAATTGATTGGTTATACCTTTTATTCCGATTAACTCCAATTATCCGAATGTGGTTAGGTCCCAATTACTTCAGATATAATTTGAGTTCTACTGTAGTACACATCGTACGACGTTCATCCAATTTCATTCCGATTCGGCGATATCGAGAAAGTTGCGTGTGGAACTAGTTTAAGCTTCAGTATTGCAGTTCTTTTTTCTTATACTCATCATTTGTTTTTGAGAATAAACATAACTGAAATTATCAGAGCTGCCAACTATAACCGAATTGATTTGATTCAGCAAATTCCTGATTTTCATCAATCTTCTGAATTCTTGTGTCATACCAATTTCCGGAGTTTTTGACTCTTATAATGGTGATTGTTCTATTTTTAATATTTTTGAACATCTAATAAAGAGTATGATAGTAGAAAGGATATAACTGATAGAGGATATCTTGGATTGTAAACCCACCTTGAGGGCTTGTCGGAAATACTGTTCGGCCCTCTGCGTGTCGCCGTCCTGAGTGGACAGGATGCCCAAGTTGAAGTACGTCCTCTCCGGCATCGAACCCTTCTCCAGCAACACCTGCAACCTGCATTGCACACAAAAAAATACAATATACAGGGTGGTTATTAATTAACGTGAGGTGTTCAGAGCCCTCTAGCGAGTAAAGAATTGTACGAAACCTAACCAATATTGATGAGCATGCATAGTAGACCATGGGATTTTGATTTCCTAAAAAAAAAAAGTTGCACCATAAAAAAAGAAACTAATCTCTTGACCATTGTTCGAAATTACGAGGCGCAATTGGCCATAATTGCTATGCTTTTGTTTAGAACCTTGGTCAAGAGACGATACATTTACTAATCAAGGAGGAAAAAGAATGGAATCATAAAAAAAAGAAACCCGTCTCTTGATCAGGGTTCTAAATTACGAGGCGTAATTGGCCGTAATTGGCTACGCCTCGCAACTTAGAGCCCTGGTCAAGAGACGAGTTTCTTTTTTATGGTGCAGCTTTTTTATTATTTTTTTTAAAAAATTAAAATCCCATGGTCGCTCATCAAATTTGGCTAAGTTTCGTCCAATACTTTACTCGCTAGAGAGCTCTGAACACTTCACGTTAATTAATAACCACTGCGTAAATCCAATTATTAGAATTCTAAGAATCTTAAACGGTACTGATTTTCCGATTTTTAGAAAAAAAAAATTTCCCCCAACGCATCTGTTATTGTTCGAATTTGTTGAATGTCATGCCTAGAGTTTATTGAAACCGACCAAAAAAATAAATACTAGGCATGACATCCAACGAAGACGAACAGCAACAAATAGGGAGTGTGCAATAATTTATATGTCGCATATAAACTTTTGTGACTGCCATGTAACTTTATGTAAGTTTATCTTTTTAATGAAAAGTGCAGTCAACTATATATCAATCACCGTCAATATCTATCATTCACCGTGGCTTCTGAAAGAAACCCTACAATAAAATCTTAAACTTTGAAAGGTCACCTTATGGTTAAAGTTGAAAACTAGAACTTCATGACCTCACAGCTTGTATATCCAAAATACTCCTATTGTTTCTGATTATCCGAATGTGGTTAGGTCCCCATTGCTTAGGATAATTGGAAATGTTTTGTTTAAGTACACATATTATTTGTAAGAATATATTTTAATAAACAGGGTGTGTTAAAATGAACTGGACTTATCTATTCATACGTACACTCTTAAAACAAAAGAGTGAAATAGGCTCCTGTAGGATAAGTGCATTTTCGACACTGGAAATTAGCGAATATTAACTCAGACTGAGTTAAAACCACTCGTTTGGAGTGATCCTGTCGTAGGTTTAACATACAAAGGGATCCACTCTTGTAGGGGAAGTGCATTTTCAACACTGGAGAAGTGAAAATTAACTCAGACTGAGTTAAAATCGCTCGTTTGTTTTAAGAGTGTAGCTGTAGTTTGGTTACCAATACAAATATATTCATCTAAAAATGACTTTCTTATTGTCCTATTCATTATGACTAACCCTGTATTGACATTGTAAATGTTCTCACCTTTCATGAGCTAGGCGTCTCAGACTAGAATCCCCAGCTTCTTGAGTCAAAATGGCGTAGTTGAGCAAAGATTTCTGAAACAAATATTTTGTTTTAAGTATATCGAATTATCGTTTTGTTACATGGCATACATTATTTGAAGGATGCAGTTGCATAATTCACATTTTCCAAAGAATGACTAAGATACCGCTATTAAGGGGTGGTCTGTAGCTTGAATGAATAATCCAAATGCAACAAACATCGAGACACTTACAAATCAAGAAGGGGGGAAAAGAATGGAATCATAAAAAATAAACTCTTCTCTTGACCAAGGTTCTAAATTACGAGGGGTAATTGACTGTGTTGGCTGTAATTGGCCACAATTGGATGCGCCTGGTAATTTAGAACCCTGGTCAAGAGACGAGTTTATTTTTTTTTACAAATTAAAATATTACTTTTTTTATGATTCCATTCTTTTCCCCCCTTCTTGATTAGTAAGTGTTTCGATGATTGTTGCATTTGGATTATTCAATTTAGCTACAGACCACTCCAAATAACGAGCGTTATTTTATAGCCATCCTGTACTTTGGAAAATGTGAGTTTTTAAACTAAATCCATAATTTCAAATGTTAGAATGAAAAATAATCTTTTGCTATACTCAAGATTTACGACTGACCATTTAGTAAAGTTAATGTATGAAGAGTACACGGGAATAACCGATTGATTTATTAGGCGGACGCCCGCAATTGTCTGCTTGGCGGCAGAAAACCGGTTTCTCTCTTTCTTCTTTGCTAGGTCCAAGCGTTGAGATCGCCAATTGCCTGAATCTTGGTAGCTAGGAACTACAGAGATAGTAGCGGAAGTATTAACGTGGCATATCACGTGACATGCAGCACTGACTTTATTGGGGCTCTTCTGGGAGCTCCTTGCTCGTCCCGTCGTTAGCATTGGAGGTCACGTGATCTGCCACTCCATTACTTTAACTATGATATCTATGGTTGGAACTGGTTTCCTTACACAAGTTTAGGCGATTACTCGCTATCATCGCCAAAGTGGCCTGCTAAGGAAACTTCTCTGCAAAATCAATCGGTTTCCCCCCTGTACTCTTCATATATTATAGTTATTTTAGTAAACGCTGTGATGGTTTACCTCATGTTGGGGATCAACTTGCAGTGCCTGATCAAAACTCGCCAGTGCTTGATGAGATTTCCCTTGTTCTAACAGCAAAACTCCCATCTAAATAAATTTAAAATAAGATAAATTATTCAAAAGTTATAGTTCTGTTAAGAGCAATAGCCTGGTTATTACCATGCACCGAATTCACTATATTTTTCAAATCACAAAATATTTTCAAAATTAAAAAAAAATTCAACCAAGAATAACAATACTATAATAACAAAACTAAACAAATTTAATAAATTTTTATTAATCTCCCCCTCTCTCTCTCAGTTATTGTTTTAAATTATGAGATATCACCCATTTAATATGGATAGTATTTATTTATTAACTTTTCAAACAATATATTTCTATCCCATTCACATTTTTGAATATGAAAGGACTTACGTTATAAAAAATATCCACATTTTTATGGTCATGCTTCAGAGCTTCTTTGTACATGTCATGGGCTTCTGCTGATCTGAAATATAGATATAAAAAGCTAACTTGGTTTGGTAAAAGTAGGTAAGTTAACAGCAAATAAAGATGAATTAAATTATTTGTATAGAGTACATAATTTTCTGAAATTGTTTTAAAGTTTTTAAAAACCTGATAAACTAAAAATTTGATTCATGTCTTTTAAACTGTATGAGCCACTTAAATTCTTTCATGATATGATGGTTTCAATTTCTGAGTTGTTATAATCAAAACGCTATTCTTTACTAATGTTATGAGATCCAAAATACGTGTTGAGTCTAGGACTAATTAAGGAAACTGGGGAGCACACTTGCTCGCTACCGCTCGCCAACCCCCGGAGACTTTTCCGGGCACGCGCAGTTCATGGATCCCTTCGCAGCTCGCTTCGCTCGCTCACCGTACATTGAAATATTTTAGTATAGCCATTAGTATCCTTTTAAAAATAAAATAAGGCTAATTTAAAGGAGAATATCTGGCATTTTTTCTCCAACTATATAACCCCACCAAATCAGTATTATGACAACACTTAGCGACAAAAATCGTGCAGAATAGCAATATATCTTATTTTAAGTGAAATTCGCCAAATATTACAACCCTGCTATTTCTTAAAATACAGCAAACCTGAATTAACGTGCCTTGATGTTTATCTTTTATTTTTTGGTTAAACTTTAAACGGCAACCGCGCTTTCGCGTTACATTTTTAATTTATAAATGTAAAAATCCATTTAAATCTTAACTGCACTTATTTTAATCCTAATATATTTTCTAATTTCTTATTAATTATATGCGTAATGATTGTAAATAATTAGTTTCACATTTTAAATCAATTATTCGGCATTTTCATGTCCTGTGTTTTTATTAAATCTGTAATGTTAGAGAATTCTCCCTGGGACGTTTAAGTTCATTAATAAAATATAGGTTCAAACGCATTCGTTGGCGAATTCTTCTACACTGCGATCCAAAAGTTTAGACAAAGACGTTTTTTAGCTGTAAAATTTAGAATTGGGATAGTAGAATTTCAAAACATTCCTATATATATTAAAAAAGCATTTTGAAATGCTATAATTGAAACATAATAGCATAATTTGCTATAGCAAAATTTCTTTTCATAAAATAAAATTTTGTATGGTCCCAAAAGTTTAGACACAAATACGAGATTATGCTAATTTAAAGTACATATTGACCTAATTTTGCATTTTTATCGATGAATCACATATTTTTTATATGATAAATTAAAGAAGAACGGTATCCGGTGAACTAAACAAATTTAACAACGATATTAGTACAATATTACACCAAAAAGACAATATAGTCACTTTAAATCTTTATTCAAATCATTGTTGCTTCAAATTTACAATTTAACATATCTAAATACGAACCGATTGAATACCAGCCCATCACCTTAAAGTTTTGTCACGAATTCGTAGACTTATAGACGTTCATTGATCGATTTTCTTGATGAAAAGTGCAGTATTTCCCATATAAAATCACAAAATAGCAACATATTATTCTTTTTTGCACTTTAGTACAATGCAGAGATAGTTACCTCTTCAAAAACGCCCAAAAAATTCGGTTATTTCAAAGTAAATTCACTCGACACCATTACAAACTACCACCTTGATGATAGAGTTTTTGAGGGGAAAAACCGGTGTTTTCAAAGCATATTTTTCAATATTCGATTAAACTGAACGCGTTTAAATAGCACTAAAGAGACCGGTTAAATTGTAACCGGTTCAAAGAAACCGGTTTTTCTCAAGAAACTTCAAATTTTAGTATGAAGAAGAAACTTTCGTAATTGTGTGGAGTGAACTTGCGTTAAAATTTCCTACTTTTTTTGTCGTTTTTGAAGAGGTGACTATCACTGCATTGTACTAAAGTGCAAAATAGAATGATGTGTCGCTATTTTGTGATTTTATATGGGAAAGATTGCACTTTTCATCAAGAAAATTGGTCAATGCATGCCTCTAAATCCACGAATTCGTTTTAAAACTTAAAGGTGATGGACTGGTATTCATTCGGTTCGTATGTAGAGATGTTAAATTGTACATTTAAAGCAAATAGGATTTGAATAAAGATTTAATATGGCTTAATTGTCTGTTTGGTGTAAAATTGAACCAATATCGTTATAAAATCTGGTTAGTTCACCGGATATCGTTTTTTTTTTAATTTATCACATAAAAAATATATTTTTTAACAATAAAAATGCAAAATTAGGCAATTATGTACTTTAAATTAGCATAATCTCGTATTTGTGTCTAAACTTTTGGGACCATACAAAATTTTATTTTATGAAACAAAAAATTGTTATAGCAAATCAAGCAATTATGTTTCAATAATAGCATTTCAAAATACGTATTTAATATATATAGGGATGTTTTGAAATTCTAATATCACAAATCTGAATTTTACAGCTAAAAAACGTCATTGTCTAAACTTTTGGATCGCAGTGTAGTAGAATTTACCATTTACCAAAAGTCGGCAATGAACTCGCCGAACTCTGTATCGCAGTTTGCTTTCGGAGATTAGGAGTTTTTTTAAAAAAAATTAGGAGTTTTTTCACATCCCTCATATATTCAAAAAAGTATTTATAAAATACACAATTTAAAAATACAATAAAATGGTTCATACCTATTTAATTTCATCAATACGTTTCCCCTTTGAATGTAAGCATCAATGTAGTCTGTTTTCATAATGATTGCTTCTTTATACAGCTGCAATAAACAATGAACTATGTATTTTAATTAATTAATAGGGTAACAAGTACAGTGATTGGCCCCCATAACCCAGTGATTGGCACTTATAGCACAGTGATTGGCACTTATAACACAGTGATTGGCCCTCCGTTGACATTCAGACATATTTCTTTAGCGGCCATATTGCTTTTCCGATTGTTGGTGCACTGCTGCCAACGTGACAAACGCTAATAGCGGGAATTTAAAAAACCTTTGTCACGCCTATTTTGGGCTTTAACATCTTATTATTTTCAATAATGAATGAGGGGGCCAATCACCGTGAGGGTGCCAATCACTGTATTCGTTACCTTACAAGCAGTAAATTATTTAGTTTTTTAAACAATCATATCAAAAAGTGTCACTGTAAAACTAACATTCTTCAAAGTTTTATTAAGAAATAGGGCCCAGTCCGTTTATTGGTGATTTCGTCCAATTGAATTAATAACAGTCAAAAGTCGCCAAAGAAAGTGCTGGACCTTATTTCTTAGCTATACCTTAGAGAATGCGTGAGTTTTGCAACTGCACTCCTCATTTGGTATTATTGCTTACACTATGAAGATAAAAGAGGAATCCCCTTTTATGACAATGGTTCAATGTTAAAAAAAATGACATTGAAAACATGACATGCTTCAATAACTTTATTACATATAAACTTGAAAAATGTCTTTAATTGAAACGAAAGAATTATTTAAGAACTATTCTAAGAATCAATAATTTTATGAGGAGTTGGCGTTACCAAAAAATGGGATTTCCAAGGAGCTCTTTTGCTTAATGTTAAGAATGTGTCCATATAAATACCGTTAAAGAAAGGCATGCCCTTCTTAGAAAAGTAGCACCTTATGCTTTGCTAACTCTATAAGAAAACGTCTATTTTTCTGGGTACATTCGTACATTGCGACGTATAGCCATGGAAAGCTATTTTTCTGAGAAATGAGTAATTTTTTAGTTTAGAGACTGCTTCTCAACATTTTTTCCACGAACTGAAATTCTTTGAAGTTGGGGATGAGTTATTAAATAGGTATTTTTAGAAAAGGGGAAGCCTGAGGTGAATTTACTTTTCCAAGCAGGGCCCGACAAGACCACAGACAGAATAGATTTTGGCGAATCCTTATAAAAACTTTTGCACACTTTTCTCTTAATGATAGTACTAAGTTAGCTGTTGTATAATATTTCTTCTATCATTTTTTTTTCATTCTATTGTTCAGGCCAATTGCTTTAAGTCAACACTTTTAAAACAAATGAGCGATTTGAAATCAGTCTGAGTTAGTTTTCTTTTTTACAGCGTCGAAAATGCACTTCCCCTTTAGGAGTGGATCCTTTGTATGTTAAACCTGAGACAGAATCACTCTAAACTAGTGATTTTAACTCAGTCTGAGTTAATATTCATTCCTTTCCAGTGTCGAGAAAGCACTTCTCTTATAGGAGGGGATTTCACTCTTGTTTTGAGAGTGAATATCTAGATCAAAACCAAGCTTAGAACTAAGTTGGGCGTAAGTAGTAGTAATAGGGTTAGTATTTGATACTCCCTGATACTTCAAGTATCTTTAATTCTTATCTCACCTCTTGGGCTTCTTCTAAACGGGATTCGTTTCGTGAGAGGAGACTCCCGAGATTGAGGAAGAGGTCCAGATGTCTCGGGGCGATGTGGGCACGGTAGTTCTTGGCCCCTGGCTGCACCTTCGGTAGCAACTCTTTAGCCTGAAGAATATACAAAATAATTCATTTAATGCATAGATAGACAAGTTAATAATTTCGGTTTGATAAGTTCTAGACTTCTGTGAAAAGCTTAAGTAAAGCCAATTACGTCTCGTAATTTAGAACCCTAGTCAAGTGACAAGGTCGACATCTAAACGGGCACCCCCAACGGAACTTCGAGATTATTATTTTATTTTTAGTTTGAATTCTAGTCGCACTAGAGCTACACGAGGGCTATTGGCGACGGGCATAGTGCTTGATAACCCCAGTTAAGTGACGAGCCGACACATGAGTAGGCACCCAACACAACCATTAAAGGTGACATCATACGCAGCGTTAGGACTTTGAAGGACATTTAACGTACACTCCCTTACACGGGGTATTATTCGTCTTACATTTTTTGCTGCACGGGCCGTTTATAGGTCGTCACTTATTTTGGCGATGCCCGGACCTGGACCTCTCGCATGCTAGGCGAGTGCCTAACCGACTGGGATCCCCAGTCCCCGAGCCGACACCTGAATAGGCACCCAACGCAATCGTCAAAGGAGACATCGTCCGAAGCGTTAGGATTTTGGAGCATATTTAACGTGCACTCCCTTACACGGGGTATTATTCGTCGGACATTGTTGGCTGCGCGGCCCGTTTATAGGTCGGCAGCTGTTTTGGCGATGCCCGGACCCGAACCTGGGACCTTCCGCATGCTAAGCGAGTGCTTAACCGACTGGGCGCCCCAGCCCCCCAATTTTTTAATGTGTTTTTTTCACGTTTTTATACATCAAATAATTGTAACTAAGCTGAGCTTTGATTTACGAATTATTTCTAAATAGAACCGTTAAAAATGATTTAAAAAAAAACAGTAACGAGTAAATACTATAGTAAAGTAAATAAAAATTGAGTATAGTAAATAAAAATCTATCCTAATTGCTGTCCGGACGAGCCTAAAACATAGCTTACCAGTCTAAAAGCATTTTCGGCTTTTTCGGTCATCCCCATCGAATTATACGTCCTTCCTATGTTTAGGTGACTTCCTAAATCATCTGGTTGTATTCTACAAGAAAAATTAGTTAAATTACAATTAGTTATTTTCAATTTGGAACTCTAATGCTTTTTCTTCAATCTTCATAGGATTTTATTTTTAGATAATTAATATAAACATTTTTACAAAACTACTTTATTAATTCTAACAATCTTCCAGTATTTTTAAAATTTCGTAACAAAAACTATAATATTTATAACTGCTTAATATCAGTTTTAAAATTTAGACAATACATATTAAGCTTCGATGATATTAACAGTTAGTTTACTTCCTCGTGTCTCCTTTTATGTATTTTAGTGTTTGTATTTCATTTGTTTGTTTTTTATAAGTATCCTTGCAATAGATTTATGTTAATATTATGTATCATTTTTATTGTACTAACCATTGCCGACCATTGTAAAAGGGTTTAGGCCCATTGCAATAAATTTATTATCTATCTATCTAATATAAACATTTTTACATTCTATGTGTTAGTTCAATGGGAAAATATTTCTCAAATCTAAATTACACCTGCTGTATTGAATTTTTTCGAACTTTTTTTTTATGATAAATGAAGCTGACTCACAGGGTTTTATAATTCCACTTTATGAAGTATTTTTAACTTTCAAACAAATATTTTGCAACAAAATATTCGAAATAATTTTTTTAAAAAATGGAATTATTGAGCCCTGTAATAGAGCTACATTTATCGAATAAAAAAAGCGATAAAATATATATACAGCCGGAATTACATTAAAACATTGAAAAGACTTTGGTTTGGAAACCCGACTATCAATCTCATTCCCCCTCAATTCAAAAATAATTAAATATTTTTTAATTGAAAACATCTTGTGGCAAAATAACCCTATAAATAAGAAAAACTATGCATTTGTAACATATTAAAATATCTAAATAAATTTTTTTGACTAAGTCTAAATCATTCAAATATTTCAAAACTTTCAAATATTAAAACGAAGATTTTGTTCCATTACTAACCCAAAGTTTTCAAAACGCATGAATCAATTTTACAGTTATATCGATTGAGTCACAACCCCCGATTAAGAAAAGCACACCTGTTAGGAGATTTCACTGACTATATTTGCATTGTTAAGTACCCGTGCTACATGATTCGTAATTAGCACAAGAGATATTATCGCTTCGCCCATCAGCACGTATTCAAGGTTAAGCAGGTGTTCTAATTTATACAGAGGATTTTATTCTGAAATCCGAATAATTCGGTGAAAATCTCACAAGTTAAGGCATATAAAGAAAATGCATTGATGTACGTTTTAGTAGCGTACAGTTACTTTTCGTAATGAACAATTGACTGATTTCGTCAGCCCAACACCTCCTTTAACTCTTTCAGTACTGAAACGCCACAAAACGCCCCCAAAACTTACTAAGGATTCGATAATGTTATTATATCTATTAAATATTACGAGGAAGCAAAAATCCTTCGTAGCGAAAGGGTTAAACAATGCCTCTGCACGGTTTCCCATTTTATAGCGAGGGTAAGCCACTCTGGCCAATTACTTATCTAAACATTTTGTTGAATTATGTTCTATCAAGCTTTTGTAATTGGTTCAATTGGACTACTTTAAACGTCATTTTGTGTGTGCAGATGCCTTCTCTAAATAAGGTGTCCGTCAGTTACACAGAACTTAATAAATTAATGCATTAAATTAGAAATCGAACTTCTGCGACTGCACCTATGCATTTCTTCACCAAGTATGAGAATTGCCATACCATCAAAATAAATAATTAAAAAGGAAAATAGCATCCAGTAATTTAATCATCAATTGAAAAAGTTTAGAAATAGAGTCGCCATCCGTAGAATATCTTGTGGAATTAATTTATTTTATTTTTGTTGGTTTTGTCAAATGCCTGTAGATGGCAGCACCACAATTATAGTTTTCTTTAAGTTTGTAGATGGCAGCATTAAATAAGTGTATTAGTTTTCTATATTAATAGTAGGTGGCAGCACCACATTAATGAAAGTCACTGACTCAACGATTGCATTTTACATTTGACTGAGTTACTAGTATGCATTGTGTAAAACTGCTGTTGACTGCCTAAAATTATTTGTTTTAAATTATTAAAAATTGTAAAGACAACTTACATTAATTATAAAGAGATGGTTTTAATAAAGACATAACATTACATTAATTATAAATTATTAGATTAATTATAAAGAGATAGTTTTGATAATGCAAAATAATAACAAAAAAACCTCTCTAATACCTTTGCAAAAAATTTCTCCAAAAAATTAAAGATAATTGCTAACAAAACAGCTTAACATAAAAAATACCAATTTATTTAAAACTTATTTAAATACTTACTCTGCTGCTTTTAAAAATAGCTGTAAGGCTTCTTGGATTTTTCCTTTGGATTCCATCACGTGACCTAAATTATTATATAGTTTTGCGTTTGAAGTTGTAACTCGTAGACCGGATTTAAATATCGTCTCTTCGTCGAGCCTGTGAACAAACATATTCCACAATTTTATTTTTGTATGATGAGGGATTAAATACGCCCAATTTTTAATATGCTTTAATTGAATCCTTTACATAATTACTTTATAATAAATACATGTAATTAAAATATGTTCAACAACAACGTGCAAAAAAGTTCAATTTTTTATATCATATTCATTCATAAATCGTTGCGAAAATGACACCTAACGTGCTTTCTTCACAGAGAGTGCCAAAAGTGGGACTTTCGGCACTAGTGCGGTAAAGTAAATAAGAGTATCTGATTGGTAGAAACACAAAATAATGTCATGAATATTTCCATGGGAACTACATGGTCATGAAATTCACTTATTTCTATTGGTTCATATCCTTTGCATTTTCTAATATCTCCATGGAAACTACAAGTATTAAAAAAAATTATTAGAGGAAATAAAATAAGACAAAAGGGAGAACACAAATTTCACGCTTTTGCACGTTATTATAAAACAAGCACGTGCCCACGTATTGTAAACAAGCACGTGCCAAATAATACTTTATTAAGCTCTTGTCATTATTTCACTCGACCTACGGTCTCGTAAAATAAAAACCACTCGCTTAATAAAGCTTTATTTTCGGCACTAGTTGCTTAAATAACTATTAAACTCTTATTATTTAATGTTGAATGATTTTATTTATTACACTTACCAATCAAAATTTCTATTCACGGTCTTAGTAATATAAAGGCACAGAAGTATCACAATACACACATTTAATTTGTGTTTTTGTTTCCTGAAAGTAAAGAATAGAAAATTCAAACAACAAAAGCAGATTTTCATGCTTACAGAGCATTGTCCACAGTTTAGCATTTTGTGCTACATTTCACTGCGGAATATCTGCGGATCTGTAAATATTTATACGGTTGATTTCTTTCATACGGATGAAGTATTGCATTAACCCATTAACGATGACTTTGTTATACCATTAACACTTTTATTTAAGAATAAAAACGTTAATTAAAAGTACATTTAATTCGTTTTTCATGAAATTTCGCGTTTGTCAGAAAAATCATTGCGGGCTATGTTTTTTTTTTATTTGTATCATGTATTTATTTAAACTTAAGCAGAAAGCTCATTTGCCAACCATTTGCCAACTGTCGTTAAAGGGTCTAAGAATTTTAAATTATTGTAAAATTTAGCTGTCTGTATTCGAAAATTTTAATTTTAATGAAGTCGTTCTTTCTACATTACGAGTTATTATAGTAGAAAACATAAAAAAGGAACGTTTGTAAATATTTCATAGTTTAAAGTTTATTTCCTTTCTTGCAAGAACTATTATAATCCTAAAAAAATGGATTGAGACTTTTTTTCAAATCATTTTAATAATGCACATAAATTAAAATACCATCAAAGGATAACATAATTTACAAAAAGAATAACATAAATTATAAATAAAATTAACTATTTCTTACATTTAAAAAATTGCGAATACTTCTGAGATGACTATACGCAAAAAATCGCTCAATTTCAAGGGGCACAAGTCAACTGCACTGCTCATAAAGTGGACAAAAATCTTCCAGTTCCTTTTACAATACTGCTATTCTACAATTCAATTTTCAGAATTTCTTGTTACAAAAATATTTACAAGATTTTTTATAAATTAAAAGTAATTGTGATTGATGGAATTTAGGTTTGATAAAAACATTATGGTTTCTAAGAAATATTAATTTGAACACGTCTGTTTTTATGACGTAATGAATCATCCTACACTTGCCTCCTCCTTCATTGGATTAAAAATGACGAATCATGTGAGATCTCGTAGTTTTCTCCAAAGTAAAAAAAAAAGTGTTCGGTGTCGTTTTTCTTGCTGTTTTATTTGATCTTCGAAACTTTGAAGAAGAATAAAAAAAGAAAACAGTCAAATTCTAAATTTTTGTTTCTTTCGTCATCTTAAAATGGAGATTAAAAACATGTGGATACAATTTAAGTGAACAACGAAAAAAAAATAACGATCTGTTCTTTTCTTCAGGCCAGCGGAGTTCATTGCTATATAATTTTACATTATTTATGTTACATTATGTTACATTAATTACATCATTGTTATAGCAATGGGGAGTGCAGTCGACTAAATGAAAATTTGGGTTTGTACCTCAATTTTACGTTACATCACCATTTCGTAATTATAATTTCACGTTTATCATTAGGGTAAGTGTAAACCCAATCTACCTGTATGCGTTGCAGATGGTATCGAACCCGTGTGCTATGAGAATACACATTCCCATGGAGGGCAGGTACAGCACTCGCTCAGCCACCACGAATCCAACGCTGTACAGGAGATTGGAAGCTGGCAGGAAGGGAAACACGGTCAGAGACAAACCCTATAAAAAGAAAATTACAGTAGAGTATTATGTCATCTGTTTCTATGTTATTATTTTTATTTGTTGAAGGATGAAATGATATTTGAATTTATTATACAGGGCGGCTTAAAAGTAGCCTTACAGTTAATGATGTACCATTGGTAAGAACTTCGGGTTATGTAGAACAGGTATTTGACATAGTCGTGCTCAGTTTTGTTGGTTGGCTAAAATAAAGTCGCACTACATAGTATCTTATCCAAAAAGTAGGGATTTGTGGACTTCGTTTGGTTTAGTTTCGAGATAGCTTCGGAATATTTATTTGATGATAGAGGAATAAGTAAATAATTAAGGAGCACCAACGGTGTATCCTTAAGACCATCTGAAAGTATGAAAACGCAGAGACAGTGTGTTGCATAACATTCATAAGCATAAAAGGAAGTCCGCTCGACAAGAGTCTCGGGAGCTGACCACCACTAGGTCAACGTTACAACGCCTGATGGACAAGCTGAGACTTAAACCGTACCGTTCAGTTACGTGGCCTTCTTGTTGACGGTCCTTATTACAGTTCTGTGCGATAATGCGCAATCAACTGACTGAACAACCATACATGCTTTCGAAAAATAACTGTTGCTGTATAAATAGCTGAAAACCTAACTAGCTGTAAGGCTACTTTTGGGCCACCCTGTATTATGATTCCAAAGGTTTCCTTATATCGGATTTTTTTAAAAAAAACAACCTAATTCTGAAACTTATGTGTTAAATATTACGCTGCTTTTAAATAGAGAATTACAAAATATTCATTTTAATTAAATTATCTACATAAGAAAGTTCAACAGAAATCTTAATATAGATAGTACCCAAAATCGTATATAGTGCCCAGAGCATTGCACACAAACTCAAATACAAGAAACTTAAGCACTTTTAAAGAAGTTTTCTCGATTTCTTAACAAATCGAGAAAATTAAAGAAATAAAATCTTCAAAATATCTAAAATAGTTTTTAAAAAATTGGAGCATTCATTATATTTATTACATGCAGTCAATTAACGCAAAGAAAAGCAGCAATTAAAGCAAGGAAAAAATGCTTTAAATCCATATTAACATGCAGTTAGTTTCATTTGTTGTTGCGACATTTTTTAAATTGCAGGGAAAGGGTTGCAGACAATTTTTAAATTTAAAATTGCTTAATTATTCGAACACCTGTAGCTAAACTATCAAAAGAATCCAACACGACATACCATAACAATTACTTTACAATTTCTTCTCGACCCGTGGCAACACCTCCACACGAACCCGCATATCCCAGCATACACCGCAACGGTGGCCATTACTCTGACGTCACAGAAAGACGTCACCAGCTTGACCGTGCCCATGGTCCAATCACAGCAGAGATCGGAGGGAAAGACCAGCAACCACGTGTTCAGTGCGACCAGATAGTGATGGGTTAGCTGACGGATTGGCCAGGATTCTGCGGAAGCTGGATTGTCGAACCTGTTGGGAGTTTGGGGTTATTTGAAATGGGATGAGAATTGTTTGTTGCTTTTTAAGAGTTTTAAAATCCGTGCCAACGAGATAGATGATAAAATAGAAATATGCTAAAGAGAGGAGCTTTCCGCAGATGTACAACTTAAAACAAAGAAACGAGCGATTTTAACTCAGTCTGAGTTAATTTTACTCCTCCAGTCTTGAAAATGCACTTCCCCGAAAGGAGTGGATCCTTTTTGTGTTAAGCCTCAGACAGGATCACTCCAAGCGAGTGATTTTAACTCAGTCTGAGTTAATATTCACTTCTTTCCAGTGTCGAAAATGCACTTCTCCTACTGGAGTGGATTTCACTCTCTTGTTTTAAGAGTGTAAAGAGTTCCTTAAAATACTTGCAAATCCATTCGATCCGGAAAATATGTTTAAAATATTCCATTAAATGTAATTGTTAGTCAGTATAATTCAGTACTTACAACTAGAAAAGAGGAAAAAGCAAATAAATTCAGAACTTAAAGTGCAATTGATGTCCTAACTATTTTTTTTAAACTTTTATATTTAAATTAACTTCCATAGCTAACTTTAAAATACTCAAAGACAATTAATTAAATTAAAACTTAATTCGGTGCATAAAGGGTTAATCAGGCGCCCTTACCTGTTGAAGACAGGCATCCTGTTCCCCATGAGTTTCATCCTGGCCACAAGCATAAACATGGCTCCTGACGTCATCACTAGTAGTCTCAGTACAAGGTCTTTTCTCCAGGTCGGAGTAGGTCCTTTGACCTTGCCCCTTGGTGGTCTGCCGGGAGGGAGAGAAAGACCTTTGACCTGTGAAAAGGAAATGATATTAAAATTAAAAGATTCAGTTGATAATGTTGTCGGAAGACTACGGGATGACCGCCAGCTGATGACATTGCAAGTTTTCCCAGTAATTTAGTTGTTAACTACGCTTTCAAAAATGAATGCTCAAAAACGACCAAATTTTCCTTAATTTTGACGATTCCGTTACTGGCAAATGCTCCGAGTTTTCCTTTCCTCAAAATGAAGAAATTTGAATCGTCATTTTTATGAGGATTTGAATTTCGTCGAATCTAAAGAAATGTTTCGTCATTTTTGAGCATGTGAGTACAACAATGAGATTCAGTTTCCTCAAAATCAAGATACAGAATCGTCAAATCACGATCGTAAAAGTGAGGATTCGCACTTACTCAAAAGTCACGTGATAGTTTGACGAAACAATCCTCAAAATTAACGAAATGAGGCTTGAGGATTCATGAATCGTCAAAAGTGAGTTATTTCTGAGAGTGTATGAACAGTGGTATAAACATCGAAGTAACCCATTTCTACCTTGGAAGATCGATTTGGTGGACAATATTAGTAATAATGTTAATGGAATAAAGAAAAAATGTATTTCAAGTATAATTACTAACTTTCTACTTGGTAAAGTTTAACCTAACGTTTCTTTTGTGTAATTCGAAAAATAAAATTAAAGTATTGAGATCATGAATAATTTTAATACACTCTTAAAACAAAAGAGTGAAATCCACTCCATTACGAGAAGTGCATTTTCGACACTGGAAAGGAGTGAATATTAACTCAGACTCAGTTAAAATTACTCGTTTGGAGTGATCCTGTCGGAGGTTTAACACACAATGGATCCACTTTTCTAGGAGAAGTGCATTTTCTAGATTGGAGGAGTGAAAATTAACTCAGACTGAGTTAAAATCGCTTGTTTGTTTTAAGACTGTATGTCCGTCATCTGTATATTCATCCACCCCTATATTTCAAATGTCAGTTCGATTTTAAAAATACTTTTTTGAAAGGTGTGGTATCAAATCTTAATTTCATACTTTTGTTCCGTCTGTTTGCCGACGGCCTGTTTCTACTTCCATTTTAACCCGATTTTAAGTTTCTGTGAATACACTGAATTCTGTGAATAAATATGCAACAGAAAATATGTCTACTCTTATTCTTTCGAACTTCTTGTTTAGGTTTTAGTCAAATGTAAAAGTTATTTTCCACCATTCATAAATATCAAACAACTGCGACTATAACAATTTTTAATATACACTGTTGAAAATAATAGTTCAAGGTTGAACCAAAATATGGTTCAAATTTGCTGCAACCATGATTTGGTAGACTATTGAACCATAAAACGGTATTTTCAAATTGCGTAACTATGGTGAGAGGTTGAACCATAAAAAGGTTTTAACAATGCATAACAATAGTGAAAGGTGAAAAAAAACAAACAGAATGTCGTAAGCCAACGCCGTCGGGACTTAAAACCCCACAGCTTTAACGAGAACGTCTGTCCCAGTAAAGATATCCGATTTATAGGATGACTGGCAGTACGTGGGATTCGAACCCCCTCTCTCCTGAGACACTTCAATCTCTAGGCTTATGTCGTAACCACTCGTCCACGGACTGGTCAATTCTCAAGCAGAAACAGTACTACCCAGTCATGGCGCTGCGTTTGAGTAAACAGTTAAATTGTCGGATGCGGTTAGTAGAAGTTGAACCCAACTATCGTGCTATTGGAGTAGAAGTCGAACCAATTTTTTTGTGAAAGCAGGTCTATTTCCAGAATGTTATAATTGGTTGAACCATTTTATGGTGTATCTGCTAGGAGTTCTTAATTTTTTAGCAATATTTGGTTCAACGTTGAACTGAAATTTTTAGCAGTGTAAACAAACCAAATCAAACAAATCTAAAGTTGTACCTTTATAACCATTAGTATGTCGTAGGTGACGCATACGGCAACCACAGTGATGCCTTGTTCCTTGCTGAGCATGGCCAGACCGGAAAGTACCAGACATTGAAAAAGGGCTTTGTAATCTAAAATTTCGAACTATTTGTTAAATATATCCTATGTACACTCTTAAAACAAAATAGTGAAATGTTCACTTAAAAAAAATAAAGAAATATTTTCACGAACAACTCCTTCTGAGTGTGTTTTCGCTCAAAAAATAACACTTTGTGGAAAAAACACTCCGCAAAAAGAGTGAAATCCACTACTATGGGGAAAGGGCATTTTCGACGCTGGAAAGATGTGAAAATTAAGTAAGACCGAGTTAAAAACGCTCGTTTGTTTTAAGAGTGTACTGTTAAAAATCACAAAAAATACGGTTTACCAAAAATATGGTTTCTAGTAAATGCAACGGGATGTGTGGTAGAATGTTTCACCATATTTTCGGTATTCGTTCGCATCTCAGATTTTTGTTTCCAAAATCTGCAAAAAAAAAGAACCTAATACTTAAAACCTAAAACATTCCAAACCACACATTCCGTTGTAACTAGTAAGAACCATATTTTTAGTGAAACCAAGCGCCAAATTTTAACAGTGTATCGCATTATTATACTGCTTTATTATAACTTAAAATTCATTTCAGTTTATACATTAAAAAAAGTAAAAATAACTATTTAGTATAAGTTATTTAAGAGTTACATTAGAACTCCAATTATTACTTATTGCAAAGAAATACAATTCATTCTATTCCGAAAAAATGTATCTCTTTGATTATTTTTCAATTTTACTAGTTACAACTTGAGTAACTTTTCTAATGCAATAAATAGAACTAAGAAAAAGCCGAAATATGAGACGCAATATCCATTAAATATCAAGGTTAGGAAACAGAAACTAAAATTAGTTTCTGGAGATCCATTGCATTTTCAGCTAAGCCAAATTGATTAAGTTAGCTGATTACTTTTTGACAAACTTCTTCATCTAATGCTTTTAGATACATCTGAGGATATTTATTATTTACTCTATTGCATTATGGATAGTTATATATATCACCAAGTATAAAAATAAGAAAGTCAATTCTGAAGTATAATGTACTATCTCATTTGTACTAATACAAAAATTACACTTTTCCAGTTGTTTTTAATAATTAATTGCATTCTTAAAGAATTTTTTGGTGGATTTAAGAGAAAATCATATTTAAGCCTTGCTTTAAGTATTTGTTTTCTATAACAAATAATTTTCTTATGATATACAAAAAAAAATGCAACTAATAGGATAAAAAGATTTACTACATTTGGTATGGTCGAATCAAAGTTACACTATAAGGCATTCCTTTTTAAATATGATAAATTTATATTATTTTGAGTAATAGATGGAAATTATTTCAAAAGAATAAGCATAATATATGGTTTTACAAAGCATTTTTTTTTTGATTTACACGTATCAGTGTCTCTTAAATATACTTTAAGTCAAAGTAAGACATATAAAAGCAGAGTCATGATATCATTCCAATGAATTCTAACAAATGAAATGTTTTCAAGCATTAGTGAATGCTCTGGTCCTTTAACTGTGTATACTGCGGTTTTTTTAAAATCCATTTAGAAAAGATAATCGTTGGGCCACGAAACGGAAAAGAACAGATTATTTCAACCTACTATTTGTTCCATTTTTGTGGGCCTTTTTTACGTAAACAAGCAGCGCAATAAGAAAAAACACGGAAGACAGAAGTTCAGCTCGGCCAACTACACCAGTTACCTACAAAAAATAACAAAAAAATATACCGAGTGATTAATATTTTATAAACAAGATTTTTTTCGTATTATACAAGTGCTTCATTGCACATTTATTATTCTAATTATTTATAAATATTCAAACACTATATCATTGTTCTCTTATCTTATACTTGTTGAAATTTTACGTTTTCAAGAAGTGTATTTTTTTCATTTTAAAAAATTGCAATCTATAACTTAAATGAAATCTCCAAATGGCTACATAAAAACTCCTGAATTTAATTACTTAAAATCAAATGTTAAAAACTTGAAAACAAAGGAAAATAAGCTTCAGAAAAACTTATTTTTAAAGGTTTAAAAATTAGTTAGGTAATTTAAAAAACCATAACGAATTTGATATATTTTAGTAACAACTAAAACGCAGCAGAGAAAGTTATGCCCTATGAAACAGATATTCTAGATATTTAAAGCTAAGATATTATTAGCTATGACTGGAAATCCTGAAAACAAGTTTCCGTAATCCGTAAATAAAACTATTTTCATCATCATCAGCATTGGCACGACAGCCCATTGTGGGCCTTGGCCTTCTTCAGAAGACTCTGCCATTCCGCCCTCTTTTTAGAAATCGACCTCCAGTTCCTGACTTTAAGTACACCAAAGTCTTCCTCCAGGCAGTCTTTCCATCTCTTTTTTGGTCTTCCTCTTGGTCTACTTCCAAAGGGAGTGGTGTTGAAAACCTTAAGAGGTGTTCTCTCTGCATTCATTCTCAGAAGGTGGCCTGCCCATCTCATTCTAGACAGTTTTATCGATTTAATAATGTCGTCCTCTCTATAAATTTTGTACAGTTCAAAGTTATATCTTTTTCGCCAGGTATTAAACTATTTTAGGTAACTTATTAATATTAAAAATAATGCTGACCACGACCAACTTCAATAATAAGGCCAGAGAAGCTCTCCCAAACATAAGAAAATTTTTGACGTCACTGTTCCCAGTGACGAAGATTGAGAAACTAGTTCGGACACATTCGGAACCCTAAAATTATGGTCAGCCGTGAACGAATGGTTCCGAACAGGTTTCGATACATGTTGTCTTCATTTTCGGAAAAACGCCTCTTGGAACTATGACGTCAAAATTGACTATGACGTCATTTGCAACAATCAGGATTAATTTGTCAACCCAAAACATTAAGCCCATCAGCCCACAAAATTAAAGACTTTTCAAGGTGGATAAAGTTTTTTAAGCACTTTCAAGACCTTGAAAATCATTAGTTTTTTTTTAAGCACTTTTCAAGGACCGTGGCAACCCTGTATCTACTTACCGCCTCACAATGAATAGGATGTGTTGCAAAAATAAGTGCTGCTATAAGACTAGGTGTTGAAGCTAAAATCTCAGTACAGAGTCTGAAAATGGAAAGAAAACATATCAAGATCTTAATGGAAGAACGTTCTGTGTGACAAAAATATGAAAACTAAAAGGGAATGAGCTTTTTAGTTTGCCGTAATATCCTGCAAAGGTACTTTCAAATGGTAAAAATGAAAGTTTATGAAAATATGGGGAACTAGTTATCTTTAAAAGATAGAATAATGTGTTCACAGACACAAAAATACAATTTTTTTTTTGTTTTTCAAAAAATAACACATGACACGTTATTCCTATAAGCTCTTCAATTATTGAAGCTATGAGAAATAGTATACTATGAGAAAAGCAAATATTAGTAATATTTTTATTATACTGCATATCAACATAAATTTTAGTTAAAGCATCACAACCTTTTATTTTTTAACCTTTAAGACTCATATACTAAATTAAATTTTTATTAAATTGTAATCTTAAGGTAGGCGAGTACCCAAAATTCCACAAAATTCTAAATTTTTTACTATTACATTAATCTTTTCCAAATTTTGCATCGTGATTTCAAATGTAATGAACAATGCTATTTAGGCATTTTTTTTTAAATTTAAATATAATTTATTTATTTTAAACGGTGTTTTTCAACTTAAAAAAGAGGTTTACTCTAATAAGTCTACCACATTTAATTTTCCTCCTATAAACATTAATTATGTGTTAAATTCTTTGTTTTGAACTAATACATACAATGACCCTCTAGAGTTACATACAAATTACAAGAAAAAAAGTTAAGAAAAATGTTATGAATTAACTAAAAAAATATTTTTTCGATTAACTTACACTTGGAAATTTAAAAAAAAACTACGATATTTACACCAGATGTTAGAGGCTTATAGCATCTGCTAAAAAATTCAGGTAAATTAATGTAAAACTTTTTATGCTAGAAGTGTTGGCGTAACTTTTTTAATTGAAAAGCACCGTTTAAAATAAATCAATTATATTTACATAAAAAAATGCCTAAAAAGCATTGTTTATTATATTTGAAATCACTATGCCAAATTTAGAAAAGATTAAAGTATTAGTAAAGATTTTTGAATTTTGGGTACTCGCCTACCTTAAATTGTACAAATTTAAAATGCTAATTATATATTTTTATTAAATTTCCACAATTTTATATTAATAATAATTAGTAATATTTTATAATACTCTGTTTTTATATTTTTAAATTATTAGGTGATATCTTTTAAGCAATATGGCTTCTTACCTGTAGTACAGTAGACACACAGCTGCATGTAACAAGACGTTAACCAGATGATAGCCAAAGGGATCCAAACCGTGCACCAAGAAGTTGAGGCGAAAGGTGAAAACACAGAGTGGTCTGTAGGACTTGTGGCTCTCTTCCTAAGAAACAAAACAAACCCATTGCCTACTTTGTTAGGTTAGTTAGGTTAGGTTTGAATATCGTCGCACTAGAGCTACATGAGGGCTATTGGCGACGGGCGTCGTATTTTAAAATCACAGTCAGGTGACGAGCCAACACCTGAATAGGCACCCAACGCAACCGTTAAGGGTGGCATCGTACGCAGCGTTAGGACTTTGAAGGATATTTAACGTGCACTCCCTTACTCGGGGTATTATTCGTGGGACATTTTTGGCTGCATTATGGGCCGTTTATAGTCGGCAGCTATTTTGGCAATGCCCGAACCCGAACCTGGGACCTTCCTTATTCTAAGTGAGTGCTTAACCGACTGGGCTCCCCAGCCCCTCATTGCCTACTTTGTAAATACGATCCTTTAAAAAAAAATTGCTTTTAATTAGATTCTCTTTAAAGACGGAAAATGGTTGGAATGATTTTGATAATTATTAGAAAATAGTTATCCCCCTTTTTTATATGTAACACCGTTTGTAAGTAAGATTAGAGATTTATAAATAAATATATAAATGATTATTTTTTCTGATGGAATGTGAAAATAGAATATCATACAAGGCATTTTTAAACTAAACTATTGAAGATTTTAAACGTGTGATGTAATAAATAGGAGCGTGTGTATTGTGTAACTATACACTACTTTCACATAATTGCCACTCAAAAAACCAATACACTGAAGGGGAAAAACAAAAAAATATAAATTACGTATCCTATATTGCAACTTCAATAAATTTATATCCTAAAAAGTTCTATAACAGCTTTCCTTTTTGCTGGTTCGATTTTCTCAAAAACCTTACTACTATGGCGCCCGATACGTATTAAGAACACGTGAAGCAAAATTGAAGTCCGTAGATCTAAGAGTTTGAGTTATAAAGAGGTTTAACTCTGACACATGGCCCAACTTTCGAAAACCACTGTTTCGGAATTAGCAACCCCCAGAATTTAGCCTGTACCCAGTAGCAAAAATCATCCACCCTGCAGAAAACACAAACTTTCCATTGCGGATTTTATAATAAAAAAAATAAATTTTAAATACTAACACACAGTTAGTATAAAATTGTACTGAATTCGGACCCATGTCCGATTTCGTCACATATCTGATTTAATTCTTCCTTAAATAATAATAATAATAATTTCAATACAAAACTAGTTGTATTGTAACAGTCATGGCGTCTTACAAAACCTATATAAATAAAAAAAAACAATTTCCCAAACCTAAATTCCATATTTCCGACAAAATCAAGTTTATGTACTATAAAGTTTAACTCCCTATTCTTTTATAGAGAATAAGAAAAAAAGTTCCTCCTTCCGTTCTAGACATCTGCCAATAAAAATGGCTGCAAAGCCTAACCGGCCGTAAATATGAACTTACACGCATCACTGCAAAATCACATTTCTTTCACGTGGTTTGGCCTTTCATTAGATCTAACCTCCCATTTCAAGTTCTTCGCCATCTTTTTTTATTATCTTTCAATATTTTGTAGAATGGTCTGGTCTTATCTATGGATTGTAAGGAATTATCTATCATTATAGTTGTTGGATGAAACGAGTTGTGCGGTTTGTTGCATCGATGGGGCAAAGAATTTGTTGTGGTCTTTGTTTCTTCAAAAGTTGGTGCGTTTCTGGTTGGAGTATTATGTAGGTTGTAGCGTTCTTTTGATGAGAAAAAAGTTGTTATGAATATATTGAGTTGCGTGGCAACAAATCATATGTGTTGAGTCACGGCCTACTCAAATACTAAGGCCAAAGAAGCTCTCCTAAACACGCTCGGGGACTGAATTTTTGACCTCATAGTTCCGAGAGACGTAGACAACCTGTATCGAAACCTGTTTGGAACCATTCGTTCACGGCTGACCACAATTTTAGAGTTCCGAATGTGTCAGAACTAGTTTCTCGACCTTCGGCACTCGGAATAGTGACGTCAAAAATTCCGTCTAGCTCATGTTTGGGAAAGCTTCTCCGGCCTTGTTATTGAAGTTGGCCGTGGTTGAGTGGTATACAATGTAAGTGTTGATTGGGGACAAACATTTTGAATGAAAACAAATTTTTATCGATCATCGATTAGTGAATCAATGTTACGTAAGTACCAAGTATCAATCTGAACAACGATCGAATGAAGTGCAAGATTGAAAGCTGGAAAGAAACATTGCCTGAAGCAAGCTATTTATCCCCAAGTATAGCGAATTGGGCACTTGAAGGTTCGCTTTCGACACATATTTGCTCCATTATAACTTCTCTTAAAACTTACCCATTTTAAAAAAATTTAAAAATATATACTTCTAAATTGCCGATTTATTTTACTAGTTTACTGTCTACTTTTATATACATTGTGTTTAAAATAAATTGCAAAATAATGCAGATTAGTCTTAAGAGATTTTATTTTCTTTAAGCTTTTCGGTTGCCACTAAAATCCATAAACAAGCCCATTATTAAAATAAATGTATCATGAGTTCTCTCTTAAGATTCGAATCTCCGTTAATTTCGTTATATTTATAGTTTAGTCCCTGAAAGTGGTAGCATGTTTTCTAGCAATCAAATTTTTTTAATAACATCTACTTGATTATAAACGCGTTTGAGAAACTAAAACGACTTACTCTAAGCATAGAAGTTCCCCAGAAGTCATTGTAGAGTAGATTGGAAATCGGTGTAGTCGGCAGAAGATCTTTATTGTCCCTAATGGCGGGCTGATCATCGAATACGAGACCGCAGCCGAGGCTGTTTAGATAGCAGAGGCAGGCTGTGGCTACTATCAGACATGGTCCCCAAGAGATGTATTTTTCCTGAAATATTGAAAATCTTATTATAAATTGCACCTAAAAGGAAAATGGGACTATCGAAGAAAACTTTGAAATTTGTGAAATGAAAGGCTTTACTGTGCTTTTAGAGTGTAAATTTCCTATTTTTTTTTTATTTGTTGAAAGTACTGCTTAACCCGTTAAAGACTGTTGGCAAGAAACTTTTTCAAGATTTTTGCTTAATTTTATCTAAATAAACAAAATGTGAGACAAATTATGTCTATTGTCCAGCACAATTTATGTTGAACAAATTAAGTTACAAAAAAAAAAATTAAAAAAACCCTAAAAATATACAAATAAAGAATATACTTTTCAAGAAATTTGGATTTCACTAACCTTAGACACAAAAAAACTTTTTATAACAGAATAACAAAAAAAAAAATCTATACCAGAATACGAAGTTGTTTTATTAATAAAACAATTTCTAATCACTCCATCCACGAACATAAAAAATTGTAAAAAATAAAGCTTTCAATCTCAAAATACTTTTAGTAGTGATAAAATCAACTATTCTTATCTTAGATTAATCCAAAGAGTCACCCATACATCCTTTATTAAGGCTGCTCATCACCCCCAGTCCCGGTCCTCCTTCGACCGGGCTTGCTAATGGTAAGTCTATGGGGGAAAAATGGTTTTTGTTCCAAAAAAAAAGCAAAGAAATTATAGGAATATTTTTATGCGGTTTTTTTTTAAATTCATAAAAATCCAATAAAGTAGTGGTGTATAAGGTTATTTTTTTAAAAACGTTACTTGCCTTTTTTTAATAGAAAAAAATTTAGATTAAAAAAAAGGAAATAACTTTTTTAAAAAAAATAACCTTATACAGCACTACTTTATTGGATTTTTATGAATTTAAAAAAAACCGCATCAAAATATTCCTATAATTTCTTTGTTTTTTTTTGGAACAAAAACCATTTTTCTCCCATAGACTTACCATTAGCAAGCCCGGTCGAAGGAGGACCGGGTCTGGGGGTGATGAGCAGCCTTAACTAAAAACACAAATTAATGATAAAAAAAAACTTCAGGAAATTGTATAAAACAGAATATTTATAGTAACTTATTATTAAAACATTAATAAAAAAGAAGAGGCCGGAAAATGTCTAAAACAGAAGAGGTCTCTCTCTATTTATTATTAAATATTTAACCACTTCATTTAAAAATAAATGAATAAAAACAAAATATTTAATCTCTAGGTCAAATCCTTATTATTTACTGACGGTAGCTATGATACATTTACAAATCACCTGCTTTTTTTTAACTAATCTAAAAGAAAAATCCTATACACATCACAAAATACTTAAAAAAAATAAAAAGACTTGGAAAAAAAACATAATCAGTCTAGTACCTTATTAAATCTTCAATCACTCCATCTAGCATGAAAAAAAATTATTTAAAAAAACATTTAATCTTTCATTCTAATCATTATTATTTATCAAGGTGCCTTTTTGACTCATCTAAAAGAAGAAAAAAAACTACACACATCACCAAAATACATCACACCAAAAAAAAAAGAGCGGAAAATGCGTAAAACAGAATCGGAAGTAAAAACCCTTCCATCGGAAATAACGCGGAGTGACGCGCTTAAAAGGAGTTCGGAAGTGCAATCAGGGCGAGAAAAGTGATTCCGTAACGAAGTTCCTGCCTCTCAGCATCCCACGGAGGAGCAAGAGGATTACGGCATCATTTTGCTCCTGCGCTTCTTTTTTCCTAGCTTTTAACAAGATGTCTTTTTTTTTGTTTCCAGGCATTAGGACTTTTTTAGAGGAAAAGGTCTAGAGTGTGGTGGTATGGTCATTGTGGTATGTAAAGGTAGATTCTGCTAGGAAGGAGAAGTAGAAGAAATAATGGTTTATAATTGCGAGTATTGTAAACAACATTGCGAACTTTTGCAGCGTAATTAAAGTATTCTTTTTTGTTGACTGTATGAAATTGAATATTTTGTCCTGATGCCGTTTTAACAATTAAAAAATATATATTTATATTGTGCCATATAATAATTGTCATCTCGATCTTCCATCATTAAAAAAGTTTTTAATCGCGCAATGTATTGAAATAATATAGATTTTCATCCCACGGAGGCGACATCATTTTGCTCTTGCGTTTCTTTTTTCCCTAGCTTTTAACAAGATCTTTTTTTTCTGCTTCCAAGCATTAGGACTTTTTAAGAGGAAGGTTCTAGACTGTGGTGGTATGGTCATTGTGGTATGTAAAGGTAGATTCTGCAAGGAAGGAAAGAAGTAGGAAGAAGGAATAATAGTTTATAATTGAAAGTATTGTAAATAGCATTGAGAATTTTAGCAGAGTAATTAAAGTAATATTTTTTGTTGACAATATGCAGTTTTACATCCTACGGAGGCGCAAGAGGATTACGGCATCATTTTGCTCTTGCGCTTCTTTTTTCCTAGCTTTTAACAAGATGTCTCTTTTTTTTTTGTTTCCAGGCATTAGGACTTTTTTAGAGGAAAAGTTCTAGAGTGTGGTGGTAGGGTCATTGTGGTATGTAAAGGTAGATTCTGCTAGGAAGGAAAGAAGTAAAAGGAATGATAGTTTAAAATTGCGAGCATTGTAAATAGCATTGGAATTTTTGTAGAGTAATTAAAGTAATATTTTTTTGTTGACTGTATGAAATTGAATATTTTGTCATGAGGCCGTTTTAACAATTAAAAAATATATATTTAGATTGTGCAATATAATAATTGTCATCTGATGTTTCATCATCAAAAAAGATGTTTTATCGTGCAATGTATTGAAGTATTAGAGTTTTGATCGTGAAGATTTTCATCCCAAGGAGGCGCAAGAGGATTACAGCATCATTTTGCTCTTGCGCTTCCTTTTTCCTAGCTTTTAACAAGATGGCTCTTTTTTTTGTTTCCAGGCATTAGGACTTTTTTAGAAGAAAGTTCCAGAGTGTGGTGGTAGGGTCATTGTGGTATGTAAAGGTAGGTTTTGCCAGGAAGGAAAGAAGCAAAAGTAATAATAGTTTATAATTGCGAGTATTGCAGATGGCATTGCGAAATTTTGCAGAATAATGTAAAGGCTTGACTGCCAAAATTGGAAGCCCCATTATTAAAAAAAAATGCAAAGTAATTAGAGTAATATTTTTTGTTGGCAGAATATTTTGTCATGGTGCTGTTTTAGCAATTTTTAAAAAAATATTTATATTGAGCAATATAATGCAATATAATAATTGTCATCCCGATGTTTCATCATCAAAAAAGTTTTTATCGTGCAATGTACTGAAGTATTATAGTTTTGATCGTGAAGATTTTCATCCCACGGAGGCGACATCATTTGCTCTTGCGCTTTTTTTCCCCTAGCCTTTAGCAAGATGTCTCTTTTTTTTTGTTTCCAGGCATTAGGACTCTTTTAGAGGAAAGTTCTAGAGTGTGGTGGTAGGGTCATTGTGGTATGTAAAGGTAGATTCTGCCAGGAAGGAAAGTAGTAAAAGAAATAATGGTTTATAATTGCGAGTATAGCAGATAGCATTGCGAATTTTTGCAGATTAATAAAAGTAATAGTTTTTGTCGACAATATGCATTTTTACATCCTACGGAGACGCAAGAGGTTTACGGCATCATTTTGCTCTTGCGCTTCTTTTTCCTAGCTTTGAACAAGATGTCTTTTTTTTTGTTTCCAGACATTAGGACTTTTTTAGAGGAAGAGTTCTAGACTGTGGTGGTAGAGTCATTGTGGTATGTAAAGGTAGATCCTGCTAGGAAGGAAAGAAGTAAAAGAAATAATGATTTATAATTGGTAGTATTGCAGATAGCATTGCAAATTTTTGCAGAGTAATTAAAGTAATATTTTTTGTTGACAGAATATTTTGTCATGATGCTGTTTTAATATTTTTTAAAAAAAAATATTTATATTGTCCAGTATAATAATTGTCATCCCGATGTTTTATCATCAAAATTTTTTTTTATCGTGCAATTTAATGAAGTATTATAGTCTTGATCGTGAAGATTTTCATCCCACGGAGGTGACATCATTTGCTCTTTCACTTCTTTTTCCCTAACTTTTAACAAGATCTTTTTTTTTCAGCTTCCAAGCATTAGGACTCTTTTAGAGGAAAGTTCTAGAGTGTGATCATTGTGGTATGTAAAGGTAGATTCTGCTAGGAAGGAAGGAAGTTAATAGAATAATAGTTTATAATTGCGAGTATTGTAAATAGCATTTCGAATTTTTGAAGATTAGTTAAAGTAATATTTTTTGTTGACTGTATGAAATAGAATATTTTGTCATGATGCCGTTTTAACAATTAAAAATATATATTTATATTGTGCAGTATAATAATTGTCATCCCGATGTTTCATCATCAAGAGAGTTTTTTTTATCGTGCAATGCATTGAAGTAATATAGATTTGATCGTGAGGATTTTCATCCCACGAAAGGCGACATCTTTTGCTCTTGCGCTTCTTTTTTCCTGGCTTTTAACAAGATGTCTCTTTTTTGTTTCCAGGTATCAGGACTTTATTTAGAGGAAAGTTCTAGAGTGTGGTGGTATGGTCATTGAGACAAGGTAAGGTAGATTCTGCTGGGAAGGAAAGAAGCAAAAGGAAAAATAGTTTATAATTGCGAGTATTGTAAATAGCATTGCGAATTTTTGCAGAGTAATTAAAGTATTCTTTTTTGTTGACAGTATGAAATGGAATATTTTGTCATCATGCTGTTTAGTTTAACAAGATTCCTCTCTTTTTTTGTTTCCAGGCATTAGGACTTTTTTAGAGGAAAGTTCTAGAGTGTGGTGGTAGGGTCATTGTGGTATGTAAAGGTAGATTCTGCTAGGAAGGAAAGAAGCAAAAGGAATGATAGTTTATAATTGCTAGTATTGCAGATAGCATTGCGAATTTTCGCAGAGTAATTGAAGTAATATTTTTTGTTGACTGTATGAAATTGAATATTTTGTCATGATGCCGTTTTAAAAATTAAAAAAATCAATATTTATATTGTGCAATATAATAATTGTCGTCCCGATGTTTCATCATCAAAAAAGTTTTTTTATCGCGCAATGTATTGAAGTAATATAGATTCGATCGTGAATATTTTCATACCACGGAGGCGATATCACTTGCTTTTGCTCTTCTTTTTTTCCTGGCTTTTAACAAGATTCTGTGAGATAACTTTTTTTCTGCTTCCAAGCATTAGGACTTTTTAAGAGGAAAGTTCTAGACTGTGGTAGTATGGTCATTGTGGTACTACGTATATCGTAGATTCTGCCAGGGAGGAAAGAAGTAAAAATAATAATAGTTTATATTGCGAGTATAGTAAACAACATTGAGAATTTTTGCAGAGTAATTAAAGTATTCTTTTTTGTTGACAGTATGAAATGGAATATTTGTCATCATGCTGTTTTATTTTTAACAAGATTCCTCTCTTTTTTTTTGCCAGGAATTAGGACTTTTTTCAGTGGAAAGTTGTAGACTGTGGTGGTAGGGTCATTGTGGTATGTAAAGGTAGATTCTGCTAGGAAGGAAAGAGGTAAAAGGAATAATAGTTTATAATTGCGAGTATTGTAAATACCATTGCGAAATATTGCAGAGTAATTGAAGTAATATTTTTTGTTGACTGTATGCAATGGAATATTCTGTCATCGTGCTGTTTTGTTTTTAGCAAGATTCCTCTCTTTTTTTTTCCAGGCATAAGAAGTTTTTTTTTGTTGTCCTGGTCGTTGTAGAAGAAAAGTCTAGAATGATCTTTGTGGTATGTAAAGGTCGATTCGGTGTAAAAGTTTACAGTTGTGACTTGAGTATTTTGCAGAGTATTAGGTGAAATATTATAATAGAATTAAAGTAGCATTTCAGTTGAACATATGCATTATATTATTTTGTAATCATGGTGATTCATCCTTAAGGGGGTATGGGACACTTTCAACTTTTTTCTTTAATATTGCAGATATCAATATAATTTTTTTTTCCATAAGTGTATACTAAATATACTTACACTTTTAGACAGTCAAAGGTTTTAAATTATCATTATTTATTTTTTTAAAAAATAAAATGTGTCAAAAAGGGATGTCTCTTATTTTTGTTATAAGTCAAAAACTTATTTATTGGCAAACAAATGTTTAACAATTTTATAAACAGAAAAATGTATTTAACAAACTGTCTTTACCGATTTTTCAAATTTGCCATAGTTTTTTAAAAAAAATTATTGAAGTTTTTTTTTAATAATTTCACAGGTTCACTTTTTTATAAAAATTAATAAATAAAGAAATAAACTATTTACAACTAATCCCTAACGACAAATTAAAGATATATGTTTGAAAAATATGAGTAAAAAATTTTGACACTCTATGGGCAGTAGATTTTGAGTTATATCAATTTAAAGTCAAAAAATTATCGAAAACACGATCAAGGAGAAAAACAGCTTTGAAGTTTATCACTTTCCTTACTGAAGCGCTCCAAACCGACCGAACATTTAAGGATTCGATAACGTTATTCCTATCTAATATTACGAGGAAGCAAAGACTATAAACGTGGTTGGCCAACACAGATGTCATGACACAAAAAACTACACATCTCACGTTCTACTGCAGATATAAATAAAATTTTTGTTTTAAATTATTTTAAAATATTTGTGTTATTTTTTATGATAATAATAATTTTTTTGATTTTTTTGAGGATTTTGTGTCCCATACCCCCTTAAAAGTCGGTTAAATAATTTCATCATCATATTTGAAGTTCAAAATTTTGTTATCATGGTATTTCAACATTAAAAATGGTAGGCAGTTTTATCGGTCAATGTAATGCAATATTTTTCATGGTGGTTTTTAAAATGATTTACATCAAACGGAAGCGCAGGAGGATTACAGCATCATTTGCTCTTGCGCTTCTTTTTTCTGGCTTTTAGCAAGATTTCTTGTTTCCCGGCATTAGGATTTTTTAGCCGCTTTAGAGGAAAGTTCTAGCTTATATGGTCATTGTATGTAAATGTTCTGAATTTTTTTATAGGAAGGAAAGGAAAAAAGGAGTAAGAAATAGTTTACAGTTTCGAGTATTGCAGAGATGTTGGCGTTTAGCAGAGTATTATATGAATTAAAGCAATACTTTTTAGCGAATGTATGCAATCAAACATTTTGTCAGCATTCTGTTTCATCTTCAAAAGTGTTGCTGCATGTGGTTGCAATGTGACAAATGTTGTAATGTGGTTGCAATTTGACAAATTTTGTAGTGTGGTTGCAATGTGACAAATGTAAGGTGGTTGCAATGTGACAAGTGCTGTAATGTGGTTGCAATGTGGCAAATGTTGTAATGTGGTTGCAATGTGACAAATGTTGTAATGGGGTTGCAATGTGGCAAATGTTGCAATACAATATTTCATCACCATGGAGTTTTTATCATTAAGAGTAACAAATATTTTTTATCGTGCAATACTTTATGAAGTATTTTATCATCTAGGCGTTTGCAAAGATTTACAACCTGTGGAGGCGCAACATGATTACGGCATAATTTTCTCTTGCTCTTTTTTTCTATCTTTTAACAAGATGTCCTTTTTTCTGTGCCCAGGTATTAAGCTTTTTTCAGTCACTTTACAGGATATTTCTAGACTGTGGTTTTATGGTCATTATGAGATGTAAAGGTAGTTTCTGAATTATTTACTAAGCAATAATTAGTAAAAAAAAATGTTCTCAGTTCTCAGCGAACTGAGTGCTTTCCAGAATATTATGTGAATCTAAGTAAACTGAATTTGTGGAATAAAATATTTTATCATTAGGGTGTTTCATCACACAAAGTTTGTTGTGCAATATAGGCAATAATGATTTCATAGTCGTAAAGTTAACCACTGAAACAAATCTGGTCAATCTAACACCAGCAGATAAATTGCGATATAAAATGCCCACAAAACAAGTAACAAGACAATTTGCCCGGTCAATGTCAAGCACACTGGGCGGGTCCACTTAACGCCACATAACTTAAGTGTCCACGGAGGTCCATTATCCCCCAACCACCGTCTCCGGGTTAAAATCCAGAAAATAAGGCCGTTCCATAATTTAGATCAAAGACTTAGAATCAAAAGATTGGGCATTGGCAAACCTAAAGGGAGGCAAACTTCAGTACCCATGTCACAAGGGAAGGCGAGTTTTCTCAAGACTCGGGAAATTTGTATAAAAATTATACAATGCATTTGTTTTTTCAATTACCCTAAAAAAACTAGCAAGCAAATTATGGTGACTTTCCTTTGATGTGCACTCCCTCTACACTCGGACATTTTTGGCTGCACGTGCCGTTTATAATTCGGCAGTCATTTTGGAGATGCCCGAACCTCAAACTGGGACCTTTCTCATGATAAGCGAGTGCCTAACCGACTGGGCTCCCCAGCCATCAGAAAGCTTTTGTCCCTCGCCTCAAAATTAATAAAGATTCAAACCCAACTCAGCTAATCATCCTTGTCCCCTAAACAACCGGTATTTTTACCTCTAGATGCTCCTTCCTCTGAATACAAGTCGTTGATTGAGACTAGCGGCGTCTTCCATAAATCCCAAAGTGGGCATTTAAAAGAGGATAATTACCACGAGAGGGGGGCTTATGTGATTAATTTATAGGAAATTGAGAAGGGCCGCTATTAAGAAAATATGCTTAGCCATCGCTCATGTTAAGAGGTTTTGATTGTTTGCGAGGCTTCTTCTTTAAAGAATAGGGAGGTCATTTAAACTGGTGAATGGTGAATAATTGCCATTGAATTGCTTGTTTGAATGGGTTTGTTGTATTAAGATCTTAATTGTAAATACTCATCTCATTTTGTTAATTTATAGAGGCGAGTTACGCGGTGTCAGATGTAAAATCTTACTCTAATTTAATGTTTAAAAGAATGAATTTCTTACACCACAACTGAAGAGAACACGGGAAGAACCGATTGATTTATTAGGCAATTGTCTGCTTGGCGGACATTGGCGGCAGAAAACCGGTTTCGCTCTTTCTTCTTCGCTTGGTCCAAGCGTCGGGATCGTCATTCGTCTGAATCTTGGTAGCTAGGAACCACCGAGATAGTAGTTAAAGTATTAGAGGGGAATATCACGTGACCTACAACACTGGCTTCATTGGGGCTCTTCCGAGAGCTCCTTGCGCGTCCCGTCGTTAGCATTGGAGGTCACGTGATCTGCCACTCTATTACTTTAACTAGGATCTGTATGGTAGGAACCGTGGTTTCCTTACACAAGTTTAGGCGATCACTCGCTATCATTGCCAAAGTGGCCAGCTAAGGAAACTTCTCTACAAAATCAATCGGTTTTTCCCGTGTACTCTTCAAATATGTGTAATTGTTGAAATTTATAATTTCAATAAAGTTAAGAGAAACAGAAAGAATTTATGAAAAATGGTTGAACCTCAAATTTTTTTTTTTAAAGTTATAATATCCAAAATATTTTTTATCAGTTACCATAGACTTATAATTACTTTGAAAAGGTCAAACATTTTTCATAATTATTTTTGTACCTCGTAACTCTACAAACAAGGTTAAACATTAAAAATATATTTTGGCCGGTTCAAAACAGGATTAGTTCTAGTATATTTTTAGTTTTTGTAGGTAAATTTTAAGCACATTTTGACGCTCGACACAGTAGAATGTTTTAATCATTTTTCTTGGAATCAGATTTCAAATAAAAATTTTTATGAAAAAAAGTAGTTTAAGTTTTAAAAAAAGCAAATATCGACTACTGTAATAACAACTCAAAGAATATTTCTTCGGTATTCGTTTTTTAATCATTAATGTAACGTACGTGTGTGTTGATTTGTTTTACATAAATTTTTTAGTCTTCATATTTAATATGAATTCATAGTACTTCCCACTATTTAGTAAATTTGATATTCGAAAGCAAACAATCCCCGTAAAAATTTTGAGCTATTTCGTTATTCTTCCATTAAAAAAATAACAAATACGTTTCGTTAATTAAACCAAACACAAAAGAAAAATTAATGTTCGATATTTTTTTGGCACTCTTAGCAACACTCTTGTCTACTTCAGAAAACAAAAAAATCTCCGTTGGAAGCAATTTTTCGTTTTTGAAGTTGGTAATGTGATTATTTTATGCGTCATATGCAATAAATAATCCAATTATGTGAAGAAGAGGGCAAAAAGGGTGTTAAGCGAGCATGCGAACAAGAACTCTTAAAAAGATAATGCAATCTTGAGCAAGCAAGCCATTTTTGTGAAAAACTTTCCAACGATTATAACTGGACTAAAAATATATGCGTATTACAGAAGGTAAAATGTGTTGTTCATATTTATGTAATGTATCATACAAATCTCTATCAAGTTATAATATTAACCACAGAAGTCTCTATAATTTTCTGTTATTTTTTTTAATAACTCTCAGTTAACGTCTTGCCGATCCATAGAACAGTTCCCACGTTCTAACAGGCGTCAATTTCCCAGAGAAATTGCAGACTCATCAGATTTTGCTTTGACTTCTGATCCACTCTTCTCACAACCATAAAAATAGTCACTGTTCAATTAGACTTCAAGATGTACAAATACAAAATTGTCGACCAACAACAGGCCAGAGGCCCAGCAAGGTTGGTCCAAAAAATATCTAATTCCTTACCAGTTTCCAGTAGCTATCAAAGTTCTTCTTAAAATCTTCCACTTTCTTCGAACACACAACGTATTCTGATAAAGCATTCCACACATGGACGACTCCTATTGTAAAAATAATGTTTCCTTGCCTCCCTTCTAAAGCAGGATTTATTCAATTTCTGACCATTTCCTCTGGTCCGGCTATTTAAAGTAAAACAAAAGCCCTCCATGTCTCTGTTTTATGAAGGTGTATGTAAGGTTGTATGTGCTTTGGTGGCCGTTCTTAGCCCTCTCTTTAAAAGCCGTAATAATAAAAAGACCTGGAATTCCAATTCTCTCTATTTAAGAATTAACTACATAAATAGTAAGCTCTCCTGTGAAGTAGATGTATTCTATTTCATTTATACAAATTATAAGATTCAGGAATAAGCTGTATTTTATGCAAATGACACTAAACTATAGTAATTCAAAATCAACAATTTTGCTACAGAACACTTTTAAATAATAAGTGGTTCAGAAACAAAATACCTACATTTTAGAACGTTTATAAGTCAAACTAACATGAAACAAGCTAACTTTTCCAACGTTCTATTGAAACCAAGCCACTACTTCTATTTACCCTTTCCTTCCATTCCAAAAATTCAAACAGGAGTCTGGTTTATTCTAAAACATAAATCCAAAATCTTATTTTTAGAGCCGAACTATTTGCAACTGTAACCCAAAGTTGCTCCAAAAGTTTTAATGAAGTTGGCAACACACTCACATGCCGAAATGTGTCCGTGGCTCGTAAATGTTCGGTGACAGTGACGTCAGTCAAAAGAGATTGGCTAATAACTCCTTGGATATGAAACGTCACGAGCTACGGGGCGGATTTAAAAGTCTGGAATGTTTCGTATATTTTTCAATTTTGGAACTCTGCCGTGCGTAGAGAAACAGAAACTTTTATGGGCATTTTAGCTCAGAAAGAGCTGAAGAATTATGGATTGAAAGCATATGGGAATATGCTGAAGAAATATTTTAAAATTCTATTTGAAGTAGAAGTATAAACTTTTGAATTCTGAATTGTATAGGCTAATACCATGCAAATGTAGTGTAAGGCAAGATTTAAGAGGATATTAAAAGCTTTTAAAATTTAAAAAAATAAATCAAATTACATAAAGTACATTACATTATTTAGTTATAGTAAGTGTAGATCTACTATTACACAATTTTTTCCATTTAATTTTAAAAGTTGTAGTGATAACCACTTTTTACAAACGTGACTTACACTACAAACGGGATAATTTTGCATGGAATTACCCTATATTCTAGTTATATTTATATAAGTTAAATATTTGGTTAGGTTACTTCCTGAACAAATATGGTACACTTAACAACGACTCTTAGTTTTTTTTTTGGTCTCCAATTAAAATACTAATTTTTACTCTTTCGAAAGTCAGCAAAAATCTTTTAAAGGAACGCCTATAAAAATATCTAAAAAAATTGTAAGCAAACGTGGCTAAAAGCCTTCACTATTTACACTATTACATTAACTGAATATTTCTTCTTAAAAAAATTTAAATGCGGAAAAACATGAAGAGAAAACAAAAAATATTTATCTTGCATAACGATGCAGTAACAAGAAAATAAATAAAATAAATTAAGTTTTTATTAGTAGATTAAATAATAATTTTCTCTGACTTTTTTTGGTGATGGAAAAATCAGTTAAAAATAAAATTTGACGTAAAAAAGAAAATCGATAGTTACCTTCCTAAAACTGCTATTTTAATTACTTTCCTGAAATATAAATGAATTTGGAGCCTCTTGGGTGGCGTTTTCAGTGAAGCAAACTTTAGTACATACTTTCCCATCAAATATTAATTCTAAATATAATCAAAATCGTTCTTTCATTTAAAATATTGTAATTTATGAATTATTTAAATACAAGGGAATCCGTGTTGGCGTAGTTCGAACTAGCTTCAGGTATAGGCGATAGACATCAGATAATTATATGCACCAGATAAGTTGCGAGTTGGCTTTAGTGTAGTTTTGTATGATAGAAAGCAGTAATGTGACAAAATGAGGTTAACATGAAAGCTACGCACGTTTTACAATTGTTCTCGTATAGCTCTAGCCTGACGATGTTCAAACTAACCTCATCTATGCACGTTTTATAACAATTAGGGTAGACTAACCAGTGAATGAACGCTTAAGCACAATTTGTTTTAAGAAAATTCATACATTTTAAGAAAATATAGCTTGTGAGTTTATGACAATGTGAACACATCTGTAATAATATGTAAATTCTACAAAAAAGGAGGTGACTTTACATTGCGTTGCTTTGGGTCTTTTGGGGTTCCAAATAAAAAGTGGTACAAAAACCAAGTGAATGGACAGTACTTTTACTAGTGAATGAACACAAAAATGTCCAGTCAATAAACATGTTGTATTTTAATTAATTACCAGGACAACCAATCAGATGTCAAACAGCTTCCTACGAGATGAAAGGAAGTCAGTGTTGCCAATCCATCCAGTGGAATAATTTTTATCCTCACTTTTTTAATGTATTTACCAACTGTTCATTCACTGGCCAGTCTACCCTATACGAGGACATTTTTTTCAACCTCCGATGAGTTATAACAAAAAGACGGGTCAAAATACAAAAAAAACCCCAAAAGTAATGTAAAATACTGCTTATTTCTCCACATAATCACCTTGACGATTAAGGCATGCCATACCTGTAAACAAGCTATGAAATACCCTCTACATAAAATGTAGCCGCCAATGATTGGGAGAGAGCTGTGATGGTTTCGCTAAAAAAAGTGTATTTGGAAGCTTTACGTCAATTTTTTTCTGTCCTCCAAGCCACTGCTAGTCCAAAATTCACTTATGGTGAACCTTTGCGTTTCCCTAAGCACTTTGTCAACTCGCTGAACAATATCGTCTGTAGTGACAGACTTGCTTCCTTGGTCCCCTTCTTCATGAACATCAGTATTGTGCAGCAAATTAACCACGTGTTTAAAGAAACTCGACGGTTTACTACAAGTGAATTATAGATAAGCATAGTGGCTTGGTTTGTAGCGCTTCCAAGTTGACGTGGAGCTCAAAGAATCCGCCACAACTCCCTTCCAAGCATTGGCAGCTACATTTTATGAAGAGGGTATTTCAAAGCTTCTTTACAGAAATGACAAATGCGTTATTCGTCAAGGTCATATAATCTCCTTGACGATTAAAGCATTTGTCATTTAAAATATTAGAAGGAGGCATAATCTAGTAGCTTGTTTCACAAGATTTGGTTTGTCTATGGCTTAACATCATCTAGTTTGTTTTTATGGAAACATTACCAGATGTTGTAAAAGTTTTGCTGACAGATTTTTGTCTGTTCTTTACTTTTAACGCAAGCTTTATTTTTTTTTTGAGTGAAAGGGATGAAAATTAACTCAGACTGAGTTAAAATCGCTCTTTTGTTTTAAGAGTGTAAAAGGGTTCATAAAGTAAATTGCAAAACAAGATTTAAAAAAAAAATCATGAATTTCTGAACACCAATTTTGTATTTACTTGTACGTAATCGTTATCAGTAACATAAATTCACCTCACATTCCTGTAAATTACGATACCAGTTTAACATTAACATATCCAATACATAACTATTAACTCTCTGCAAATTTTTTTTTTATTTTTAGTGTGCAATTCTAACATCGATTCAAATAATCGATATAACACCGTTTAAATATCAATATTAATTGGGGAAAAGTTCGGACTAACAAAGTCATTTAAATTACCAGTGCAGAGATAAAAACTTTTCTCGGTAATTTTTGGTATTTAATGAGTTTTACCATCGGAGTTTAGCCCAAAGTTACGAGTTTGAAATCCGGCGAGACCATTAAACACCGATTTTTTTGTTGTAAATGTTGGGCTCGTATATTTGATTTTAAAAGGCTCGTAAAATTAGCATGGAAAAATTATTATAAATGATTATGTGATATTTTCTTTTTTTAGTTTTGACCGAGCTTAAGGAGTAGGTAATTAAAAAGTTATAAATTTATCAGTAATTTGTTAATTAGTTCTTTACTTATACGCATATAAGTCTTCATTAAATAAATTATGCATAACTAGTGTTACTTTGGTAGTTGCTTGGATTTTTTTTTGTAAATATTCAAAGATGCGTGCATTATTTTAAAGAAGCAATTTTAAAAAAAATTACTGAAATAGATAAAATGTCTTAAATGGTGAATAATGTAAAGTGGTTTTTAAAATTATTTCATAATGAAACTAGACGAATTTACCTTGCAAATATTTAATGTGGAATTAATTGTTGTTTTAGGGTATTTTTTTCCCCGGTTGAGCCCAAACTATGTTTTAAAACTACTTGTTAGTTTATGGTTGGTTACTAGACATATTTTCAGGTTTGTGTGCAGAGACCTGTACGTCAAGTAACACAAACACAACACACACATTTATAAGTGACAGATGCTGCCATCTATTGCCACCTCCGCAATTTAGACATATCCCTATTGCTCCATTGCCAAAATAACTGCCGACCTATTAACAGACCGTGCAGCCAAAATGTCCGACGAATAATACAACGTGTAAGGGAGTGCACGTTAAAATATCCCTCAAAGTCCTAACGCTGCGTACGTTGTCGCCCTTAACGGTTGTGTCGGGTGAATATTCAGGTGTCAACTCGTCACTTGGCTGTGGTTCTGAAATACGACGCCCGTCGCCAACATTCCTTGTGTAGCTCTAGTGCGACAATAATTCAAACTTAACCTAACCAAACGTTAAATCGAAAACCGTACTTGATTCCCTGTCTACTGGAGTCCCTAGAACCGAAGGCTAATGCCTTATCAACAGGGAGTCCAATAAATACCAAAAATATAAAATTATTATTGAATGCCGATTTTAAACTCCTATCTTTTTGCGAATAATTTTAGATTGGTTAGAATACTAGCTTTGTTAATATAAAAATTCTATTTCTAAGATAAACAATTACGAAAACACTTCTTTGAAAATGAAAATTTTTTCATAACAACAAATCAAAACACAGAGCAAATGTGTGTGTGTTTTGATTTTAATGATAATTTCGTTATATGAATTTTAAATTTATAAAGAATAAAAAATGCAATATATAATTTCGGAATGTAAAGAATAAAATAGGATACATAATAACATTTTTAGAATTTTTTGTTATGGTAGATTTTATTTATTTTATTTTCAATTTCAATTTTTGTTTTCTTTAGATTTTAGTTTTTGACTTAAGTAATTTTTTTTTACATTTTAGTAATTCAATTTTTTTTTTCTGCGGTTTATTTTTTTTTTAAATCCTTATTTTTTACGCATAAAAATAAAAAATTATTTGACATTATATTAAAAATTATAAGTAATGACATTCTATTATTTATTATTTATTTTTTTTTTATAGTAGTGTGTTTTTCAAATCATAATTTTAAATAAATTTTAACTATGCAAACTAGTTTCCTCTGAACTTTAAATATAAAACATTTTTTAATACAAATTAATAACAAAATAAATATTAAGTTGTTATGCAAATAGTTACTCAAAGTTACACAAGTTAATTTCTAAGGACAATATAAAGCTTCTTTTTAAAAATTTTATTGAATAACACTTATAAATACAACAGTAATAACTTGATTTTTTTAATACCTAGAATTCAAAAAATATGATAAGGCTTAAAGGTCTTTCATAAGACTTGACAAACCTAATTTAGTTGTATCGCATTTGTATATACTCAAGTATAAAAGCAAATATATTTATATGCGTTAATTTTTGTAGGTTAAAACCACATCCTAGCTTTCTCATTCACGCCTTTCATGAGTTATTTTAATTTTCAATAATTAGTTTTTGTTTTTATAAGTTATTATCATTTGGTTAATTTAAATGCTTGTACGTGCTTATATAGTACGATTTATTCAAATGCAAATTACAGCACTACAAACAGTAACATTTTATAATAATTTATAATGCCTTAAAGTTACATTTGACATAGAACAGCGGTTCCCAACCAGGGGGCGATTGAACCCAAGTATAGGCGATTTGTGTTATCAAGGGGGGGGGGGGGGGCATACTTGAGGGGCTATCAGGGGGCGATGAGTATTCAAAGGGGGGAAATTAAAATAATGTTGTACCTTTGTAAATTAAAACCATTCTCCAACCATAACCGAACCAACCAATTTTTTATTTTCAACTCTCTTAAATTTTCTAGAAACCGCTAAAAATATCTTAGTTAATTATTTCACTTTTGTTCTTTAAAAATTTAATGAAACTATATGTTTTATGATTTTTTTTCTATTTTATTTAAATGTGACCGGATAAAGCTTCTTTAGTTGGTTTTGCACTCGAGTTCAAATTATGATTAGAACTAACATAAAAATAAAAAGGGGCGATGGATGGTAATCAACCTAAAGAACGAGGCGATGGTCCAGAAAAGGTTGGGAACCACTCTATATAGAAGTTAAGTTAACCACTGATATAGAAGTTAAGTTTTCATTTTTTCATGTACTATTACCTCGATGATTCTTTAAAAAATTAAGAATAACAAATCAGAGATGTAATACGATTAAAAAAAAACAAAATTTAACAAGTATAAATATAATGAAATACTAGTCCAAGGTGAATAATAAAAAAGAAACCTTTAGCAGAATTACTCCAAATTGAAAAACTCAATTTTTAAGAAAGAAACAAAAAAACAAATATAAAGACTTAACACACTTCACGCTCTTTAGATGGTTATTTTTTCTAGGATCATTTAGTGTTGAAAAATAATTCTTCAGGGATCCAAAAATTGAATTTTTTTCAAAGAAAAGACTAAGTTGTTAAGTGGTTGCATAAAATACTGTTAGTAGCAGCTACCTAAGTATTTTTTCTGATGTCAGAGGGGGCTGGTTTGCTAAAGATAAAAAGGAAAAAAGGAAATCTTAAAAAATATCGTCTGAAACTTGATTGCGGTTCTAGATAGCGGCATCTTTGGGGTGAACTGGAAGTATGTAGTTGGTGAGTTTCGCTTTGGCCCTCACCACGTTTTATCAGTTCCTTACCTTAATTTAATTTGCAGGGTCGGTCTGAAAGTTTTAGAGTGCGGAATGTTGAAGTTTTAAAGCCCGTTACTTTATGGCATAGAGGTAGGAAAGAGAATAGAGAGATCCTTGTATATGCGCAGCAGCGCACAAATGAAGCAGCCTAAAGTGACGCATCTTGGGATACCTCGGTGTCAGTTTCGGTTACAATGTGATGCGCAGTAGCTCAAAAAAAAAACGCTAGAGTGGTGCATATTGGGATACCTTGGTGTCAGTATGTTATGTGCAGTAGCTCGAAATTCCCGACAGCCTTGCTTCCAACTATTTAAACTCCATAGACCCCCTCTACCTCTCCTTCATAACTCTATGCTTTAGGGTAGCACTTTGGTCTAACTGGTCTACTTTGGCCTTGGCAGCATGGCCAAGTTTAGACCAAGTTTAGTTTTTGTTAAAAAATTCGTTCTCGGTTTCACCAAAGAAATGGTTCTGAGCATTTGAACAGTTGTTTGGTGAAATGTTTTACCTTATTTTTGGAATTTGCTGAACCATTCGGATTTCGGATGGTGCATGGCGAAACATTTCACGAAACAGCAGTTGCTGCTACTATGAGCCTTTTATTTCGTGAAATCTAGAGCGAAATCTCTAATGGTATGACTCATGATTTCTGATTAAAGGGGAATGGGCACGCTGGACTAGGGGGTATCCAAAGCAAAGTGAGTCTGTGTTAATCTAAAGAGAAACATATTTTCTGTGCCACATTTCTCCGGCTTTATTAGATATTTTTACAAGCGGATTTTTTTTGTGATAAATATGACTGACTTACAGGTCCCGACAATCCCACTTTTTGAAATTGGTTTGTATATTTTTTTTAAATTTTGAATAAATAATTTTACACAAAATATTCGAAGCAATTTCAAAAAGTGGGAAACGTGTAAGATAACTATCTACATTCATCATTTAAAAAAAACCGTTTTTAAATATATTCAATACAGCCGGAGAAATGTAGTACAGAAAGTACTTTTTTCCCCATTGAATTAACACTGAGGCACTTGAGTTTGGAGACCCGCGATCTAGCGTGCCCATTCCCCCTTAAGAGACACAAATACAAGCTTCTCATATAAATGTTCAACAAGACTCAACGCGTTTGTATTTTTTCCAGTTCGAACCAAAAATGGCGTTAGATTAGTAAACAAAACCCTGCGCTAAAAAAATGCCGAAACACGTTATTGTCACATACATTTTTGTAAGGCTGTTGCACACAAACTAAAATTCGTGTCCTGTAAAACTACCGTGATCTCATGAAAGCGTCACTCATGCAATTACCTTGATTTCTCGAGTGGAGCTTGGGTAAACGGGGAAAGTGTTTAAGTTTACAAAAGAAGGCCCTTCCGTGGCCGAGTGGTTAAGGCATCCGCCTCAGGATTCAGCCTTCTCACGAGTGCGGGGGTTCGATTCCCACTTACTGCCAGTCATCCTATAAATTGGATATCTGTACTGGAAAAGAGTAGAAAATCCAACTCGTGACGGATGGGCCCGAGTACACTGGGACAGACGTGCTCGTTAAATCTGTGGAGTCCAAAGTCCCGACGGCGTCAGCGCACGATGTCGCTCGAAGTTCCGTTGGGTGCCCGCTCAGGTGTCGACCTCGTCACTTGAGGCGTTATTGGCTGTGTTAAAGCTCCTAATGGAGGCTAGAAATAGGCAGCCGGAAACGATTACACTACTACACTACAAAATAACCAAGAAGTTATTTTATCATGCTCAAAAAATATTGATAAATTGTTTGAATGGATAAAAAAATAGTACAATTTGTTATAATATCGATAAGATAACATAAGCCTAACATAATTATAAAAATAACAGAAATATCTTAGATTCTGGATTTTCGATAATTTGATTACTTTTACCATTTCTTGAAGGATCTAAGAAAAAAATCCATAAAGATGAAAAATGACATGAAAAGTTTCAACTTAATTATGTATCTGTCAAAAGTTTCAATGCGTTTGCATTACTTTTAAAATGGCTTAAAGGTTTCGTGAAACTTGCATTAGTTTATGAATTGATCGATAAAATGAACAAAAAGCCTTGAGATTATATCCTTCATTTTACTTTTAGAACTTCACACACCAAAGAGCAAAAAAGGCCTGATCTTTCAATCTTTTAGAAAGCCCCCGACATGTCACCTTTAAAAGACCAGGAAATTAAGTATGGAAAGTGACGGATTTCCGCCATTTTTTTTTAGAACATGCAAAAATATTCTTTAAATAGATGAAGCTGAATATCGTTCTATTCAAAATTATCACATAATTCTTTTTTTACAAAAAATTCCCGCAGAACAAAACTAAAAATTCCAAAATTGAGAGATAGAATCTTCAAAAATAACTTCCATTTCAAGAAGATACAGAAATTTATTTTTTCTTCTTCTCGACCATTATTATTCTAAATTAAATCCCAGGAATGGCAACACCCATGTTACGAAGTACCGCAGCCCCATCTGTCGGAGAAGTCGGAAACCAGGGCAAAGAATTTATGGCGTGTCTAAGGTAATAGATTTTCTTCCTAAGGAAGTATAGCCATAAAATAAACATAAAAAATTGTACGGTCATCTGTTATCGTGTATTTTACATGTTATTCTGTAGCTGCCATGTATTAAATAAGTTATTACGGTATTTTCTAGCCGGGATTTTATCTCTGAAAGAAAATAAATTTGCGGTGCTTACTGTGGCTATATTCGGACGAAGTAGTCTTATTTATTAGGGGTACAGGGAGTTATTAGTTCTGTTTGTTTTTATACACAGAAGTCATTTAGATTTTATGTGAGATATGCTAGGTTTTTTTGTGATAAGTTTCGTGATTTAGGAAAAGGTAATATATTTAAATAAAAAGTTACGCACGATTTTTTTGGTTAAGTAATACGTTTCCGAGAAGATGTATATTAGAAATATTTTTAGTAAATAAGACTGGATAATGTTTCAAGTCTTCTTTAATTTAAAAAATTTTTAGGACTTGAGATTTTTTAAATTTTTTCATCAATATTATAAATTTATCACTAAGAATTAAAAACGTTAATTAAATTATCCCCAAATACTTGGCATTCATATATTTTTAATAAGCACTTTTGTCATAAGAACACTTAATTTTAAAAGACTTACAAAGTTACACAAAAGACTTAGTTGATATATGAACGAACCATTTACTTAACATAATATTTATAAAAAGCTTAAGCATATTTATTTAAAAATTTTCCGATAGTGAATTTGTTAGCAAACTTTTTTAATTTATAAATTGTTACAAAACACATATTTTATTGAATTCAAAACTAATTTTATTTAACGTATTAAAACTGCATCAAAGAATAATTTTGCAGTAAACATTTAAAAGCGCAGTACAGGTTTCAGTAATAGTACTCTGAAGTCATACATTTCTAACAAAAAAACCCGAACAATATTGAATTTGGGCAGTGGGGTACGGATGCACAGACGGACTCACAGACAAAATTCAATCTATCTACTTTTCATTTTTTTTAAAAATTCCTACAAAGCAAAGAAATAGAAGTAGGTTAAAAATAAACATTATAATTTTAGAAAATATCAAGACGCTTTTTCCTCCTTTACAAATTGAAATATGTAGATTTCCTAAGCCTTAATTCAACTATCGACTTAACCAAAAAAAATTATACCCAGGAACAATTTTTCAACCTACATAAGCACATCAAATCTTGCTTAGAAAACTTTTCTAACATTATCAATTTCCCATTTACCTCACATTTTGCCCATTTCATCGATATATGCGACAAAAGGTTTGAAGGAACGTCGTTAGGCTTAACATATCTCTGCATTTCTCTATTGAATCGCTAAATATAAAAGGTCAAGTTTATAGGAATATTACCATACAAGCTTCCAATTTAACTAAAATACAAAGAGAAAGAGTGTAGGGAAATTCTGCTAAGTATATGTCCGCTTTTTTCAATTTAGAAATGATTCATTTATGCTTCGCCACAAATTGTACGTGGAGAAATTTCTCATTTGAATCGTTACATATAAAATTGGGTCAAATTTTCAGGAGGATTATCATAACGCCTTTACTTTAAATCAAATATTGAAAGATAAAAGGCTGCAGGGAAATTATGCTATGAATATTATCATTTTTAAATAAGAGATGATTCATTTATTCTTTGCCACAAATTACACGTGGAGAAATTATTCTGCCGGGGTCGTTAGATGAGGTTTCTAACTCCGGTTGGAATTCTAACTGATTTCTGCTGGCGATTGGATTACTATTGGTAAACATCTATTTCTTCATTCTGTTTGATTTAGAAGGCACTAGCAGTATGGTCCCGCCTTACTGGGAACCCGTTAACTTCGCATTGCTTCCTTTTAGAGGCATGCTTACTTGTGAAAATACACTCAAACTCAAAACAAAATTAAATTCGTGTTGGCGCATGCGCACTTAAAAAAGCAACCACTAATAGAGGATGAAGCAGCCTTAGGGCGAGCGCATATCTCAACCAAACTCAATCAATCAAACTAATAGAGGATGGCGTCAAGCCCCCGTTTTGGCCCGGTCCATGTATTTTCAAGCCCTGTTATGGTCCCGCAATCCCACGTGGATGACGTTTTTTTGAAACTAATTATATCAATTAAAAATCACAATTAAATATGAAAAAACTAAGCCTCAGGTGCACACGTAAGTATTAAAAGGAATCTATATTAAAAATTTCGAATTTTTTAGAGCAGTCTAAGTAGGTCTTTTGCGATCCACAGACATACACACAGACAGACAGACACACAGACAGACTCTTTCTTTCATTATTATAGATTATGGGTTGGGTTTGGGTTGAAATACCGTCGCACTAGAGCTACACGATTGCTATTGGCAACGGGCGTCGTGTTTCAAAACCACGAGCTGACACCTGAGAAGGCCCCTCACGCAGAATTTTACGGTTCGGTTTGAATTATTATCGCACTAGAGCTACATGAGGGATATTGGCGAAATACGTCGTATTTTTGAACCACAGTCAAGTGACGAGCCGACACCTGAATAGGCACCCAACGCAACCGTTAAGGACGACTTCGTACGCAGTATTAGGACTCTGAAGGATATTTAACGCGCCCTCCCTTACACGGGGTATTATTCGTCGGAAATTTTTGGCTGCACGGGCCGTTTATAGGTCAGCAGTTATTTTGGCGATGACCGGACCCGAACCTGGGACCTTTCGCATGCTAGGCGAGTGCCTAAATGCAGGGGTGAAAGTGGCCAAAATCAAAAAAGAGGAAATCACGCGTCAGATTTAAGGAGAGAACATAGTTAGCGACAGCAAAAATGAGCAATTTTTAGCATTGATTTCGAAAGGCTCTAAATAATTTAAAAATTATGCTACAAAAAAAAAAATGTACCAAGTTATGAATTGTACTTTTATTATTATATTTACACCTAAGAACCTTATTTTAAAAAAAAATTAGACCATTGTACCATTTGTACAAAAAATATACTATGAATGTACATAGAACTTTTTTCAAATGTAAGTAAACAGTTAGATTTATATTGGTCTCCTGTTTTTTTGCCTAAAATAATTTTTAAATTTTATTTAAAGAACATTATATTCTAAATTCACAAAAATTCTGATTTTCAACGCAGAAAAGTGTAAAATAATAAAACAGTTTTTTAAATTTGTAAGACTAAATGAGGTGACCTAAATATATCTAAAATGGTTTTATAACACACAAAAAAAACAAAAAGAAATATTTAATAGATTAAAAGAAAAGTGTACCGATGTGTTGAAAATTATAGTTTTGAGAAAAATGCGAAAAACAAATACAGTCGATTCCGTTAACAAACTCGAAGAGACCACTGAAACATTTCGTGTTAACTGAATTTCATGTTAACTGTCAGCAAATTTTTCTTGCATTGACCTAGTGAATAGTTTTTAAAAAAAAACATAAAAAAATTCTTATTTTTATAATATAATACCACTAATAATACAAGATACAAGCATGAAATTAGTAATTCAAAGGGGGCGTGGCACACTTGCTTAATTTTATAATTTTAATTTTTTTATAAGAAATAATTAACCGATCGATACAAAATTGGTCTAATTCGATAGATCGGGCTTTCATCTATCAGAAAATACTGGTTTCAAAAATTCGATTTTTTTGGTTTTGCAGTTAACTATGTTCTCCCCTTAATGTGCAAGTGCACATATTTATTTTAGAAATAAATTATTGCACAATAAAATGATTTCAAATTGTATTTGATTAATAAAGAATTAATAATGAACTTATTGCAGAAGTAATGATTTATATGCATTAAATTTTTCTTATTCCAAGGATTTCTTTGTTCTCTAATAAGTGTGTATTATAGTGAAATTGCATTCCTCATTCTAATAAGGGTTGCGCTTGCATTAAAAAAAACTTTATAAATCACCAGTTAAATCAAAATTACAGAAAAGCCTACTGGCAAAACTATTAGCATAAATTTATTTTTTAAATAATATTTTAAATTTAGGATATATCTCTTACTCTCTACCACCAGAATTTTCATCGAATTTATAATCAATGACTTTTTTCTAATATTAATAATTGCGGCGATCTGAAAATCTCGCAAACTTAGTCTATCACAACATCTAAAAACTTCGGCATCTGAAAATTAAAAAAAAAAAAAAAAACCGCCGGCGTTCCGAAAGTAGCGAAACTCCGGCTTTCCAAAAGGCACTAAGCTTTGGCGTTCCGAAAATAGAGAAATTCGCGGAACTCCAGTGATCCGAAATTCGCGAAACTCCGGCGTTCTGAAAAACACTAAACTGCGGCGTTCTGAAAGTCGCGGAACTCTAGCGATCCGTAAGTCGCGGAAGTCCAGCGTTCCGAAAGTCACGAAACCTTAGCGATCCGAAAGTCGCGAAACACAAGCGATCCGTAAGTCGCGAAACTCCGGCGATCTGGAAGTCACGAAACTCCGGCGATCCGGAAGACACGAAACTCCGGCGATCCGGAAGACACGAAACTCCGGCGATCCGGAAGACACGAAACTCCGGCGATTCGGAAGACGCGAAACTCCGGCGATCCGATATTAGCGGAAGTCCAGAGATCCAAACTTCACGAAACTCCAGCGATCTGAAAGTCGTGAAACTCCAGTGATCCGAAATTCGCGGAACTCCAGAGATTCGAAATTCACGAGACTCCAGCAATCCGAAAGTCGCGAAGGTCCGGCGATCCGAAAAACGCGAATAAATATATATCGATTTTTATGTTTTTCGGACTTTCTTTGCTTAAAAACATGACTTTTGGTGGGGTTTTTTTGCTCAATTTCAAGACTTATGGCAATACCCAATGTCCAAATTCTTGACTTTTCATATGCGCGGAAACCCTGTTAATACGATTTTTTTTTCGAAAACTTAGAAAATATAAAAGTTTATTTCATAATCTTTTGAAAAACTTGATTTAGCGGAATTTTCTGAAAAATTCGGAAAAAGCGGAATTTTCTGAAAAATTAGAAAAAAGCGGAATTTTTTGAAAAATCGGAAAAAGAGGAATTCCGCCGTTCGGCGGAAGTCTGGCACCCCTGTAAATGACTGGGCTCCCCAGCCCCTTTAGATTTAGAGGGTATCATGGGTGGGGTTTAGGTTGAAATAACGGCACACTAGAGCTACACGAGGGCTATTGGCGACGGGCGTCTTGTTTCAAAACCACATTCAAGTGACGAGCTAACACCTGAGTAGGCACCTAACGCAGAATTTTAAAGGTGACATCCTAAGCGAATTGGGGTATATTTAACATGCACTAACTCTACATGGGGTATTATTCGTCGGACATTTGGCTGCACAAACCCATACGTAGAAAGTTATTGTAGCAATTTCCGGGACTCAACCCGGGACCTTTCGTGCACAAGGCAAGCGCCTTAACAACTGGGCTCCCCAGTTCTTTTTTTTAGTATACAGAAATTGATGGCAAAGTAGATTTTAAAGATTTTAGATGGTTGAAGGAGAATTTTTAGTGACTGCTTTGTGTGCAAACAATTCATTTTGTTAAAAGTTGGGGCTAAAATAAAGTAGCAAGACCTAAGACTCGTCACATTATTGTAAGTAAAAATGCTCTGACAAAATTTAAAAAAATAACATTTTAAAATTTTATATTGGAACGAATCTTAAGTTTTTTTAGTAGAGTAAGAAGAATACCTCAGAGGTAATTCTTTCTTTTAAACATCTTTTACTTCATACATAAAAGATTTTTTAAAATCATTATTGGGGTATACTCCATTGAAATACAAATGATATTGACCGAGTTTCGCTTTAAATGTCAGTTTTATTGGAAATTGAAGTTTTTCCTGGATCAAAATGCACATTTGGTAAGTAAACTGGGCCATTTGAACTTATTTTTAGGTTAATGTTTCATTAATGATTGGATTGGAAAAAGGTTTTCCATAAAAAGAATTTATTTTTGGTGCAGATGGTCTTTTCTACGGCAATAATTTCGATTTTTTTTTAAAAAAAGTTTGCATCGATTAGGTATTTTAGGCTTTTTTAATGTAATGTTGAATGATAAGGATCAAATAGTTGTATTTATTTCAAATTTGTTTTTGTTTGAAAATTAAAATAATGACAGGGGAGACAAATATATCATTAAATACACGTTAAACCTTACCTTACGAAGGATTTTTGCTTCCTCGTAATATTTGAAAGGAATAACATTATTGAATCCTTAGTCGTTTGGCCGTCCTCGTGGGCCGTTTCAGCAAGGAAATGGTTAAAGATTGCGCAACTAAGGTTTAATAATAAAAAATTAGTTCATATAACCTTTTTCTATCCTTCTTTAAAGCTTTCCATCGGCGTCTTTGAGTTGATTTAAATTGAATCAAATTATCGTCACAATCGCCCTATCTATTGGAGACGGGCGTCATTATTTAGAACTATAGTCAAATGGCTGGCCAACAACAGAATAGGCATCTAACGGAATTTTCAAGGGTGGTATTGTACGCAGCGTCAGGACTTTTTAGCATAATCAAGTCACACTTCCTCTGAAAGGGGTATTATCCGTCAGGGGGTTGAATTAAGCTAAACTCCTCGGCGCAACAGCCCATTAGTAGGCCCAAGGCCTGTCGTGCCCATTTCAGCTTTCGTGACCTAGGACTCTGGGTTGCTAGTCATATGCGCTGGTCAGCCTCACATAAAATCCCCAGTGTTTAGTTCCCAAGCATGCTTGGTACCCATTTTATTGACCCACTTAAGGGATGAAAGGATTTGTCAACCCCGCCTTATCCGGGATTCGATCCCCAGACCTGTGGCGTGGCAATGCGAAGTACTACCACTAACCCATTGGGCCTCAAGGGGGTTGAATTATCGTCAAACTATTGTAATACGAGGACAACTGACGATGGACGTCGTTATTTAGAGCTACAGTCAAGTGGGAACAAGGGACGAACTGACACCTGGATAGGCACCTAACGCAACTTTCAAGAGTAGCATCGTACATAGCGTTACGACATTAAAGCATATTCAACGTGTACTCCTTCTACAAGGGATATTAGGGCAGACTGACCAGTGAATGAACATACCCCAGTGAATGAAACAATTGGTGAATACATTTAAAAAGGGTTAAAAATCATTCCACTGGATGGATTGGCAACACTGACTTCCTCTCATCTAGTAGGAATCTATCTGACATCTGATAGGTTGTCCTGGTCATTAATTAAAATCCAACATGTTTATACATTTTGGATGTTTTTCATGTTTTACATGTTTGGACATTTTTGTGTTCATTAACTGGTAAAAGTACTGTTCATTCACTTGGCTTTTGTACCACTTTTTATTTGGACCCCCAAAAGACCAAAGCAATGCAATATAAAGTCATCTCCCTTTTTTTGTAGAATTTACATATAATGTCACATTGTCATAAACTCGCAAGCTATAGTTTCTTAAAATGTATGAATTTTTTAAGAACAAATTGTGTTTAAGCGTTCATTGACTTTATATACCCTATCCGACAGACTTTTTGGCAGCACAGACCATTTCGGCTTTGACAATACCCTGACCCGAACCGGGGATCTCTCGCATGCAAGTCAAACCGCCTTAAGGACTGGGTTCCCCATTATCACCGTTTCAACAGTTTATATGGGTGTTTTCAAATTAACTATTTAGTTTTAATTGGCTCATTTGATATTTGGCGCGTCTCGTATGTGCGCCATCTTGTAATGCATGCCCATTAAAGTAAATATTGACAAACGTTTGAAGTAGCCAGTGGCTATGTAAATGGTAAAGATACACAAATGCGCGACATGAGTGTACTTACCAATAATATTAGACCAGTCTCTAAGGTACGGAACTGCGTTTCATTGCCAGTTCTGTATGAATAGTTTATTTTACATTTTAAATGACTTTTAGGATGACTTTTTGACATAAATGTTGACAGTGAATAATGTTAATTTGTCAATATCTATAAATATCTAACATTGACAATATCTAAACATAGTAACATGCAACATTAATCAACAACGACATGATGTTGCAACATGCAACATAAATATCTGTAACATGAATGATTTTGAACATAAAAAATATTAAAACAATCAATTTTGTATCGGAAAAGTTAACTTTATGTAAATCCTTTTGAAAGATTAATGTTTAACATAGACCGCGTCAACTTAGTAAAAATTATGGTTTTAAGCCATGAAAATATATTTTTTTCGCTATTAATAAAAAAGCGCTGACACTTTTTTTTTAATTATTAGTCCATTCTAACATTTGTTTTAATGCAAAATATCTTACAAATTTAAAACTGAAATTTTTTTTGTAAAACCTCTGCAAGAAATCTTGCTGTGATATTTTTCGGCACCGGTGTTTATATTTTAAGAAATCTTGATCATTCTAGCTTATATTCGAAAATATAGTAGGAGGAAAATTACATTGTAAAGTAACTATTGTAAAGTGAATATTATAAAGAGTCCGTCACTTGACTGCGGTTCTAAAATACGACGCCCGTTGCCATAGCCTTCGTGTAGCCCTAGTGCGACGATAATTTAAACCTAACTACCTCATCAGCAAGTCTCAAAAAAACAGAGCCTTAATATTTTGTAAAACAAAACTTGTCCAATTATGTTGGGGGTATGAGATGGTTACTTTCCAAACCAAGGTTAAAAACATAATTTATTATTTATATTTCTGCATATATTGCTTTGAAAGTTTTGAATATTTTCATCGTTTAAAAGATCATCAGCAAATTCTTACTAGAAACAGTAATGAATAATGCTAGAACATTATCTTTGGAAATAGGTGGCTATTAAATTTAAATAATTACCCCAGAGTTTAAAACTGAGTACTTAAATATGTCAAACACAAACACCTTAAATCTTAAAAATTTATTACTTATCTAGTTTTGTTTAAATTATAAATAGCTGTGACATTTAAAAATAAAGCAGTTAACATCGCAACGAATACTAAATAATACCTCACTGAATTCAAAGTGAAATTTGTAAAAACAAATTACTAAATCCGAAAATATTTTAATGCGGTATTTCCCATGCATTTTACCACCTACACATATTCTTTACTATCTATTCAATTATTGAATTTATGTGTTCAAGTTTTGAATAGCTGAACGCATTCCGTTTGTTTGTAACATACGCTAAATTTTATTTGGAAATAACTGGTTGAGTTGCTGAGTTTCATTCCCATGACTATAGCTATAGTACCGTGTAAATTTAAACAAAAGGAATAATCCCGATGTACAAGAGAAAAGTATTGCGTTTCGAAAAGTTCAGCTAATTTATAATTAAATGCGTTAAATAATGTTCTGTAATGAATTTTGAACCAAATTAATGTTATTGATAAAAAGTTTGATTCCATGTGAAATTAATTAACCTTCTGATAATCATTTAAAACATCAATAGTTTAATTTTCTACTACAAATGAGAAGTAAATATGCGTGTTTACATTATTCTTAAAAGTTAGGACCATTACTACCATTTATAAATACCTTCATTAAGGAACTTTATACTGTTCTTTGCAATATATTGAACTTGGTTAACGTCTTAAGATACGAGAAAAATCCTACACGTATATTCTTATAATCTAAACATGCTTTTCATACAAATAATGCTAAAAAGTATGTTTAGGAAAAGTAATTAAAAAGTTTAATAGTCACTTGGGGACGCGACTTAAACTCTAAACATACAAATTTTTTGTACTATAAATGAAACAGAAAAGGCCGTATCACTTTTATTTGTAATTAACAGATAATTTTAATATTGTTTTTAATGCAAAATGGCTTTAAAACTAACGACTAAAAGAACTTTTTGAAAAGTCTGAAAAAATTCGAAAATAATTTTTTTAAGAACTTTAATATTGTATTAACCCTCGTTTTAGGTGACTTAGTTCTTAGATTTTCATTCCTGAATTTTCTACAATTGGTTCGCTGTTCCCACGTTAAATTGATTCATCAATGGAAGCTCAAGAAAAAATTTATTTTGATTTAGAACTTCTATTGTATTCAAGACCTGAAACATGCCCTTTCCAGAAATATAGTGAAAATGCTTGTTTTGACTGTCATTTCAGGACATAAAAATATTTCTTTATATCACAAGGTTCAATTTAGCATGGGCTAACTGTGCTTAAAGTCGTTAAAAAACAGGTATAAGTTTATTTGTTGTAGTGTTGATTATAGAGAACTGGAAGTGGGTTATATAGTTTCACAAAAAAAAAACTTTTTAATTTTTTTTTTTAAATTATACACTAGCTTTAATAAAAGAACACTCTTTTTATGGTAAATTTAAAAATTAAATTTTTTTAGAAAACATATGAAGCATTTAACTTGCATTCTAAACTAGCTCTAAATACAAGTATCAAATAATAGTCTGAAATCTAAGCTATTTGACAATAAATATTTTTTGAGGAACTAAAAAAAAATTTAATTTTCTGGCGGTGTTTTAAAAATTCAGCAGGTGAAGCAATCCTAGAACAAATTAAAATTGGTAAACAGATTGATAATAGACTATTACAGAATATAATACCAAATGTGCATTTCTATGGCTTCAGAAACCTTAAATTTCGCTTCAAGTTTGATCAATTATTTTTCGTTGTGGCAACATTTTACGAAAACAAATAATAATAATCAAAGGCCCCTCGGTGGCCGAGAGGTGTAAGCGACGAGCCTCACACCGAGAAGGTTCTTGGTTCTGTCCTTGTTTTGGCCATACTATAGACGTATTCGTGCTGGTAGAAAAATTCCTCTAAAATTCTCCGGGGTGCCCGAGTACAATGCGATATACGTGCTCGTAAAATCTGTGGAGTTTAAAGTCCCGACGGCGTTAGCGTACGATGTCGCTCGAAGTTCCGTTGGGTGCCCGCTCAGGTGTCGACTTCGTCACTTGACCAAGGTTCTAAATTACGAAGCGTAATTGACTGTGTTAAAGGTCCTTAAAGGAGGCTAGAAATATGCAGCCGGAATCGATTATATTACCCATTACCCATAATAATCAAATGAACATAAAAATTCTTGTTGTTCATCTAAACGACACCTTCAAAGTACCTTTGAGAAGATTATAGCATTTTCTTGTGACTAAATATTCAAAATACAAATAATTCTTATGCTACAAGACCTCTGCTTAAATTTTGAAAGAAATAAGTATGGTAATATATCCAACAAACAAAAATGAGATCACGATATTTACGAAGGTAAGTATCAAAAAGAAAACGTATTGCAACATTTCGTAGACTAAATGAGATTATAAAATCGCGTGATTTTAAGAAAAATATGAGAAAATGCAAAGTTCCGAGGCATCATAGGATTAAAGTAAAATTTTAGTTTTTAAGTAAGGTCTTACATTCTTTAAAATATTGTGCTAAAATGTCAATAATCTAATTTTACCTACCATTTTTACAGCTTCTTAAAATAGTAATGACGCTATATTTTCTAAGATGGTAGTTGATTTAAAAATGCAAGGTATCTTGTTATAAATGCCATTCGGAATTTTAAAACATTAAAATATCTTTCTTAATTATCGTAATATTTAACTTATAGGCAAAACTACAGCTATTTTCCGTTTTTACATTAAAGAACTAGAGCGTTAGATCCAAGCAGTTATACTATTTAAATCTAAGCCTCTAGGTTCATTAGGTTCGTTTCACTGATTGGGAGAGAAGTACGTAAACGTTAGAAAACTTTTTTAGGCAGTAAGTCAGGATCTTATTAGCCCGCGTATAAAGAAACCTATAATGATTAAAATATTTACAAACTTCAATATTTTAATCGTGTACCAAATTTGTTTTTATTTAACCCTTTTAGTCCAAATGACAATTTGGCATTATTTTAGATTTTTTTTTCTGATCGTCTATAGTTATTTATAATATTAAAAAGCACATCATTCTTCAGTTTTTTTTCTATTAGAAAATATTTTCATAATTCCCAATAGATGTCAGAACTATTATTTTTTTAATTATGATCAGAAACATGATGATGCCAAATGGCATCACTGGGACTGAATGGGTTAAAAGAAATATTTGAATTTAAAGCGAGCTACAAATTTAAATTACCTAAAAAGTGCTTGATTGGTTGGTAATTTATAATCCAAGCAAGATTATTATCCAATCATCAACGAAATTCAGAAATGAAAGCAGAAATTACATTACGTCACGTGAAACAAGCCGATTGTGAAGGGCTTGTAGTATAGATAACTTTCCAAAGCAAACCCCATATTAAAACCGTGTCAAACATTTTCCAATCCATTGTTGTATTGTCGATAGCAAATCTCTAAGCTTTTCTAGCGGTTTAAAATGGGATTTAAGTGAACAGTTTCCTTTCACAGCGTGTCATGTCATTTTGCAACTAAAATTGGTTGTTTGACACTTTGATTAAAAATACCGACAAGGTGACTTGCATACCAGAATTGTTTTATTGTTATCCGAAACCAATAACTGCTTGTCAAAAAAAAATCAATGTTTTATTTGATAAAATAAAATATTGCACGGAGATTTTTTTTTAAAGTTCAAATAACTATTAATAAAATAACGGAGAATAGAAACTTTAATTTGAATTTATATAGATGAATTTGCATCATTTTAGCAAAAGTATTTAATTTTTGCCCTTAAATAAAAAGAGACTTATTTAAAATATTTGAATGACGCGTCTTGTAAATTACCTGTTCAATTCAGTATTATTTTATTATTTTGTATAATAATTGTAGCAATTTTTTGCATTGAAGAAATTACTAAAAGTAACTAATTATAAAAGTTATTAAAACATTATAATTGTTATTGAGAGTAAAATCTTATCGGCTGACAAACTTAATTAGTTTAAGAAGTTACCTTTTTTAAGTGGTGGAAAAAAATCTTGTTTTTCAAAAAAAAAATGAGTAGACATTAACTTAATACGTAAAAGCAAATATTTTAATTAAAAAATCTTATTGATCATAACATTTTTCAGGAAAGTACGTGGTAAAAAAGCGCAGTAAAAAACATGTACTTAGGCAAGACAATAGTATATAATACACTTATTGAGAAGTTTTTTTTTTAAACACATTTTGATTTTTTAATACCACGAAGAAAAAAAAATTCCTTTTGAACTTATAAAATGAGTTGCTTTTTTTATAATATTTGTATTAATTTTTGTAGGTAAGATGTTTTCGATTTATTAATATGAAACCTTTTTACCACGAGTATGACATTTAATGGAAAAAAGTTTTAATCTTGAAAACATTGTACAAGAAAACTTAAACGGACTATAAAGGTATTTCTTATTATCTAATTTTTTTTTATTTTTAGGTTACTAAAAGCTTAACCTTTAGTTTTTGTAAATTTAAAGGTTTGAAAAACTTAATTTTTTCGTGTGTGAAATGTTTAAATATCAGGTTAATGAATACTATCATAATTACGATATGATAGTAAAGTATTAAAGCGTCATATTTTTATGTTTTTTTTTAATTAAATTAAGTTTCAAATGAAATTCGAGCACGAATTCTAGAAAAATAAATTTAAGAAGTTATTTCAAAGAACTAATTCAATGAATAAGTTTTAAAGGGTTTTTAAGCATTTTCATAACATTTGAAAATAAATAATTTCAATTCGGATATAAATAATTTGTTCTTTTATATATTGAAGAAAAACTCTCTATATTTTCTCGTACATCGAAACCTTTCTATTAATTCTAAATATAATCGTTTCTAGTAATTCTAAATATATTCATGACTTAACTTTTAATTTCAAAATTTAAAAAATATATATAATGATGTAAACAGCACTTTTATTATTTTAACTTTATTTAAGAAACGCCACTGTTCCTCTACATATTGTAATTGAACAATGCATTTATTCCGTAGATAATTTAAAACTTTCCCAGGTAACAGAAGGAACGTCGAGACCTAACAATAATTTCAATTATCACAAATTCTATTCGCCCACCACTAACTATTAGCAGTAACATAAAGCTCGGCAATACATTTTCCCCTCACCATGGTATTAGAATTTAATTGAAATGGTTCTAACCAAATTTCCAATGCAGCTGTATCTCGGCAACTGCGTTTGAATTCGACCCACAGATTTTGTGAAGACAGTTGCTATCGGTAAACCTCCATTGCTGGGATCGCTTTTATTGAGGCATGTACAGGGTGGCTATAAAAAAACGCTCGCTATTTGGAGTGGTCTGTACCTTGAATGAATAATCTGAATAACAAACATTGAGACACTTACTAATCAAGATAGGGGAAAAATAATGGAATCATAAAAAAAGATGATTATTTACACCAAAACCGAGCTTAAGTTTGCAGCAGAGAAATGTACTAGGCGGGGGAATCTGCGTAAACAACGCTGCTGGCACCGAAATTTCGCCTGCTCCTATTGGCTGCTCCTTCGACCCTGATATTCGTGCGCCCTGTTACGTCAAAATCGAATCAAAAAAATAATTAAGATAACACTCTAACTGAAGCTTAACTAATAAAAATAATAAATTTATGTCTTGAAATAACAAATAAATTTGTTTATTGAATGTGAAATACCTTTTTGAATTCGATTCTCGCACTCAAAAATGAGAACTATTTACCCTTTTTCTCGTAGAACATTTGTATACTGCAAACTTAAGGTCGGTTTTGGTGTGGAAAGATTTTTTGTGATAATGGAATCATAAAAAAATCGTCTCTTGACCAGGGTTCTAAATTACGAGGCCCAGCCAATTACGGCCAATAAAGGAAATCGCAGCTAATTACGCCTCGTAATTGAGAACAGTGGTCAAGAGACGAGTTTCTTTTTTTATGATTCCACTCTTTTCCCCCCTTCTTGATTAGTAAGTTTCTCGAAGTTAGTTGCACTTGGATTATTCATTAAAGCTACAGACCACTCCGAATAGCGAGTTTTATTTTATAACACCCGGTATCTTTGTGCCCGGTATCTTGTTTGGATCGCAGTAAACCTGTAAATAATTGGTAAATAGCTTATCATTTCAATTATACAAAATAAGAGTTTCTATATTTTTAAGTTTATATCCTAATACAATTGTTAATTTTTGAGTTATTTGCAAAGACTATTGGATAATAAAAAAAATTTCATCAGTATTCGTAATTTTCGGCCTCAATTCCAGTAAAGTATGACTAAGATGAATAACTAACTTAACATTGAATTAGACAAAATATAAATTTACACATATATTTTAAGCTTATATGTTTGTAAAATTTCGTCTTTTTCACAGATTCTTTTCTCTTGTAGGAAACATAAGATAATGATAGTATTTTGATAGGGTCTAACATCCGAAAGGAAGAGTTTGCTTTTCTTGAAATTTTTGAAGGTGTTGATCTTTTTAAAAAAATTGTTTTTAATTATTGGTTTGTCTGTCCAAAACCGAACTACAAGAGCTGAGGTTCTCAAATTTGGTACACGAGTTTCTTGAACCTGTTATACTTTATGAAGTTTTTGCAAGTATCGGGCATATGCATAAGTAGTAACATTTTAGGCATTTAAGTTATTGGAATTAAAATAGAGGGCAAATAATTACCATTAAATGATGGAATTTATTGAGTGGCAATCGAAAGCCCTATAGTGTTGCAAACCCCTAGCTTTTTTGTAGATGTAATTGATAATGTTTAAGCTACGGGTAAAGACTTACCAAGAACAATTCTTTCAGACAGTATTTTAAATATAGGTACATAAAACAAAAATAAAAAAAAAATTACATTTGTGTACAGTTTGATTTTTTTGGGCTACAAAATGTTATAATAATTTACCAAGGTTTTTGAAAAGTGTATTGATAGAATTTTTCATGCATGACTATAAGTCAATTCAATATTAAATTTATGGTAACTTAAAATATTTCAGACAACTAGGTAATGCTTCTAAAATTAGTTTATAAAATCATTTTAGTATACAAAGCAAGAAGCATACCTTAAGAAGAAAATTTATTATCTTTTGATAGGATATAATCCAGTAATTATTTGTAATTTCACTAGAGCCTTTTATGTAAATCTAGTGCGATGTTGTCCAACCAACCCATTCATCATCGAAACTAATTACATATGCATTCTTTATTCTCAAGCAGTGAAACTTGAATGGATATCCATATATCGACTTCATCGAAATTACAACTATGTGCGATAATACTCTCGAGTTTTCGAGAAACACGTAGCGGCTTTATATTTAAAGTGGTACAACGCCATTTTTACTACAACGGGTTTTAACCACTGAGTTAGGAAGAGTATAGAGATGGTACCGGGCAACGATTTTGGGAAAATAGGGTTGCCACGTGAAGTCATCGATCGCCTTTCAGTAAGCCAAACAAACGCGTTTGGCAAAGAATTTTTAACAAACAAACACTTTATTGATGAAGAACAAACATTATAAGAAAAAGAAATTCGTCACAAGGGGGTAAACAAGAACCCCGTATATGTGACCAAAATAATCAATCATTATTAATCAGACATAAGTTAATAACAAAAAAAAATTGATTTAAATACATAAATATGCACAAAAGAAAAAATAAAGTGTGGCAATGTGGCTTTTTTCCCAAAACAAATGTCTAAAAATTCTGGACAGCTGGGGAAATATATAAACAAAAAGCATTTCGCTTCTATGAATTAAAAAAATACATCAATATCGTCCATAGACAATATAAATTTAAATAAATTTTTGGGACTGTATTTACCTTTTGTATTTGGAACTATTTTATAGTGGAGTTTGTATAGGCTTATTATATCGACTTGGCGATCTGTATACTCGCCAGTAAAAGTGTAATTACAACGTATTTTTCTTAGCGGTTAAGGAATAAATATAATTTTATGTCAATTCTGATGTTGTGCTACAGCTAGGGTGACCCGACGTACTGCATTTCGCAGTACAGTTTGTTATTCAACTATATAGCTACAACTAAAAAATTCAAATTGTCTCCGCTTTATTTTTTTAAGGTAGGCGAATACCCAAAATTCCCAAATTTTAAAATTTTTACTATTTAATCTTTTCCAAATTTGGCATAGTGATTTCAAATATAATGAATAATATTATTTAGGCATTTTTTTATTTAAATATAATTTATTTATTTTAAACGGTGTTTTTCAACTAAAAAAAGAGGTTTACGCTAACAAGTCTACCACATTGAATTTTTCTCCTATAAACATTAATTATGTGTTAAAACCTTCGTTTTGAAGTGATACATGCCCTCTATAGTTACATACAAATTACAAGAAAAGAAGTTAAGAAAAATGTTATGAACCAAAAATAAGTTGTTTTTTTCCGATTAACTTACAGTTGGACATTCTTTAAAAAAAAAATACTATATTTACACCAGATGTTAGAGGCTTATTGCACAGATATGTAATGTAATAACATCTGTAAAAAATTTTAGGTTAATTAGTGTAAGACTTTTTATGGTAGAAGTGTTGGCGTAAACCCCTTTTTTAGTTGAAAAACACCGTTTAAAATAAATCAATTATATTTAAATAAAAAAAATTGGTCCAAAAGCATTGTTCATTATATTTGAAATCACTGTGCCAAATTTGAAAAGATTAAAGTAATAGTAAAAAATGTTGAATTTTGGGTACTCGCCTACCTTAATACTTTTTCAGACAAACGCAACATAAGTAAAATATGAATTATAAAAATTTATTAATGATTTTACAGTCGTAAAGTTAACTTCTGAAACAAATCTGGTCAGGCTAACTACAGCCTACAACTGCGCAAACATTCCTTCTTTGATTATTAACAAACGCCTTTGGAATATTAAAATGATGCGGTTTACGTTGAACTAACCTTTAGTGTTTTTTTTTTTCGCTAACTAGGGTTACTTGGCTGCTTTTTGGCGGATTCAACTTTTTTTGCGCCAAGTACCTCCATCTTTTTATTTTTACCCTTACTGTTCGTTCAATCAGTTTTGAATCTTGCGTTAGTCAGAAACTAGTTCATGGTAGGCTTACTGTGGTACTAAATTGCAAAAAGTTAAGTGTTTTTTTAAATATAAATAAGTTTTAAAAAAAATTCTAAAACAATCCTGTAATTTTTCTTTTCTTTTTGTTGCATGTTTTGGAGTAAAAATGGATAGTAAAATTTCGCGGGTTAAATAAAAAGCATGGGAAGTTTCAAAAATATGTAAGCAAACTTTGAGGTTGTACTTTACGTAATGAACGTGAAAGGGACGCAGATGAAATTTTAAAATGTACTAAAACTATATAATTATTGAAAGACTAAGCAAGTCCTTTTACCGACCTCATAAATCACCGATACCAAATAATATTTTTCATATTTGTTTCTGATATTACGATATCGTATAAACACCTAAGTGTTATTACTTGTGTCATTAGAAGTGTAAAGAAAATACTATCAAATAATTAATGAAGATCGCTTTCGTTGATTTATGATTTTTATATTGTCAATTCTTAGTTCACGTTTAACTACCATTTCATTTTCATTAAAAAAATATTTTTTCATACTGCTAGGAAAATATTTTTAATCATATATATTTATATTTTTAAGAAAATTTTACCACTAACCAAATCTATTTGAATTTGCATAATGAGCAATGTTGTATGTCACACTCTTTTTTTTGTATATACTAAAGAATGATTTAAACGAGAATGGACGCGTGTTTCCAAACCTACGTGCTTCTGTGTTAATCCAATGGAAAAAACTTTCGAAGACACATTACACCGGCTGCGTTAAATTTTTAAATAAACTGTTTTTGTATGATAAATGTAGCTGACTTAAGCGTCTCTATAATACCACTTTTTAAAATTGGTCTCAATATATATTTTTAAACAATGCAATAAATAATTTTGTAACAAAACATTTTAACCAATTTAAAAAATTTGGATGGATGGTACTTCGTAAGTCAGCTATACATATATCACAAAAATGTAGAATTTTAGTTTGGTTTGGTTTGAATTATCGTCGCACTAGAGCTACACGAGGGCTATTGGCGACGGGCGTCGTATTTTAGAACCACAGTCAGGTGACGAGCCAACACCTGAATAGGCACCCAACGCAACCGTTAAGGGCGACATCGTACGCAGCGTCAGGACTTTGAAGGATATTTAACGTGCACTCATTTACACGGGGTATTATTCGTCGGACATTTTTGGCTGCACGGGCCGTTTATAGGTCGGCAGCTATTTTGGCGATGCCCGGACCCGAACCTGGGACCTTCCGCATGCTAAGCGAGTGCTTAACCGACTGGGCTCCCCAGCCCGTAGAATTTTAGAATTGGAATTTTTCTCCCATTGGATTAACACAGAGTTACTTTGATTTAGAGGACCCCCCCCCCACTCCCCTTAAGGGAACTTTACCTGTTTGTTGATTTCAAACGACTACAAACATTCATATTACAGTCGTGATTCGAACCCACAGACAGGTACAGCGAGAAACGAAAATATATTGAAAAGTTAATCACACCACTACTAAAATTAGCCCTTTAAAATACATTCCATTCTTGCATTCCATCCCACTTCAAGTTCAGTTCGTTAATTAAAACTCGGACAACGGACTTCGTGAAGAGATAAGAGCCTGTTCGATGTAGTTCGTTGGCGAAGCGAATTCGTCGCGGAGTTACAAGTCGGCGGAATTTAAGTTCTGCATAGAGGTAAGAATATGGAAATGCTCCCGGGTATAAACCAATACAAAAACTGGTTTTCCATTTGAAGCCACTGATCGCTTTGTAATAAGCCCAAAGAAGCGTTCTCGGCGAAGTATTTGGCGTTATTTTACAGTGGGGTTCGTATAACTTACTACATTGATCTGGTGATTCTTGGTTAGGTTATAAAGGCTGGGAAGCCAGGTCAGTTTAGGCACTCACCTAGAATGCGAAAGGTCCCAGGTTCGGGTCCGGGCATCGCCAAAATAGCTTCCGACCTATAAACGGCCCGTGCAGCCAAAAATGTCCGACGAATAATACCCCATGTAAGGGAGTGCACGTTAAATATTCTTCAAAGTCCTAACGCTGCGTACGATGTCGCCCTTAACGGTTGCGTTGCGTGCCTATTCAGGTGTCGGCTCGTCACTTGACTGTGGTTCTAAAATACGACGCCCGTCGCCAATAGCCCTCGTGTAGCTCTATTGCGACGATAATTCAAACCTAACCAGGTTAGGTTAGTTTGAATTATCGTCGCACTCGAAGCTACAAGAGGGCTATTGACGACGGGCGTCCTACTTTAGAACCACTGTCAAGTAACAAGCTTAAACCTGAGTGAGCACCCAGCGCAATCGTTAAGGATGGCATCGTACGCAACGTCGGGACTTTGGAGAAAATTAAACTTGCACTTCCTCTACATGGGATATTATTCGGCGGACATTCTTGGCTGCACGGGCCGTTTATAGGTTGGCAGTTATTTTGGCGATGCCAGGACCCGAGCCTGGGACCTTCCGCATGCTAGGCGTGTGCCTAACAGACTAAGTTCCCCAGCCCCATAGTAACAAGTAAAAAGAAAATAATATACCGACTATTAAAAAACGCAGCGTCGGGACTTTGGAGAATATTGAACTTGCACTCCCTCCAACAAGGAATATTATTCAGCGGACATTTTTGGCTCCACGGGCCGTTTATAGGTCGTGAGCTATTTTGGCGATGCCCAGGCCCGAACCTGAGCCCTTTCGCATGCTAGGCGAACGCCTAACCGACTGAGCCCCCTGATGCATTTCAGCATGAACTAGCATTGAGCGAGCGGTTTGTTTGGGCCTACTAGGGTTGCTTCGCGACGACTTCCGCATGTTTTCTCGCCAAGCATTTCGATCTAATTCTAAACTCTATCAAGTCCTGTGAGTTAGGATTTGAGATTTTGTGACTCGGAATTGTTAAACTACTTTAAGATTTCCGCACGTGAGATTTTGGATAGAATTATTGTTAATATGTTTTGAATGTATTCTGTAGGTGTGTGGATGTATTTATATTTGAATAAGCCCAACTACGTAAGGGAACTGAACGTATTGTATTTAGAAGTACTGTTTCGTTTGTTATTCCACTATCTAGTTTTAAAACTTGGGAAAATTTTCTCTGGTTTATTTTTTATATGTTTTTTTTTTAAAGAAACAACGTAAACAAAATGTGACTTATGAGACTTTAATGATATTTTACAGTCAAAAAGTTAATCACTGAATTAAATCTGGTCATACTTCTTACTACCAAGTATTATGTCAGTGTATAATGAGTAATTATGAAAATAGAAGATTACAGATTTTACTGCTAAACACCGTTATGTATTTTTCTTACCGAGAATATAATTTTTCATAATCTTGAACATAATTAAAAATAATTTTAAGACATTCTTACAAATGTTAATGTTCATTATATAACTTTCAAAAAGATTGGGAACTGACAATATTAAAATTTTTTTAAAAAAGTTAGAATTTTGAATGACACTGCAGAAACAATATTTTCATAAAAGAGAAGACAACGCTTGAGCTTTAGTACGTCGCATTTTCAAAATTCGCCGAGAATATTTTAATTAATAATTATTATTTTAATATTATTTTATTTAAATATTATTATTTAAATATTATTTAAATATTATTTTATTTAAATTTTATTTCTTAAATATTATTATTTAAATATTATTTTATTTAAATATTATTTTATTTAAATATTATTTTATTTAAATATTATTACTTAAATATTATTATTTAAATATTATTTTATTTAAATATTATTATTCAAATATTATTTTATTTAAATATTTAAATATTATTTTATTTAAATATTATTATTTTAATATAATTATTTTTTATTATTTATATTATTTTACTCAAGTTGGAGACGTGCATGTACAAATTTTTAAAGCTATGCACGCTCACGAATGTTCTATTCTCATCTCTATTAATTGTTGAGCATTGTTTTCGAAATTATTTAAAAAACTCCCCAAACTTCCATTACCTTTATTATAATTCATATTAAGTATATTAAATGTAATAATACAAATAATTTAAAAACAAAAACATATTGCAACTGGAAAACAAACTAAATATATATCTTATACTTTAATTCGGGCTAGTATAAACTTTTAAACTCGCTTTTCTAATACGCTTCCTCCCCTTCTCTCACCCAATTAAGCGTGGAAGCTTTAGTTGATTAGCTGCAGAGAATCGCTCACAGACCACCAGTTGAAGGAGAAAATACAACGTCAATTGATTTTCCAGAGACGAAACAACTGAGGAATGTTGTAGGTTTGGGTTATATTTCAGAAACAGCGCAGATTGAAAGAAATATTTATTTTATGATTCATTTTGATAAAGATAACTTACACTTCTAAAATCGATTGCGTTATATATGTTGGCAGGGTAAAAGCGAAAATGGTAATTTTTTTATATTTTAGAAGTACTTGTTCAGTTATTTGGAATTTTACCACATTGATGACGACTTTGTAAATACCATTAACGCTTTCCTTTTCGTGTAAACACTTTTACTTTAGATTTTCAAGTTCGTATTTCGTGGTGTAACTCAATTCGTCCAACGTAAATTGTTAAATACCCAGGTCTCCATTTTTCAAATATTTTATAAAGGTCTTGTATTTGTTTTCATAAACTTAAATTTTAAGTATGCTAAATATTACCAAAACGTCAATGTTGTTTAAAACTTCAGTTAATATCATATTTCGTCAATTAAAGTAAAAGATTTTATATCAAGATATTTATTTAAGTGATGGCAATTATAATAATATCTGTAGTAGTACAGCACAAAAGCAACGCATGTTGACATCATACCATAGTTTAACGCACTTGTAATGTGAACATGCTAATTCACTCAACATATTTGCTAATAGAGCTAATAATATCACAAACAAAATCCCAAAATATATCCCATACTTTGTTCCAATTTCATTTTTCTGTAGCAAAGTCTGTCAACTTTCGTTAATAGGTAAAGTTTTCTGGTTCCGACGCATTTTATTTGCTCAACAAATGCATAACCAATCTTATTGTACAAGGTATTACTGCTAAAAGCCAATTCCTAACATCTACGAACATTCGTGGCAAAATCGGTATTCGAATATACAAGTTTGAAAATTCAGTGTCGATAAAATCTTCCATAAAAGATCTAAGTATTGAAATGTGGAAATTAAAATGTCACTAATGAAATAAAGTATAACCCCGAATATTTATAAGTTAACTTTTTTAATGATAAACTATCATTAAATGCTCTGATTTTATTTTTATTTCCAATTACCTTCATATTCAAAAACATGAAGCTAATTTTGAACAGGTACCAAATAATATCAAGTTATCTACTCAAGCATCTTTCGAAGGAGATTAATTTTCCGTTAGAGGTAGAGAAAGTAAAACGTTCGCCCTATCCCTTCAGATAGATTTGTTAGAACAATTTTATTCTTGTTCTATCCTGTTCCGATGCCTTTCAGGTAACTCCGACAATTAATTATGCCCCCTGGAGGAGTTTTCGGTGAAGAAATTTAATCTGATGGTTTTTGATGAGGACCTAGGTCTTTGTTTGATTTGGTTTATTGTATATTCTGGGATTTAGGGATAGAATGGTGGGAGTGCGAAAATTTAGTGATACGTCGTCGTGCTACACTCTTAAAAATGAATGCTCAAAAACGACGAAATTTTCCTTAATTTTGACGATTCATTAAATGGCAAATGTTCCGAGTTTTCGTTTCCTCAAAGTGAGGACATTTGAATCGTCATTTTTATGAGGATTTGAATGTCGTCTAATCTAAAGAAATATTTCGTCATTTTTGAGCATGTGAGTACAACAATGAGATTCAGTTTCCTCAAAATCAAGATACAGAATCGTCAAATCACGATCGTAAAAGTGAGGATTCGCGTTTACTCAAAAGTCACGTGATAGTTTGACGAAACAATCCTCAAAATTAACGAAATGAGGCTTGAGGATTCATGAATCGTCAAAAATGAAAGTGTTATTTCTGAGAGTGCAGAGGATACTTGTCCTCGTTACGCGACGTCGGAGCATATTAAATCTTTCAGTTTCAAAGACAATTTGGCATTTTCATTTTATAATTTTTTCTGATCGTCTATAGCCATTTATGATATAAAAACAGCACCATCATTCGATTCTTAAAGCATTTTTTCTATTCTATAATATTTTTTATTAATCCCAATAGATGTCAGCAATATTATTTTTTATTTAAATTAAAATCAGCAACATGATGACAAATGGCATCAATGGGACTGAAAGGGTTAAACGTGCACTTTCTGCAACCGCTTCGGACGATCAGCTGTTCGTCGGACTTTGTAGCTACACAGGCTGTTTACAAAGTCTCCAGTTATTTTGGCAAGGCCCGTTTAAGAACGTGGGACCTTTCTTCGCATGCAAGGCAACCTCTTACTGACCAGGATATTCTTACCCCCCCCCCCCCCCCCTATAAGTAGAAGTTGCGGATGAAACTAAAAAATGGTTATGATCGGACATAAAATCATAACCATGTATACATATTCTAAAAACCAATGAAGAAAGGAGATCCCGACTGACCTTCTCATCAGGGGGTATAGCCAGCTAAGATCTCCGGAGGCGTTTCTGAAATGGACTTCACCCGCTATAAGCAAAAACAGCAGCCCACAGACCCCGAAGCCTCCAAAACCAAACAAAGAGGAATAAAAATAGGGTAGACTAAGAAGTGAATGAACGTTTAAGACGTCACGTTCGCCAGTGAATGAACACCAGGATATAATGACCAGGACACTACCAACCATTGTCAGATAGCTTCCTACTACATGGGAGGAAGTCAGTGTTGCCAATCCATATAGTGGAATGATTTTCAATCCTTATTTTTTTTAAATTATATTTACCAAATGTTCATTCACTGGGGCCTGTTCACTCACTGGTCAGTCTACCCTATACAAGAGCAATTATTATTTTGTACAATCAAGCTGCTTTTAGCGCTATTGTCAATGTAATTTTTGTATTTTATTTCTTTTCATCTTTTGCTTGTTTGTATACTAAAAACTAGGTCATGCCGAATTTAACGTACACTAATCTTCTTTAAAATAACGCCAATAAAAAAACTATTTTCAGTGAAGTTGGGTTCTTAATTTATGTCAGGTTTTTAAGGACACAAAAGTTACAATTTTTGGGGACACATAGAGGGCAAATTTTTAACAGTGCATATGCATGATCCAATTATCTTCAAGATTCAAAATCTTGAAACTTACAAAGTACACTTACACCACTATTGTAGCAATGCTTTCAAGAGTGAGTAGGGGTTTTCTGGGCATTTGTTAAAGGAACTTATAATATCAGGTATTACACCATTTTCATTTATTCATGAGAATTTTTTGCGCTTCAATTATATATAAAAGGATTAATTATACCGATTGATGCAATCTCATCATAAGAGGATTACTATCTCAATCAGATTTGTACTTTAATAGAGAAAGGGTCGATGTATAAGATTGTAGAATTGGACATTGGCTACTTTTTGTTATTCGAGTTTATAGATAAATCCATTAGTTATTTTATGTGAGTTTATTACTGAAAGATTCATTGTTGAAATACGAAATGGAATTTTGATGGGATCTAAAATTTAAATATTGGCTGATGGCTATATAGTTAAGAATAATAGTACTTGGCAGCATGTTAATAAGGTTATTTTAATAAGGAATAGAAATTGAACTACGAAAAATATGTAAGTATTAAATGGAATATTTGGATGCTTAAGTTTTTTTTATTACAATCAAATTAATATCAATCGAGCAAATAAATCAAATTAATATCAATTAATTAAATCAATTAATATAGTTCGAGTTTTAGTTTTTTTTTTTGTAACTAAAAAAAGTGATGCCAACTTTGTTCATTTTGCTCGCTACATAAGCTTTGCTTCTCTTCTTTTCGTAATTGAAGATCTTAGTGAAAGAACGGGCTAAGTGACATTTTTGAAAAAGTTGAGATTTTGGTGTCCAATGAACATGTTATTCCATCCTTTGAAGATAACAAGACTTCCCATTTTCACAAACTTAAAGTTAAGTTAAAACTAAGTGCAAGCGAAGCACTTTGAAGCTCATTTTCATATTTTTATCACTTAGCACGCTCTTCCACTAAGCTCTTCGATTATTAAAACGAACTACGGATGTGAAACACCAGAAGACTTTCGATTACCTTAATACCTTAGAATTGGGTTAAATAACTGTGCAAGAACACTTTCGTTTTTCAGTAATGGGCTTTAACACCTAAAAAGTTCCATTGCAGCTACTTTTTTACAAGCGCGATTTCCCCGAAAGCCTTTACTACAGTGGTGGAAATTGATTTATGAACTAACATTCTTTTCACCAGATATCGCTTTGTATTAAGTGATAACAATTGAAATTTTGTGTGTTGGATATTCAGAGCACAATAAAGGAATTTCACACATAATTTTTTTCAAAAAATAATATTAAATAAAAATATATCTAATTTTAGTTTTTAAGCATGTCAAATGATGGAAATTGATTTATGAACTCAAATTTATTTTGAACCCAGGTACCAAATATTTTAACTAGTTCTTCATTTGAACTTCAGGAGAGCTAACTATCAGTGTTTATAAATAAGATTAAGGCCAAATTTGTTGACATTTAACTGTTTTATTTCCATTTTACTAAATAGGAAAGCTTGTGAGACTGCCTGAAGCCAAAAAGGTAAAAAAATGACCCTTATATAATATTGTAGCAAATCTGTAAGAGAAATTAGCATATTAATTAAAAGATCAATAAATATAATTCATAAATATTTGAAGAATCATTCTGACTTCGGCAAAAACCACCATTAAAAAAGGTGTAACCCTCGTGAGACGAGGGACAAAAGCAGGATTATTGGACTGGTATCCCAAAAAGTTACCCTTTGTGTCAGCATTTGTGCATTACAGGGCGAATTTGTTCTGAACAATCACTTCCTGTAACTCTCAGAAGAGTAGGACAAATATTGATATCGTCGTCGAACTTGAAATGTTCCTAAATGAAGGCTGGTCCGAAGTTTACTTTTCACCATAAGAACAGGCTATTAAAATATAGTCGTAACTACATGAAAATGGATTGGGTGGGGGTGGAGGGAGAGAAATGGGGAAAAAGTGACATTTGCTGATGAAAAAAAGTTCTATTTGGATGGACGTGATGGTTTAAAATGTTATTGAAAGGATCTTCGGAAATAACCAAGATCTGTCTTCAGCAGAAATGTTAGTGGTGGAAGTTTGATGGTTTGGGCCCCGATATCTTATGATTGAAGAAACAAGATTATGTTTCTGAAGGGCTGACAAACATCACTTTATTGAAGATTAGTGATGGAAAATTCTTTAATTCCTTTTTGCATGGCAAAGCTATGCTTTTGATTAGATTTTTATGCATGATAATGCAAGTATCCACATTTCAAACGAAATGGAAGACTGGTTAAATGAACTAAGTGTTGTTCATTTAGATCATCCTGCCAATAGCCATGACTTAAACCCCAAGAATAATGTCTGAGATCAATTGGTTTGAATAATTTACTCAAATGGAGTATGGTTTTAACGAAGTGTGCATCAGTTATCAAATAGAAGGACTTAATCATTAAAAACTGCAAATTTCTTGACCAAAACTTGACCCAAAGTTTTGTGTTGTCTATGAAAAACAAAATCAAGGAAGCATTAGCGACAAAAAATAGTTTTAGCAATTATTAATTGAGATTGAATGTAAAAGTTCATAAATCAATTTCCCTATGCTAAAACTAAAATATCAACAAAATAAATTGTTTACGAATTTATATAAAATTTTATTTACGTGTATAATTTATAATGCAAAGCCTGTATAGTATATAAAATTTAAATCGATAAAAATGCATTTAATAAAGAAATACTGTTAAAAAACTGCTAGTTCATAAATCAATTTCCACCACTGTATTAGGTAATATGACCTGGTATGCCGAATTCGAAGTCTACAACTCGAAGTTCGAAAATGGACAGAATTTACCGCCAAATTTCCAGTCTAAGTTCTACGAAAACAACATTCATTTCGGCATGACGCGACACATTGAGGATTTTTTTGCTATATTGTATTTCGGAGCGTTTAATAAATACGACATAGTACATAAGACTTTATTCATAAAAAAAATTAATCATACACAATATTGAATCTTAAAAAAGGATTGAAGTCACAAAGGTCTGACGAAAAGTGCTTTTTGATAAAGTTTTTAAAACTACCTGTTGTGTTTGTATATACAGGGTGGTTGTAAAATAACGCACGCTATTCGGAGTGGTCTGTAGCTTGAATGAATAATCCGAATGCATCAAAAATTGAGACACTTACTAAACAAGAAGGGGGGAAAAGAATGGTATCATAAAAAAGACAGAATCCTAAAAATTAAACATAAAAAAGAATAATCATAAAAAACAAACTCGTCTCTTGACCAGAATCTGAATTACGCGTCGTCGTCAATTATGGCCAATTACTGCCAACACAGCTAATTACGCCTCGTAATTTAGAACCCTGGTCAAGAGACGAGTTTCTTTTTTACGAAAAAAAACGGAATTATAAAAAAGGAACTCGTCTCTTGACCAAGGTTCTAATTACGAGGAGTAGCCAATTATGGCTAATTATGGCCAACACATCCAATTACGCCTCGTAATTTAGAACCCTGGTCAGGTGACGAGTTTGTTTTTTATGATTCCATTCTCCCCCCCCCCCTCCTTTATTAGTAAGTGTCTCAAAGCTTTTTACATTTTTTACATTCGGATTATTCATTAAAGCTACATACCCCTCCGAATAGCGAGCGTTATTTTATAACCACGTTGTATATATTTTTCGACGAAGTGTCATTGCATTGTCGCTTTGCTGCCGAAACAATACAGTAGTAGAGAAACAACTTCTACAGACTTGGGTTTTGAATTGATTACATTACCCTGCCATGGTTTTGGACTGAACTCGTATGACTATAATGTAATTTTGTTTGTTGAGTAGGGGGGAAATAGTAAGAAAATTCCATAACTTGCATAAAAAGTTTTGTTAGTACACTTTTTATGTAAAATAAGTAAAGTTTTTGTGAGAATCAACAATTCAGACTCGTTATATATCCATAAAATTGTAATTGTCAGACCTTGAAAGCCAAGTGACTTACGCGGCTTCAGCCAATCAGAAACGCCAGAAACGCTGTAAGTAAGTGTGGCGGTGTGCTTGTTTTGTGCAGGGGCTGCTTCAGGTTGCGTCCCGTGGCTTTGGTAGAAATCGTTGCTGAGCGCTAGAGCTACGTGATGCCCCGAAGCAGTCCCACGGAAACTAGCTTATTTTTCAACTGTTGGCATCGGTCTTGAGTTTCCGGCCACGCATCGCAAAAAAAGCCGTAGCCGATGCATCTTCCCTTTTTCGTCTTGCGCACTCTCCTCGCTGGTCGGACCTTTTAAGTAAAATATCTTAGTCTTGCATGTTTGTTTGTGGAGCAAACAAACAGGAATTGCGTAGCAATTCTCGGGGGTTGACGAGCGGTAGCGAGCAGAGGGCTTTGCCCCCTAGTATTCAATAAAAAACTATTTTAATGTATACCAATCACGTGACGGTTTCGGCCATATTTTCTTGAAGTCTCAAATGTCACTAAAGATGCGCATCCATTAAGTAAAAAGACTGAGGGATTGGAGTAACGCATTTCTTGTAACAGTTACTTTTTTTAGATAGCGACGAGTAACGCAATTTCATTTTTCAGAGAGTAACTGTAACATAGTTACTTTTAGCGGTAACGAAGTAACGGAAATATTCTGTTACTTTCCGATGCAAATTTTGAAATTCCACTCCAAAGAAGGGAATATTTCACATTCCCAATATACTAGCATTACTTACGAGGAAAAACGTAAAACACAATAGAATTGTCCACTTTAGCTGCTAAAGGCGTGACGGCAGCTATTCGACAGAATTGTTAAAGTACTAATGAACTTGTTGCCAGCTAATTGTTGGGGTAAAGGATTAAAAATAAAGATTAAAAAAAATGCTTATTAATTATAATTTTAGTGTTTTGTTTGTGCTTAGATTTCGTTCATCATAGTTCTCTTTGAAAAATGATAACCCGGGTAACTTTTAATTTTTCTTATGACTTGAAATTTTAAAAAGTAACTGTGAATCGGTTACTTTTGTAAAGTAACCGTAAGGCGTTACTTTTCATAATAAGTACACTCCTAAAACAAAAGAGTGAAATCCACTCCAGTTGGAGAAGTTCATTTTCGACACTGGACAGGATTGAATATTAACTCAGACTGAGTTAAAATCACTCGTTTGGAGTGATCCTGTCGGAGGCTTAACACACAAAGAATCCGCTCCTTCCGGGTCAGTGCATTTTCCAGACTGGAGGAGTGAAATTAACTGAGACTGAGTTGAAATCGCTCGTTCGTTTTAAGAGTGTAACTATAACTGTAACACAGTTACTTTTTTAATTAAATAACTAAAGAGTTATTTTTTAATAGTAATTTTCCAATCCCTGTAAAAAGCCATAAACAGCCACTTAATTAAATTCTTTTGAGAACTAATTTCAGACAGGATTTCGGATCAAATACTCCACTGTGCACGGACAAGTCCCATCACAATTGCAAATTAAATAATTCGCGCTTCTTTTCTTCAAATTTCCATGACTGATTATCCGACACATCCTAAGTGTACGCAACATAAGTGTTTTATAAACTATGCACGTCCTTATTAAACCATGCGAGTTTATAGTGAAAACGCTTGTTCCCGAACTCTCTAGACGGAATACTAATCTCGTCGATTGTAATGTAGATCATATCTACCCAAAGGATAAACACCGTTAATTTAAAACAGGAGGAGGCTTGTTAAATCTCAAACACTTGATTGATTATCAGAAAGTAGACACTTTAAATTCTCATCTAATACTCATGGTTAAATGCAGTGTTGTGTTTTCCGTTTAATGTAACAATAAGCTCCCACATAAAGTAATAATTAGTTTAACGTGGGTTGAATATAATATTGTTACACTAGGTTAGGTTTGAATTATCGTAGCACTAAAGCTACACGGGGGCTATTGGCAATGGGCTTCGTATTTCAGAACCGCAGTCAAGTGACGAGCCGACACCTGAATAGGCACCAAACGCAACCGCTAAGGGTGACATCGTACGCAGCTTTTGGAATTTGAAGGATATTTAACGTGCTCACGCGTCGGACATTTAAGGCTGCACGGGCCGTCACGTACATTATGTCAATTATGATTTTTTTTAAATTATATTCAAGCTGCTTTAAACATATTCTTTTTATGAATGAACCCTAAAATGCACGAAACAATATCCAGGGCATTAACTGGATGCAAAACACATACATTTCCAAAGACTTAATTCCATCCAAATTAAACTTCCAACGCAGTTAAATTTAACCAAACCAACTAACACTAAGTAAAATTTGAAAAAAAACTAATGCAATTATCTAAACACAACCCCTAAAAATAGCAACATTAGAAACCAATTTCGCTGCAGCAAAATGCACCTGACTTTGGGAAGCCAAACTTTGTACACACAATTTACATCTGCAATCATTACCGTGGCTGATGCCTGAATCGCGTGCTCTCTATACTAATTCAATGGAAATGGGAACATATGGCCCAAACTTCTGACTAAACTGACAGGAGAAGATCGGATTTCACATCGTTCCGGACTTGCTGTAAATGGATTAAGTTTTTTGCCTGGTTTCGCTCGTTAATATGGCTTCCATTATTACTCGTCATTAGGGGAATGTGGATTGAGGTTTCCGAATGGATTGATGATTTGGTTGAAGTTGGGATATTAGGGTTTTGATTAAGGTAAAAGGAATCGTCGGTTTCATAAAGACCTCAGCAAAATCTTGCATGTATATTCTTTAAACAAATTTCGAATATGTATATATATTTGAAAAGTATGATTTGCAAAAAATATCGGATTTCCCACCGTTTAGGACTGCTGTAAATTAAATAAGTTTTTTGCTCATTAATTCGGCTTCCATTATTACTCGTCATTAGGGGAATGTGAATTGAGGTTTCCAGAATGAATTGATGGTTTGGTTGAAGTTCGGATATTAGGGTTTTCATTAACACGTTGGATGCCACTGACTCCCTAGGGAGTCGCGGGGTTTCGATTCTCCGATAACAGCACATTCTGATGAAATTCATAGTACAATTTTGCCCACCGTTCTTATGAGTTCAAGTTCGTTTGAAAACTTTGTGAGCATGATGGTCCAATCTTTCCACAAACTACACGATCTAGCTCTTTCATCTATCCTTTTGTGTGATATTTAATTGACACCTAGTAATGCTGGTCTCTGACCAAGCACACAAGTCTGAAAATATATATGTCCTACCAACCAACCGCCTGGTAATCCCAGATTGACTGATAAATTTTCATACGTAGATTTCAAAGCTTATGCAGTTTATGTGTTATTGCGAAGTGTATCTTTCGCGAGGAACAATCCTCGTATTTTTACGACAAGCTGTCGTGTATCTTTAGTTAGCGACGTTAATTCAACCTAACCTTGCAATTTTACGACCTCGAACTAAGATTTGTACTTGATCGAAAATAAAGAATAGTTAGTTACATTTCCATTGTAACGAACAGGTTTTAAAAAACAGGATGTTCTTCTACTTCATCAGCCTCTATCGATGAAGCTTCTATCGATGATATTATGGCAACGAATGTGCTAAACTGAAGGGAATCGTCGATTTTGTAAAGACAGCAGCAAAATCTTACATGTGCATTCTTTAAACAAATTTCCAATATGCATATGTATTTGAAATTATGTTTCTAAAAAAATATCGGATTTCCCACCGTTTAGGACTTCTGTAAATGAAATAAGTTTTTTTGCTTGGTTTCTCGTTAATATGGCTTCTATTATTACTCGTCATTAGAAGAATGCGGATAAAGGTTTCCGGAACGGATTGATGGTTTGATTGAAGTTCCGATATTAGGATTTTGATTAAGGTAAAAGGAATTGTCGGTTTCATAAAGACCTCAGCACGATCTTACATGTACATTCTTTAAACAAATTTCTAATATATATATATATATATATATATATATATATATATATATATATAATATATATATATATATATATATATATATATATATATATATATATATATATATATATATATATATATATATATATTTGAAAAGTATGATTTGCATTAAATATCGGATTTCCCACCGTTTAGGACTGCTGTAAATGAAATAAGTTTTTTGCTTGATTTTGCTCGTTGATATGGCTTTCATTATTACTCGTCATCAGGGGAATGTGGATTGAGGTTTCCGGAATGGATTGATGATTTGGTTGAAGTTCGGGTATTAGGGTTTTGATTAAACTAAAGGGAATCGTCGATTTCATGAAGACAGCAGCAAAAACTTACATGTACATTCTTTAAACAAATTTCCAATACGTATATTTATTTGAAATTATGTTAAAAAAAAATATCGGATTTCCCACCGTTTAGGGAATGAGGTAAATGCAATTAGTATTTTTACTTGGCTTCGCTCCTTAATATGGCTTCCATTATTATTCGTCATTGGGGGAATGTGGATTGAGGTTTCCAAATGGATTGATGATTTGGTTGAAGATCGGGTATTAAGGTTTTGATTAAGGTAAAATTAATGTTCGGTTGCATAAAGACTTCAAGCAAAATCCTACACATATATATTCTTTAAACAGATTTTTCAAAATAAATGTATTTTTAAAAGCTTGATTTTCAAGAATAATTTTTAAAAAATTAACTTTTAGTAAGTGCTTAAGGAATTTCTTAGTTTCTTTACGTAGTAGCTTTCTTTTTTTTTACAATTCGCTACGATTACGAAACTTTATAAATTCTTTTTTGTAACTAATAGTCAATTGAAACATTTTTTGTGCAAAATTCCTTTTAATTTTCCTGCTACAAAATGCCATTTGGTACATTCCCAATTCGCAGTCACAAATCCTGCCAAACCAAATTTTTGGCGAAAGAACACAGTATACACAGTTAAGCGATTGTCATTTGAAATATTCCGATTTGCCGCAGTTATACATATTTGGCAACTTTATCGCTTCGCCCAAGAAATGAAAAATGGCTTTTTGGACAGTGCAACTTTTTATTTATATTGATAAGTGATGGGTATACCTGCATAAAGGCGAATGGGCCCCAACAACCACGGGTCTTAAAACCAACGTGCTCTTATAGTTAATAAAATGGGGACAAATAATTTTATAAGGCACATTTCTCTCCTTATATTAAATTAGTTTTGCAAGCATTTTTATGGGATAAATCTGGCTGACTCACACAATCTATAAGCCCACTTTTTTGAAATTCGTTAGAATATATTTTGTATTATTTATTAAGAATTTAAAAAAAAATCGAACCAATTTTAAAAAATGGGATTGTAGAGACTTGTAAGTCAGCGACATTTATCCCATAAAATTAACTGTTTGTAAAAATATTCACTACAGGCAGAGAAATGTGTTTCTTAGATTTTGATTTATAGGATTAACAATTTGGCTTAGCGACAAATACCTATGCTATTTAGAAAACTTAAAGATCTTTGAAAATTGATTAAATAACTTAAGAGTAACGGGAGAAAAAAAACCTTCATTGACAGGATATGTGTCCGCATCAGGCCTCTTTGGCCTAAACTGGTGTAAGTAAACTGGTTTCTCACTTGGTTCTTTTCTCGCGGAAACCATGTTTCACGCCAGACACGAGTCCCTTGTTTGTACTGCAAGAGAAAAACCAAGGGAGAAACCGGTCTCCTGTCGCAAATGTCCCCCAAACATACCTGAATACGGGAAGATTCCAATTCAATCTATGCGTTCTTCCCCTGCAACTGGAAGATACTTTTATTTCAAATTTTATGCGGTCTTTTTTTTTACTATTTTCATACATGTTTTTTAAAAGATTACATATTGCAGGTGAAGCATAAATTTGAAAATTAGAAGGGTTAGGTTAGAATTGAAGAATTCTAGGGCGACATTTATTCAGTTAGGTTTTGGGCTTTTGAATAATCATGGCACGAGTGCTATTGGCGACAGGCGTCGTGGTTTAGAACCAAAGTCAAGTGACGAGCCGACACCTGACAGGCACCCAACGCAACCGTTATGGGCGGCATCGTACGCAGCGTTAGTGCTTTGAAGGATATTTAACGTGCCCTCCCTTACGCGGGGTATTATTCGTCGGACGTTTTTGGCTGCACGGGCAGTTTATAGATAGGCACTTATTTTGGAGGTGCCCAGACCCGAACCTGGGACCTCTCGCATGCTAAGCGAGTGCCTAACCAACTGAGCTCCCCACTGACTTTTATTCAGTAAACCGATCTATCCTACAATTGAAACGGTTAGGCCATTCCATCCAATCCCAAACTCTCCAAATCCTGGTTATAAACCCCATTTATAAAACCCGCTGCCTTAAGGGGGAATGGGCGCGCAGGACGGGGGGTCTCCAAACTCAAGTACCTCAATGTTAATCCAATGGGGAAAAAACTATTTTCTTTGCCACATTTCTCCGGCTGTATTGAATATTTTTACAAGCGGATTTTTTTATGTGATAAATGTAGCTGACTTACAGGTCCCGACAATCCCACTTTTTGAAATTAGTACGAATATTTTTTTTTAATATTCAATAAATTATTTTACACAAAATATTCGAAGCAATTTCAAAAAGTGGGAAGATAGAGACCTGTAAGTCAGCTACATTTATCACATAAAAAAATCCGCTTGTAAAAATATTCAATACAGCCGGAGAAATGTGGCAAAGAAAATAGTTTTTTCCCCATTGGATTAACATTGAGGCACTTGAGTTTGGAGACCCCCGGTCCTGCGCGCCCATTCCCCCTTAATGATCTTTTTTAAGAGGTTCTCCTTCCCCATAAAACCGCGAAATTTGTATTCAGGCCTCCACCCCCGTAGAAAACACTAACGTAAGGAACTTTAAAATCCATGGAAATTCTAGGGAGATCTTTGTAGTTTGCATGCAAGGTGATGGAGTATTGCTACGGTTTCTTATGTAGCAGCAGTGTTATTTTTTGAATGCCATTGTTTGATGGTGCTTTTTTTTTGTCAAATAACCGTTTAAATATTTAACAAAATTTATTTTTCTTAATCACATATTTTTTAGAGTGTACTAGCACAAAAACTAACACTCATTTTTGACGATTCATGAATCCTCAAGCCTCATTTCGTTAATTTTGAGGATTGTTTCGTCAAACTTACACGTGACTTTTGAGTAAACGCGAATCCTCACTTTTACGATCGTGATTTGACGACTCTGTATCTTGAATTTGAGGAAACTGAATCTCATTGTTGTACTCACATGCTAAAAATGACGAAATATTTCTTTAGTTTAGACGACATTCAAATCCTCATAAAAATGACGATTCAAATTTCCTCACTTTGAGGAAACGAAAACTCGGAGCATTTGCCAGTAAACGAATCGTCAAAATTAAGGAAAATTTCGTCGTTCTTGAGCATTCATTTTTAAGAGTGTGAGATTTAAAAGAAGTCGCCAGATATAAGGTTTTAGTATTATGCCGATAGCAATAAATTTTAAATGAAAATACATAAGGTAAAAAATTATCAGCCATTAGGCTAAGTTTTATAAAAAAATATGTTATGTCCTGAAATAAAATTTAAAGAACTAAAACAGCAAATTTTCTTCTCACTATAAATCACATACCACATAATTTTTATTGAACGGACGGACATGCGATAAAAAGAAAAAGATATCGCTATTATATAATTTTTTAAAGAAAAAATAATTTTTTATGTCTTACAGCTAAAAAGAAAGTTGGAAACGATGCTTCAACAGGCAGACAGACGGACGTATAAACATGACAAAATGTTAATGAAATGTGTTGGATGGCATACCTTTCAATCATTTCAATTTTATTTTAAAACTTTATTTGCTATGAAGTAACAGTACTTTAGTGAGAGTTTATTTTGAATTAAATAATACCGGCAGTTATTTCGTATAAAAACGTGCAATAGTGAACGATGTGCGATATTTACAATGCAGATCTAAAGCTAAAATATTAGTGTTGTTATAATGGAAAATCTGGATGTCATAAGACCTTTAATGATTCCATTTTTTCTGAAACTTTTTCACGAAATCAATATGTATTTCTTAAGTAGTTAAATAGTGTTACTGATATTTAATTAAAGTAATTTTCTAGAAAAATAAACGTGGTAGAAAGAGAACAAAAACAATGTAATTAAAATTTACTTTAAATGAAACTTAAAGAGTATATATCTCAGTAATGATGAAATTTTCTAACATTTCATCATAGCTCTTCAGGTAGGATTTGTATCGACAATTTGTTTGTATTGTTTCAACTTGTTTTTTAAAATTCTACAAAAATATGTATATTTTAGATTATTTTAAATTTTTTCAGCATATTTTTGCAATTTGAAAATCTTACAATGAAAAACTAATTTTCTTTTTTACTCAGTTGCTTAGCGCATAAAATTTTTGTTTTAAAAATGACCGAAATTATTGTTTTAATATTTAAATAAGACAATCTTTTTTTTATTTGAAATACTGCTTATAAAAACAGTTTTCTAAAAACTGCTTTTCGGCTAACTTTTTTTTTTCGGTGATTCAATAAAGTAAATGAACTATAAATTCTTACAAAAATAAAAGTTAGAATACCTTGGAATTCTCTTTTTCAGGATGAAAAGACTTCACGCGAACATTTTTATTCAACGGTCGACACATGCTTCTCATTCTAAAAAGTCCGTTTCCTCAAAAAATCGTCTGACAGGCAAAAAGAACTTTCTTCGAAACTAGAAGCCGGACAGTTCTAAAGTTCTCAGAAGAGTGAGAGAACGCTTGCCGGACTTGGGATTCTTGTTTTGAATACATCAGTGCCACCTGGCGGGAGTTGAATGAAGTTTCGATGCCAGGAGTATTTGAAAGTTTTGCTTTTAAGTAAAGGAGAAAAGATGTAGGTCGACTTTTCAATGAGAAATGTTATGTTATTTTCTTAACACAGAATACATGTTTATGCAATAAGGTAGATTATTAAACACATTTTAGGCTCAAATATTAGTTGTATTTTTTTAATGAAATAAAAATGCGGTTAACAACATTAAAATCCGCATAAAAATGACGATTCAAATTTCCTCACTTTGAGGAAACGAAAACTCGGAGCATTTGCCAGTAACGGAATCGTCAAAATTAAGGAAAATTTCGTCCTTTTTGAGCATTTATTTTTTAGAGTGTACTAATTAAAACAATAATGAAAAATTATAATCCAAGTACATTATGAATACACTTCCTACTACTCACATACAATTCGACTTAAATATTTCTACACCTTTTAGAGAGTTACAACTAAAAAAAATACCGCAATAGGTATATTCAAATCGTTTCAAATTCAACATGCTTAGATTGTATATTTCACGTTATTATACAATTGGTTTGTTTTGAGATTGTTATAACGTAATACAATTAGCGTTTGTAGTTTACTCAAGATAAGTTAGGTTTTTGGTATTTATATAGTTCCTTCTATTATATTAAGAAATAACATAATTTAGTTAAATTAATTCACCAGAGGCATAAAACCTCATAACTTCGTAAAATAAATAAATTATTACCAAATTCCCCTTATTAATGAAACATCATTACTTCAAACCAAATATTCAAAACATTTATAATTAACAGGGCTTATACCTAACTAATTACCTTTCTCTGTTTAAAAAAACAAGAATTAACGCAACCACTGATTTCAACGTGTTCTCACATAAGCCACGGGAGCTTTAAATCAGCGCACACAGGTTAACCGCAACATATTAGCACTTAAAACCCACAAATAACTTCTCTCGCCGTAAACTACTCCCATTGGTTGACGTACTGAAACGGAGCTTCCCATTGGACCGTGACCCGATCTGCAAATCTCAGGAGATACACACTAATGCATCGTGTGATCAAAGTTTCTCTTTGAAGCTGTGTATTTTCTCTTAGATACTAATTAAACAAATCTGGGCCTTTAATCTTTTGGCATTCTTCACGGAAAGTTGTTTTGGTGAGGTTGTAATATTTGTGTACTTTTAACATAACAGCTTTTAACAGTTTGAAGATTGTTTTTCTTCTGGTTATTCACCATTATTTTGTATTATATATTACTGATCATAAATAATTATTTATTATACAGGGGAAAACATCCCATGTATAATAAATAATTAAGAATGTCCGAGAAATAATTTATGAACGTAAAAGAATGTCCGAGTTTTGATGGTATATTACAGGAGTTTATTTTATACTAAATATAACAAATCATACATGAACTAGAAGGAAAAATAACCTATTTTTTCCTGTAAGTGCTCAATGCGTGCACCTTTAGTGATACGGCGCACATTCAAACGAAAATACAATTCTTCCCATATTGTCTGCAGCGAGGGTGGAGTAATGGAAGAAAATAATGAATAGATGACACTGCAACTGTGAAAGCGATGTGGCAGTACAAGTGCATGCGCTCGTCTGAAACTGTTGGAGTTATTCTTAACTCGTCACGTTCAACCACGACTGTCGAACAATTACCGCTGACACCATTACAATTTGAAAATCGGACATTCTTTTACTGACGCCCTGTATATTACTAATCATTAGTATTTATTATATGTTACTATCCATTATTACTTATTGATCAATTTAGTTACTTTTGAAAGGTATTTCTGACAATGGAAAAATTTTCTTGCACAAATCTTTAACCGATATATCCGTAACATATCAAATACATCTTTTTGAGGGGTAATTTAAAGTCGCGTGACGTTTTATAACCCCCGTTTTATTTTGTTTTTAAATATACTTCGATAATATTTGTATATCCTATTTAAATAAAAACAAAAAACTACATTTTTATCCAGTGAATAAATTATAAACTATATTTTTTGAACAGAAAACTGAATATTTTCTTATAACTCTGGTTTATAAAGTTCGGCGTTTATAATAGCCTTGAATAGTGTTTTAAAATTATTTATTGTAGAATTTTACATATAATTTCTGGAAAATAATCTTTAAGTATTTAGACAGTTCTCTATATACGAATACATTAGGGGATATTTCATTTTTATAACTAGAAGGAATTTAAGAATGATAAAAAATAAAATTCAATTCCACCTTTTCTGCTAACTTAACTCCAATATAAAAATTTTCATTCTTAATGATTGTATGCATACACGACAATAACAAATTATTTTCTTCTAAAAAAGGAACAAACAAATTTTATTTTTATAATAACTCTCAAAACAAACCCGGGAATTCTTGGATTAAATTAAATATACTAATTTAAATAAAGAATTATTTATATTCAAATAATATTTTTTATTGTAAAGGTATACAAGTTTAAAATTTAACTCAAAACGAAGATAGTTAAATGATGCATTTTATTAAACTCAGAACATTTCGTTTTTAAAAATATTCAGATTCATTCTGCATGGTACTAAAGTATTCAATACGTGATTAATTTATCGTAAAAATATCTTACTCTTAAGGGGGAATGGGTGCGCTGAACGGCGGGTCTCCAAAGCAAAGTGCCTCAGTGTTAATCCTATGGAGAAAAACATTTTCTCTGCTATAATTCTCAGGGCTGCATTGAATATTTTTGCAAGTGGATTTTTTATGTGATAAATATAGCTGACTTACAGGTCCCGACCTCCCCAATTTTTGAAATTGAATATTTAAACAAAATATTCGAAGCAACTTTAAAAAGTGGGAAGATAGAGACCTGTAAGTTATCTACATTTATTATTTAAAAAACCGTTTGCAAAAATATTCAATGCCCATTTCCCCCCTTAAGGAATTTAGTTTAAAAGGGTTTACAGCGACAGCCGCCTAGAAGGTGCCACAAAAAAATATTAGTTCTGGAGAATATTCAGAGTTCTACAAAATGCCCTATTTACCATCTGTTAAAAATGTATTCATTATTGAACTATAATTTTTCGAACTAGTTTTGCTCAATTTTAACATCGAAAAAATTACACTATTTTGTGTGGTCTACGGGTCGCAAGATAATTTTTAGTGCCCAAAAAAGTTAATCTTTTGGGGTATATTTTACATGTAAATCTCATTCATTTAAGAATAAAAAAAAATTTCATTAGATGTCAAAAATGATCGATTCCAATTTAAAACCGGCTGAATCGTCTACTTAAGGGATTTAACGAGACAAAAAGTGGGCAAAATTTGAGTTACTTATTTCCAGCTGTCTATTTCTATGGCTATTTCGACCGAACTCACGTAGTCGCTTAGATCACTCGAATTCTTGGCCTTTATTGTCAATATTTGAAAAAATATTTTGAGTACAAATAAAAAATTATTTTGTTCGAAAATTTGTCGCTCAATGAAGAACTAAAGAACAAAATAAAGTGGAATTTTTTTCGCTGCTAAAATTGATAGCTTAAATATCAAAATATTAATAACTAAATGATGAATAAATATTTCGAATATATAACAAGTGATAAATTCAAAATTTCCAAATAATACACACAATGATTTTTCAAATGTAGATTAGCTTAACTTTTGAACACCGGCTATGTTACAGAATTATATCAATGAGTTCTCAGAAGTTATCAATGAGTTTTCAAAGTTCATGGAATATTTCAAAATATTAAAAGCTTCACAGGATTGACTGCAATGCTCATCTATGCGAAGCCAAGAAAAGAACAAGTAAAAATGAACAAATTTCTTAATCATTAATGTTATCAGCTGAAAGCTTTATAAAAGTAAATGAAGCTACGGAAAATTCTAGACATTGAAACTTATATTTCGATTTTAGAAAATTGGATGTTTACTAGGCTATTTAAATACACCATTTCGTATGTTCAACATCTATTCCACTCTGAAAAGCTTTCTTGCCATCAGTAAATGCTTTTAAAGTAATGTGTTTGCTAATTCATTCTAACTATATTAACATATATCTTTGTATAAACCTTTTAAAGTTAAGTTTGCTCTAAATGGTAAACTGTAGGGATTTGTAAAATATGGGATTTAGCCCCCAAATTTAAATTTTAAAATGATAAAATATCGAAGCTTATTTATTTTAAAGAATTCTTCAAATTATTTTTAAAGTAATTTTAAATTTGAAACTCAATACCAGAAGTTATACTATTATACACTTGCAAAGTTATTTTTCGTTTAAGGTAGGCGAATACCCAAAATTCTAAATTTTTTACTATTACTTTATTCTTTTCCAAATTTGGCATAGTGATTTCAAATATAATGAGCAATGCTTTTTAGGCAATTTTTTATTTAAATATAATTGATTTATTTTAAACGGTGTTTTTCAACTAAAAAAAGGGGTTTGCGCCAACACTTCTAGTATAAAAAGTTTTACATTAATTTACCTGAAATTTTTTACAGATGCTATTTCAATAAATATATGTGCCATGAACCTCTAACATCCTGTGTAAATATATAAGTTTTTTTTAATGTCCAAGTGTAAGTTAATCGAAAAAAAATCCTTTTTGTGTGGTTAATTTCTAACATTTTTCTTAATAACTTCTTTTCTTGTAATTTGTATGCAACTCTAGAGGGTCATTGCATGCATCAGTTCAAAACGAAGACTTTAACACATAATTAATGTTTATAGGATGAAAATTCAATGTGGTAGACTTGATAGCGTAAACCTCCTTTTTAGTAGAAAAACACCGTTTAAAATAAATTGTATTTAAATTTAAATAAAATGCCAAAATAGTATTATTCATTATATTTGAAATCAGTATGCAAAATTTGGAAAAGATTAAAGCAATAGTAAAAATTTTAGAATTTTGGGGAATTTTGGGTATTCGCCTACCTTAACCCAGGCCAATTTTAAATACCAATTGCAAAACTACGTTTAAAAAATTAAAGCGTAGGTTTATAAGGAAGCTTGAAAATCAAATTAATATAATGTTAAGTAACCATGGAATTAACTAGAAATACTGCGTAACCAGTCTTCTGATATGGAAAAATGGATATTAGTAACTTTAACCCTTTCAGTCCCAGTGATGCCATTTGGCATCATCACTTTCAATATTTATTTCAAAATGTTTATGTCCCGTTATGGCATCCAAACATCATTCGATTCTTCACACTTTGTTCCATTAGACGGTTAAGTTCACTTCAGTTCCACATATTTAAAACACAATTTAAACTATTTCGGTTAAATTAATTACTAAATTTTTTTTAATAATATTGTCAGATACCTTAAAATATACAACTTGAAGTGTTTTTAGGTAATATATATTTTTATTTTCTTGTTTTCCACAGTTAAAAATTTTTTGGCATTATTTCAAAAACCATATGAAAAATTAAAATGAATTTTTTTCTTATGGAACTCGTATATTTGACCTAAAATAAGCTTATTTTGTGAATATCGGAAGTTTCTGTAGTGTAGTAAATTTTTGGGACTGAAAGGGTTAAACCGGCCGTAAGGGACTATCGTCGGAGCAGATCACGGCCAACTTCAATAACAAGGCCGGAGAAGCTCTCCCAATCACGTGCGTAGACGGAATTTTTGATGTCACTGTTCCGAGTGCCGAAGATCGAGAAACTAGTTTGGACGTTTCGGAACCCAAAAAATGTGGTCAGCCGTGAACGAGTGGCTCCGAAACAGGTTATCTTCATCTTCGGAACAACGTCACTCGGAACTATGACTTCTAAATTTCCGTCCTGAGCGTGTTTGAGAGAGCTTCTTCGGCCTTGGTAGTTGAGCAGGCCGTGAGCAGATCTGGTGAAACCATAAAAAAAAATCGCTCGATTTTCCATGGTTTCACCCGATTCTGTAAATAAATTTTTGTTTAATTTATAAGTTTGTATAAGTATTTTTAGGTTGCTTTTATGAATTGAAAAGAATTAAAAAAATTCAAGTGGATATTGACATCGTGGGGGTTTCTATCTGCTTCCCTTTTATATATTCTATTCTATTAAAAAATATTTTTTAATTAGAAAGGTATGATATTAAATACCTATTTCCCATACTTTTTTATGCGTTTGTTGGTTTTTCTGTACGATAAAAAATTGCGCGATCCATAAATTGAGAAAAAAAGTAGTTTTTCCCAAGTTCTTTCAGATTATTTTTAATGTCTTTACATTGAAATATAAGTGCATATTAAATTCAAATAATAAAGTAATTTTTAAGACAAAAATTTTAGACATTCTTTACGCTAATTTCAGTTGCAGAAACACGAGACTTTTCTTAATTCGATTATTCGCTTTTCCAAGTCTAATAGAATTCTGTTCTAAACTTTTTGAAAATTTTGTGAACAAAAGGATTGAAATTGTTTCAACTTATCTCAATGTTTAAACAATATCTATAACGTTAAGTCAGAAGCAAAATGGACCCTTTTTGCACATAACGAGATATATTGCAATAAATACTACAAATGAACCTGTGAAAATAAAAACACCTTTAGATATTTGTAATATTTTCGGACACTTTATTAATGACCCCATTCTGAAAAAAATATTCAAAATACCAATTTGACGTTAAAATATACACAATTCCAAAATCTCTCAAAAAAGATTCCAGCCATCCATCACTCATCTACAATCACATCATCATATTTCTCAAATAAATTACCCTTTCAAAACAATTCCAAACTCTGACACAAAAGCGCTTTATTTTAAAAGAGGTCGGAGGAAAGGGTAGAGAATATTGGCGGTATTTCATATGAAATGTCGCCAAACATTAAAAATAGGGCCAAAGAAAACCACCCCTGCAAAAAAAATTATAACTTCTCAGAAAATTTAAAAAAAAAGGCTATTTCTGTAAAAAATATGCTGCTTAGAGGGAAAAAAAGGGTTTTCTGTATTTTAATTACGTTAAGAGTACGAGACTGCAGCCGATCAAGCATTTTAACTGTTTATGAAAGCTGCAGAAATCGCTCAATTGAGATGGCATTAACGGCAGATCTAACGGCTTAGTCCCACAGGTTAAGCAGTTTATAATACCTAACTGTGGTAACTATTCCCACCTGTCACTGGGTTGACCAGGGTCCTGATTTCAGCTGAGTGTGAGGGCAGTTTTTTTCAACTTATCTATTTAAAAAGCTTTTGCATTAAAGTTACAAATTATTTGCATAAATTAATAATTTTCTTTGTAAAATTTTACGGCATTTTCTTTCAAACCATCTGACAGTTTTTTCAGCCAAAACACTTTTTACAGTTCAGACACAAAGTTTAATGGAAAGTGTTTTATTTCATTTAGCAAGTAAATTTGTAACTGTGACTTATTTATAACGCATTTTAAAGATTAATTCTTTCATTAAATTCTTCTCTAGACACTGTCAAGAGAAGAATTTCCATACTTTATTGTGATAATGCTACAATGTTACCAAATTTTAAAACTAAAGGCCCTCGCCAGATAAGACGGTGAAAAATGCCCCCATTCCAATCGGGCTAATTTTTTTTCTGAAAATACCTCATAGTATGGACAACTTCTCAGCCAAGTTTCAGCTCAAAAATATGACGCATTTTTGAGTAAAAAATTAAAGTTTTTTTTCTTTTTAAATTGATTATTCCCTGAATATATTTGATAAATCCAAAAAACTACTCATGAGTTTTTAGATATCATTGAGTAGTATTCTCAGAAAAATCCGCTCATAAATCTGATCTAGCGATCATTCTTAAAAATGCAATTTTATTTTTCAAAAAAAAATTTCATGCCAAAATCGTTTGGTCACAACTTAGGATTTTGTCTCTACATATTCCTCTATTATCAATCTATAATATATATTTTTTTCAGATTTTTAAAATTATTGGACGATAGTTTAAAAAAATAATTCTTAAAGCCTGATTTTTTTGCTCTAAAATCCATAGATTTAGAAATAGCATGCCCACCTATTGCGCAATCCCGTACAACGCAATGATGCGTGATGAATCCACATTTCGTCGTTTTCGCAATGCATCACGGGATACTGATTCACAAAAATGGTTTTTCCGAAGAGTTACATACAATAAAAACTGCATTTTTAACTTGCTTCTTTTGTGAATATATACCTCATGCCTTACAGAAATTATCAATACGCATGCAGCTATAAAAATTATGCTAGCGAAACTTGTAAAAAGTTTTAATTAGTTAATATTGAATATATATCTTTTATTAGTCGAATTATCTCATGGTGCCATCTGGTGGCGTATGGCATGCCATGTGCAAGAGCTTGGAACTAACTGCCTTATGGGATAATGGTTAACAAATGGCTTCACCTTTCCCCCTAGAGGCAGATCTGCTACTTTCTAAATCTATGCTAAATTCTTTAGTCCGAAAGAAATTCTCCCAGATTGAATTTCCCCGCCCTTGTTAGGAGTGCCATCTGCCGAGTAAGTAGTGCGAAAAGTCAGGTTTTAAGAATATTTTATTTTTTTAAACTATCGTCCAATAATTTTAAAAATCTGAAAAAAATATATATATTATAGATTGATAATAGAGGAATATGTAGAAACAAAATCCTAAGTTGTGACCAAACGATTTTGGCATGAAATTTTTTTTTTTGAAAAATAAAAATGCATTTTTAAGAATGATCGCTCGATCAGATTTATGAGCGGATTTTTCTGAGAATACTACTCAATGATATCTAAAAACTCATGAGTAGTTTTTTGGATTTATCAAATATATTCAGGGAATAATCAATTTAAAAAGAAAAAAACTTTAATTTTTTACTCAAAAATGCGTCACATTTTTGAGCTGAAACTTGGCTGAGAAGTTGTCCATACTATGAGGTATTTTCAGAAAAAAAATTAGCCCGATTGGAATGGGGGCATTTTTCACCGTCTTATCTGGCGAGGGCCTTTGAAAAAGAAAAATATCATGAAAAATTACTTTTATAAACTTATTTATAAATATTTATCTTTAAAAGTTCAAATAAGTATGTTATTAATTTTTAGCTATATAATATTAGCAACTATCTACATACTAACACTACAACTATAAATGTAAATTTTATAAAGTTTCCATCTTTCCCCTAGATTAAAATATCCACAAAATGTGCACGTATTTGTGAGAAACTTTAATATACTATTTAAATACCTAATTGTGAAAAAGGTTCAATTTTCATTCTTGAATTGCACTTTATTATTTGCCCTTTAAACATTTTAGTGAAAGAAACGAATACATAGAAACCTTTCCGCGAACTTGAAGTCTTTCACTCAGGAATTTAACGGACAACTGGACGGCCTGTTGTCTTCTTTACAACAAAACACGCTAGTTCGCATTGTCCATTAAAACCATATAATCTATACAAGCTAACTTTATATTATTGTTAAACACTTCCCAAGGGCTTACTTTTTGAGCGCCATTCATTCACATTACAACCTTGTTTCACATCCACCTCCCTCTATCCTCCTTTCTCTACACAGCACCCAACTTACCAACACCAAAAATAACCAAACGCAACTCCCGAAATACGCTACGATCCATCAAGAATTTAGAATAAGCGCCACGTAAACGGGAAAACCGGGAAAAACCGGATTATAAATCACCGGTTGCTTCGAACAACTATCGAATCCTTTCACCCCAGTTTTCCGGAGATTTGCAGTTCGATACTGCCTCGTTCTAATCTTTTCATTGGCACTTGCTTTCTGTTTGGGGGTTGGAAGGAGGGGGAAATCTGTTTGGGCTGTGATCAATAGAGGGATTAGGGTTTAAGCAACAGAAAGTTAGGGGGTAGTATGCGCTGCAGAATGGGTTTTAAAGTGTTTGCTGCAAGAAAAATTGAAGCTAAATTCGAAAGTGAACTTTATTTGGAATTTGTTTATTTGGAAATGGTAAGGTCCGTTTTACAGAAATTGGTTTCTGTAATTTTTGCCATTTTTTTTGCTTTTAAATGCCCCAATTTTTCAATAATTGTTATATTTTCTGAGGTGTTGTAAAGCATGCACATTTAGTTAGGCTATAGTAGCCCTCCTAAAAATCGATCAATTTAACTTAACATTCTTAGTTTGAACTTAGTTAATTATTGATTTTTTTTTAAAGAAACACTCATGTCCAAAGTTATCTACGTGATTTTTCTGAATTTGTGACTTTTCTATTAAAAACTTTTTTTTCTCTAATGGGGCTGCATTATTCAAGTCAAGCCTTTGCGCAGTCAAGCCTTTGCAGACTCGGCATATTCCCCAGAACTGAGAGCCATTTCTTGTGGCACCATCTAGGCGACTCGCTACCAATTTTGACGCCCAGATTACAATGAATCTGAGCTCTCTGTGGATGTTAAAGTATGCCGAGAGAACCCAGGCCAAATGGGCCCTCCAGGGATCTTTTACATGCCACATAATCATATGACATGCGCGCCCTGAAATTTCAAATCCAGAAAATGCGACGACTAAGCCGGGGCTCGAACCCGCGATCTTGGGCTTACGAGGCGGACGCGTTTAACCTCTCAGCCACTACTTTTCTTTTAAAAACTACTTCAGAATATGTAATTTGCCTTATCCGATTTGCAACAAACGCTTCAGCACATATTTTGGCTTATGAATAATGTCTTGAATGCAGTTAGGTGGTGCGCAAAAAGGGATTAAACTAAAACATTTTTTAAATCATGCTGATTTTAGAACCTACAAAAAGATTATTCCCTCCTGGAAGTATTAATCTAAATAATAGCAAAGTTTTTTTTAAAGAACTAACATTAATCTAGAATATTTTAGCAAATATAAACATTTATTGAATAAAAATTAGTTCTTTGGTTACGTAAGCAAATAATAAAAGAAGTAGAGTTGCTAAGAAAATAATACTGGAAAATATTTTACTGATTAAAATATAAGGAAACAAGTTTCTTGAATTTATTTAAATATATATTCAAAATACAAATTCTATGACACAAACACAGCAACAAATACATAATTCTAAAGATATACTAGCGACACAACTGAAATTTATTCCGATTGTGATGAACAATGCTAATCATTGATTTTTTTACGGAAGTTTCCAAGAACAAACCATTGTTATTATATTATTTGCTTTGTAGAAATATGCGACATTACCGCACAAAAGTTAGATTCCAAGTTTACTTCGTTTACTGTTAAATCTATGCAACCAATTTAAACAATCAATACATCCAATTTTTCCCGTTATTTTTCAACAAGAAATCATTGCCATGAATATATGTCTCTAAAGCAAATAATACAACGATATTAACTTCAGAAATAAATTATTTACGTTAATTTCGTTTTCTGTTGAATCTATGACATAAACACAAACCGAAACACAAGCCACTACAACTGCAATACATTCTAATTCATAATGAACATCAAATACCCATTTTTTCTTCATCAAACATCCGATACCATTACAATAACGATCACTGTAAATCAAGTCATTTTGCCAATAAAATGCAAATTTGATGATTAGTGCCAACGGTCTCTGTTCTTTCAGAAGGTGATTTCACACGATTTGCATAATCGGAAAAGCAATAGAAACGCAGTCGGAGTCCATTGACGTTCGTGGAAGGAAGACATTTATATAAGTGCGTATTTCCAACTAATGTTCCTTGGTCAGCATAATGCGCAAAAATGCGTAGTGATATCGTTTTTATCGTCGACTCACGAGATTGGTAAAATTTGCGTATGGTGGCAGAATTGGTAATGAAACGTTTTGTAGATTAACGTGTTATAATTGGAATCCGTAAATATATTTCAGACCTAATACCATTAATTATTCGAACATACGATTATGCGAGAGTTTATCGTAGAAAAGGTATTTAATCAGTTACTCAATGTACAGTGTGGTTATAAAATAACGCTCGCTATTCGGAGTGGTCTATAGCTTTAATGAATAATCCAAATGCAAAAAACTTTGATGCACTTACTAATCAAGAAGGGGGGGGGGGGGAGAATATAATCATAAAAAACAAACTCGTCTCTTGACCAGGGTTCTAAATTACGAAGCGTAATTGGATGTGTTGGCCGCAATTGGCCATAATTAGCTACTCTTCGTAATTAGAACCTTGGTCAAGAGACGAGTTTCCTTTTCATGATTCCATTCTTTTTCGTAAAAAAGAAACTCGTCTTTTGACCAGCGTTCTAAATTACGAGGCTTAATTAGCTGTGTTGGCCGTAATTGGCCGTATTTGACGACGCCTTGTAATCTAGATTCGGGTCAAGAGACGAGTGTTTTTTATGATTATTCTTTTTACGATTATTTTTTAGAATTCTGTCGTTTTTATGATTCCATTCTTTTTCCCCCTTCTTGATTAGTAAGTGTCTCGATTTTTGATGCATTTGGATTATTCATTCAAGCTGCAGACCACTCCGAATAGGGAGCGTTATTTTATAACCACCCTGTATTCGTTCGGCTGTTTGAAGATATTTTAGTTTTTTATCGTTTTCAATCCGACTGAGGCGTGTCGACAGGTGATGTTGTAGATGAATCAATATTGAATTATCATATTCAACTATAAAGTCACAAAAAATCAAATACTACATCAAACAAAAAAAAGCGAAAATTCATGAAAAAATGGAGCCCCGCAACATAAAAAGCTGCCTTTGACTGAATTTTCGAAGAATTTAAATATGATTTGAAATCGGAAATTTATGAATATGAATGCACTGGTTAATCTAATAAGAATCAAAAATTTCGTAATTGTAGCTTAACATTTTTTTAAAAACCTTTTTTGCCGGGATTTGGACAAAAATACTCAACTGTGCGCCAGTCTTAAAGAGATATACAATATACATGTGGAATGTCAATATCGAAGGACAAAGAGAAAACCCGATCTGTAAAACGTGTTTTCTTATGCAGGACGTTTTGTGGCAGAAGAAACAGCACACAGGGGGACACATTTTGAGCGGCTTTAGTTTAAATGCATTTTATACTTTTGGGATGAATTAATGTAGCATAAGAGCTACACGAGGGATATTGGCAATGGTTTAGCATATATTTGTATGAAAAGTATGTTGAGATAAGAATATACGTGTAGGATTTTGTTCGGATCTTGAGATGTTAAGGGTTACATCGTACGAGTAGTTGGGACTTAATAGCTCATTTAACACGTCGGATGCTGAGGACGCGCGAGCGCGTCCGGTGGTTCCGATTCATCGATAACAGCACATTCTGATAAAATTCGTAGTACTATTTCGCCAACCGTTCTTAAGAGTTCAAGTTCGTTTGATTACTTGATAAACATGGTGGTCTAGTGGTTACACGAACTAGTAATCCCAGATGTTACTGATGAATTTCCATACATAAATTTTAAAGCTTATGCAGCTTTTGTGTTATTTCGAAGTTTATATTTTCCCTATTGATAACAAATATAATAATACAGTCATAATTCTGTAGGGATGTTAACACGTTGACTGCCAGTCACTTTGAGTTAGATTTATAGTTAATGCCCTCACGTAGAATTAGATTATACCCAGATGCCAACATAATTATTATAAGAAATATGATTCAAAAATAGTAATAAATGATAAATATGTGATTAAGTATTATTTAAGCTTTTCATTGAAGAATTTTATAATTACGTGCCAGTGCGTGATTGGCCCTAAAAGGTCATATTTTTCGCCACTGTCACTGTTATAACTAAATCACTTGGGTTCTCGTCTGATAATTCAGCCAACAAATTAACAATTTCGTTACTTGTAATAGCCTTGTTATTGTGATTTTTTCTTCTTTTGGGAAGCGAAGGTTCAGCACCGCCATCTGAACGACTCATCACAAAATTCCTTTTTCAATTTTTTTTATTAATTTTGTAATCAATATCGTGTCAAGTGTAGGACGACCAGACACCAAACCAACTGCATTTCGAAGTGCAGTTTAGTTTGTTATTGTTCGATTCCCACCTTTGCCCTGGGTGTAATTCCTTTCTCTGTGTCAGTAAAAATCCATTTTGTGTCGGTCTCACTTGACAAAGGCTTATAAGCGGGTCTATGACCAAGCACACAAGCCGGAATTGTATATGTACCTACCCTACCCTAGTTAGTAATTGGCTAATTCCACGTAACTGTAGTGTAAGTCACGATTTAAGAGGAGATCAAAAGATTTTTTAATTAAAAAAAATCAATTTAAATCAAGTACATGACATTATTTAGTTATAATGGGTGTAGATCAACTATTCCACAATATTTTTTCATTTAATGTTAAAAGTTGTAGTGATAATCACTTTTTACAAACGTCGAATCACATTACAGACAGGATAATTTTGCAATTCCCCTCTTCAACTATCTAGCTATAAAAAAAGGTAACTAGTCTATTACATTTTTTTATTAAAAAACCCCCCAAAAAAAAAGAATTAGGAAAATTTATTCATATTTCATAGTCAAAAAAAAAATCATTGAAACGAGGCTGGTTATTGGCTTTCAATTCCATAATTAGAAACAGATAATTATCTGGTTGGAAAAGTCCAGGAACATTTGCTCGTATTTTTTTTACTAGCTGCCGGGTAGCTTCAGTTAGCGACGTTAATTCAACCTAACCTTGTTATTTTACGATCTCAAACTAAGATTTTTACTTTTTCGAAAATGAAGAAGAGTTAGTTTATTTCCATCGTAACGAACTGGTTTTAGAAACAGTATGTTCTTCTACTTCCCATCAGCCTCTATCGATAAACATTTTCCATCGTTATCGCCGCAGCCAAAGTGTTAACGAGCACTCTTCCTACACGAGCCTTCGGACCTTTTGGCGCACAAGGCTTTTATAATTCGGCATCTATTTCAATGCCCGGACTCGAACATGAGACCTTTGGCATGAAAAGCAAATGTTTGGCTAACTGAAATTCGCCACCCAAATGCATGTGACAGATTTGATTAAAGAAAATGTATTTGAGGAACACATTTAACTATTATCTACGCATGTTTTTATTAGTGAAATTTCATTCTTAATTGATTTAGATACTTTAAAAATTTTAATAGTTTCCTGAATTTTGTTTTAAATAACAATATCTACTTTTTCCATTAATCACAAGTTTATGATTAGTAAAGTTTAAGGCAGTTTTTCCCCGTAAAAAAAACTTAATACCATAAATGCAAATTTTAATCTTGCATTTGTTTTCTTTTGTCCGACCCAAAATGAGGAAAAAGTTCTGCAATGGAAGTTCTGCACTGTAAGAAATATCTTACCAGAAAACACCAACTCAATTACTACATATTACAAGTCTCCAACGACAATAAAATAAATGCTTCGCATAAATTACTTCTTAGCTTGCTGTACCTAAAATCATTAATCCTTTTAACTTCATTCTATAATGGAAGCACCACTATTTGTCAAAAGTATTTAATCCAACCCGAATCGTAATATATATTTATACATTTCTCTTTTTTTAGTGACTTTTTATTTATCTTTTAATTAAGAAATACAGAATGATGTATAGAATTCGTTCTTTTTTTCTAATTTCATACAATATGGCGGAAATTAGTCTTGTTCGTAAAAAGGTTAAGGAGAGTTGAGTTGTTTCCAGTAGTTTTTAGAAAAGAATATAGAATGAAAACGATTCGAATGTTCTGAAGGCGCTACAGCTGTCACCCCAAAAGTATCTCAGCTCGACGAACAAAAGAAATATTCGGATAAATTTTCTTCCCGCGCTTATTGACTTTATTCCACACAGACGATTCCAAAAATTCTCATTCATTTTCGTTCAGAGAAACTGAGTTTTATCGTAATTTATTTTTTATAGCTGTAACCTTAACCTGATGCTGCTTACTATTCTGTGCTAAGTTTGTTGGGGGTACATAAATGTTTAGTTAGAGAAAACTTTTGGTAAAAAAAGTGAATAGATTTTTTCTCTACGGGAAAGTTTTGTGACTTTCTGTAATGCAAAAAGTTGCCTGTTTTTCGTTTCTAATATTTTTTAAGGTTCTTAAAGAATTGAAAATATAAGTGTCTTAAGAATTCATATCAAAATACTATTCATATTCTCCAGATGCCTTTCAATATATTCTATCCATTCTATTCTTGTATTTGAACAGTTAATTACCATAAATCGTACAATAAATTTTCAAAGCATAATTTTAAAAAAAAACACACACCGAGTTTATATTAAAAGACAGCAAATTGAATAAATAAAGAGATTTTACAGAAGTATATAGAATATTTTACCTTTGAAACTATGATTGCATTTCCAGGTTAGGTGGGGCGTGAGTTCTAATACACGAAGACACAAACAAAAACGAGCGTTGCATCAGACTTGCTTGTAATAAAATGTACTCTTTCCAGATTCCTATGACTGCCTATTTCTATACGATTTTAGGAGCTTTAACACGGCCAATAACGCTCTGTAATTTAGAACCCTGGTCGAGTGACGACTGACTTACTTTACTCACCACATCGCAACACAACAAGTCCACCAAACACATGGAAGGATGAGTAGAGGGGTCTACGAGTTCAAAAGGTTTGAAGCAGGGCCGTCAGGTTTTTCGAGCTACTGTGCATGACATACCGGCACTGACGTATCCCAAGATGCACCGCTTTAGAGGTTTTTTGAGCTACTGCGCATAACATAGTAACCGAAACTGGCACTGAGGTATCCCAGGTGCACCGCGCTTCTTTTGTGCGTTACTGCGCACATATGGACAGCTCTATTCTTTTTCCTAACTCTTTAACCAAACAACAATTCAAAAAGGGGCAGATAACATACAATAGCAGTTACAGTTATAGATTCGGTTATGTTATGTCATAGCTCTTTAAGACCAGTGGTCAAAAGGCGCTTATTTAAAATTATGAGAGAAAATTTGGAGTTTTATCGAAAAAATGCGTTATACAGCATCAATGCCAGCAACTCTTTAAAAACAAAGTCATTTTTTATACAAATAACGAATTTTACAAGTCAAATGCTTCGGTATTGACATTTTTGAATAGCTTGAACATCATCTTTTTTTACCCATAGCTCGGTCGGAAAGGGATGGGTTGATTACAGTATTGAATCAGAGCTGCAGTCAGTGATACAACAAATTTCTTTTTACTTAAATGCTCACGAAAATTCTCGTAGTACGGCCAAATGATAGACACACAAAAGTATTTAAGTTAGGTTAGAAACCTATTTTAAATACTTATGTACATATGTCATTCCTTTCTGACAAAAAATGCCAATAAACGGCAATTATTGGAAAACGATTGCTCCTTAATGCATAATTTTATCTATAGAAACAAAATATAAGACAAATGAAGACCATATTCCTGAACAATTTATCTTAAATTAAGTAACACGAAACAAATTCAAAAGATATAAAGTTAAAGTTTTTACTTGGAAATTAAGGTGTTAATAGTATTCACAAGACGTTGTTGCTGAGATAAATCAGCCTGATAGAAAAAGGTTTAAAAATAGGTTTACGGACGGACTGACGGAAATATAAACAACGCCACTAACCTTTTTTTAAAAAATCATTTGCATTAAACAAAAAAGCAGTACGTCAAAATATTCAGTAAAATTATTTGTGGTAATTAAGAAAGTAATTAGGTTAAGCAAATATATAACTCACTTCAAACTAACTTAAATAAACACAACAAAAAATATTTTCTCCGTATTTTTATCTATCAAACTAGGACACTTTAACTTTGGCGCATAGTAACGTTTTTCCAATTAACTGCGGCCAAAGAAAGGTTTAATACTGTTTCTTATCAGCCTCCAACAGAACTTGGCAGAAACAAAAACCTCATTGGTGTTATCAGATCCTATTGCAACTTAGGGTTAAAGATAAGAAAAAAACAGGCAATATCCCATTTTTTCAAATATCATAAAAATCCTTAAGTTTTTATTTTATGTTTTTAGTCATTAAAAAAAGTTAATTTGACGGGATTGCTATTTCAGTCATTCCTCATAAAATTCTTCTTTGAGTAATTAATTTTTGTTCTCAGGACTGTTTATGAATTAGCAAGGGATTCGTAAGTAATTTTAGAAAGCTCTTCATACATTTAGACAAAAAGGGCCAATGTTGTATATAATTGCAATGAACAAAGGTTTTTTTTTTCAACTAAGGTCAAGAATCTTAAATGTACATTATAGTTTGGCTGACTTTCCAATTATTTTCCAAATTAGAGAATATCTCAAGTTTCTGACTTTGAGTGTCATTTTGGTTGACATTTCTAAATTGCAGTTTTATTTAGGGACGAAATTATTTATTTCAGTGAAACGAATAACTAAGAAAACTAATGTTTTTTAGGTTATGTTTCTATTTAAAAATTAATCATGAGGTTTTAAAGTTGAGTTTTTCTGAAGGGAAAAAAAATTGGGAATACTGAAATGTTTAATATAGAATATTTAAAGATATATCCATACATCAAAAAAGGGTCTATAGCAGGTGTTTTTCCCATAATAACTATTTAAAAGGCATTACCTACTTCAAATGTTTTACCGCAATAGAACGTTTTAGTATGTCATTATCGATGTTCCGTAAAAGCAATAATGCAGGTTATCTCATGTTTTATAACTTTGAAAAATTACTCGGAGAGTTCAGTTCATAATTCTTTTGTTTTAAAACTTTTTTTATTTATTAGTTATTTAAATAGGATTTTTAGATTTGTTAGGTATTTTTACTCCATTTTATTAGAGAAATATTCCATTTTATCCCCCCCCCCCACACAAAAATATTAGTTTCTTGCGAAATTTTTAAAATCTAAATATTATTTTTATAACGCCGAAGAAAAAAGTTGACTTTTTTATATCATATTCATTCATATATCGTTGAGAAAATGGCACTTTACGTGCTTACGTCAAAGACAGTTCCGAAAGTAACTACTTTCGACACTATTGCGGTAAAGTAAATAAGAGTATTGTAAATTAAGTCTCTAGTTAGTAACAATTATATTTTACTTTAAAAAAATATCTTGGGACGAATAGCAAAATAGTGTAGATTTTGTCTTCACTGTAAATATGGTACACATACAGAAACATACAAATAAAGTTAAAGGGCGAATAAATACTTATTGGGTGAAAAAATTAAATTCTATACAGGGAGCTCACATTATTATTATTTTTTAATTTGAGTGGCGAGACTTTTAAAGACACCTCGAAGCTGAACGAACTTGAAATGGAGGTTGGATTTTAGTCTGCTGTGGTTGTTTTTTATTTGAAAGATTGAAATTTTTAAGGAAAGTTTACTTTTACTTTGTTCTTCATAAAATTATCTGGTTGAAACATTTTTGTTTGTTTGTTAGACAGTTGAACAAATTGAGGCCCACTTACTAAGATATTTTTATATATATGCTGATTGAATGTTAGTTCTTTGTAAAAATAGTTTAATTTGAACGCTAGCGATAAAAATACTGGATTTAAATTTTTGGGTGCCGCGCCCCCTTAAAATACCTGTGGTGCTAGTGAAACGAACGCTCTAACGAAACGAAGTATCGCAATCAAAGCGATCACTTTCCATGTGTCATATCTTATCTGTAATTTAACTTGTTCTGTTATATGCAAATTTGATTTATTTTATTCTGTACATAAGCGTGCACTGCTTATGCATCGGCTGTCTCGCTCTGTCAACTTGCCACTGTCTAAGCTTAGCACTGACTAAGAGGTAGGGCTTCGTATTGCCATGCCACTGATCCGGGGATCGAGTTCCGGATTGGTGAGGTTTGCTTCATCCTTTCATCAATTATGTGGGTCGATAAAATGAGGACCAAGTATGCTCGGGAACTTAGCATTGGGATATCCATGTGAGGTTGACCAGCTAACGGGGACAAATTTCTAGCAACGCAGTGTCCTTAGTCAGGTAAGCTGAAATGGGCAAGGCAGGCCTTGTCCTATTACGGACTGTTTTAACGACGAGTTAAATTTACACAATTGAACAAAAGAAAATTACAAGAACCATTACGGCGGGATAGTCAGTCCTATTTAGACCTGTAAAGGTCTCCCCGGCACATGCAACATCAAACAACATCTACGCTAGATGGAGCGGCTTAATACTGCATTACAAGCTGTCCTCTAGATTATATCAAATATTTGTTGTATTTGAGCTAAAGCACGGGTATTCACCTTTCATTCGGTGGGCACAGGTGGTTCTAATGCGATTTTCAACACTAAATACCAAATGAACTAGTTTTAAAATCAATAAAAGTCAAAGCATTGACTAATTATTAAATGACGGAGTATGTTATTTTCAAATTTATTTTGATGTTACTTCTACTTTCTTAAGTGGTGGAACATTTACAAATTGTGAAGAAAAATCTTGACGGTTCTGTTTCAAAAAATAATTTTTTATGCTTATTGGACGATAATTCATTTTCAGTAATATTTTTTTGCTTTACAAAAATTAAATGCTAAACAGAAAACGTAAAGCACGTGAAAATTATTTTTTAATGAAAAAATGACTGAAAAATTATGAACAAATAAATATTGTAAAACATTCCTCTCTACAACACATCGTACGCAAAAGGAAATCAAAGTATAAAAGAAGAAATATTGAAAAGTTTTGATTTCTTTTTTTACCTAGCTCAATTTTTGATGCGTTTCTATGCATAAAAAACTTTGAAAAATCTGTTTCATCTTATCCTCTTAGATTTTCCTTAACTTATTCACAAAATGTATTGGCTTTCAACTAATTAGCAATTGTGTTAATCACGTACTTCGTAATAAACTAATAAAAAAATCAGCAAATGACTTAAGGTAATTTCTAATAAGATAAGTTCCCAATCGTCTTTTAATCGCCAATGCCAATCTCTTTAACAACAACTTTTCCCATCCCAAAACAAGAGAGCTTATCATTTCATACAAGTGAAGTAATCTAAACAAGTTAATTTCATCTCATGCTTGGCGTGTTGCATTTTCGCCAAAACCAGCCAAGCGAGAGACGCGCATAACTTAATTTCAGGATCGGCATTGTTCTCAATGTTGCCATACAATTTCAGGAAGGAAGAAAACTTTTAGGAAAACTAATTTCTAGGTGTTTTTTTTTAAAGGTCGTTTGATACAAATTATTTCGGAGGAACTGACAACAGCAACGCCATCTGGTGGAAATGCGTTGCAACAAAGGAAAAATTGCCGCTTTTTCTCGCTTACTGTTGCCATTCAAGGTGGTGTAATGTTTAGCAATAAAGGACCCGTTAGGGGGTTCTTTAGAAAAGAGATTTTTTCGAAAGAAAAAATTGCTTCTTTTGAAAAAAGTGTTTTTTAAGAAAGTTGGGAAAGAAGAAGAGTTGTTTGCAAAAACCTTTTAAATATTTCTAAGAAAAATTCTTTGTGTGTTTTTTTACTTTTAATATCTTTAAGCTTCTTGCTGAATGTAATGCTGGAATTTTTTCTTGGGAAAACTAAATTCAATTTGTTTATTTTTTTTCCTTAAATATTGTTTTCGGGATATTTATGAAATAAAAGCACCAATTCCCAAAATTTTAAAATTTAGATTTTAAATTGTTGTCATTTTGTCTTTCTCATTAAAAGCATTGAACTATGCATTCTAAATATTAAAAATATTCTTAGTTTAATTATCATAATTGAATCGTTTATATTTATTAAGAAACCACCGAACTATGCATTCTAAATATTAAAAATATTCTTTGTTTAATTATCTTAATTGAATCGTTTATATTTATTAAGAAACCACCAGTCAAGTGACAAGTCACTTGACTGGTTTTTAAAATTAACAATGCAATTTAACACACTTTTGGTTGGGAACTAAACAAACTAAAAAGATCACATCTCTACATCAATCCTGCCTGTGTGTTCATTTGCATTGTTTCTTTCAAAAAACAGTCAAGTGGCTTGTTACTTAAAAGTTTCCGAAATAAACTATTCAATTATTAGAGCAGTTACATTTTAAAATTATGCTGCAACGTTGATTCGTGCATAAATCGTTAAGGAAACGCATTACCTAAAATTTAGGGCTGCCCAGAAAATAATTAAACATGCTAGAACTCTGTGATATAAACCCAGTAAACAGTGAACTGCTGGCCCAGCAGTTGATTAACTGCTGGAAGTGATGATTTAGTGCTAGTGCATGCATATTTCTGCTGGAAAGGGCACCTTTACGTTGCCGGCATACGTGTGGTGATTATCTGTTGGCAAAATGTTGGCGGGCCGCTGCTGGTCTACTAAATGCTGGATTAGTGCTGTCGTATTTCTGCTGGAAAGGGCACCTTTACGTTGCCGGCATACGTGTGGTGATTATCAGTTGACAAAATGCTGGTGGGCCGCTGCTGGTCTACTAAATGCTGGATTAGTGCTGTCGCATTTCTGCTGGAAAGGGCACCTTTACGTTGCCGGCATACGTGTGGTGATTATCTGTTGGCAAAATGTTGGTGTGCCGCTGCCGATCTACATATGCTGGATCGGTGCTGTCGTGTTTCTGCTGAGCCAGTGTTGGCAAAACAACAATTTTAGAATGAGTGAGAGCATGCGCTGAAATACAATGATATTGAGTCAACTTCGGCTAAAGTTAGTCGAGTTGGCACCATTTTAGGTTCTATTTTTTTTTATAAATGATATAGTATATTAAATAAATCGAAAAATAAATAATTATTTTTATTTCTTACTAAAAAACGCTGTTTTTTTTAATTGATGTGCCTATTTGTAAATATACTATGCCGACATTTTACTAAATTGGCGATTTTCGAAAGAAAGCTATATTTTAGGGTTTCCTATTCCGTTTTGCAAAGTGCAATGCAATTCGAAAACTTATCTTAGGGCTTGTGAGGAGCCCTGTGGTCAAGGTAGCGATCTACGGATCGGAAGGTCCCGCGATCGAAACCTGGTCGCTGAAAACTCACCGAATATATGCGGAGTACGTGCTCGTTAAATCTGTTGGGTCCGAAAGTCCTGTGGGCGGTCATTGCGCAGTTTCCCACGGGTACATGTTCCTTTAAAGTAAATATTTAATAATATCCATTAAAAAATTTATTTATATTTTATATATATATATATATATATATTGTCCATTATAAATATGTCCAATTATCCAAGAAATTTAAAAGTTAAATGAATAAGAATATTTTGGCAGGCTATAGGGGGGGGGGGGGGCTGCTGTAATATTGCTGCTATCATTTGGCAGCCTTCTAAAAAGGTTGCAGGAAAATAACTGCTGAAATACTGCATTATTGCTGCTGTTATATTGCAGTTTTCTGGAAAGGCTGTTGGAAACAACAGCTGAATTACCACCATATTGCTGTCGTCAATACAGCAGCATACTGCTGGGCGGCTTACTAGAAAAGTGCTGGCAAATCGGCACTTGCTGTTGGCCCGCTGCTAAATTGCCGCTGGAAAACAGCAGTAACTGTTGGGCGGCTTACTAGAAAAGTGCTGGAGAAAACGCAGCTGTCTGCGAACAAGTGATGGATCGCTGCTGGCCAGCACTGCTGGACCAGCATTTTTCCCGCGGACACTTTATTGACTTTTAAGTACACTTTCTCCCGGCACTGAATCAGCAGTTCGGCTGCTGGAAGCCAGCAGTTTCCTGTTGCTGTCCCAGCAGATTTTTCTTTATTGGGAAGATATTGAAAAATATGAATCACTTATAATGAAAGAGGTTTATTGAAAATAATATGGCGGTTTTGCAAAATTGTTTTTGAAATTTTCTGTTGATTTTTTTAATTTTGATTTTTTTTTAGCTTATGAATGGTTAAAAGCCTAAGGCATTAAGTTAATAAATGTTGAGCTCCAATTTTTTTCCCTGTATTAATGCGTATACCATAAACAAAAGTTGGTACGGGATAAGGTCTAGTGTGATTAGAATCTTTTTAAATAGTGATGAAGTTGAAAATTTAGAAAAAAAATATCTTTTTTGGCTATTTTTATACATAAATCTACGTAACTATTTTTGTTTAACTGGTAGCTCAATATCCATACTAACTTTTATTAATAGTTGTTGTGGGAACATTTTGAAAAAAAAATCCATTAAAAAATTCCTTAAATTTTAGGAGGAGTAATATTTAGGAGGAGTACTAACGTTTCAATATTAATAATTTATATATATATATGCTGATTGAATGTTAGTTCTTTGTAAAAATAGTTTAATTTGAACGCTAGCGATAAAAATACTGGATTTAAATTTTTGGGTGCCGCGCCCCCTTAAAATACCTGTGGTGCTAGTGAAACGAACGCTCTAACGAAACGAAGTATCGCAATCAAAGCGATCACTTTCCATGTGTCATATCTTATCTGTAATTTAACTTGTTCTGTTATATGCAAATTTGATTTATTTTATTCTGTACATAAGCGTGCACTGCTTATGCATCGGCTGTCTCGCTCTGTCAACTTGCCACTGTCTAAGCTTAGCACTGTGCCCTAAGCTCAGTTTAAATTTTACTTTTTTAATAAATAATACAGGGTGGTTATAAAATGACGCTCGATATTCGGAGTGGTCTGTAGCTTTAATGAATTATGTCTGAAGCTTTAATGAATTTTGAGACACTTACTAATCAAGGAGGTAAAAGAATGAAATCATAATAAACAAACTCGTCACTTGACCAGGGTTCTAAGTTACGAGGCGGAATTGGATGTGTTGGCCGTAATTGACCATAATTGACGACGCCACGTAATTTAGAGCCCTGGTCAAGTGACGAGTTTGTTTTTATGATTATTCTTTTTTTATAATTCTTCTTTAGGATTCTATCTTTTTCATGATTCCATTCTCCCCCCTCCCCTTCTTGATTAGCAAGTGTCTCAATTTTTGATGCATTTGCATTATTCATTCAAGCTACAGACCACTCCGAGAAGCGAGCGTTATTTTATAACCACCCTGTACATTTGTTCCCGTTCATATTAGTTTCATTTTTCAAACGTTCAACACCTTCAGCAAGATATCCTTCTGATCATGGGTCATGTGGAGAACTGATCGGTAGCTCTCAGTAAACCTACATACATTTCATCAATACAATTTTAAAATCACAAAGATTTTTTCCTAAGTAATTAAAAAAAAAAACTTCATTGGCGTACAAGCGAAATTTAGCTTTACTGAAATGTTGTTTTGCTGCTGAAACTATATTGTAGTAGCAAAACAACTTGTACAGAAACAACATTTTCAATATTATTATGCGTAGCAAATGTATTTTCAAATGTAATTTCCTTGCTAAAGTTTTAATGATAATATAGTGTTTTATGATTGATACAAAAGTTTTAATCGAAAATCTTAATTTGGTGTATTAAAGTACGAATTTAAATAAAATGATATTTTCTTGAACTTTTTTTTTAATGTGTTAACCCTTTCTCTACGAAGGATTTTTGCTTCCTCGTAATATTTGTTAGGAATAACATTATCAAATTCTTAGTTTTTCGGGCGTTTTAGAAAGGGAAGGGTTTAGGGAAGCGGTACACGCACGCACAGCACAAGTTTTGTATTGTTTCTACAACTTTTAATAATCGGAAAACACTATTTTTATTAAAAGCCAACAAAGTTTTTTTTCAGTCTATCGTGTCGCTTTTAATGTATTGGCGAAAATCTCCAACTGAATGAACATTACATTTTTTAATCAAACTGCACCATAATTACGACAAAATGCACCGACGTCTTTGTGCATAAATCCAGCATAAATTGCTGTTTTACAACATTTGTTTCATCCTGCACCCATCCCAAACAGAAACAAAACAATCCAGCGCCGTCCCTGTTAATCAATTTAGCCCCAAAAAGGAAATTGGAGACAAAGTATTTAATCCCTGGTTGATGAATCATCGAATCAACGAGGCCTAATGAGGGAAATGAATTGGACCCCGCGAGAAGATGGATGTTGCCACCACCCCAAACGGAATTACTCATCCAAACCGTTTTAGAATGCGAACTATAATAATTCCGTGTTGGCATCACTGCATTTCCATTATGTCCGAGGCACAGTTTTCCCTTCAATTCTTGGATATGATTTATCTCCGAGATTTGTTGGTTAGTGTAGAGTGGATGAATCAGAGTCCCACTATTGTAGTCAATGGAATTGTTTGGGTTTGATTCGTTAAGGTAGGCGAATACCAAAAATTCTAAATTTTTTACTATTACTTTAATCTTTTCCAAATTTGTCATAGTGATTTCAAATATAATGAACAATGCCATTTGGGCAATTTTTTTTATTTAAATATTATTGATTTATTTTAAACGGTGTTTTTCTACTTAAAAAAGGGGTTTACGCCAACACTTCTAGCATAAAAAGTTTTACATTAATTTACCTGAAATTTTTCACAGATGCTATTTCAATATATATCTGTGCCATGAACCTCTAACATCTGGTGTAAATATACAAGTTTTTTTTAAATGTCCAAGTGTAAGTTAATCGGAAAAAAATCCTTTTTTTGTGGTTAATTTATAACATTTTTCTTAATAACTTTTTTCTTGTAATTTGTATGTAACTCTAGGGTCATTGTATGTATCAGTTCAAAGCGAAGAATGTAACACATAATAAATGTTCATAGGATGAAAATTCAATGTCGTAGACTTGTTGGCGTAAACCTCTTTTTTTAGTAGAAAAACACTGTTTAAAATAAATAAATTATATTTAAATAAAAACAGAAGCCTAAATAGTATTATTCATTATATTTGAAATCACTATGCCAAATTTGGAAAAGATTAAAGCAATAGTAAAAATTTTAGAAATTTGGGAATTCGCCTACCTTAAAGGGACAGGGAACAAAACGACGCTTCAAAATATCAAATTTTCAATTACTAAAATGAATACTTACGAAAATATTAACATAATACGCATCTAAGTATGGGATTGGAGTTCTCAAGTTTTGTTGTTAATTTCAATATAATTTTTTTAAAAAAATTATTTTAAAACGTCGATTTTTAGCTTTTAGTACACCTTCCAGCACAAGCATTGCGTATATCTGAAATTTTATTTTTATAGAAATAAGAAAAAGTCAATTCAACGCAATGAACCTCAAGCTTAGCGATAAAACATTCAAGATTTAAGGGGGAATGGGCGCGCAGGACCGGGGGTCTCCAAACTCAAGTGCCTCAATGTTAATATAATGGGGGGAAAACTATTTTCTTTGCCACATTTCTCCGGCTGTATTGAATATTTTTACAAGCGGATTTTTTTATATGATAAATGTAGCTGACTTACAGATCCCGACAATCCCACTTTTTGAAATTAGTACGAATATTTTTTTTTAATATTCAATAAATTATTTTACACATAATATTCCAAGCAATTTCAAAAAGTGGGAAGATAGAGACCTGTAAGTCAGCTACATTTATCACATAAAAAAAATCCGCTTGTAAAAATATTCAATACAGCCGGAGAAATGTGGCAAAGAAAATAGTTTTTTCCCATTGGATTAACATTGAGGCACTTGAGTTTGGAGACCCGTCCTGCAAGCCCATTCCCCCCTTAAGGGGTCATAGGAGTCTTAAAAATGTGCAAAGAATGTACTACAAAACATAGTTTTCAATTTCATATAACTTTTCAACTACTCAATATACAAGTATAATTTTTTAAATGAAATTCTATAAGATTTATTTATAATAAAACAAATTTAAAAATTTATGAACTTTAGCTAAAACTAAAATAAATGATAACAAACATAAAACTATTTACAAAATTTGAGAACATTTGGATAAGGCTTGCGCGCCACATTTTGAGGTCGAAATTGAAGAAATGACCAAGAAAATGACTTCATATTGTACAAATATGTTCAAACAAAGACATACCTAATTTCTAAACTCAATTATAAACATTTTCTTAAGCACTTTTTTAAAAATAATTTATGAAAATTTATTAATTTCATTAACAATTAATGAATTTGTGATTAATTTTTTTTTATTAATAAATATTGTTTTATGTTTCTTTTAAACAGGTATTGGTCTATGTTTGTACATATTTGCACAATATAGTCATTTTCTTGGTTATTTCTTCAATTTTGACCTCAAAATTTTGCGCGCGGCCAATCCAAATGTTTTCAAATTTTGTTAACAGTTTTAAGTTTGTTATCATTTATTTTAGTTTTGGCTAAAGTCTCGTAAATTTTAAAATTTGTTTTATAATAAACAAATCTCATAGACTTACATATAAAAAAAATTATACTTATATATTAAGTAGTTTAAAAAATTATAGGAGTTTGAAAACTATGCTTTGTAGTACTTTCTTTGCACATTTTTAAGACTCCTATGACCCCTTAAATTATTAATAAATAGAAATTTTGAGCTCTTCTTAAATTAGAAAAATCGTCTTATTTTTACCTCCTTCATATGTTTTTGGTTCACTGTGTTAAATAGACATGCATACGACATTACAGAAAATTTCTTCCCTTTAGTAAAATAAAAAACGAGAAAAGTGTACCTAAAGGTTGAAAATTGATGATTTGGAATAATGACATTTAAAGCTGGCAGCAAGCTATATTGAAATTAACTACCAAATTTGTGAACTCCAGCCCCATATTCAAATGTGCATCATAGAAGTTTTTTCGCAAAGGCAAGATTCAGTAACCAAAGTTTAAATAAAAATTCGATATTTTAAGTGGTCGTTCTGTTCTGTTACCTTAAATACGATTGACACCTTCATTTCTGAATAGAAGTATTTTTTTAATTCGTTTTTCGTGTCACTTAATTTGCTCATAATTTGCTCTTTTGCCAACCGTCATTAAGGTAGGCGAATACACAAAATTCCCCAAAATTTAAAAAAATTTACGATTACTTTAATCTTTTCCAAATTTGGCATGGTGATTTCAAATATGATGAATAATGCTATTTAGGCATTTTTTGTTTAAATATAATTTATTTTAAACGGCGTTTTCCTACTAAAAAAAGAGGTTTACGCTAACAAGTCTCCCATATTGAATTTTCATCCTATAAACACTAAATATGTGTTAAATTCTTGGTTTTGAACTGATAATGCAATGAATTTCTAGAGTTACATACAAATTACAAGAAAAGAAGTTATTAAGAAAAATGTTATTAATTAACCACAAAAAATTATTTTTTCCATTAACTTACACTTTAAATTTTTTTTTAAACTTGTATATTTACACCAGTTGTTAGAGGTTCATGGCACAGATATATATTGAAATAGCATCTGTAAAAAAATTCAGGTTAATTACTGTAAAACTTTTTATGCTAGAAGTGTTAGCGTAACCCCCCTTTTTTTTAACTGAAAAACACCGTTTAAAATAAATCAATCATATTTAAATAAAAAAATTGCCCAAAAAACATTGTTCATTATATTTGAAATCACAATGCCAAATTTGGAAAAGATTAAAGTAATAGTAAAAATGTTAGAATTTTGGGTACTCTCCTACCTTAACACCTTCATTTCTGAAAAGAAATATTTTTTAAATTCGTTTTTCGTGTAACTTAACTTGCTCAAAAATTGCTCTTTTGCCAACCGTCATTAATGAGTTTACAGCAAGTGGAAAAAAATGTACCAAGCAGAAATGAGTTTTTCTTTTCGTTTCTAACAGTTGTAAACCTAAAACTACACAGACTGTCTTCTAATCAATGCGTAATAAGAAGTTATGGTTAATTTTAATTAAAAGCTATAATATATCTTATTTTTTTTAACTTTCTTTATGCACAAATAAAAACAAAAAATAACTTATAATTTTTTAATTCTCTAATTAAAAAAGTAGGCTTAATCCCATTGGTTTTGCATGCACATAAACGTTTTAGCTAATTTAAACGTGTTCTCCCTCTACTCATGGTATAATTCGTCCCACATTTTTGACTGCACAGACCATTTATAGTTCAACAATCATTTAGGTAACGCCCGTTCCCAACCTTTGGACCTTTCACTTGCAAGAAAAACTCCTTACTGGACTAACAAACAAATCGATAAAAAACATAAGAGATAGCTCTATAAAAGGTATGATGAGAGAGAGAGAGAGAGCTAACAAAAATAAAACAAGATAAAATAATAAAACTTTCGGTCCATTAAGGGGGGGCTGGGCACGCCCCCCCCCCCCTTAGTTGGATTGATATTTAAGCAAGCGTTGGTCGTTTTATATGTGGGCTGTCACAGCTCTCTGCCTTCTGTTTCCGTGCAGATCAGATCGCCTGGAGATAACGAAGATCAGGATTACTGTCAGACAAAATTGACGTTTCTAATTTGGCCGGCGCGAGTTTGGGATAGAACCTTGTTTTTACGAATACAAGTAACTGTTTCGCTGGAAACGCAGATAATCTTTTAAGCGGGTTATGTTGGTATTGGTATTTGATTGTTTGGATGGAATTCGTTTAGTTTTAGTAGCGTTAACGTCGGGTTTAATTTTAGTTCTTGCATTGTTATTTCGCAAAATATAGAAGATATAATGAGAACGTCAAGCCTTTTGAAGATGTTGGATTTTTAGCTTCTTTTTAGAACAGCGATACCAAACCTGGGGGCGATCGCCCCCAAGGGGGCGATTTGTGTTATCAAGGGAGCAAACAATACTTGAGAGGCGATCAGGGGGCGATGAGTATTCAAAGGGGAAATTAAAATTATGTTGTACCTTTGTAGAGTTAAACCATTCTCCAACCATAACCAAACCAGCCATTTTTTACTTCCTACTTTCTTTAAATTTTATAGAAACCAGTAAAAATATCTTAGTTAATTATTTCACTTTTGTTCTTTAAAAATATATGTTTTATGTTTTTTCTACTTCATTTAAAAGTGACCGGAAAGCTTCTGGGGTCTCCGGATAAAGCTCTTTGGGTTTTTTTTAGAAGTTATATGTTTTATAGCTACACTTTAAGACAAATTAGGATTAGACATAACATGAAAATTAAAAGGAGGCGATGGATGTTAATCAACACAAAAAGCGGGGCTATGGTCCAAAAAAGGTTGGGAACCACAATTGAAGAAGAAAGGGTTCGCCTAAAATCAAAGTCGTAAACGAAATTAAAAAAAATATTAAGTTAAAAAGTAAACACTAAAGTTAAAAATACCGCAGTCATTAATGATTTTTAAGTCCCCATGTTACTGTTGTCGTTACAAGTGCCTACGCAGAAGAATATTTAATTATGGGATTTAAAGCCTATAAAATTGGCTGTAAACTCTTAGCGGGCAGATTAAAAAACCAAGTATTAGAAAAACTTGAAATCAAAATTTTTTACGACAAAAAAAAAATACTTAAATGCTAAATGGAAATCAATAAAAAATATCTTTAATTGCTTGATTATGTTTTTCAAATGATCCTTTATTGTTAAATTTTTCAATTACTTGAATGAAAAATACAAGCTTTTTTTATTAGAACTTTCTTCGAAGTGTTTTAGAGTTGTAGATTTTAATCTTCCAATTACCAGTGAGTTTTGCACGTGCTTAAACAATCCAATCTAAGTATTTAACTTGGTTTTTGAATAATAATGAGAACTAAATGCTATGTTTTGCTAATTGTATTTCAGTTTATTTTAAATCATAATCGGAGGCTGCTTATCGGGCCTTTTTCAGATCGTAAGTGACAACCTAAATTCTACTTGAAAATAAAGTTATTCTCAAATTACGATTGAAGAAACCATGTCACGGGGGAATATACCACCGATCGAAGGAAATGCAGGAAAGAAATCAAATAGAATTACGTCACCTGAAACAAGCAGTCACAAACATTTGCCATCAAAAGCGATTTTTAACAACCAAATATCCAGCTTACCGTTTTGATTGAATACATATTTTTTTTAAAAAAAGTTACATTAATATAATATCAAAAACAATCAGAACAGCTAGTTTCAATTTTGACATAATAGTTCTGATTTTTCAAAAAGAAGTTCTAAAATAACTGAAATAGGATACTTTCCTGTCACTTAAATATTTACTGAAATTCATATCGGGAAACAAATAGGTTCGTAACTGAGGGTCATATTCAACCGTTTCTGCATTAAATTTATACACATTAGAAAAAATTTCACTAAACACAGCATCCAGCTATAATTTAAACTTCTTAAGGCCAAGATCAAAATTTTTATTAATTTTCTATTGCAAATAAAAGTAATATGAATTATCGTCTGCTTGATTTATTTTCAGTTATAAATAACTATTTAATTATTAGTAGAACATAAAACAGGAAACTACTCCAACATGCACTTAAAATAAGAAATGTAAATTAAAAATAATCAGGAGTAGGGTAGACTGACCAGTGAGTGAACAGGTCCCAGTGAATGAACATTTGGTAAATATAATTAAATAATAAGGATTGAAAATCATTCCACTGAATGGATTGGCAACACTGACTGCCTCCCATCTAGTAGCAAGCTATCTGACATATAGTTGGCTGTCCTGGTCATTATGTCCTGGTGTTTATTCACTGGCGAACGCAGCGCCTTTTAAGTTCATTCACTGGTTAGTCTACCCTATAAGCAAAAAAATGTGTCTTGCCACTTAGTAAACAAACAATCAAATAATCACATTCCTGACGCCATTCTAAACTGATTTCTAACCATAGATATCTCAATAAAAGTATTAGAGTGGAGGTCACGTGACCTATCTATGCTAACGACGGGACGAGCCTGGGGGCCACCATCTTGAGTCCGAGACCAACTTTTTTAGGTAGAAAAAAATAAATTTAATTCTAAAACATTAAAAAAATGCCATAAAAATACTTGCTGCATTTTGGAATATTTTTAGTGACTTTAAAAGAACTTGGAACGCTTTTCTAGTATTTTTATAATATTTATTTTGTAATTGTAGAATTAAATTTTACTTTTTGCCTAGCATTCTTTTTCTTTATGTGATGGCGACACTGGCAACTTGCAGCCATCGCCGTCACATTAAGAAGAAGAATACGCGAAAAATAAAATTTAATTCTAAAATTACAAAATAAATATTATAAAAATACTAGAAAAGCGTTAAAAGTTCTTTTAAAGTCACTAAAAATATTCTAAAATGCAGCTAGTATTTTTATGGTATTTTTTTAATATTTTAGAATTAAGTTCATTTTTTTCTAAGCGTTTTCCACTTTAAAAAGTTGGTCTCGGACTCAAGATGGCGGCCCCCAGGCTCGTCCCGTCGTTAGCATAGATAGGTCACGTGATCTCCACTCTAATACTTTAATTAAGATCTCTATGTTTCCAACCAAAATAAATTTTGCTTCAAATAATATTTTTGCATGAATAGTTTCTCATGCCATTGTAGAGCTGGCAACAGTGATTTAAATGAGTCGAAATTGAATTTCAATGCTAATTCAATGGGAAATTTGTCGACAAATAGTTTATTTATGTCCATCCTATCACATAAACCGACCGACAAAAAGTATAAAAGTTGATATCTTTCTAATAAAAAAAGAATTTATGGGATCTAATTGATAGAACCGATTTTGGAAGGGTGGTACGGACAAACAGACAGACAGACTGACGGACATCGACCGCATGGCAATGCCAACTTTTTAATTTTTTAAAAAATTCTTTCGAATTAAAAAAAAAAAGAAAAGTAGGCTAAAAATCATAAAATTGTTCGAACTGCAAACATTAAAATACATGAAAATATTGACTTGCTAAAACAAACGTTGTACAATTGTAAAAATTATAAGAAACACTATGCATGCCTAAAATAACCTTTAAATAAAATGATAACTAATTACTGTTACACATCGTTAACCTTTCAAGGTGAAAAACATTTTCAAAACTCAATTTACAAGCCCAAAATTAATGGATTTTTAAACGATTCTTTCAACGCAATGACCTTTTGGTTAAAAACAACATCTGACAAATCTTTTTGAAGTATCGTTTTCAAAAATGCTCTAAAATAAATAGCTATGTGTCATGTAAGGTACAGTCACTAAAAATATCGCCTTTTTTCCTTTATTCTTAATTTTTTGTGATAATCTTAGTTTTTAAGGAAGCTGTTCTTTAAAGAGGAAAAAACGCATTAAAAATAGAATTCTAAAAAAAACAAGGTACGTAACTTAATACGTTCGATCAATATTTTTTTGGCGGTGAAGATACTTTTTATAGAATGATTTTTTCTTAAAGTTTTGATAAATTGTGGCAAATTCACCATTCAGCCTTTAATTTTATGAAAGAGTGCATCAATCAAAATATTCAGTCTTTATTTTATAAAAAAAAGTATTAGAATTCTGCTCAACGTTCAATGTATTTAATAGCTTGGGGGAAACTTCTTCTGTCGGTATTTAATACAATAAAATGTTTGTTCTAAATATCGTGTATTCTTTAACAAAAAATATAGGAAAGAATGTCTGATTATGAAAGTTTTTATGTATGCAATATAAAAAATACCGACTTAAAAATAAAGGTTTTCTTCGGTTTTATAAACGTCTCAACCCTAACTATACTTGTGTAATGTACCTTTATGGTTTAAAAAGATTCTTACACAAACAAAAAGAATTCAAATATTATGTAGTTTATAAAGTTAAATCGGACATATCCAAAAGAACTAAAAAAAAGTCTTGAAATTTTTCAAACTTGTGGAGTTATGAATTATTTAAGAGGTAGTGTTATGGTCATTGCATATGGTTTTAGAGAACATATTTTCCCAAATATTGTTTCTGTACTAACTTTTCCCTTACCTTATTTTCCCAGAAGTATTACTTACGCGGATGAAAATAATTACAAATAGCACAGAAAATTTTAATTTAGTTTAGTTTGAATTATCGTCGTACTACAGGTGGACGAGGGCTATTGGCGACAGTCGTCCTATATTAGACAACAGCCAAGTGACGAATAAAGCAGAAGAAATAAAAAATTAAGCAACAAGTATTTTTTTGGTTTGCATTTAAATTCTTGATGATTTGTTTGCTAACTCCCGCCTTATACAACTTCTGTCAAAATTTCTATGTAATTTTATTTAAAAAAAGTCTGGCAATAGTTTCATACTTTTACAGTAAACATTCCATCCGGATATTTTTAACTAGCAGTATGGTCCCGCCTTACTGGGAACCCGTTAACTTCGTATTGCTTAATTTTAGAGGCATGCTTACTTGTAAAAATACACTCAAAATCAAAACAAAATTAAATTCGTGTCGTTCATGCACACTTAAAAAAGCAAACACTAATAGAGGATGAAGCAGCCTTAGGGCGAGCGCATATCTCAACCAAACTCAATCTAACTAATAGAGGATGGCGTCAAGTCCCCGTTTCGGCCCGGTCCATGTATTTTCAAGCCCTGTTATGGTCCCGCAATATTCCACGTGGATGACGTTTTTTGAAACTAATTATATTAATTAAAAATCACAATCAAATATGAAAAAACTAAGCCTCAGGTGCACACGTAGGTATTAAAAGGAACCTATATTAAAAATTTCGAATTTTTTAGAGCAGTCTAAGTAGGTTTTTTGCGATCCACAGACATACACACAGACAGACAGACAGACTCTTTCTTTTATTATTATAGATTATAACAAACTAAATAAAAAAGAACACATCTAAAGATTATTTCATTCAAAAAGATTAATTACTCGTTTTGAACAATAGAAGTTCAAGAGTACGAATAAAATTTATATAGTTATTACCAAAAAGAGTTTTTAGAGTTTAGAGCTTTAGTAAATGATGTTTTTATTTATTTAAATATGGAAGCAAAATTCTAAAACTATTCCATAGTGGTTTCGAAACGTAAACCATGTTTGGGAATGTTTAACTGTTGTTTATTTTATGAGCCTTTTTTTCACACACAAAAACTCCACTTTACATATTAAAAAGACATTAACATATATACGAATGAATTAGAGTCGATAGATATTATTCTTTTCAACGTAGAGTAGCGACAACCTTGACGATATGACAATCGTGTTTGCCTGGGTGAACGGACGTGGGTGATTTAGGATATTAAATTGACACAAAATTGCCTAGGAATTTAAAAAATTAGTTTGTTGAAACGCCAAACGTACTAGCCGTCCTGACTCTTTTGATTAACTTGAGAAATAACTGGGGAAAGTTAACAAGATTATATTTTCTTTCCTCTTCTTATAATATATAGACATATAGAGAACTTTTTCTTGAATCCATTTATGTAACAAGATAATCTAACATTCTAATCTTATTACCTAACCTTTTTCAAAATAAAACTTCTAAACAAAAAAATCCAACAGACTTGTATTCCTATAAAAATGATAAACACGAAAGCCCTTGAACATAAATTCTTGTATTTTTTTTCAGTGCTAGTTAAGTTACTAGTAAAGTAGTGTTAAGTAGCTTTTAGAGTAATTTAATGCTGTTTCTTGGCGGGCGTATGCAAATATTTTAAAGATTTAGTTTCTTTTAATAAAAATTTTGTTTGTGAATTGCAGTAGTTTTGGCTTTGTTTTTTGAAGGTTAATTTTGTTTGAGTTGTGTTCAGCGTAAACTTAAAAATAAATGATGTGTCAAAAAGCCAGGTTTGATGTGTAAATGCGCAAGTTGAGTTTTGGAATTTTTTTTATAATGATTAAAATATGAACCTTGTTAAATTTATTACTAAAAATTGTAGCTAAAATGAAATATTTTTCAACTGAAACTTTGCTTGATGGGCTCGTTCCACGTTGGATCTGGCAACATTCTTAGAAAATTCAATTTGGAGTACCAAAGCAATTGTAATTCGAAAAATAATGAAAACAAGACCGCGTAGCTGTTGTCAGATAAAACGTGAAGCAAGCCCATTGTAAATGTAAATATATATTTTACTTAAAAACATCCGTTTATGGTGTTATATTATTTTAACCATTCTCGTTTATAAAAAAAAAATCAATATTTTTTATGATTAATATTTTTTCCTTTAAATATGAAATCTAAAATTGAGTTAATATTTCTAAAAATATTTTATTGTAAGATTTTTCATATTAAAACTTTGCCTTTATTAAAAATGTTAATTTAAAGCCTTTTTAAGGATTTAACCCTTTAAGACCGAGCTATCACGATCGTGCGGGTATAAAAAGGAATGTTCAATCTTTTCAAAAATATCAATACCGAAGCAGCTGACTTGTACAATTAATTATTTGTATTAAAAAAATTACTGTTTTTATGGAGTTGCTGGCATTGATGCTTTTTAATGCCGTTTTTCGATTAAACTCTAAAATTTAGTCTCATAAATTTAAATCAGCGCCATCTGATGGCCGGTCTTGAAAGAACAACAGATAATCTTTAATAAGAGGAAATAGAGCACGAAAATGTTTTAGAAACTTTTTTTCGCGTTTTAAATATCACCTCATAAAATAATCGGTCAGAAATTTCTCTTAAAAATAAGTTTCCTTTAATAAGCATCATTAGGCATTGATGAATTCAGCAAAAATAATCTGCTAAAGTTCCTTTTAGTTAACTATAAAATTAAGTTATTTAATACCTGGAAATTCACTTTAATTTAATGTTCAAAACTTCGCCATAATCAGCTTATCCCTAAATTAAAATTTGTCAACTCCCGTTACTGCAACCCTAAAACTCATTATTCACCAATTACGCGCCAAAATGTCCCAATAACGCGGGAAAATACCTCCATAACAAGAGCAAAAACAATTATTTCGCGCGAAAACACCTTCGCTCTATTAAACGAGTTTTCCGGCTAACGAAGTCAATTATCCGTTCCCTGTTAACCGAATTTTAGCCGTTCCTATTTCTGCCCCTTAATAACCGGCTTACAACGTATTTTTACGGTGTTCGATAATAAAGTGTAAAATGTTTCGTTATTTGCGTTCTTTGAAAGAGGTGATTAAATTTCTGTCTTGAAATGAGCATAAAATAATCGGCCCTTTGAATGGGCTTACTTTGATTAAATTTTTAAGAAAGTATTGCATTATAGACTCTTAGGATTGTTATTAGAATTTCAGTTTTAAATGAGAATTACAGGTAAGAATGTTATAAAATGTGTTAAGAGTATTAATGAAACGAAAATCTATTTATATTTAACCTATGAAGCAATGGTGTGGTTAGGTTGAATTATCGTAAGATTAGAGCTACATGAGCTATGGAGCAATGTAATGACATCGTAAAACTTAGGTTTTCTAAATTAACGATCGTTATCGACCATTACACTCACATTAAGTAACAGAGCTAATAATATATAGGTATAGCATATGTATTCCAATAATGTCATTTGTAATTTTTCCAAAGCATCGTGTCGATCGTGACAGATGCTATGATTGTGATGCTGAGGAAAGCTTTAAACATTCGTTGCAAACGCTACGGTTCCAATACAATTGCACAACGTTGTCGTTTCGAAAAGACACCCATATATTGCCTTTTTCAATTTGGAAATATCCCCTTAACGAGTTCAAAGTTAATGCTTTAATATCTCAACAAACTATGCAAATAATTTTTTTTTGGATCTGAGGCAAGTTGAAGGTGATAAATATTTTTGGTTAAAAAATTTGGATGTTGGATTTTGTAAATTTGGTGCACATTTTACTAAGTGTACGACCCCTTATACACTTTTTGTTGTCGATAATCAATTCGATAAGTCATTTCCTGAAAAATGACATTTCACAAAATTCATTGACTAATAGCAGCGCAGCCGAAAAAAGAAAGGTGGTTCTTTTTTCCTAAGCTGTATTTATGGTATAGGATTATAACAGAAGAAATTTTAAGTCATTTTGATTTTTCAGAAGTGACGGAAGCAAAAAAATAGTACGTACGATTTTACCTGCGGATTTCAATCAGGTTGTGACAAAGTTAAAGTAAGTAATAGCTGCTGCAGTGGCAATGTAATTCATTTTTTCCGCACTTCAAATTCGCTAATTCATTCAAAATTTGCTCGCAATTTTATAATGGTAAAATTTTACTCATAGTTCAATACCTGAACAATAAATATCTCTCTTAGTGCAATAAAATAAACCTAAAAGATAATTTTCCATTTAAGGTGAAATACATTTAGTAAAGTATCGTAATATTCTAGTTTATCTGCCTTTCTCATACGTAAATTATCATACGAACGTCATCAATTTAATCCATATAAAAACCACTGTCTTTTAATGTATTTAACGATAACGGCTTTGCAGGCAAAATATTCACGTTTTTTCAAATATTTTTGAAAACCCATATTTATTCCAATTCCTTATGGTAAAGAGAAATATATAACCGCCAAAGTTAATGTTTATAATTCAGCGAATACTTCTGGTTTATTTAGTCCCTAGTTAAATGCGATAAACATACTGTGACAATAAATAAAAATGCTTTCGTTATGCTTTGAAATAATCCTTGTATTGACATTACCATATTTGGATTTGGAATTCAAATGGTAGGTGGTAAACAAATTTGAAGTAACTTGATCTAAGGAATGTTTTTGTTGTTGTTTAAGTGCAATATTTGCTCTAGAGATGTCGTTTAAACCTTAAAAATGAATTTAAATTTCGATGAAGGGAAGTGGAACATTAATGAATATAATACACTGAATATATTTTAGAAAATATATATATTTGAACATTCATAACGTTTACAAACAAATATTCCCTTATGTAAAATGTGTGCTATAAAATTGCCGAATTCGTATTTAATGCAATTATATTTGTAACTAAGAAGTTAACTAGCTTTTAATTAAATTACAGAAGACAATATTAATGACGCATATGTAATTAATTTAGAAGACAAGTTTTTATTCTAGAAAAAATTAAACTTATTATACTCAATAAATAACTTTTTACATTCTTTAATTTTTGTTTTACCTAGTCTAGCTTAATCTTTCACTGAAAGTTATACTGAAAACCAAACAGCACTGAATCAAAGTTAGTTTTAAAACATTTTTATATTGCGTTTTACTATTTGGAATGGTTTATGTAATAAACAAAATAACAAGACGTTTATACATTTCATGTTATAATTTGTTTTAATTAAGCTCTCCAACAAAAATCTATGCTAAACGTAAAATGATTATTAAAAAAGTTTATCTTATTTGAAAAGATTTTATTTCAACTTGTTTTTAATCAATGAAATGTATTTAAATTAATACAATATAATATTTTTTAAACAGTGTAAATTCTTTCGCAATCAATTTCAAAATCTATAATAAAAACACAGTAACACAATTGACATTTTCAACTACGTATAACGCCAAATTTTCTTCTTTTAACGAGGTCAATTTTACTTCAGCGAAAAAAGAAAATTCCGGGCGACTATTTCCTATTTTACTGATAATATAACGACAAAAAACAATAAATACTCCTGGAAAAAAGGATTTAAAAGAACTTAAAAAGGTTGATCCAATAATCTTCTCATCTTGAAAAAGGCAGAAAAGTATATTTCTCAGATAGGTATTAAAGTTTCGGACTGCTATGTTTAGAAATAATAAAATAGGCCCTTTGTTGTTTTTATTGTTGTAATAATAGGTAGGAAAATAAATCTTTGGATGTCTTTTAAAACAAAAGTCATTTATACGTAATCCTATTGTGTTGTTAGAGCTAAGCTGTAGCTAAATCGTTAGTTCTACGAGTATAGTGGGAACCTTATTAAATTTATAGTTTTAGAGATAGAGTGGTTAACTGTTTAAAGACACTTTAAATGGGTTTAAACTATAAAAGATGGTTCAAATCCCATGTGGTCTAAAAACCTATTGAAACCGATGTAGCAAGCAAGTAGTTTTGTAACAGAATGTGTCACTTAAAGACAGCTTCATTCAACATTTGTGTTCAACAGTTGAAAAAAAGGTCAAACGTGGCATTTCAGCCAACATTAACCTCTTGCAACCTGGCGTAACCATTTGGCGACATTTTTTAAAGCCTCCCCACAAACAATGAACACTTTAATTCGCTACGAAATTGACCTGGTCCTATAGAAGAAGATCAAATATAAGTTTTCAGCCTTTGATAACAGGTATAAGTCATTTATTTCGATAAAAAAATGAAGTTGGACGCGGGTCAACACGATATAAGAGTTCTTAAAACAATCCCTTGAAACTTTTCAAAAAGTTCTTTTAGTAGTTAATTCTAACGGCATTTTGGATTAAAAACAATGTTAAAATAATTTGTTAACTACAAATAAGTGATACGGCCTTAGGAGAGCTATTGGTGACGGGCGTCGTATTTTGGAGCCGCGGTCAAGTGCTGTAGCTTTAGTAGTTTTTGTCTATGCAAGCGGGTAACGAACATGATCTTTATAAAAGCTTCATTCTGAAAAAATTTTTAACATAGTGATGAAGCTAAAATGATATGCATCCGATATAATTAAGGAGACTTAATGCCCGACTTTTCAAAATAAATAGAATTCACAAATTCCTTCAGATTTAAACCAATATTGATTTTTCTTCGAATTTTTTTTAACACTTTTCTTCCAAAAAAACTTTAAATTAAGAACAACTTTTCTAATTTGGCACAAATAATTCAGAAAATCTTTTAAAGAATAATGACAGTAAAAAGTTTTAAATGAAGTTTTTAATGCATTTAAACTAATATTTAACGCAAGTAAGATTTTTTTATTTAAATACTAATTAACTTCATTTTAATGAATTTTACATGCAATTATTTCCTAATCGGAGGCTATTACTTTTTATTTTACAAAAAGTTTGTATTGAATATATAACGATAAATATAAATATTTTTTATAATCTTTAATCGATTTTTCAATTTTGGAACTCTTTCTCAAAGGAAAATAATTAGGAGTAATTTAACTTTATAAAAAATCGCAATTAACTAACGTTAATTTATTTGATTGAGCTTTAAGTATTGAATCGCAGAATGTGAACTTAACAATTTTTTCCACAGAATTTTTATAGATTTTATTTTTTATTTAAATAACTTCCTGGTGCATCATTGAATCCTGCTAATAATTATTGGAAAATACTTATTGCTTCATAATGTAATATCCGGAATTTCGGTTAAACTAAAGAATCGCGGCCAAATTTGGCGGCCTTTTGAAAATGTGGCCAATTTGAAATGATAACAAACCCCTCCACTTGCCATCTCGAAATGACCAAAAATACTACCCGATTTCAAAATTGCCGTCTGCCATGGCAAATAATGCCCCGATTTATGAAATTCTTTTTAAACGAGAAGTTCCAAAACAACTAAAAAATAGCCAACTTTCCCATTGCTTAGTAACTTAGTAGTAAAATTCTTATCGAAAAATGGGTTAGCAACAGTAAATATCACCTAAAACTTTTTCACGCAGGATTTATAAAACATAAGGGAAAAAATCACTAAACACAACATTCAAAAAATTTATTCTGTATCAAAAACAATTTTTTTTTCAAGTTTTAATTTTAAATTAAGTTTCGAATTACTATTGAAGAAGTGGCATCAAAAGTTTGTAAAAGTTATATAAAAGTTTCTCGTCTTTTGCAGTTTTGTTTATCATGCATTTTCTGAATTTGTTAAATCGAATTTTAAAAATAGGTATTGATGTCAATCTTTATCTTAGCAATCATTTTTGCAATGATCAGTCTTTCTGTTGGGCAAATTAATTCAGTTGTAAAACCACCAACGTCTTTAAACTTTCAAGATGAAGAACCCAGTAATAGAGCATCGAAAGATATTCTCGATCAAATAAATATCATCCCAGAACCTTCTGCAGTGCAAAATCAAGAGTTGGAAGTCAAAATACCTGTAGCTGATTACTATAACGCCGAGCTTGACGATTCTGAAGAACAAGAAGCACAGACTGCTGAAGACCAGGATCCTGACTCGAGTTTTTACAAGAATAATTTCAGAAGGCAAATCTTGACAGGTATAAAAGCTCCAGATCTGGATAATAGTTTTCATGTTTTTAGGGAAAATCCTATTCATCAAGATAGCCAAAGTATTCGTACCAGAAACAATTTTGGTGAACTCGTCGTTAATTCAAACTATCCAAAGACAAGAAAATTCGACGATCAGAGTCTTTCGAATTTAAATGTTTTAAAAGATTCAAATGACCGAATTTCTATGCAATACACAAGAAAATTTTTGGATCGAAAAAGATCATTTTATGATAACGTTGCTAAACTTCAAAGAATGGACCAAAATATGAACAAGAAAAGTTTAAAACAAAATCTTGAATATAGGAAGCATCTGCCCAATAGTTACAAGAAACGGTACAAAATTCCCAACAAACACAATCCAGTATCGCAAAAATTAGCTAAAAGCGATGTCGACAACTTTTTCAGAAGCCGTTCACAAATAGCTGAAGCTGACTATGAAGTTGAAGAAAATGAAATTACGAGAAAGTTTTCTCGGAACTTTACATTGAATGACCCACAAATTAGGAGGGAGTCACCACTACCTAAGATATCTCAAGCTGTGGACGTAGGGGTTAATGAGATGTTAAAGTCTAATGACAGCAATACTTGCAACGACTGTAGTGACCTCGAAGCTAAAAATGCAGAACTTAGAGCCAAACTCCAAAAGGAAGAAACTGCTGGGCAAAGTCGTACACTATTCCCTCGAACATAAAATTCTTGCATGTTTTTTCAGTGCTAGGTTACTATTAAAGTATTGTTAAGTAGCTTTTAGAGTAATTCTATGCTGTTTTTTGGTGATCGTTTACAAATATTTTAAAGATTTAGTTTCATTTATTAAAAATTTTGTTCGTGAATTGCAGCAATTTTGTCTTTGTCTTACAAAGGTTATTTTTACTTTAGCTTTTTTAAATTGTAAAACGCAACTTACGCATTTACACATCAAACATAGGAACTTTGTTTCTATTTATTACTAAAAAATATAGCTGTACTATTTTTACTACTCAAACTTTATTTAATTGTGAAATGTAAATATATTTTAATCAAAAAATATGTTCATGGTGTTTTATTGTTTTAACCATTCTTATTTATGAAAAATCAATAGTTATTTAATGATAAATCTTTCTTCTTGAAATATGTAATCTAAAATTTTGTTTGTATTTCTAAAATTATTTTATTCCAAGATTATTTATACTGAATTTTTGCTTTAAAAAAAGGTAATTTAAGGCATTTTTAATGATAAAAGAGAAATAAATCTTTAATAAAAAGAAATAAAGCACGAAAATGTTTTCAAAACATTTTTTCGCGTTATAAATATCTTATAAAATAATAATCGTTCAGAAATATTTCCAAAAAATAAAATCCCCTTAATAAGCGTCATTAGGCATTGATGAATTCAGCAAAAATAATCTGCTAAAGTTCCTTTTAGTTAACTATAAAATTAAGTTATTTAATACCTGGAAATTCACTTTAATTTAATGTTCAAAACTTCGCCATAATCAGCTTATCCCTAAATTAAAATTTGTCAACTCCCGTAACTGCAACCCTAAAACTCATTATTCACCAATTACGCGCCAAAATGCCCCAATCACGCGGGAAAATACTTCCATAACAAGGACAAAAACAATTATTTCGCGCGAAAACACCTTCGCTCTATTAAACGAGTTTTCCGGCTAACGAAGTCAATTATCCGTCCCCTGTTAACCGAATTTTAGTCGTTCCTATTTCTGCCCCTTAATAACCGGCTTACAGCGTATTTTTACGGTGTTCGATAATAAAGTGTAAAATGTTTCGTTATTTGCGTTCTTTGAAAGAGGTGATTAAATTTCAGTCTTGAAGTGAGCATAAAATAATCGGCCCTTTGAATGGGCTTACTTTGATTAAATTTTTACGAAAGTATTGCATTATAGACTCTTAGGATTGTTATTAGAGTTTCAGTTTAAAATGAGAATCACAGGTAGGGATGTTACGAAATGTGTTGACAGTATTAATGAAACAATACGTCTTTAACTTTAACCTATGAAGCAATGTAAGGTTAGGTTGAATTATTGTAAAATTAAGGCTACATGAGCAATAGAGCGATGTAATGACATCATAAAGCTTAGGTTTTCTAAGTTAACGATCGTTAACAAGACACCCACATTAAGTAACAAAAATATTAACATAGTTATGCAGCTCGTTAAGTTGCAAAGTTAATTGCTTTGATTTTTTTTCGTAAGACCCGTTTCCCTTTGAATATTTTTTAATGTTTAAAATCTTGACCATGTGTCTCATGTCGATTTTAGGACAAATACTTACGGAAAAAAAATGGAGGAAAAATTGGGAGACATGATACAAGGAGCAATATATCGGAATGTGCGATTTAACGGGGCGCGATACAGCGAGGGTTTACTGTAGCATATGTATAGTAATTTTTCCAAAGTGTCGCGTTGATCGCGACAAATGCTATGATTGCGATGCCCAGGAAACTTTTAAACGTTCGTTACAAACGTTACGGTTCAAATACAATTCGTTGTACTTACGGTACCGGATGATTATTTTAAGACAGTATTATTTTTCATATGTGACGGAAGCAAAAATAGTACGTACGATTTTACCTGCGGATTTCAATCAAGTTGTGACAAAGGTTAAAGTAAGTAAAAGCTGCTGCAGTGGCAATGAAAGCCATAATTTTTTCCGCACTTCAAATTCGCTAATTCATTCAAAATTTGCTCGCAGTTTTATAATGGTAAAATTTTACTCATATTTCTATACGTACCAATAAATATGCTTGGCTTTTACTTATTTTTGTTCGATTTGGTTAATCAAAATTATTTGCTTGATTCCGGTGACGTAATTTCTTCTATCTGTCATTCCTCCCTTCCTTGGATCGGTGATACGATATATGCGCTTTTCCCAAGTGACTATGAATTACCATTAGATTCCCGAAATATAATTTATTTTCATTTAGTAGTATTTCTTTCGCCACTCGAAACATGTCCGTTGAATTTAACGAATTTGAATTGTTTTAACACTAGTGAAATATTTTTAAATAATATTTCTATGATTAGAAATGAATTGGTATTGACTTTGCCTTCCCAAATGTGCTTCAAATGTTTCTATAACGTTTTTATTCATAATATTATACCAACAATTTTTTGATTCGAATTTGCTTATTTTTTTGTTTTGTTTGGTTTATAAAAGATAATTGAACAATAAATATCTCTCTCAGTGCAATAAAATAAACCTAAAAGATAATTTTCCATTTAAGGTGAAATATATTTAGTAAAGTATCGTAATATTCTAGTTTATCTGCCTTCCTCATACGTAAATTATCATACGAACGTCATCAATTTAATCCATATAAAAACCACTGTCTTTTAATGTATTTAACGATAACGGCTTTGCAGGCAAAATATTCACGTTTTTTCAAATATTTTTGAAAACCCATATTTATTCCAATTCCTTATGGTAAAGAGAAATATATAACCGCCAAAGTTAATGTTTATAATTCAGCGAATACTTCTGGTATATTTAGTCCCTAGTTAAATGCGATAAACATACTGTGACAATAAATAAAAATGCTTTCGTTATGCTTTGAAATAATCCTTGTATTGACATTACCATATTTGGATTTGGAATTCAAATGGTAGGTGGTAAACAAATTTAAAGTAACTTGATCTAAGGAATGTTTTTGTTGTTGTTTAAGTACAATATTTGTTCTAGAGATGTCGTTTAAACCTTAAAAATGAATTTAAATTTCGATGAAGGGAAGTGGAACATTAATGAATATAATACACTGAATATATTTTAGAAAATATATATATTTGAACATTCATAACGTTTACAAACAAATATTCCCTTATGTAAAATGTGTGCTATAAAATTGCCGAATTCGTATTTAATGCAATTATATTTGTAACTAAGAAGTTAACTAGCTTTTAATTAAATTACAGAAGACAATATTAATGACGCATATGTAATTAATTTAGAAGACAAGTTTTTATTCTAGAAAAATTAAACTTATTATACTCAATAAATAACTTTTTACATTCTTTAATTTTTGTTTTACCTAGTCTAGCTTAATCTTTCACTGAAAGTTATACTGAAAACCAAACAGCACTGAATCAAAGTTAGTTTTAAAACATTTTATATTGGGTTTTACTATTTGGAATGGTTTATGTAATAAACAAAATAACAAGACGTTTATACATTTCATGTTATAATTTGTTTTAATTAAGCTCTCCAACAAAAATCTATGCTAAACGTAAAATGATTATTAAAAAAGTTTATCTTATTTGAAAAGATTTTATTTCAACTTGTTTTTAATCAATGAAATGTATTTAAATTAATACAATATAATATTTTTTAAACAGTGTCCATTCTCACGCAATCAATGAATTTCAAAATCCAAAATAAAAGCACAGTAACACAATTGACATTTTCAACTACGTATAACGCCAAACTTTCTTCTTTTAACGAGGTCAATTTTACTTCAACGAAAAAAGAAAATTCCGGACGACTATTTCCTACTTTACTGATAATATAACGACAAAAAACAATAAATACTCCTGGAAAAAGGATTTAAAAGAACTTAAAAAGGTTGATCCAATAATCTTCTCATCTTGAAAAAGGCAGAAAAGTATATTTCTTAGATAGGTATTAAAGTTTCGGACTGCTATGTTTAGAAATAATAAAATAGGCCCTATGTTGTTTTTATTGTTATAATAATAGGTAGGAAAATAAATCTTTGAATGTCCTTTAAGAAACAGAAGTCATTTATACGTAATCCTATTGTGTTGTTAGAGCTAAGCCGTAGCTAAATCGTTAGTTCTATGGGTATAGTGGGAACCTTATTAAATTTATAGTTTTAGAGATAGAGTGTGGTTAACTGTTTAAAGACACTTTAAATGGGTTTAAACTATAAAATATGGTTCAAATCCCATGTGGTCTAAAAACCTACTGAAACCAATGTAGCAAACAAGTAGTTTTGTAACAGAATGTGTCACTTAAAGGCAGCTTCATTCAACATTTGTGTTCAACAGTTGAAAAAATAGCCAAACGTGGCATTTCAGGCAACATAAATCTCTTGCGACCGGGCATCCCCATTTGGCGACATTTTTAAAAACCTCCCCACAAACAGTGAACACTTCTATTAGTTCTAAAATTAACCTGGTCCGATAGAAGAAGATCAAATATTCTAGCTTCATTCAACATTTGTGTTCAACAATTGAAAAAAGGTCAAACGTGGCATTTCAGCCAACATTAACCTCTTGCGACCTAGCGTCCCCATTTGGGGACATTTTTTAAAACCTCCCCACAAACAATGAACACTTTAATTCGCTACGAAATTGGCCTGGTCTGATAGAAGATCAACTATAAGTTTTCAAGCCTTTGACAACAGCTATCAGTCATTTATTTCGATAAAAAAGAATTTGAACGCGGGTCAACACGATATTAGAGTTCTTAAAAAATCATTTTTAACTTTTCAAACTTTTCAAAAAGTTCTTTTAGTAGTTAATTATAAAGGCATTTTGGATTAAAAATAATGTTAAAATAATTTGTTAAGTATCATTACGTGATGCGGCCTTTTTTTTGTGGCATTTACAGCACAAAAATGTGTATTTTTAGAGTTTAAGGCGTGACCTTAAGTGACTCAATAGATATTTATGCAACTAGTGCGAAAAGTAATGCTTTTTAAAACAAGTGGATTTTATTTCACGAGCGAGGTACGAGCGAGTGAAATAAAGGCACGTGTTTTAAAAAGTTTACTTTTCGCACGTGTTTCATACACTATTTTTTATAATTGCGTGAAAAAAATCAAATCTCATTGGTTCAAAAATAATTCACGTGCTAATTAGACTAAAATAGACTAAGAGATGTCAAGGAAAGCAACCAATGAACTTGCAGTTCGGAGCGCGTGACGCTATAAAAACCAATAAGCGTGTTTCAACATTTTGTCAAAGAAAGCAACCAATGAACTCGCTGTTCGAAGGGCGTGACTTACGAAATATTCCCATCGCAAGAAAAAAAATTCATTGATTCAAAAATAATTCACGAGCATAATATTTTTCTATACAGCAGATCGATAAATCTTTGGATTTTATGAGTATTATCAAATCGAAATTTTACTTGAAATGTTGGCATCTTATAAAAAGAGTGCGACAAAGTCTTTTTTTCACTGCTTTTGGGTGAAAAAAAGTACTTTTTTTCACTGTTTCAAAAAGTCTAGCTTTGTGCACGCGTCTGATATTGAAATTATAATGTAAAAGTCGGCTTTTTTTCACGCAATTATAAAAACATTCTTTTTAATTCTTTGATAAGCATCCATTTTGGCATATATTTGTATGAAATGTATGTTTAGATTATGAGAAAATACGTGTAGGATTTTGCTCGGTTCTTAAGAGGTTATTTTAGTTCAGTTTGAATTACCGTCGCACTAGAGCTTCAGGAGGGCTATTCGTGACGGGCGCCGTATTTTGGAACCTCGGTCAAGTGCTGTAGATTTAGTACTTTTTGACTATGCAAGCGTTTAACGAACATGATCTTTATAAAAGCTTCATTCTGAATTTTTTTTAACATAGTGATGAAGTTAAAATGAAATGCATCCGATATAATTAAGGAAACTTAATGCCCGACTTTTCAAAATAAATAGAATTCACAAACTCCTTCAGATTTAAACCAATATTGATTTTTCTTCGAATTTTTTTAACACTTTTTTCCAAAAAAACTAAACTTAAGAAAATCTTTTCTAATTTGGTACAAATAATTCAGAAAATCTTTTAAAGAATAATGGCAGTAAAAAGTTTGAAATGAAGTTTTTAATGCATTTAAACTAATAGGTAACGCAAGTAAGATTTTTTTATTTAAATACTAATTAACTTCATTTTAATGAATTTTACATGCAATTATTTCCTAATCGGAGACTATTACTTTTTATTTTACAAAAAGTTTCTATTGAATATTTTACGATAAATATAAATATTTTTTTAATCTTTAATAGATTTTTAAATTTGAGAACTTTTTCTCAAAGTAAAATAATTAGGAGTAATTTAACTTTATAAAAAATCGCAATTAACTAACGTTAATTTATTTGATTGAGCTTAAAGTATTTAATCGCAGAATGTTAACTTAGCAATTTTTTTTACCAGATTTTTTTATAGGTTTTATTTCTATTTATACAACTTTTCCTAATGCATCATTGAATCCAGCTAATAATTATTGGAAAATACTTATTGCTTTATTGTGTAATATCCGGTATTTCGGTAAACTTAAGAATCGAGGCCGAACTTGGCGGCCTTTTGAAAATGTCGCCAATTTGAAATAACAAACCCCGGCACTTGCCGAGATAGTTGCCATCTCGAAATGACCAAAAATACTACCCAATTTCAAAATGGCCGTCTGCCATGGCAAATAATGACCTGATTTATGAAATTCTTTTTAAACAAGAAGTCCCAAAACAACTAAAAAATAGCCACTTTTCCCATTGCTTAATAACTTAGTAGTAAAATTCTTATCGAAAAATAGGTTAGTAACAGTAAATATCACCTAAAACTTTTTCACGCAGGATTTATAAACCATAAGGGAAAAAATCACTAAACACAACATTAAAAAAATTTATTCATGTATCAAAAACAATTTTTTTTCAAGTTTAATTTTAAATTAAGTTTCGAATTATTATTGAAGAAGTGGCAACAAAAGTTTGTAAAAGTTATATAAAAGTTTCTTGTCTTTTGCAGTTTTGTTTATCATGCATTTTCTGAATTTGTTAAATCGAATTTTAAAAATAGGTATTGATGTCAATCCTTATCTTAGCAATTATTTTTGCAATGACCAGTCTTTCCGTTGGGCAAATTAATTCAATTGCTAAACCACCAACTTATTCAAACTTCCAAGACAAAGAACCCAATAATAGAGCATCGAAAAATATTCTCGATCAAAGAAATATCATCCCAGAACATTCTGCAGTGCAAAATCAAGATTTGGATGTCAAAATACCTGTAGCTGATTACTATAACGCCGAGCTTGACTATTCTGAAGAACAAGAAACACAGACTGCTGAAGACCAGGATCCTGACTTGAGTTTTTACAAGAATAATTTCAGAAGGCAAATCTTGACAGGTATAAAAGCTCCAGATCTGGATAATAGTTTTCATGTTTTTAGGGAAAATCCTATTCATCAAGATAGACAAAGTATTCGTACCAGAAACAATTTTGGTGAACTCGGCGTTAATTCAAACTATCCAAATACAAGAAAATTCGATGATCAAAATCATTATAATTTAAATGTTTTAAAAGATTCAAATGATCCAACCTCCATGAGATACGCAAGAAAATTTTTGGAACGACAAAGATCATTTTATGATAATAACGTTGCTAAACATCGAAGAATTGACCGAAATATGAACAAGAAAAGTTCAAAACGAAATCTCGAATCTAGGAAGCATCTGCCCAATAGTTACAAGAAACGAAGCAAAAATCCCAACAAACACATTCCAGTATCGCAAAAATTATTAGCTAAAAGCGATGTCGACAACTTCTTCAGAAGTCTTTCACAAATAGCTGAAGCTGACTATGAAGTTGAAGATGAAATACCGAGTAAATTTTCTCGGAACTTAACATCAAAGGACCCAAAAATTAGGAGGGAGGAACCAATACCTAAGATATCTCAAGCAATAGATATAGGTGTTAGTAAGATGTTAGAGTCTAATGGCAGCAATCCTTGCAACGACTGTAGTGACCAAAGAGCTAAAAATGCAGAACTTATAGCCAAAAAGCAAATGCAGGAATATGCTGGGTAAGATTTTTAAGTTTTTTATATGGTGGCTCATATGGTGGGTGAGTTGAATCTTAGCAAAACCCACACCCTTGGCGAGAATTAATTTGGTTGGCGATAATTGTGCCATCTTTTCCACTTTGTTTCATTACTTGAAAATTTGGTTGTCGTTTGGCGCCATCTCGTTTAGGCTTGGCGCCTTTTTTGCATTTGTCGGGAAGCTCGTGGAATTCCTTAGAATTTTACCCAGTATGTGTAGAAATCAGAAAATAAATGAAAGTAATAAAGAAGCTATTCATATATATGGTTTAAGCCCCCCCCCCCCCCTAGCCCCACTAGCATAACGGTGTATTTTACGAAACAATTACAATTAATTGCAGTATTTGTTAAAAAAAAAGTCAAAAACTCAGTTTCCAACAAATGAAACTATCATTATACAAGTGTTTAAATGCACATGTCAGAGCTCCTTAACCAAATATTTTACTTGTTTGAATAACTGTTGACACTCAAATGAAGGGCGCAGTTGCAGATCTCAAGTTCCCCGAAGTATAATCAAGATATCGGTTACGGCTCCTTTATTGGCGACTTCGTCCAATTGAATTTTCGATTGTCAATACATGGATCGGGCTCTATACATTAATTATACTTTAGAGAATGTAAGTTTTGAAACTATTTTGTTAAGTATTATTTATAGTCTCTTAATGACATCACCTTTTTCCAACGCAAAATTTAATCGCTGGAGTGTTAAAATTAGCAACCAAATCTGCGAACTAAACACCAATAGGGTAACTGCGACCACCCTAACTAGATTAAGGACCGGCCACTCCAAAGGGATGGAAATCCAAAAAGATGGAACTAGGAATACTCCAGCTGCAGAAACTGTCCAGACTCGGAACTGGGTCCAAATCATCTTTTATCATTTCCTGCCATCCTGGCCAAATTACAGCAAATCACCAACTCGCCTAACGAAGACCTTTATGAGGATCACTGTCTGCAGATGGCTGAAGCAGTCTATAGGCGCGTTTACATGAGCCAGCGAATCCAAGGATTGAAGAGCAAACTTAGCAATTTTTCCCTCTTGGGTATTTTCTCCAAGACAGAACCGGAATTGCAGTCAAACCCTCCAATAAAGAAGGGTTTGACGTTTCATTCCATGGATTCGGCTACATTGGGTTAGAAATCCTGCTTGAGCACTTTTCCCCCTAATGGAGGGTTTGGCTTTCCATAGAATCGATGGCTCATGTAAACGCACTTTATGAGACCTTTGTCCCATATAATCTTTATCTATGGACACGACATCATTATGTATCGTGCCAACATTCTTTTCAGGGAAGTGATGCCTGCTTACGCGTGCGACGACTGGTTCCCTAACAATCGTACTTGCTGGCTTAACCGAAACGTTGGAAGCACTGTGACATTTGTATTGAGGCTTGCAGAAGGATCGAAGAACGTACCGATTCAATGGAGGAAAGAATTTCACCTGCTCAATTCTAAACAGAGGAAAATATTTCCTATTGATTCAGGTACTTACTCATTGGTTTTAGCATTAGTTTTCTTTTCTGGGAACAGCTATGATATAATGGCTGGTCTCGATTTGGCGATTCGTGTTTCGTAGCCAAACAATGAAAATACCCAAATGGGGTATACATGCCTCAATCATACTTCATACAACTCAGGTACAGCAACCCAACATTAATTGTTCAAGCTCGCCAAAAGTGAACAGACCGGCCATTATATCATTGAATTGCCAATTCGTATTAAAATAATTAAATGACGGTCCTTTTCCATTTTGTGAGAACAAGCGATAAAGTCGCCGAAAGTGTACAAACACCGTCGAATATTTCCAATGTTATCCCTCACTATGTCATTTGAGCCTTGGTTTCTTCGGAGTCTGTCTCCAGAATAATGCGACCGCTATTATACGTGGATGACGTCACTCTACCGGCCACCGCTTCATCGGAACGTTACGTTGAGACGAAACTGGAAACCTAGCGAACTCACAAAACTAACTCTGTTGCTGTTTTGGTTTTCGTCTTTGCATGTCAAAAATGGAAAATTTAGATTTGGTTCGTGTTATACAGTTCTTCGTGATTTCTCACAAAATCAATTAGCATTTCTTCCTCGGCAAGCGCAAAACAACTCTCGCCTTCCGTCATTTCCTCAAATTTTTAATTTTTGGCAACAGACAACAGCAAAAAACGTTGTCATCGGGATTTCCCCAACGCACTCAACAGCAACTCAATCTGGCGGTCGTGTTGAGTTGTCCAGCAACGCTCCCGAGAAAACCACAGTAGCGTAATCAATGTCAGTAGTTTGTATGGGTAATGGGACAAAATATCGCGGCCGAAATATCGCGGGCCAAAATATCGCGGCCGAAATATCGTGCGCCCAAAATATCGCGGGCCCAAAATATCGCGGGCCAAAATATCGCGGGCCAAAATATCGCGTGGACAAAATATCGCCGTAAAGTAAAAATGGAGTGGATTTAGTGGATTTTTTGGTGTTTGGCAGTGAGAGGGAGTTCGATGGTAAAATGGTATTACTTATCTAGTACATTGTGATGAAGTTCGGTTTTACCTATTAGAGCCTGGATTTTTATAAAAATGTATTTTAAGTCATGCATTTTTTTTTTGTTAGGACAATTTAGTCACGAGGTGGGTTTAATGGGTTAAGGTTTTATATTTGAACTTGATTTTTAGTTCTATGGTTAAAATGGTATTACTTATCTAGTAAATTGTGCTGAAGTTCGGTTTTACCTATTAGAACCTTGCCGGCCCGCCGGCGTAATAGTTAGTGTACTAGCCCTTGGAGCTGCTGGGCTCGGGTTCGATTCCCGGCAGGCCCGTACAAGTACAAAAAATAATTAAAATAACACTAACTGTTGCTATACCAAAACCGACCTTAAGTTTGCAGCAGAGAAATGTACTACGCGGAGGAATTTGCGTAAACAACGCGGCTGGCGCCGAAGCTTCGCCTGCTCCGATTGGTTGATAATTTGACCCTGATATTCGTGCGCCCTGTTACGTCAAAATCGAAGGAAAAAAATAATTAAAATAACACTCTACTGAAGTAAACTAATAAAAATAATAAATTTATGTCCTGAAAATAACAAATAAATTTGTTTATTGAATGTAAAATACCTTTTTGTATTCGATTCTCGCACTCGAAAATGAGAACTATGTACCCTTTTTCTCGTAGAACATTTGTATACTGCAAACTTGAGGTCAGTGCCGCCCTGGTGGCTGAATGGTTAGCGTACTAGCCTTTGGAGCTGCTGGGGTCGGGTTCGAATCCCGGTCAGGCATGGATGTTTGTGACAGTCAATAAATGTTGTTATTTGTCTATGTGTTATTCATTTCTTTGTGACTGTAAAATTACTTTCTGTGTCTGTCCCACTTGACGAAAGCTTATAAGCGGTTCTCTGAGCAAGCACACAAGCTGGAATATATATGTATCATACCATACTTGAGGTCGGTTTTGGTGTGGGGTGCCTTTAACTTCAGGGGCTGGGGAGCCTAGTCGGTTAAGCACTCGCTTAGCATGCGGAAGGTCCCAGGTTCGGGTCCGGGCATCGCCAAAATAGCTGCCGACCAATAAACGGCCCATGTAGCTAAAAATGTCCGACGAATAATACCCCTTGTAAAGGAGTGCACGTTAAATATCCTTCAAAGTCCTAACGCTGCGTACGATGTCGCCCTTAACGGTTGCGTTGGCTCGTCACCTGACTGTGGTTCTATAATACGACGCCCGTCGCCAATAGCCCTCGTGTAGCTCTAGTGCGACGATAATTCAAACCTAACCTAACCTTTTACTTCAAATTGGTGGTTTTTTTTATAACGATATGAGAGACTATTTGATTTTGATTTGAACGTTTGACGAAATATTTATGCCGTAAATGGAATCACCAAAGAAGCCACCCGACCCGAAATACGCCTTTTTTTTGTTTAGCGACCGAAACTTTTTGTTTGGACGTTTGATACTCGGGAATCTTCAAAACATAACAAATCGAAGTCCAACTCTATAACCAAAACCGACCTTAAGTTTGCAGTATACAAATGTTCTACGAGAAAAAGGGTAAATAGTTCTCATTTTTGAGTGCGAGAATCGATTACAAAAAGGTATTTCACATTCAATAAACAAATAGATTTGTTATTTCAAGACACAAATTTATTATTTTTATTAGTTAAGCTTCAGTTAGAGTGTTATTTTAATTATTTTTTTCCTTCGATTTTGACATAACAGGGCGCACTAATATCAGGGTCGAAAGGAGCAGCCAATCAGAGTACGCTAAATTGCGGCCCCAGCCGGGTTGTTTACCCAGTTTCCTCCGCTCAGTACATTTCTCTGAACATTTTTCTTCATTCATTCTACATTTTTCTTCAGCTGAATCACCTAATGATGGTGAGAAAGACTTGAAAATAGCAAACAATGCACATTTTTTCTACTCTTTCTACTTTCTTTGTGAAAATACCATAGGAAAATACGTTGAACACGTGTACTTAGGCCTGACTTGAAACTAATAAAGAGAACAGAAAGCGATCGCCAATCGAATCTATAAAAAATAACGGATCGTTATCTTTATTTTACCTAAAACTTTTTTTTTACACTTGACGGCTATATTTCAAATAACGAATTTATTTGTGCTTTTCTTTTTGTTTGGCGTCTGAAAGGTGTTTTTACTGTTTTTCCTTTCCCCATCCCAGATTCCCAGACATAGTTTTGTTGGCTATTTTTTCGGTCGACATATGTTTTAGAATTATCTATGCACCTTTACGGTTCACGCATTATTATAAATATATTGTTTTCTTTCTTAAAAATATTGGTTTCTTTTTATAATTTTTTTATGAAAAATGCTGATTTATTGGTAGTAAATTGTACCGCCCCAAAAAATTTGCCGCTCTAGGCTACATCCTACTTAGCCTATTTAAAAATCCTGACCTGAGGGCACCTTTAACTTCAAATTAGAGCTTTAGACTTTCTTGCACGCATTTCTTAATTTCATAAATAGGTCCTTGTAAATGGCACTGATGTACTGTACGCTAAAGATGTCATGGTCTAAAGTCCTGACGCCGCTGTCGATGCCGCTCTGAGGTTTCGTTGAGTGAAAGATACGGCACTCACTTCGTCACTTGACTGCGTTTCTAAGAAGCCCCGACTGGGACAAATCCCGGCTGGTTCAAAATCTCAACAAATTTATAGATTAATGCCGTTATGTTTAAGGGCAATTTAATTACTCATCCATTTAATTACTAGTCCATTGTTAACGTTAATTTTTTATGGTTTCATTTCATAACTAGGACTTATTTATTATGTGGCCATATGGCAGGTGGCCTGCACCAAAAAACATAAATATTTTTCTTATAATAGGAATGTAGTAATTTAACGGTGTTTTTCGTGCTGAATTCAAGAATTGAGTGGTACACAGCAATTTTTAAGAACAAACAGTTTTTGTATTTTGTAAATAAACATTCCAAATTCGAGAAAAATCGAGATATAAACATAATAAATATGTATTTCTAGTGGCGGGTTTTGACCCTGTCGGGGTTAAAAACCAAAGAGTTCATAGTAGGGTAGAGACAGAACCTGGCAACAGCACCATGGACCATCACGCAGAAAATATAGGGTGGCATGTGAGGCCCTTATGGCCGAGTGGTTTGGATCGTAGGCCATAACTTAGAGAATATTTATCAACGAGCCCATTTAATGACGGGGCCTAAGATCCCTTGTCTTTTGGAACCTCAAAATTCTTAAAATTCGGGGACAAGTGAGAAATGTTAGTGTTTTATTTTTCTTTGTTCTTATTATTTTTTCTTTTATTAGAAAACCACAGTTAAGTAACGATCCGACACCTGAGTAGGCACACAACGCAAGTGTTAATAGTGACATCGTACGCAACGTTACAACTGTGGAGAATATTTAACATGCACTCCCTCTACACGGGGCCGGGGTATTCGTCGGACATTTTTCGGCTGCCCGGGCCTACAAGTCAAATCTTATTTTGTTAACAATAAAAAGAAGAAAACCAAAGTTACAATTCCATAGGAAAAATCTACTTCGCATGGGGGTAAATTCTGATAGAATGACGCGTGGCCCCATTTTTTTCTTTTTGATTTTTTATAAGTTGCGATATTGTGCACTCACAAATCAGTAAAGGTCACGATATTACGCAATGTTAAAGAAAAGAAATAACAAAAGCTATTCTCACCCTCCCTCAGATTTATTTTTAAACCAGTGGCAATTATGGCGAGGAATAAGACTTTGGTTACATTTTTTTTGTATTATTCGATTTTTTTTATTATGTTAGCTTAACTGATAGCCAGACAGGCGCTATTAGGTAGTTTTTTTCCAGTGGAGAAGACCAATGTCTCGACGACTATATTTCAAAACCAAAACCGACCTTAAGTTTGCAGTATACAAATGTTCTACGAGAAAAAGGGTAAATAGTTCTCAATTTTGAGTGCGAGAATCGAATACAAATAGGTATTTCACATTCAATAAACAAATTTATTTGTTATTTTAAGACATAAATTTATTATTTTTATTAGTTAAGCTTCAGTTAGAGTGTTATTTTAATTATTTTTTCCTTCGATTTTGACGTAACAGGGCGCACGAATATCTGGGTCGAAAGGAGCAGCCAATCAGAGTACGCGAAATTGCGGCGCCAGCCGGGTTGTTTACCCAGTTTCCTCCCCTCAGTACAGGATACTATGACAAGGGGAGGATTCGTCATTTGTGTTTTGGAAAAAAATGGATTTTTTGTGATCCTAGACAGGAGGGCTGTTGACGAAATATTTTCCCATCAAGCAATGGCGATCTTGCCCCTCACTAAGAAAGCCATAAGTCATAACCTATGGGTATTGAACATATATATTCCGGCTTGTGTGCTTGATCAGAAACCCGCTTATTAAGCCTTCGTCAAGTAAGACAGACACAGAAAGAGTTTTTACGGTCATAGAGAAAGGAAGTACACCCAGGACGAAGGTGGGAATCGAACCCGCACCCGTTACAGCACGCAGACTGCTGGCCTGCGATGCTAACCACCCGGCCATCCGGGCCCCTGGACCAAACTAATAATCTTGCTTCCCTCGATAAATCCGGGTACTCGTAAAATCTGGACTCGCTATAAACGAGTTCGGCTGCAATTGATTAATCAACTTATTTTTTGTTCTGTAAGTGTTCACTAAAGTAAGCAAATTATTCAGTTGCTACATAATTTTATATGAATGCACTTAAAAAATTAATATATATTTGTACTATTTCAACTTCCTCACATTCCCAAAATCACATTCGAAATAACCCTAAACTAATCCTCCTATTAAAAACGAGTCTCTTTTTAAAGAGCAGTACAGAAAGGTAACGCTTCAAACATCGCCTACATTTTCGTTAAATAATTACTAATTTTTAAAATTCAGACACTTTTTAAACTACAATTACCCCCAACTGAATTCTTTAAAAAAAAATTTAATGGTATTAATAAAAATCAAGTTCAAATAAAAAACCTTAACCCATTGAACTTAACTCGTGATTACATTGTCATAATTAAAAAAAGATAAAAATACATGTCTCAAAATACATTTTAATAAAAATTCAGGATCCATTACGTAAAACAGAACTTCATCACAAATTATTGAATAAGTAAGTAGTGCAATATCATTTTACCATCGAACTCCTTCCCACTGCCAAACACCTAAAAATCCATTAAATACACTCCATATTTACTTTACGCGATATTTTGGCACGCGATATTTTGGCCACGCGATATTATGGGCACGCGATATTTTGGCCTGCGATATTTTGGCCCGCGATATTTTGGGCGCACGATATTTTGGCCGGCGATATTTTGGCCGCGATATTTTGGCCCGCGATATTTCGGCCGCGATATTTTGTCCCCAAACCGTTTGTATGACGTCACTCACCGCACTTGTCCGACCGCTTAAGTCTGTTGACGGACTCTGAGGAAACCGAGGCTTTAACTGTGTGTACACCCTTAGAAGAAACGATTGAAATCCACTCCAGTAGGAGAAGTGCATTTTCGACACTGGAAAGGAGTGAATATTAAATCAGACTGAGTTAAAATCACTCGTCTGGAGTGATCCTGTCGGAGGTTTAACACACAAAGGATCCACTCCAAGAGGAGAAGTGCATTTTCCAGACTGGAGGAGTGGAAATTACTCAGACTGAGTTAAAATCGCTCGTTCGTTTTAAGAGTGTACTCAGTACTGTGTTTTCTCACAAAAGGTTCTGTTTGGCGAGATTTGAGTATCCAAAATGGAAAAAGCCCCAGGACAAATAGTTCCGTTTTCTAGGTAAAGTCCCGTGGAACATGGTGGTGGCCCAGAAAGGTCACGAGTTTCGCCTTAGTCCCGTGACGGAGTCAGACATCGACTCCAACTCCTTCTCGGCAGTAGTCATCTCGTTGAACACCAAGTCTGCCAGCACCCAAGCACACCATAAGGTCAATTTCAGGATCAGGGTACATCCGATTGGTAAATACCAACAGTTTTCTTTTTATTTTAGCCTTCTACTTAGAAATTTTCATTTCTTCGCCCATAATCCTATTTAAAATTTCGATTACTATGTTATGCGCAGTAGCTCGAAAAACTTGACAGCCCTGCTTCAAACGATTTGAACTGATAGACCCCTCTACTCCTCCCTCCTAACTCGATTGGTCTACTGATGTGATGTTATGAAGCTTGGTTCTTCGGACATCTAATCCATGTGGAATTGCCCAGACACTTCCTACAATTAACGTTTGCTTCGTTTAACCTTCCAGAACAGGGGTTCTTGTACCCAGGCGAACCCGTGACCTTGAACATACGTCGCACCGTCACTTTGCCCCAAGAAGCTGTCCGCTTCAGGTGGTACAGGGAAAGCGATGACAGTGACGAGCCCAGCAACAGCCTGCCCAGCAATATGCGGAAGAAGGGCAAAGGTGGCGAGACGCTGGTCATGTCTGAGCTGAGGCAGAGACACAGCGGCATCATAGCGTGTTCGGTGTTCACCAATTTGGGAATCTTCGCCACCAAACAGAGGTTTTTCATCAACGTCAGCGGATCTGGTGAGTATTTGTGTGTGTGTGTCTCGTTCTTTTAAAAATGAGTTATTGCTAACCTTTTTTGGGGTTCTGTCTGTTCGATGTCGTGGTTAGCAGCAGATAAAGTCGCCAAAGCTGCATAGCTGTAGTCTGGCTGCCACAAATTGGCAATCAAAATATTTTGATTGTGTAAGATTCCACTTTGAATTAAGGTGTTAAGCCGAAGGAAAAAGGGTTGCCAGCTCAAGGCGTTTGGCGAGAAGAGGGGATTGTTGGTCTAGTTCGATTGTACATAATGTATCACACTAGAACTACACATCAGTTATCGGCGATAGATGATTGTTGTTGTCGATGTACCCTTCAATTGATAATCTGTTTCTAAACCGTAAAGAAATTTGTGCCCATAAAAGCAATGAATCGTCAAACATAGTAATTCTTGCCAAAACCAAAACCTTCTTTACCTTTTTTCGAAGTGGACTGTTCCACAATCAAAATATTTTGATTGCCAACTTGTGGCAGCCAGACCACCTAACGAAACGGAATATATTTTACTGTGTTCGGTCGCCAAAAATCCGCTTGGTGAGAATACACACGAAATGGGAAAAATACCCATTTTTCGAATTTACAGTCCAAACTTTTTGATACAAAGAAGGAAAATCCTTCGGATTTCCCTGCAATACCTATTTGACGCTTTGAAGCATTTTCTCAATTAATTTGTATTATGAATTAGATCGTAAGTAGAAAACCTAATTGAAAAAATATTCATACCATTTATCTTATGTGCCCTTTCTTTAGACAACGGCTTTGTATTCAGTGAAGTAACCCTATTTAATAACCAGAAAACTGGGAATATATCTTGACATTAAAGAGAGCAGTTTTCGGCCTCCATTGCACAAAATGTAAAAATATATTTAACAAGCATCTGCTTATGTTTCAAATTTTCAATGCATATGTACAGCTGCTCTTTTCCCAATATTAATATCATTTATTTACAGATCTAAGTAGATTCGCAAAATCCCCGGTTTCAGCCCACAATAAACGAAAAAGAAATATCGAAGTGGATGGTTTGGAATACATGGACCGAATGGCTTCACAAGTTATGCCCGACTCCTACCAGCGAGATTACGAACAAAACACTGGACAAGCGTATCAATATAAGCCACCTGCGGATTATAATAGTCAAATCCAATCTGATGCCATTAGGCAATCAAATTATCAATGGGGCATAGATCAAGCTGCCGCTTGGTGGGGAAAACCGATCCGGGGAAGTAATGAGCAACCCAGTGCCCAATATTCAGAAAACGCGATGCTTCGAAATTACAACACAGGTTCCAATGGTTTTGAGGCACCTGTCGTCGTAGAGGAACAAAGCCCTGTCAACTCCTATCAGAATATGCCGTATCAAAATCAACAACCTAATGATTATAATAGTCAAATCCAAGCTGATGCCATTAGGCAATCAAATTATCAATGGGGCTTAGATCAAGCCGCCGCTATGTGGGGAAACCCGAAAAGTAATGAGCAACCCAGTGCCCAATATTCTGAGAACGTGATGCTTCAAAATGGCAATACAGGTTCAAATGATTTTGAGGCACCTGCCGTCGTAGAGGAACAAAGCAATGACCAACAATCGAAGCCTGGGTACAAAATTGAAGACATATATCCGGGATATAACCTTCCTCAATATGTTCCAAAACCAAGTCATGATATATTTACGGCTGGTGTACATGCTGAAAAAACTAATGGTAATGCTGATAAAAATATTTTGGTTACAAAGAGTGACATCTTAAATACTAATATTGGTCAAAGTGGTATTTCAAATAAACAGGTTGAAAATACTAATTTCAGAAATGAACCAAAGGTTGTAGAAGTTACACGAACAGAAGAACACATTCGCCCTAAAGCTAAAATTGTTTCGCAACAAAAGCAAGTTAGTGTAATCGGAACCAAGTCGGATCAGAGTAGAAATAGAAATAACCAGAATATCAAAATTGATTTAACAAAGAAATTGTATGTCCCACCAAAAGACTTCAACAGACAAACTATTATCCAGGAACATAAGACAATTAGTTCCAACTTAGGAAATGCAAACTCCAAGGTTCCAACTCCAGAAATTAAACCGAATAATCGTCTGTACTACCCAAACCATTCAAACAAAAAAGTTACAACGAATAACTTGAAAGGCAATCAAGGGCTAAATATCAACATTGCAATCGGAAGCAAAAATCCAAACACAGAAGCCAGACTAAAACAACATCACCAATCTACGGGAGGACTGGCAGGTCGAATCAACAACCAAGGAATTCCAAAAGTGGACAAGGTCCAGGAGACCATACCAACAAACCGTCAGCAACAAGCGTCAGGGATTGGTCAAAGCGGGAGACTTCTGAAGATTCAGGAGACCCGGTTGGAGACGCAGGTCTCTGGTTCTACTGTTGATGATATCATATCGAGGTTCTTTGCTTCCTGCTCATCGAACCTGCACTGTGCCCCGGCGGCTTACTGTATCAAGGGTTCGGGTTTTTGTCGCTGTAAGGAAGGCTACAGAGGCAACGGGTTCTTTTGTTGGGGAATAGATTGACTGGAAGATTGCAGCTTTAATAGAACCATAAATATTTTGTAAATTCGAAATCTGAAATCGTCCATGAAAATAAATTTATATTGCTGAATCGTGTACATATATTTATCCTTGTATATCTACAGGGTGGTGCAGATAAAAGCGGCCCCGGTCTAGGGATAGGAATACGTTGAAATGCTTAGCGAGGAAAAACGCTTGAAGCTGTCTGAAACCCGTTTTTGCTTTGGTTGGATCAGATTAGCTTCACATTAGAGCTACTCATAGTGAAGAGTTCAGTTCTTAGTTTGTACTGTATGAAGACGTCCCATAATGCAAATTTTATGTCTTGCAATCAATTTAGAATGTTTTGTATTAACAAAAACAAAAAGATTTTCTCTAGGATAAATAACGACCTAAATAATCACTAGTGGGAACTTTTCTTGATCAGCTTTACGAACCTCGGTTATATTTCATTTCAACTAGCTTCTCAAACCATAGCGAAGTTGCCGGCAAATAATTCGCCGAGCGTTTGTTTGGGCTTAATATTGCAGCGATCAATAGCTTCGGTTAGCAAACTTGTTTTTGTATTGGTTTTTGACTTGAACATTTCTGTCGTATTCTTATCTCCACGTTGGGGCCGCTTTTCTTTGCACCACCCTGTATATGGTGTTTCGATTAAAAAATTCTAGGGGTGCGTAACATTAAGATTTTTAATAACTAAATCAATAATTTATTCAGAACAATGCATGTAAAGGTAAATAAGCAACCTTAAAGGGTAATTTAATACTTAAAAACCAAGAAATTTCCATGGCAGATACCCTTTCATTTTCTCACAAAACCTTATTATGTCGTCTAACTAGAACTAGGTTAGGTACGGTTTGAATTATCGTCGCACTAGATGTACAAGAGGGCTATTGGCGACGGGCGTCATATTTTAGAACCACAGTCAGGTGGCGAGCCGACAACTGAATCGGCACCCCGTTAAAGGCAACATCGTACGCAGCGTTAGGACTTCGAAGGATATTTAACGTGCACTCCCTTACACGGGCTATTATTCGTCGGACATTTTTTGCTGACCGGGCCGTTTATAGGTCGGCAGTTATTTTGGCGATGCCCGGACCCAAATCTGGGACCTATGGCATGCTAGGCGAATGCCTAACCGACTGGGCTCCCCAGCCCCTAACAGAACTAGGAATTCGTGTATTTGGAACACGTGTACCAAGTTTGGAGACCGGAGCTCTTTTAGTTCGAGATTTAGATTGGTTTCAGACTGACAGACAAACCAATATTCAATGAATGTTTTTAAAATCAGCACTCTTACATCACGTATGGAAATCACAAAATCTCCATTTCGGATTTTCAATCCCATGGCTATACATCCATTACCTTGTATTTCATATTAGGTGATTGAGTGCAGTTTTAATAGTTCTTATTAAACTATAGTAATTTTTTTGAATACTGGATTTTTCTTGCTTTTAATGTCTTTTTCGTTATGTAAATCTTAATACAAGTATTTGAATTTTTCTCTAATGACATTTACCTCATAATTTTAGCATTAGGAATACTGAAGGAAATTATTTTCATCTGCAATTTTTTAATTAAATTTAAATTAGGGGGTGTAACACTGCACAACTTTCAATTATCACGCAATAAATCAATACATTCAAATTTGTTGTTGCTGATCCCTGTTGCCCAGCACAGCTAGACCAGGTCATTGATGGCCAGGCCTATGATCATTGCCTGATTTACAGCAGGGCAAACGGGGCACGTGCCCAGGGCCCCAACTCTAAGGGGAACGCCAAATTATTGTCTTCATGAACATTTATGCTCAATACAACTGCCCCAAACTTTTTAATATGAAATATGCAAAAAAAATTAAATTCATGAAAAAAAATTTACTATGAAATTGTGTTTAAACTCTGAATTAATCAATTCACAAAAATATGTATTTTGGGGGATAAGCATGCTTTTCAAGCTAATTACTTCGGCTATTTTTTTGGCAAACACAGTAAGATAGGAAAATACACATGCAAATATTTTATCGAGGTATGTTTCGGTGGCCCTAAATTTGCTCGTGCCCTGGGCCCCTAAACTTGTGAGTCGGGCCCTGTCTTTGATATTGGCACACTCAAGAAATCAATTACCAATAACAACTGCCCCAAACTTTTAATATGAAGAAGATCCGTATATCCAGAAGACTTCAGAAGATCTTAATCGAGTCCCAAGCCCTCAAGGATGTGAGTGGTTTGGCCCTTGGAACACTTGGTAAATTTGGAAATTACTTTTCTTTGTTGTTTTCTGTCAATGTTATAATTCAGTTAAATTTTATGCCCTGCAAGGGTAATTTCATTACTTTTTTAACCTTAAAACCTGCATCATTTCCTCAAAATCCTTATCCGAAAAGTACTAGGAACTCTTGTGCCGAATTCGAAGCTCTTTTAGTTAGAGCTGTAGAGAGGTTTCAAACATACAGACGGACCAATGTTCAAACACCACCTCTTAAAGAAACAGCACCCTACAAAACTTATAGAAAACACATAATCTTCATTTCGGATTTTCGACTACATCGCAATACTTTCATTAAGGGGTCCAGTACCCAAAAATTGGTAAAAAAGGCAATTTTTCAGTTTTTACTTTTTATTATTTACAACTAGCAGTATGGTCCCGCCCTACTGGGAACCCGTTAACTTCGCATTGCTTCCTTTTAGAGGCATGCTTACTTGTGAAAATACACTCAAAATCAAAACGAAATTAAATTCGTGTTGGCGCATGCGAACTTAAAAAAGCAAACACTAATAGAGGATGAAGCAGCCTTAGGGCGAGCGCATATCTCAACCAAACTCAATCAATCAAACTAATAGAGGATGGCGGCAAGCCCCCGTTTCGGCCCGGTCCATGTATTTTCAAGCCCTGTTATGGTCCCGCAATCCCACGTGGATGACGTTTTTTTGAAACTAATTATATTAATTAAAAATCACATTCAAATATGGAAAAACTAAGCCTCAGGTGCACACGTAGGTATTAAAAGGAATCTATATTAAAAGTTTCAAATTTTTTAGAACAGTCTAAGTAGGTCTTTTGCGATCCACAGACATACACACAGACAGACACACTCTTTCTTTTATTATTATAGATATTCTTCTAAACATTTACTGAAAGTTTCATAATGATATCTTTTGTAGAAAAAGAGTTGTTAAATATTTTCTGAAGTCATTCCAAGTTTGAATACTTATTTCGTCTGCTTTCAACCTTTTTTTTCTCCCTTTCACGTTTTTCAATTCTTGTGTTTAATCAATCCCTAAGGCTTTTTTGCTAATTAAGTTAGAATTTTGATATTTTTTACCTGTGTTCTTACATATACTATGCACAAAATTGTGCATGGAATAAGGTCTTCTATGCATAGTTATTTTTTTTTATAAAAAATGTTGAATTCAATAATTTCTATTTTTTGTGTATTTTGTGATTTTCACTGTAAATGCATATTACTTTTTAACTGTCGCTCACATTTTAAAAACCATGCACAGTTCTTGAACAAATGGTACTAAAAAGATACCACAAAAGTTTGGTGAAGTTATTTTTTGAATTGGAGGAGTAGTGTTTAAAAAAAGTTCAAAATTTTGACTTTTTTTTGAATAAATGAAGCTACTTGTAAATATTCATTTTTATTGCTAGAATTTTTTTTATTTAGAGTGAACATTATATAAAACCAATATAATTTACAAGTTTATGTTATTATTTCTAGAAATAATATTTTGGGTAATGCGTCCCCTTAGGTCCAGTACCCAAAAATCATGAAAAATTCATTTTTGTAATTATTTTTTTAGTATTATTTGAACATTTCTTAACAATTTGCAAAAGAAAAAACGCTTACAATTTTATGCATTAGCTTTTGAGTTAATTTTTGAGTGAGACGCACTCTCCAAGTATCCTACCACACAACACTTAGATCTATACTTTAAATGCTCGTATCTCTGTTCGTGTTTTTTAAATTTTAGGATAGTGAAATATACTACTCCTCTTTTAATATTATACACGAAAAGTTTTTGTAAATTTCTATAGCATCCTAAAAGTATAATAAACAAAACTATGCATTTAAACTTTTAATTTATGTTGTCAGTATTTGAAAATAAATTCTATTTTAAAGTAGAATTTCTAAAAAGGTTAAAATGTTACTATTTTCAAAAAAATTGGGTAAAATTTCGAAAACTATTGAATATTTTTTTTAAAGTTGAATATTGATTAAATTTTAAAAATACGGAGCCATTTTTTTTAAAAAAAAATTGCTAATAGGTTTCATTAATGCAAGACAACAGTGTATAAAATCTGTTGGGAACAAGTTCATAAATAAAAAAAGTTGGGGACGGTACTGGACCCCCTTAACTTATGTTACACAAGGTAATTTGAAAGTAAAAGTGGCATAAAAAAATTAATTAATTTATAAAGTTAGCAATTTCTTAAAACTTTCAACTTAAACTATTTGCATTTTTATACTTCGTGCATAAAAATTATGTACTTGCAAAACCAATTCCTTCCAAATCCATAAAAAAAACCATGTCAAATAATAGCAAAGAAACTAAACGCGGTTTCTCCTTTTACCACAATTTCTAATACCACGAAACGCAATACAAATTGCTCAAAAAAGGTTACAAAAAACCGCATTAAAATCGGAGTAACCCATCAGTGTGACAAATACAGGACCTGGACATGACAGCCGGAGAATTGACGTCCGTCTGTCAGTCAGTGTGTACTGGGGCTTGTTATGGAAAGACCATTCCTCTTTCGGTGACGTCATGCTCGCGGAATTACGACAGCTGGGTCGGTAGGCAGCGCCATCTTTGGTCGATGTTATATTTGAGGATCATTAATCGAGATAAACGTTATGGAAATATTTATAATGTAAAGTGTCATTGTAGCTAATGATAATTTAAGATCAGTTTTTTGATTTTTTTTTCGACTTTACAATATCAAGACATAAAAAAGATATTGAAATCATAAAGTGATGGTGTGTAAGAAATTTTATAATAAGGAAAGACAAAGGTTTCAAAATAGAAATTGTACGAAACATCTTGTGTAGTTTTAGTTATTTGTTTTAAATTTTGATAAAATAACTATTTTTGACAATAAATTATCTGTAGTAAGCAGAAGATGAAATGTTTAAAGATATGAAGGATCGAAAGTATCACTTTAATAAGCAGTTTTGTAAAAAAAAAAAAAATGCTGATAAAAATGCATAAAATTTTTGAAACTTTAATTCAAATGAATTCAAATTTATTTGCTGTGTTTTACAATTTTAGGGGTTAAATTTATTATGTTTTGAATACTAAAGTTTCGAATGTGCACAAATAAGCTTAAAATTATAAAAACGCATAGATTATGCAAATTAATAGGATCAATTACGCATAGTATGCAAATTAATGTGATCAACTACAATCTCAAAAGATGGAGCACCGCTGAATATTCTGTTTTGTGCTATAGGGTAGACTAACCGTTGAATGAACGTTTAAGGCGCTGCGTTCGCCAGTGAATAAACACCAGGACCAGGGGCGTAGCCACCGCCGTATCAGCCGTATCAATTATACGGGGCCCCCTACGTACGTAATCAAAAATTAATAAAAACTTCCCAAATTTTTTTTTCACAAATGACAAAAGTAAAAAAAAAAAAATTCCCGCAAAAAGCGTGCATTCAAAAGTTGTCAAAACCCTACATCGGCTATTGCGGGCTGCGGGAACATAGATATACGCGGGAACAAAGATTTCAGAGCCTTTGCGACCTGAGTAGTATTTTCAAAATATTACAACTAAACCGGAGAAACTCCTGTCTCCTTCAAACGAAAAGATATTAAAAGCTTCAGGAGCACAAAACTGTCGGCTTTTTATAGTAAAGACATTTCAGTTAAACTTATGATCCATTAAAGGCTCTAAAAACATGCATAAAATCTGAAATTCAAAAAATTCATTCCTTTAAGGAACTCCTTGAATTATTGCTGATAAAATTCAATAGTCTTGCATCCAGTTTTCCCGAGGTAATAACAGCATGCTTTTTATTCTTGACGCTTCCAGTTACAACCACAACTGCTTGAAGTTTTTCAGAATTGAAACTGATAAAAAAAATTACCTAAGAATTTCGATGGGACAGGAACGCCTGTCAGACCTGTCACTATGTTGTCCATAGAGCTAGAAACTTTCGAAAAACTAAAGTCATCATTATCTATAAATGATTTAATAAATCAATTTGCCGAAGAAAAGGCAAGGAGAGTGTAAATTTAATTTTAATTTTAGAAAAAGTGACAGATACATAATTATGATGAATAACTGGGCATATTCTACCATAATTTTTAATTTTATGTCCCTTGGGAATAACCTTAAAAAAATTAATATTTCTTAAAAAAAAATTCTTATTATACTAAAAGACTGGTCCTTATATAATTGCAAAACGGAATTTTAAAGTTAAGAAACTCCAAAAAAATTTGAGAACACGGAACAATGCAGAAAATTCCTTACCGTAGTGTGTCCCAAATGTCAATTTTTTTTAAGTTTAGGGCTCAAGCCAACATATTTCTGAGCTAAAAATGACATTCATTTATATTTTAAATTGAACTAATACTGTAGCTTAACAAATTAATTCCATTAAATTTTGGCTTTCAATATTTACAATGTGTTTTTCTCGTCTCCTAACTATGTCCCTGGATTTTGGTACATTCACAGACCCCATTCCTAAAGTGGTGAAGAGAGGCACTGGATTGAGCTACAGTGATTCTTCAACCATGAAAACTGTATTGCAGAAAATTCACATTTTAGTTAGTAGCCACATATTTTTGCTAAAATTCACCAGCCCAACATTAAAAAAAAACTCAGTAAAATTGGCTGCGAGGCTTTATTGCTTTCCTTACAGTCTCCCAGATAAGGCCAATTTTTGCTTGATAATTGATTTTTTTTACTGTAAATATGTTTAAGTGGAGTACAAGAAGTAAAAAGATACATTTTTGTTAAACTGGAGTTAGTTTCAACACAAAAAAGCGTGAATGTCCTTACCTTCCGTTCCTGACTTCCCGGTCCTTACCGTCGTAATGATCAAGGGATGGAAAAGCGAAGCCAGTTTTAAGACTAACAGTTTTTTTTTTTTTTTTTTTTGTGATTTCGGTTTCATTGAAAAACAGTTACTTTCGTAAGGCCAGTTTAAACCAGTTTCTTTGGCATCGGTGTTTTTAAAAAACAGCCATCCCTTGTTATTATTTTTTGTTTTTTACAAATGAGCTTTGCTGAATTTTTTTTTTTCGTTTTTATAGAACCCTTAAACATTTTGACAAACATTTAAAGTGATTTTGAAAAAAAAAATTTAAAAAAAAAATTTATACCTGAAATTAAAAATCATGGTAAAACTGCCCAAATATTTCTTTTAATTGTATGCATTTTTTTCCTTGGTGAGAAATCTTTGCCCTTCCTAAGGGCCCCCAAACAAATTTTTATACAGGGCCCCGCCAAGGCACGCTACGCTTCTGACCAGGACATAATGACCAGGACAACCAACCATGTGTCAGATAGCTTCCTAACTAGATGGGAGGAAGTCAGTGTTGCCAATCCATCTATTGGAATAATTTTCAATTTTTATTTTTTAATTATATTTACCAAATGTTCATTCAATGGGGCCTGTTCACTCACTGGTCAGTCTACCCTATCTACAAAAACTGTTCTGCCATCAATTTTGTTATTATATTCCTTAAAATGTCAATCAAGCCAATGGGCAAGTTTCGGGTCTTGAATAACAACAGAAATACAGAAGGAAATTAAATTCTCTCTCAACCAATCAATATTACGTGGGAATAGAGAACCAATCGGAGCACGAAACACAGAAGTTTAGATTCCGAAAGGAAATGCATCTCCTGAGACATAAGCCATTAAAGTTTGTTGCGACCAAACCTCTTTAGAATTAGCAACCGTAGCATTCGACTTAACCGCAGTAGCACAGAAACATCGAATGCAGACGGGATCACTAGATTCTAGAACGTTTCCAATTCGTTGAATTAGGTTGTTTGAAGTGACGAAATTCCTTCCAGCTTTCATTCTTGTGCACTCTAAAAAATGAATGCTCAAAAACGACGAAATTTTCCTTAATTTTGACGATTCCATTACTGGCAAATGCTCCGAGTTTTCGTTTCCTCAAAGTGAGGACATTTGAATCATCATTTTTATGAGGATTTGAATGTCGTCTAATCTAAAGAAAGAATTCGTCATTTTTGAGCATGAGAGTACAACAATGAGATTCTGTTTCCTCAAAATCAAGATACATAATCGTCAAATAGCGATCGTAAAAGTGAGGATTCGCGTTTACTCAAAAGTCACGCGATAGTTTGACGAAACAATCCTCATAATTAACGAAATGAGGCTTGAGGATTCATGAATCGTCAAAAATAAAAGTTATTTCCGAGAGTGTGCATCTTGCGATCGGTGCTCCAATTAGTCATCTGCTCAAGCGTGATGTTTATTCAAGAATCTATTCTTGAGAAAGAAATTATTTTCATTAGAATTTCTGTTGCCACTCATAACCTGAAACATACAAATTGTCTTTCACCCATTTAAAAAGCGAGTAATTTGTGCATCTATATAAATTAAGGGGTAATAGGGGCTCAGGATCGTGGGTCTCCAAAGCAAAATGCATCAGTGTTAAACAAATGGTGACAATATATTTTCTCCGATATACATTTCTCCGGCTGTATTGAATATTTTTACAAACATTTTTTTGTGATAAATGTAGCTGATTTACAGGTCCCAACCATCCCACTTTTTGAAATTAGCTCGAAATTTTTTTTTAAATATTGAATAAATAATTTTAGAGAAAGTATTCGAAGCAATTTTAAAAAGTGGTATTATAGAAACCAGTAAATCATCTACATTTATTATTAAAAAAACATCTTTGAGAAATGTGGCAGAGAAAATAATTTTTCCTATTAGATTAACAAGGCACTTGAGTTTGAAGACCCTCCGGACCAGCGAGCCCATTCACAATTAAGCGCAAGAAAAATGTTCTAAGAATTGAAATGTTAAACTATGTTTATTTGACAAAATATTGAAATATATTTGCTTAAATAAATTAAGTTCTAAGAATGCACCCTACAATCAGGGCAAACCTACAAATCAATAAACAAACGTAACATTACATTACATCCCGATCATCTGAATTTTAAACTACCAAAGATGGCGCCCAGAAATCCGTTTCTGCTTTATCTCAGCCTGTCGGAGTTGAGCTGCCAGGTGCTGCTGTCATTGCGATAACCAGTTTCTGTTGCCAACGAAGCGAAGGAAATAGTTGCAACGGAAAAGGGAGATTCTTGCCTCGCGATTCCTTGTTGCCTAGATTGTTCTTTTTTTTATATCTAGGCAGAAAAACTTCTTGGAGCGTGTAACGTACTTTTTGACTAGATACCTGGCGGAATTTGTGTTGTCTTTCTTTCTTGAAAAAGTAGGGAATTCTTAATATAAACTTAATTATAATTAATGCGAGCTGGTTAGTAATTGTTTTGGGAATTCAAATTTGGTTTTCAGAATTTTCGAATAACTAATTGCTTATTAAAAGATGTTATTTTTTTATTATTTATTAAAACGTAATGTGATTTTCAATAAAATTGTATTAAATGATTTACTTTCAAATTAATCAGTACCTATCGCATGTATTTGTACTTAATTATCAATCGATACATTCAGTATAATTAAATACCATTCAAAGAAACGTATGCATTCAGATTTAAGGGAAAATGTTCTAAAGAACAAATTTTACAAAATTTGACGGAAAAAGCATGAAAAAGTGAATTTCCAACTTTGAAAGTCATTTATAAAAATGTGGTTGAAAAAAATAAAATAGGAATACATCCATCTATTTAGTACATATTTATAATAATAAAAAAAATTGTATGAAGTATAATATTAAAAAAGCCTATTGGCATTTTGAATGTTCTCAAAATACAAAAACGACGAACAGAGATATGAGCTTTTAAAGTTTTGGATCATGGAAGATCAGGATGAAAAATTATTCCTTGTCCCCTTTGAAAATTCGTAACTAAAGTAATGGGAATTTCTTAAAATAATTTTCTAAAAATTGTTAAGAAAGGTTTTTTATTTTTGAATAATATTCAAAAAGATTTATGGGTATCGGACCCCCTTAAGAGGTAAGTCCCAGTGATGCCATTTGGAATCATGCTTCTTGTCAGTTTGAAAAATTATAATAGGACTGACATCTATTGGGATTAATAAAGAAAAAATTCTTCTAAAAAATTCTGATAGAAAAAAGTTTGAAGAATCAAATGATATGCTTTTTGATATCATAAATAGCTACAGACGATCAGAAAAAATTTCCTAAAATGATGACCAATTGTCATAGGCACTGAAGGGGTTAAGAACTTTGTATAAAATGAACTGTTTTAGCCCCCCCCCCCTTTTACCTAGTTATACTGTTTCTTTTCCCTTACCTAAAACCCTAGTTAATGATTTCAAGAGTCGGTTTGGGATCTTGGCTATTTGAACAGCTACAAAGAGGAATTCTGTATTTAGCTTCGAGGAAGGCAAACGTTGATGGTCCGGAGTTTGGTTTCAACTTAATGCAAATTGCTCCATTATAATGGGAGTGTTTGGTCGGAATTTAATGGGGGAGGTAGGAATCGCTTAATACTGTAGTTTCACCTGTCAGGATAATATTAGCTTAACCCTTTCAGTCCCAGTGATGCCATTTAGCATCATGTTTCTTATCATAATTGAAGAAAATAATAGGGCTGACATTTATTGGGACTAATAAAAATATTTTCTAATAGAAAAAAAAGTTTGAAGTATCGAATGATGTGCTCTTTGATATCATAAATAGCTCTAGACGATCAGAAAAAAAATTCTAATATGATGACCAATTGTCATTGGTACTTCTTATTTATATGTGAAACCTCTAATAAAATCTAGGAATGAAAACAGGAACGATTTACGTCATGCGAAACATGCTCGTTTATTTTCGAGATACATTATTTGATTAATATGCGCAGGAAAATCGCTTTTAATTCCATTCCATCTCAACAAATCAACAATTCGTATTACATTTAAGAATACCCTGTAACTTAACAATAACCTTCACCCATTCCAATCCAAGCAAATGCAGTCGTTGAAACAAAACACAAGCCTCATTACAATATCCTATATTAAGGGCAATCACCCGTAATGGCTGTCATATTGCTCTTTAATACTACACCCATATCCCCATTATAAGGCTATTAGGACGCTGAATGGTTTCATATCTCAATTAACAGAAGAATAATCATCAGACGCTTGAAAGGAATACAAATCCAAGAATCATTTCGGTAATGGCGAAGAGAATTTAAGGAAAGATTCTTTGGAGGATCGATTTGGACAAATTGTGCTTGTGGGGGAAGTTTCATCGGAAATCATCGCTGGCTGTCAAACGGAAAATTTACATCGTTATTTATTGGGATTAGTATATGGGAATGAACTGAGTTGCTTTTTATTAGTTTAACAAATAAAAATTAGTTTCTTCAGTATTGGCGTAATTATCCTTCATAGAACTTTTAACCCTCTAATGCATGAATTTTTACTTTCATCCCCAAAAAATATATATGTATCTTTAATACTCATACATTATGGGGAAAATGCTGAAAAAAATTTAACTGCATTAGAATTTAAATAATTTCAATTTTTTTAAAAAAATTCCATGAGACAAAAACCTACTACAAAATTCCAGTTTTGATAATAATGACTAGAAAACTACTGAATATATTTCAAAATAACCCTTTTTAACTAGAATTAATTTTTCAGAACAATTTATTTGCAAATAGTACTAATATTATACTTTGAATACTGCCAAAAACGTAATTTCACAACAGTTAATAACTTATCTTTAATTTTGAATACACTTTTACTACTGTCATCTGTGAGGGTTATTAGAAACTCAAACTTCAAAATGGAATGTAATAGATGAAAAAACAGATTTGTCGAGAGGGAGCTCCACTTCAATAGAATAAAGTGGATTATGCAACTTGTTGCCAAACGGCAACAGTATGCATTAGGGGGTTAAATTCGGAAGAAAGTTCGTAAAGGACGTAATGTGTAAATATGTGATGGGGGGATTCGGTCGGTAAGGCGCTTGCCTTTCATACGAAAGGTCCCAGATTAGGCCACATATATGAAGTAAATTCACATCAACTTCATATGAAAGCATACTCATTATTTAATTCATCTAGAAATGAAGGAATCTTGGACATCAAAAAAAAATTTATTGTAAAAGATTTCAGTTAAGAGTATATAACGGAGCCGTAGCACGGCCCGCCAAAGAACACACAACATTACATACTGGAGTCTAGTTAAATAGTGACACTAGTTTTAATGATTGTGAGAAGAGTGGATCAGAAGTCAAAACAAATTATGCTGCGTCTGCAGTTTCTCTGGGAAATAATGTATCGACGCCTATTAAAACCTGGGAATTGTTTTATGGATCGGAAAGACATAAACTGACATTTATTAAGAAAAACTGTTAATATTATAACTTTATAGATGTTTGTACGATATATCACATGTATTAACAAAAGAACTGTCAACCTATAAATAGCTTTCGTATTACGTCGAATAATACCCCATATAGAGGGAGTGGATGCTCAGTATAAAGCCCCAAAGCCGCATACGAAGTCGCCCTTACAGGTTGCGTTGGGTTAAGGTGTCGGATCTTCACTTTATTGTTTTATTGTGGCCCTAAATTATGACGCCCGTCACCAATAGCCTTCGTATAGCTCTAGTAATACCTTAACGGATATTAAGTAAATTATTTTTTCACATGCAAATAGTGAGACAAGGTATGATAAATAATTTTGCTTCAATATTATATAAACCGTCGTAGTAGGAATTTACGCCTGGAAAATAGTATGATGCTTTCGTAACTTAAAATTTTAATTAAACTATTGACCATTACAGTGGTGGCCAAAAGTGTGGACACTTTTTGAAAGTTTCACATTTTTCAACTTAGTGTGATTACAGAATATATTAATTGTATATCAAATTAAACGATTGTGTATCAAATTAAAAGTAATTTATACTTTACGAGGACCACTGTCTTCAGATCGCTGAAGCCGTCTATGAGACCTTTGGTCCCATACAATCTATATCCATGGACACAACATCATCATCAAAGTAATTTAATGTAGCATTAAAAATAAATACAGTATTACAATATCTGTATTACGAATAAGTTATGCAACTTATAGTATGATCTGTCTTAGTTTTGCAAGTCATTGAACCACCAACTTGTATTGCAATTTCAGCATAAGAGAATCCATTGATTGTGCTTATTTGTTCAACTAAAATGAGCATAACTTTATTTGTAATACAGATACTTTAATTCTGCTTTTTTAATGAAATTCTACATTAAATTACCTTCAACTTAATATTTAAATGTTTGTATTTAAGCGAAATTTAATAGATGCAAGAACACGGGTAACAGTTGAAACACATGAAACTTTCAAAAAGTGTCCACACTTTTGGCCACCACTGTATAATGTAAAATTGTAGTTGCTTTGTCATAGTCTTCTCGGCAGTGAAAATGATTTAAACTTATTTAAATTGACCATTAATTAAAAAAAACTGATTTCTGTTTCATTAGTTTTTTACTGTATCCATTTTAGCTGTTGACTTTATGTCTGGAAAGATATTAAAAAAAAATCATTTTTTATATGAAAATTGAAAGGTGTTTACCTCAAATTCGTGAAATTTATTTTCTAGAATTGATGTCTTTGCTTTCTTTTAATTACGAAATCGTAACAGTTTTTTACGTTATGTTATTGGGTTTCAAAACGTTTGGTTACAAAAATTATAGCAGCAAAAAAGGAAATGATATAATTGAGATAATTTTAAATATAGTTTGTCAGTAAACAAGTTGACAAAACTAGTACATTTTTCCAATTTTCTCCTTTATAATGCTAAAAAAAGAACCCGTCAACATTGCTTTCGTATTCATATGTATTTGTGTCTTTACAAAAACAAAAATAGTCGAATATTTTTCAAACAGTCAATAATAATTTGCTTGAAAAGTTTTCCCCTTTAAATAAAACATTTAGGAAAACTTAGAACAGCAAGCAGTTTTGACATATTCAATTTAAACTTGTTGGTACTTACTTTAAAAGATAATTTTGCAAAACCCCCATTCACTTGCAAAGACGAGCTACGCGATAAGTTAATCACTAAAAAAACGGCTTATTTAGAATATTTGATATGCAAGATGCAAGTTACGTGCAAAGACGAGCAATGCTAAGCGATAAGTTAATCACTAAGAAATAACGGCTTATTTAGAATATTGGATGTGCAAGTGACGTCAAGATAGAAGCGATAAGAAAATGACTTAGATAGAAAAATTATCAACGAACAACAACGCGACATTGCAAGACAATAACGAAGCGACAGCACGACAAAATACGCGGTGTAGATAAAGAAAATAATCTGTCATTCCGCGATTTTTCTATCAAAGTCACGAAATTACTTTTCACATCTCGCCATAACAAAAACAATAGAAATCCTTGTTTCAGTCCCCTCGTCCGGAAATACGTCATTTCCACCGCAAGCGTACGTAATTTCCGGTAAGCCGCGGGGCGGAAATGCAAGAAGTTTTCATCGTTGCCATCCCACAAAACTAAACTAAAAAGATATTAGGAAAAAGAAAACATTTCTTCCATATAACAAAGAGGAATGGAATACAAGACGCAGAAGTTTAGTAATTCGCTGTTGTTTATGGTTCCTTCGTTTTTATTATTGTGGTAAATTATGAATTGTTGCCGTAGCGTGATGTAGCTTGCTGGATGTGCCTTTTGTGTTGTTGTCAACGAAATAGCAATTATTTTCTGCTGAAAGCATTCCTCTAATTAATTTTCTTGTTTAGTTCTGGTTTGGGTACATTTTGCAGATATTAAATTTTCTAAAGACTAACCTCTTAAGACCCAGAGCAAAATCCTACACTCATATTCTTATTAATCTAAGCAGACTTTTTGTACAAATATATGCTAAAAAGTATGTTTTGCAAAGTAATTTTTTTAAAAATTATGTTCAATAGTTACTGAGAGACACTCCTTAAGGTCTAAAAATACACATTTTTGTGTGCTATAAATGCAAAAAAGGACGTATCACTTATTTAAAGTTAACACTTTTTTTAACATTGTTTTTAATGCAAACTGCCTTTAAAATTAACTACTAAAATAAAAAAAAAGTTAATTTTTTAAGAACTCTAATATCGTATTGACCCTCGTTCAACTTAACTTTTATAGGAATAAAAATGACTGATACCTGTAATCAAAGGCTGAAAACTGATATCTGGATCTTCTTGTACAGGGTGAGGCAAACAAAACCGGCCCCGAGGTGGAGATAAGAATACGACAGAAATGTTGCCAAGTCAAAAACCAATACAAAAACAGGTTTGCTAACTGAAGCTATTGATCGCTTCAATATTAAGCCCAAACAAACGCTTGGCGACTTATTTTCCGGCAACTACGCTATGGTTACAAAAGCTAAGTGAAATGAAATATAAACAAGGTTTGTAGGGCTGATTAAAAAAGTTCCCACTTGTGATTATTTCGGTTGTTATTTATCCTAGAGAATTGGACCTTTTTGTTTTTGGTAATTACAAAACATTCTAAATTGATTGCAAGACACAAAATTTGCATTATGGGACGTCTTCATACAATACGAACCAATATCTGAACTCGCCACTAGTCTATGAGTAGCTCTAATGTGAAGCTAATCCGATTCAACCAATGCAAAAACAGGTTTCAGGCGGCTTCAAGATTTTTTCTCGCCAAGCATTTCTACGTATTCTCATCTCTAGTTCGGGGCCGGTTTTGTTTGCCTCACCCTGTATATGACCAAGCCAATTTCGTAACTAATTAACATGTTAATTGTTTGGGAGGAGGTTTTAAAAAATGTCCCCAAATGGGGACGCCAGGTGGCAAGAACTAAAAGATTGCTTTCATGAGTTGAGTATACAAAGAGAACTAATTTTTCACAATGTTTAGCTAGTGGAATCCGTCTCGTACACAAAATGTACAATTTTGACATTAATATCTCTTGCAGTATTGCTTTAACGGCGAATGAGAGCGGTAAAGGAGTTTCCAAAACTAAATCTTATTTCTTTCAATTTTAACAAAATAATTTTCTGAATCAAGTGACTCCGACTTTATTAAATATTTTTTTCAAACGGTTACCTTACATGATGAACGTAGCTGGTTAACAGGAATATTACAATACAACTTTTTAAAAAATGGTTAAAAAATTTTGTTCAAAATATATTTTTAAAATTTTAAAAAATATTCAAACTAATTTCAACAAGTTACTGATGGAGATATTCTGGAATTTTAAAGGACAGTCCTTTGACAGATATTTCAGAATTATTTTGCATTAGGTATACGAGACTGACTGTTACACTTAAGTATATATGTTATGTTGGTTCGCTGGCAATGGATTATGAATACAGAAAAAAAATTTAAAGTTATTAACAATTTCTTGCTGTCAGTAAAAAAAAATCACTAAGAATTTAAAGCATTCAAGCTCAAAATTAAGAAAATCAATAACTCTTGTATGCCAACAGAAAGTCTGCGAATGTTCAGAGAATATAAAACAAATATTACAGGAAAAAAAGGATATTTATTCAGGATTTAATGGAACTATTAAAGCAAATTTCATAGTCAAACAATTCGCGAAAGAATCTTTTAATTGTAGAAGTGTTGTTAGAATATCTTGAGATGAGGTTTACAGAAATATAAGAAATATTCTTAAATGGCAAATATTAGCTAAAGATTTATTTTTCGCACAAATGCGAAGTCGGCAGATTTTTTTGATAATTCCTTAAATTCTACCTATAATAATCCTAAATCTACAATAGCTTTGGAAAATATTATAAGGTAAAAAAAGAAGTTGTAAGTTAACAATTTTGAAAGTGCTAAATAATTACTGATAAGATCAAGTGATTATTCATGTTCTCACAAATTATTTAATTTTCTTTTATAGTTGGTTCGTATATTTATCTATGTTTACTCAGTGTAAGTTTTATAAATTTTTATCTATTCCAACAAGCTAATTAAATTCTGGATTAAATTGTACGAAGAAAAAAAACTACATTGTGTGTGGGGGGATATATGGGGTTATGCATAGTTTCGTACAAAAATGAGCCAGGATAGCCTAACCCAGTGTTGGGCAAATTTTAGTTGCAAGAATAATTAAAGATTAACAATTAATAGGTAAATGTTACCACAACAACTAGCAATTCCTCAATTGTAATTGTGGAAAATTACAATTAACAATTATTTTATTGTTAACTGTAGTAGTAACAATTAATTTCCAATTGTTTTGTTACTTTTAATTAAAAAAACTATTAATCACTTTTTATTAGTCTTAAGCCAAGGACTTCCAAAATCTTAACTTATTTCGTTTTAATACGTAAAGCTACTTGTTAGTTTTTATTGTTACAAAAAACAACTAAAATGTTAATTACAATTATTTTAATTGTGAGTTACAATTGACATACGTTAATCAAATTAATTTAATTGCAAGGTGCAATTAAAAGTTAAATTGCGATTAATTTAATTGTAATTAATTTAATTGCGATTACTTTTTAAGTCAGTGAACAAGATGATTGACAAATTAATTGATTTTTGCCCAACACTGATTTGGACTATGAAATCATATCAAATAAATTTTAATTTCATAGATTTTTTTAAAACCATAAAAAATAGACTATTTGCACAAGTTTTATAGCCAGATAGTTGAATAACTAAATAAACTGTACTGCGGAATGCAAGACGTCTGTTCATCCTAGACTTGGTATGCAAGTAATATTTTTATATAAATATGATTTAAATTTTTAAAAAATTACATTTTATAAGAGACACCGAATTAATACCAATTTGGTCGAATTATTTTTAAATACTTATTAATCGAAAGTATTGAATTCTCAGATGCATCTGATTTTTAAAAAAAATTGGTAAAGTCATTTCTGAACGGCGAAAAATCTAAAATATCCTTTAAAATTTTACCCTATAAATATTACACCATTGATAAATATTTTAAACCATTCTTATTAACCTTAATTTAAAAGACCAAATAAGGTTATTTCACTTTTCCTCTTCTAAATCGCTACTATCAAATCATGAAAGTTTTATTTATAAACTAATCCCATTTTACTTTATTAACCACTAACAAAAACTTTTATTTAAAATAACGTATAATATATAACAAGTTTTTATTAGTGTTATAATAAAGTATTATTTATAAAATAATCCCATTTTACTTTATTTTAACACTAATAAAAACTTTTGTTATATATTATACGTAATTTTAAATAACTAAACCTTTTCCAAAGGAACTATGTCTCCTTCATTACTCAACCATAAACAAACTATCACAAAAATCAAAATACAACAAACAACGATACAGATCATGTCCCAAAAGAGAAAGGGTTTAATATTAATAACCCCGAGATACATAAATATTTTCAATTTTCCCAATCGCTCGCTACTTACTAAATGCAGGTTTAATTGCCCAAACCTGAAGTTTAAGCTCCGGTCATTAGTTGGCCTGGATTTCTCCAATTTCTAATCACTCGGCCCATAACGTCCCATTACAGCTAAGAGAAGCTTTCGTAAATTTAATCCGCCGTGTCTTTAGCGGAGGGAGGGGGGGGGTGGGGGGAAGGTTGATTGTTAGAGAAATAGTAAGTTATGTTTTACCTGTTTTAGTTTTAAATTAAAGACAAAAAGCGTGTTTGAGAAATATTGTAATTGTTCTATTCAGTGTCATTTACACAAGAAAAATTTAACCTCTTCAGACCCGAGCAAAATCCGACACATATTCTTAATCTAAACATACTTTTCATACAGATATATGCTAAAAAGCATGTTTTACAAAGTAAATTTTTACAAATTGTGTTTAATAGACAGAGAGACACGCCTTAAGCTTAAAAAAAAATTGTGCTATAAACGCAGAATATCACTTATTTGTAGTTAATAGTTTGTTTTAACATAGTTTTTAATGCAAAATGCTTTTAAAATTAACTACTAAAACACCTTTTTTGAAAAGTTTGAAAACAATTAAAATAATTTTTTTTAAAAACTAATATCGTATTGACCCTTGTTGAACTTCATTTTTTATGGAAATAAAATGACTGATACCTGTAATCAAAGGCAGAAAACTGATATTAAGATCTTCTATAGGACCCGGTCAATTTTGGAGCTAACTAACGTGTTAATTGTTTGTGTGGTTTAAAAAAAATGTCCCCGAATGGGGACGCCAGGTCGCAAGAGGTTAAGGATAAGCATATGGGGAAGCTTGTTTCATCGCATTTTAATTAAAAAAATTCAACAGATTTTTTGAAAATATTTTTGAATCGCATGTCTATAGTTTCCTTTCCAATTTCCCAACCGTTAAAATTTTAGAACTTAGGTAGATTAGACAATTTTTCAAATTATTAAATTAAACATATATCGTAAAAAATACTTTCTAGCAGGGGTTTTTATTAGATATTTACTGATATCAAAGCAGATTCGCGTATGGATATCAATAAAGATCCGTCAACGTATCCGCCTCGTAAGACCAAGATCGCGGGCTCGAGCCCCGTCTGATTCGTCGGAATTTCTGGATGGGAAAATCTTGTTCACGCATGCCATATTATGTGGCATGTAAAAGATCCCTGGAGGACCCCTTTGGCTTGGGTTCTCTCGGCAAAATTTAATGTTGTCATACTTCAACATCCACAGAAATCTCAGATTCATTGTGTTCAGCGCGACAAAATTGGTAGCGCGAGTCGCCTAGATGGTGCCACAAAAAATGGCCCACAGTTCTGGAGAATATGCCGAGTCTGCAAATGCATGACCGCTAATATTGCAGCACCATTGGAGGAGGGGGGGGGGATAAAGATCCGTAGAGATCAATAAAGCATATAGTTGCATGTGGAAATGGGCCACGGAGATATCAATAAATTTCTATTGATAACAGTACACTCCTAAAACGAACGAGCTATTTTATGAGTAATTTTCACTCCTTCAGTCTGGAAAATGCACTTCTCTTGGAGTGGATCCTTTGTGTGTTAAACCTCCGACAGGATCACTCCGAGCGCGAGTGATTTTAACTCAGTCTGATTTCACTCCTTTCCAGTGTCGAAAACGCACTTCTGCTACTGGAGTGGATTTCACTCGTTTGTTTTAAGAGTGTAGGTCATTTCCACGCATAGTGTTTTTGTTTTTTTGTTTTTATCTTTTCTGGGCTGGGGAGCCCAGTCGGTTAGGCACTCGCTTAGCCTGCGGAAGATCCCAGGTTCGGGTCCAGGCTGCCCCAAAATAGCTGCCGACCTATAAACGACCCATGCAGCCAAAAATATCCGACGAATAATTCCCCGTGTAAGGGAGTGCACGTTAAATATCCTTCAAAGTCCTAACGCTGCGTACGATGTCGCCCTTAACGGTTGCGTTGGTTGCCTATTCAGGTGTCGGCTCGTCACCCGACTGTGGTTCTAAAATACGACGCCCGTCGCCAAAAGCCATCCTGTAGCTCTAGTGCGACGATAATTCGAAAACCTAACCTAACTTTTGATCTCTTCGCAGCATTTTAAGTACACTCTTAAAACAAAAGAGTGAAATCCACTAAAGTTGGAGAAGTGCATTTTCGACACTGGAAAGGATTGAATATTAACTCAGACTGAGTTCAAATCACTCGTTTGGAGTGATCCTGTCGGAGGCTTAACACAAAGAATCCACTCCTTCCGGGTAAGTGCATTTTCCAGACTGGAGGAGTGAAATTAACTCAGACCGAGTTAAAATCGCTCGTTCGTTTTAAGAGTGTAGAGAACTCGGTAACTGCTCCCTTAAAAGGACCTCAAGGGGATGTCCTAGAGCACTTGGAATATATCATCAAGTGGCAGAGGGGATACCTTCCGGACGAGTGAACCTCCACAATTAATAAAGGAGACTCAAGTGGACTGTGGGATTCGGGGACGGTTGCCTACCTTTAGATATTAAATTAGTAATTAATTGGAGGGATAACCATCTTCGATTGGTTATGAAGCACAAAATAATGATTAAGATTCGTTTGTATGGAAATTTAAATAATGAAATTAATCGCCATTCACTAGTTATTTGTTCACTGCAAAACCTTTTTGTGATAATTTGCATATAGTGGCTCTTATCATTTTTAACCCTTTGCATTCCAGCCTAATAAGTATAAGTAGGAACCAGTAACTCCCAGAGCTAAATTGAGATATTCAAGCATTCATCAACAGTACCATATTTTTTCTAACTGTGGAGTTATTGCTTGACGTTTTTTTTAAATTTCATACAAATATTCGGTAGAAAACTGTGCATATAAACTTTTTTAAAAGTCTAAAATAAAGGAACATGGTATAAAAAAAGCTGTTTAAATTTTGTGTAACTGCTGCCAAATTGGATTAGCCCAATTTCGTATCACACAAGATTATTATATTCGCATTTTATACAAATCAGTAAAATCTTTAGATCAAATGAGTTTCTCATGCCCAACGCCTTAAGATGGACCGAAACTCTCCATTAAAGCCCAAGTAAAAATGACCTCTTTTATGTACCTTTTTCTTAGAACCTATATGCTTTTTAATGAAATTTTACTAGTTATTAAATGGATGTTTAACTTTACTTTTAAAGGTATTTTTAAAAATTGCCTATTTTTTAAATTATAAATATTTAAATGAAACATATTTTGACCGAGAAAAAACATCAGAAATTTAAGAAAGGGAAAAATAAGATAGTTATTAGTTATACTCAAATCCCTCCAGCGAAATTTAGAAACTAACTTCGTCATTACATTTTAAAAAAAAAGTTTAAGTTGATACTTATGAGAAAAAGGTAGGGTACACTGTAAAAAATTTGGCTTGAATTTACTAACGATTACTTAGTAACTTTACAGGTTTTCACCATTTACTAGAAAATCATCTGTAACCTAAAGAAACTACTGTAGTAATACTAAACAATACTAAGTAAATTGATGTAACGCTTACAGCGCCCCCTGGCTATCTTTTCTAGAGATTATGACGAATCGATATCGCAACGATAAAAAACCTAAAAACTGGGATTTTTTTATTTTAGTATATAAAAACTACGTTAAATTATTTCGAAAACTTCATATCCGAAAAAAAAAAATGAATCTTAAAATTTCTTTATCAATAACATAAAACGCCTTTAACGATCAAGATTTTAACCTCTTTATTTACACGCAACCAAAATGCAAGTCCCCGATAGCAGAGAGGACTAACGCGCTGTTCCACGGATCCCGATAATCTTGGGTTCTGTCCTCGGGAAGTTCGAAATAAAACCTGACTAACAGAAAAATTAGTGGCGCCCTCTGGTTTTAAACTTTTGTAACCAGTTTACTACCAGTTTCTTTGTAAACATACAAGAAAATCCCCTGTAAAATCTACTAATTTTTCTTAGTATAACTTACTAAGCTTTAATTAGTAATACATATACACATATTTCTTATGTAACACTGCTAAAAAAACTTATGGAAGCTGAGTTTCCTAGAGAATTCTTAGTAACCTTACAGATATTTTTTTAGAGTGTAGACTGACCAGTGAGTGAACAGGCCCCAGTGAATGAACATTTGGTAAATATAATTTTTTAAAATAAGGATTGAAAATCATTCCACTATATGGATTGGCAACTCTGACTTCCTCCCATGTAGTAGGAAGCTACCTGACAATGGTTGGTTGTCCTGGTCATTATATCCTGGCGTTCATTCATTGGCGAACGTGACGCCTTAAACGTTCATTCACTAGTTAGGCTACCCTAACAGCACATTGAAAAAGTAAGTTTGGAGATATTAGCGTTTAAAGCAAACAATAGCGGTTTCGTACCCATGACACATAAGGTGATACCTAAACAATGTTTTTGAAAGATATATTTAAAAAAATTTCAGTGCTTGAAACTTTTATTTGAAGATATCTTTGTAAAGCTAAGATATGCATAGTTTACCAAATATTAAAAATATTGAAAGGTCATTTTTGAAAAATTTTGCAGTCTGGTCCCCTCCTTAAATACCGTTTTACAGTAGAGACCAAGATTTAAATCATTAGAGAAGTATTTAACCCTATAAATTGTAAATTAAAGAGTTAATGATGAATGTATACATTCAAGTGGGCTCTAATACTTGCAAAAGGTCAAAGTTACCAATTCTTTTATATTTAGGTTTAAAATCTTTTGAAATCCTCGTTGGCAATTAAACGGAAAAAAAACGTGGACAGAACTAACCTGGCTTACAAATTCATCAAAGCTTATGTAACAGTTAAAACAATTTGCATTGTTACTTTGAAACAAAAGCTTCTAAATTTTTATACGACTCTTTAAAAACATATTAAGCATCACACTAATACGTTTATTAACGAATGTAAGCTAGTTAGGATTTTAAAAATCCTTTGTAGAGCTACTTAATTTTTCAACCTAAAAATGTTCAAATGCAAGTATCTTTGCTTTTCTATTGTTTTTTTTTAACTTAACCTAAAGCAAAAAAACTTTTAGCATGGTAAGTTTTCTTAAAATTAGAATTTAATTACATAAAGAATATTAGCATAATTTTTCAGGACCAACAAAAGTTATAATAGAACTAAAATAGCACATTTTCCTGCTACTTGAATACTTAGTTACTGAAATTTTTGTCGAGGAAACAAGTAGGGTTTTTTTAACAGTAAATGCAATCCAAAACCATTCCTACGCAAGAATTATACACATTAGAAAAAAATCTTCCAACACAGCATTCAGTTATTATTTACATTTCTAAAACCCAAAATGAACTATTTACACTAATTTTTTCGCAAATTAAATTGAGATTGTTTGTCATCCGCTTGGTTTATTTGTAGTTAGAAAATTAATTACATGTTGGTTACTAACAAAGAATATGTCACTACTACAAACGTTACTGAATAAATGAGAAATATAAATTAAAACTAACCAGAATTTTATACAAAAATATAATTCATTGTAGCTTTCTTAGTAAACAAATAAACAAACTTCGTTAAATCTGTTGGGTCCGAAAGTCAAGTTGGTTGTCATTGCGAGCTCAGTTTCCCACGTGTACAGGTCCATGGAGACTATTTCCCTCCCCTTCAGGGACATCTCTAAATTGTGGAGGTGGCGCTCGATAGATGGAAGCATTTGTCACGTATTTGTGTTTGGTTGTGTCGTCTGTCTTACTTGACGAAGGTTTATAAGCGGGTCTCTGACCAAGCGCAGAAACCTGAAAATATATGTCTACTAACCATAAACAAAGAATCGCATTGTGCTTAAGTTTCTCGTGCCATTGCTGATGTGGCATTAGCGATTTAAATTACTTGAAATTAATTTTTAAGGAATTGATCGACAGATGGATATAGAAACAAGGACAAGAAATATTGTTGATGTGGCAACATCTATCTAAATAACAACAAATCAAATTTAAATGCTTATTCAATTGGTAGGTGAATTCTTATTCGGACGTACAGATAGATGGACAAAATATATTAAAGATGGGAAAATATGACTTCAGATACCCAACAAAAAGAATTTTTTATTGATCTGACTGAAAAAAAAACGATTTTGAGGGGGCTACGGACGGACGGACATAATCAGCTTGTCAGTACCTACATTTTTGAAAAGCAGACAGACTAAAAAATGCAGAATGTATTAGATCGTTAACTTCTTGTTGATAAAGTAGGTTTGTAACAGCAAATGACTTTCTTTAACACAAGTTAGCAACCGATTAAAACGTGTTGCACCAACACTTTCGGAAAAAATGCTTTTTAAAGCACTTTCATTTTCATTTGAATATTTTCATCGAAATTTTTATTCCGAATCCTCTTATTCAGTTATTATGATCCTCTTATTCAGTCTTCAAGTTATTATGAATATTCTGAAGTTATGTGTCCGTGCGCGCTCTGTGAATGTTGTTATCCATCAAATACCATTAAGATATTTATAACAAAACCTTGGATTTATTCAAAAATCGAATTTATTTTATGCAAAAACAGCTGGCATTAGGTGTTTACTTTTTTTTTCAAATATGAAAAGTTTCGAAATAAAATTAAAAAATTGAATGGAGGAACATCGGGTGAAAATTATGATAAAATGCAGAATTTAAATAAGCTAAAAATTTAGTGGTTATTAAAATTTACTTTTTTATTTATTCTATTCCGAGTACCTCCGTTTTGAAATCTGCAATGCAATTCGGAACGATTCTCCATTTTTGATTATTACTAGCTTTTCATGTTACATTTAAGTTTTTAAAAATTATGAAACAAGATCTGTTTAAGTTTTTTCAAAAATGTACATAGATTACTACAAACTATTCATAATTAGTTGTGAAAAAAACCTTATCAAATGAGCAAGACTCATTTTTAAAATGATTTTTTGGCGGTTATTAAGAAATTTCAGTTGCCCTATGGTCTTAAAATTTTGTAAAATTATCAGAATTTCAATAAAAAAAATTAAAATTTCTTTTCTTTTTACTCACAAGTGCTATTTAACTGTTTTAACTTTTTGAAAGAAAACGTATTCCAAACAAATAATCTTTTGTTCGCATTGTATATCAGACATGAACGAAGTCTTATAAAATAGGGTAAGGTGGGGTAAGTGGGCCATTGGGGCAAGTGGGCCACCCCCCCTGGCATTTCCCGAATTATGGACGTAAAAAAAATCTGTTACAATATTTTTACGTATTTACCCCAATAGATGCAGGAAACATTATGGCATCATTTTCAATCAAGTATGTAACAAGTTACAATCCTTTTTGTGAATTTTTTTAAAATTGCATCTTTTCGTAATTCACTCCATCATACTATTTTTTTATTTATTTCCAAACTGTTCATGATACAAAACAAAATGTTATATATTTTGAAAGTGTATAAAACATAGTATCTTTTTGTAGTTTGATGTACTTGTGATGTTGATAAGGTTAAAAGAAAATTGGGGTGGCCCAGTTGCCCCGCGTTTGGGGTAAGTGGGCCACCACATTGGCGGGGTAAGTGGGCCATGGGTGGCCCACTTGCCCCAACTCTTTAATATACTTAAAAAAAAGTCATATTTACTGATTCATAGGGTTAGCCATATTCGCTATTCATAGTCCTATTCATTGACATAGGCCAGTTAAAAATCTGTAGCCCTAACATTTTTTTTACACTTCATGCAAAAATGACAAAATGAAAATTAACGTATTTTTTCTTGTAGTAAGCTTGCATGCCAGAAAAAGTTGCTTTGGGGGAACTGTTAAAGATACATCATTACTTTTTTTTTTCAAACACTCAAAAAATAATGTAGATTATTCCACTTGCCCCATCATATCTCTAAAAGTTATTTGTAAAAATATATTAGGGGGGTGGCCCACTTACCCCACCGTGCGGGGCAAGTGGGCCACTCGGATGACCAAAAAGAAAAACATATTTTTTAAATTTATTTTTTGCCAATTTGTGTTAAGGTTGTCATGGGTACAGTAATAACATATGAGAGAATGGACCACAAAAATAAATAAGTTGTTAGGCCGTTTATATCCAGTGGTATGGGGGTCTAAAGTCGAATTATGCCAAAAAGGTGGCCCACTTACCCCACCTTACCCTATAATTAAACAAATGGTATTTTTTCCTTGTGATTTCCAGTCACTACTACAGAAATGGTTTATAAGCAGCAGTAAAATATATTTTTTTTCTTAAAAACCAAAGATTATCTTCAATTTGCAAAGCAATAGTGGGTTAAACAGCTGGGTTATGCCCTTATTTAGTAGATAAACCAATTAGTGGGGGGGGGGATACTGAATAAGTATCCAACAAATTCCATACCAAGCAACTGAGCCAAAGACGGTTGTTATAGAAACATGATTAGCCTATTTAGAATAGAGAAGCTCCTTAGATTAGGCTGAACTAACGTTGCACTCAATTGGCAACGAAAGCTCTTTATAATTGGCGACCATAGCATTCGACTTAACCGCAGTAGCACGGAAATATCGAACGCAGACATGATCGCCAATATCATTAGCTGGGCATATGCGGAGGGACAGAATCAGGAACGAGACATTTTGAACCTTCGCCAACTTCACCAATATTCCTCCAAAACGTTATCGAAAGCATTTTCACTAGTAAATGATTGGTTTTGGAAAGCCAGCGTGACATTCAAACCAATACTTGACGAGTAAAAATGCAATTAGTAACGTCTTGAAATAAGAGGGGCGATCTTTGGCGAAAGTTCACATGTCCGGTTCTTAGTGTTGTGAATCCGTGCAAGCTCTTTAGATTAGGCAGAACTAACGTTGCATTAAATTGGCAACGAAAGCTCTTTGTAATTGGCGACCGTAGCATTCGACTTAACCGCAGTAGCACGGAAACATCTAATGCAGACATTATCGCCAATATCATAAGCTAGGAAACGCAGAACCAGGGACGAGATATTTGAACCTCGCCAGCATTCCTCCAAGAAGTTGCCAAAAGCATTTTCACTCGTCAATGATTGGTTTTGGTAAGCCAACGTGACATGCAAAACAAATCACTGACGAGTGGAAGTGCTTTCGGTAACATGGTAACATGATCTTGGAGGAAGAGTTGCGATGTTTGGCGAAGGTTCACATTTCCTGGCCCTGTCCGTCAGTGTATGTAGAGCTTTTAGATGCACCAACAACAGAGATCAGAACAGAATTTTTTAAATAGGCTATTCATTTTTTAGATTCTGCAAAAACTAGAAGATTTTCGAATGTATAATACTATTTTCTTACAAATCGAAAATAATCATCGGATTCAAACAAAAAATTTTCCCTTGCTCAAAACATTTCTGTAGTAGTGATTTGAAATAGAAAAAGTAGCATTTGTTTAATTATTATGCTCGTGAGTTTTTTTAAAAATATATGTCAATAAGAACAAAAGTTTTTGAACTACATAAAGGGATGACTTTTTACAAATGAATACATTTAATTAAAACATTTGTCTAGTTAAGTTTGAAAATTATGCATAGTTACTTAGTTAAGTTAATTGCAATTTGCTCAATATTTTAACAAATAAATTACATTTGTTTGTGTACCATTCTGTACCTTAACCTAATAAATATAATTTTTTTATAAGATAGTAGTTCAACTGTTTTTTTATAAGTGTATTTGCTTTTTTTTTAATACAATCTCGAATTTTTTTATACATCTCTCACTCCCCTATAAATTCATGTAAAAAAATCCTTATTAAAAATATTACAATCAGCTTTTAAAATGGTTTTAAAAATTTTAATGGAGTACAAAATTTTAAATTTTTTTCATTTTTTCTATTCTGAGAACTTCCATTTCAAAATTTGCATTGCATTTCGGAATGATTCTAGATACATCTTTTGATACATTACTAGACTTTCTGTTGCATTTGTATTTGATTCGATAAAAATTTTGAGACCGGTCTGTTTAGTTTTTTTTTTTAATGTTGAAATATACGACTGCAACTGATTCACAAATAGTTGTTAAAAAATCTTTTCAAATCAGCCAGAATTATTTTTAAAAGTTAATGTTTAAAGATTTAATTTTTTAAAAATTCAGTTATATTATTTATGAAAATTTAGTAAAATTTAAGATTTCCATTAAAAGACATTAAAATATGTTTATTTTTAAGATGGCTCGTAGTTTTAAATTGCTTTAACTTTCTGAGAAACGTATTCTAGACAATTTAATCGTTTGTTCGCATTAATAGATACATGCATAAAATCTTGTGCAATATAATTAAACAATTGGTATTTTTTCTTGCGATAAGAAATTAGCTATAAACAATATAAATGAATTAAGAAGCAGTAAAATTTATATATTTTTCCTTTAACACCAAAGATTTTTTCCAATTTGCAAAACAGTACAGTCCTAATTTTGCATAATTTAGCCACTTAGGAGAAAAAACAAATGCTGATAATATCATACAAAAATTTCCTCATGCAATTTAGCTAAAGACGGTTGTTATAGAAGCATGATTAATTTTTTTAATAGAGGGGAAACTCTTCATGTTTGGCTGCACTAAACGTTGCATTAAATTGGCAACGAAATCTCGTTTAAATTGGCGATCTTAACCCTTTCAGTCCCAGTGATGCCATTTGGCATCATCACTTTCAATATTTTTTTCAAAATGTTGATGTCCCGCTATGACATCCAAACACACATCATTCGATTCTTCACACTTTGTTCTATCAGACAAAATTTTACTTTAATCTCAATAGAAGTCAGAAATACTATTTTTTTTATTTAGAAGATAGTCAACAAGCGTTTCTCCTGATTTTTGATCAGTTCACTTCAGTTCCACATATTTAAAACACAATTTAAACTATTTCGGTTAAAATAATTACTAATTTTTTTTAATAATATGGTCAGATACCTTAAAATATATAACTCGAAGTGTTTTTAGGTAATATATATTTTTTTATTTTGTTGTTTTCCACAGTTAAAGAATTTTGGCATTGTTTCAAAAACCATATAAAAAATTTAAATAGATTTTTTTTTCTTATGGAATTCGTATATTTGACCCAATATAAGCTTATTTTGTGAATATCAGATGTTTCTGTAGTGCAGTAAATTTTTGGGACTGAAAGGGTTAAGCATTCGACTTAACCGCAGTAGCGCGGAAACATCGAATACAGGCATGACCGCCAATATATTAAGCTAGGCATATACGGAGGGACAGGACATATGAACCCTCGCCAAACCTCGCCACTTTTCTTCCAAGACGTTAAAGAAACCATGTTTACTCGTCAATGATTGGTTTTGGTAAGCCAACATGACTTTACCAAACCAATCACTGACGAGTGAAAGTGCTTTCGGTAACGTCTTGAAAGAAGAGGGGCGATGTTTGGCAAAGGTTCACATGTCCCGTCACTGTTCCTATCCTTCCATGTATGCCTTGCTTTGGAGACACCGATTTCAAGGCGATCTCAAGCATTCGACTTTACCGCAGTAGCACGGAAACATCAAAGGCAAGCATGATCGCCAATATCTTAAACTAGACATTTACGGAGAGACAGAACCAAGGACAGGACAAATGAACTTTCGCCAAACATCGCCACTCTTCCTCTAAAGTCTAAGACGTTCCCGAAAATATTTTCACTCGTCGTTGATTGATTTTGCTAAGCCCAAACCAATCACTGATGAGTGAAAATGCGTTCGGTAACATTGACCTGGAGGAAGATTGGCGATGTTTGGCGAAGGTTCACATATCGTGTCACTGTTTATATCCTTCCATGTATGCCTTGCTTCAGAGACACCAATTGCGAGAAGAGCTTCAACTCTATTTTAAATATACTATTTTTCTTGTACAGACACTAGAACATTATCGATTGTCGAATCCGATTTTTTTTTTACAAATTGAAAATAACCTTTAGTTTTAAACGAAAATCTATGTATTTTTTACTACTGCTTAAAACATTTCTGCAGTAATAAATTGAAATTGCATGATAGAAATTACCACTTGTTACATTTATTGCAGACAAAATTTTATATACGTATCTATCATTGCGAATAAAAGTTTTTTTTCTTAGAATAAAAGTTCTGAAATCGATCTAAATAAAATTAGACAAAGAATTGCAACCAATAATTATAATTAAAGAAATTTTTTTTTTCATTTTTGATAAAAAGTAGTTTCTATTTATGTTAAATTACTATATTTTTGAATGAAGAAATAAGAATTTGATAATAACTAAATTATCATTTCAGAATGCACATTATTGATCTTTTACAACTTATTATCTATAGAGAAATAGTCTTTCTGTATGTATGCGTGGATCGTAAAAACCTACTTAGACTGCTCTAAAAAAATCAAAAATTTTAATATAGATTCCTTTTAATATCAACGTGTGCACCTTAGGCTTAGTTTTTTCATATTTGTTCTATTTTCGAGAAAATTCGAATTTTCAGAAAAATAAACCACTTTCGCTTAAATCCGATAATTTTTTCCCTTTCATGTTGCCATTCGACAGAAGAAATTAAAATAAAAACAAAAATTAATTGAAATTGAAAATGCTTTTATTCTCTTGCCATTATTTACCTTTAGAAACAAAATTATTTGACAAACAATTGCGACGTTTCGTGTGACGTAATTCCTCGCTAAACTCACCAAAATATTACCTTAAAATGCGCCAAATGGAAAAAAATCATCATTAAAAAAATTATTTAGCTGGTTATTTTTTGGAGGTAATCGCGATTGAGCTGTATAATGACAGTGTTTGTAGATGTAGGGGAGAGTGTTGTACCTTGGGACGCTTGTACCTTGGGACACTGACAATTTCTAAGAATCTATTGGCAATATTCATACATTGTTTATTTCCAATAGTAGCCTTAACCAACAGACATCATCATAATAAAATTTAACACTAGCATCATTGAATTGGTGAAATGGTGACAAAAAAAATAATATTTCATTACCCCAAAGTAAATATTTTTCTCATTCTAATATAATTTTCTACCTTAGTACTCTTACAAAAAGTCAACTGCATTTTATTTTCTTCATAAAAGAGAAGATTTTAAAATATTTTGGTTATGAGAAAATAATGATAATGCATTTGGATTGGCCACTATCTTGCTTTTATTTAAACCATGTAGTGTGTTGTACCTTGGGACAGTATTAATAATTTGATTAAATTCTTAATAATTTGGATAAATAAAAATATCTTTATTATTTATTTTAAAAGCAATTCCACAAAACATGTAAAATACAACTCAGCTTTGTTTTGGATATATTTTATAATGATTGAAGTTTGAAAATATAATTCTGGCAACACCTGATAAATATATTTCCTTCCGTGTGATGAAATGTTCTAAAGAGCACATTTTCTGATGTATTTTGAAATAAAGTATGTTTCCTGATACAAATTAGTTCAAGTGTATGACTATTGACTGAATTATAAAGCATGTCCCAAGGTACAACATCATGTTGTACCTTGGGACAGTTTATGCTCTCTACTTTAAATGAGTGGCAATTTTTTAATTTCAAGCTGCCAGAATTTAAAAAAATATATTATAGAGGAATATATTGGTGTGTTGAAATGCTGCTTTGAAATTTTTATTTTGACAATAATTATCGAAGAAAAAAATTAAAATGTAAAAATTGTCCCAAGGTACAACACTCTCCCCTATCTATTTTGTCGCCAAATTATTACCAAATGCGTGCCAATGGGCGAAACGTTTCGTTATTATTTGTTTTTTAGTTGTTTGCAAGTTCAAGAGCAGCATGAAGGACTGTTTATTGCACTTTTCATTTTCTCGCCTAATATATCTTGTCCGAATGCTCGAAATTGTATTTTTTTTTTACCCAGAATAGAAATTTTGACGTGAAATAACATAATACAATTGTGAATTTATTAGGAAAATTAAAGACAGTAAGTTTATATTGAGGATGATTTTTGCGATGTGAGGATGTGCATTTTATAGCGATGTAGATGAACAGGATTTTATGCTTTACAATGAGCGGGAACAAATACATAAGCTTATTAACCTATAGCAGATTAAATGACACATATACTTGGATCGATTTGATATTTACTTTGTCCTTGCGTAAAACGGGTATTTGCTACGGGTCTTAGATGTATCCAGACGCTTCTAAAGTTGCTTTTAGACAATTTTTCGTTCTTATTTCGAGGTAATTTTTTTATGGAAAATAGGTATTGACAAGGCAGAAGATGGAAATCTATCCCTCCATTAAATGCATGATTTAATCCTTTCAGTCCCAAAAATTTACTACACTACAGAAACTTCTGATATTCACAAAATAAGCTTATTTTGGGTCAAAGATAGGAGTTCCATAAGAAAAAATTCATTTTAATTTTTATATGGTTTTTGAAATAATGCCAAAATTTTTTAACTGTGGAAAACAACAAAATAAAAATATATATATTATCTAAAAACACTTCGATTTATATATTTTAAGGCATCTGGCCATATTATTAAAAAAAATTAGAAATTACTTTAACCGAAATAGTTTAAATTGTGTTTTAAATAGGTGGAACTGAAGTGAACTTATCAAAAATCAGGTGAAACGCTTGTTAGCTATTGTCAAAATAACAAAAATAGTAGTTTTGACTTCTATTGAGATTAATAAAAATATTGTCTCATGGAACAAAGTGAGAAGAATCGAATGATGTGTGTTTGGATGTCATAACGGAACATTAAAATTTTGAAAAAAATATTGAAAGTGATGATGCCAAATGGCATCACTGGGATTGAAAGGGTTAAAGTGAGCTAAAATGTAATGGATATTAAAATTTTTGATTTTGCTATTCCTTCTACTCCGAAAACTTCTTCGAAAAATTCGAAATAATTCTCTAAGACCTTTCATTTTGTGTATTGCTATTTTTTGTCAGTTTCAATTTTATTTGCAGTTGTCAAAATAAGACCGCGTTATTTTAGCTTTTTTTTTAGTATAAATATATGCCTACATATGAATTATAATTGGTCAAAAAAGATTGTCGAATTATCCTTCAGAATTATTTAAGAATTAATGTCGGTTTTACACAAGAAATTTTAATTCTCCTATTGTTTTAAAAAGTTCTGTAGCATTTTCAAGAATTCCATAAAAACACATTAAAATTTGTTTTGTTTTACCTCAAACGAAAAAGTACGTCGACACCAATGTGAAAACACGTATGTCGCACAATTAATCTTCTGTTCGTATTGATAGATAACATGCATAAAATCTTGGGCAATATAATTAAACAAATGTTAATTTTTCCCCCCTGCAATTTCAAGACTGCTACAGAAGTGTTTTAAGCAGTAGCGAAATTTAATTTTTTTTTAATTGAAACCGGAAATTAGTTGCAATTTGTAAAAAAAATACGAATTAGACAACGAACTAATTTTGTATATTAGCCACTCAAGAGAAAGAATTACTAGATACCTACCAAAAAATATTCCAAGCCATGCAATTGAGGTAAAGGCGGTTGTTACAGAAACACGATTAATCTATTTATAAAGTGGAGTAGAAGCTCTTTAGGGTTTACTGAAGAAAAGAACAAAATTATTCAAAGATTGGCACCCACAGCATTCGACTTTACCGCAGTAACATAGAAACATCGAACGAAAAGAGTGGCCAATGAACCTTACACACACGAGAAAAGAACAAAAGCATTCAAAGATTGGCACCCACACCATTCGACTTTACCGCAGTAGCACGGAAACATCGAACGAAAAGAGTGGCCAATGAACCTTACACACACGAGAAAAGAACAAAAGCATTCAAAAATTGGCACCCACATCATTCGACTTTACCGCAGTAGCACGGAAACATCAAACGAAAAGAGTGGCCAATGAACCTTACACGCACGAGAAAAGAACAAAAGCATTCAAAAATTTGCACCCACATCATTCGACTTTACCGCAGTAGCACGGAAACATCGAATGAAAAGAGTGGCCAATGAACCTTACACACACGAGAAAAGAACAAAAGCATTCAAAGATTGGCACCCACAGCATTCGACCTTACCGCAGTAACACGGAAACATCGAATGAAAAGAGTGGCCAATGAACCTTACACACACGAGAAAAGAACAAAAGCATTCAAAAATTGGCACCCACATCATTCAACTTTACCGCAGTAGCACGGAAACACCGAATAAAAAGAGTGGCCAATGAACCTTACACACACGAGAAAAGAACAAAAGCATTCAAAGATTGGCACCCACATCATTCGACTTTACCGCAGTAGCACGGAAATATCGAACGAAAATACTGGCCAATGAACCTTACACACACGAGAAAAGAACAAAAGCATTCAAAAATTGGCACCCACATCATTCGACTTTACCGCAGTAGCACGGAAACATCAAACGAAAAGAGTGGCCAATGAACCTTACACACACGAGAAAAGAACAAAAGCATTCAAAGATTGGCACCCACAGCATTCGACCTTACCGCAGTAACACGGAAACATCGAATGAAAAGAGTAGCCAATGAACTGCGAGAAAAGAACAAAAACATTCAAAAATTGGCACCCACAGCATTCTACTTTTCCGCAGAAGCACGGAAACATCGAATTATAAGAGTGGCCAATTAACCTTACACACGAGAAAGCCAGTATTACTTCAAGACGTTACCGAAAGCATTTTCACTCGTCAGGGATTGGTGTGGCGTGTCACGTGGGCACACAAAGCCAATCATTGGTGAGTGAAAATGCTTTCGGTAACGTCTTGGAGGAAGAGTGGCCATATTTGGCGAAGGTTTAGATGTATCGGACTCTGATCCTGTCCTTCAGTATATGCGGAGATTTAGAGGCACCCTTTTCAACGAGCTCCAACTCTACTTTAAATAGATATACGAGATTTTTTTTTTTTTTACATTTTACCGAAGTTAGATCACTGCCAAGTTGTCTATTCCACATTTTGTTTACAAATAGAATGTTAATTTTCAATGGCCAAAACAAATATTTAGTAGCGACTTGAAATTGCAGAATAAAAATTACCATTTGTTACATTTATTACAGACATGATTTTATATACGTATCGATCAATGTGAATGAAAGTTTCTTTCCTACACTTAAAGGTCTTCTGAAATAGACATGAATAAAATGAGAAAGGTATTATAATCAGATAATTATAATTAGAAAGGGATTTTTTTTTTAAACTTTCGATGAATAGTTTTTATTTATTATAAACTAGCTGATGTACCCGGCGTTGCACGGGATGAAAAAAAAAAGAATCACCAAATCGATCCAAGTATTTGTACCATTTAATCTGTTATAGGATAATAAGCTTATGTTGTTTTTCCTGTTCGTAATAAAGTACAGAATCCCGTTACTTATATTACCTTAAAATTCAAAATTTAAAAAATGCTTTAAATTTAACAGATAATGTCATAGTAATTTCCCGATTAAAAACATTTTAGCTCATTTGGCGTGTTGGAAAAATTTGGCGAGGAAAATATATAGCTACCCTAGATTTTTTTTAATAAAGACATTAGAATTTGATAACAATAATTAAAATACCATTTTAGATTGAGCAACAATATCGTTTACAACTTTTTACCTTAGATGGAACCGAAAGTTTCTCCAGTTTCAGTAGTCTCCCTTTTTTTAAAAAAAGAATTCAAAAAAAGAGGAAAAGTAGGCATTGACAAGGCTGAAGAAAGCTGCCTATCCGTCCATACCCCCTTCCAAATTTGTTAGCATAAACATATGTTTAGTTTTAATTTACATTTCACTTGTCACTGGAAGTCGGGGTTGTTTCAGGGTTTCATTTAATTACTAAATATTTCGAAAATGAATGGTTCTTACAGATTTTCATGTTGATACTTAATGGAAATATTTCTCATGTCACAATCTTCACACTGTGATTCCTTTGGTTGTTTGTTTTCTTTGACAAAGTGTTGAAACAAGCCTATTTATAATAATATACTCGTGTCATTTATCGTTTGGTGGCATTTTCCAACTCGTCAAATGTCTTCCGTACGGATTCTAGGATTTAACTCGAGCAATGTTACATAATTATTCTTGAAACTTCAAATAATTTTAGCAAGCGATAAAGATATATTTTAATTTAGCAGTGTGGTCCCGCCTGCTTTACTGGGAACCCGTTAACATCGCATTGCTTCCTTTTAGAGGCATGCTTACCTTGTGAAAATACACTCAAAATCAAAACAAAATTAAATTCGTGTTGGCGCAGGCGCACTTAAAAAAGCAAACACTAATAGAGGATGAAGCAGCCTTAGGGTGAGCGGATATCTCAACCAAACTCAATCAATCAAACTAATAGAGGATGGCGTCAAGCCCCCGTTTCGGCCCGGTCCATGTATTTTCAAGCCCTATTATGGTCCCGCAATCCCACGTGGATGACATTTTTTTTTAAAACTAATTTTATTAATTAAAAATCACAATCAAATATGAAAAAACTAAGCCTCAGGTGCATACGTAGGTATTAAAAGGAATCTATATTAAAAATTTCGAATTTTTTAGAGCAGTCTAAGTATTTCTTTTGCGATCCACAAACAGACAGACTCTTTCTTTTATTATTATAGATTGCATTTGCGAAAAAAATTAAGGAAAATAGTCAATTTTGTTCCCTTAAAACTTCAAAGTTTAACTTACAACTGAATGCCGTATTTGACGATTTTAACTTGTTTTTTATTCGATTTTTTTTTTAAAATTTAAAGTAGGCATTGACGTGCTGGGGATGACCATCTATTCACACAAAATCAGTTCTTAAAATTCCCTTTTTTGTTAGAAAGGTATGAATTCCGGGACCCAACTTCAATACTTTCTGTCCATCTTTCCATCTGTCTGTCTACAAACTATATACAAATTAGCAATAAAACTCAATGTTTAGTCATTCAAATCATTGTTGCTACATCAACAGCAACAATAGAAAATTTATTTAAATTTGAATTTAATTTTGTAGAAAAAATAGGTGTGGAAATACGTTAAAAATGTAGCATAATCCGATTATTTGATTGTTCATCATTTACTTATTAAAAAAGTGGACAGGAATTCCAGTGTTCCTTTAAAAATCTGATTAGTTTTGACCATATTGCTTTAATAATTTATTAATGCACTTGAGTTTTGTTCCATGTCTTATTGTAACTAAATATTTCGAAAATATCTTTTTTACAGTTTCATGTTGATACTTATTTAAGAAGTAACTTAACTTATTATAAGAATATTCTTCATTTAAGGCTTTGGGGACATTTTCCAAAAGCGCCAAATTTCTTTCGAACGGATGCTAGTATTTGACTACTCAAGCGCGTTACACAATTATTCTTCGAACTACAAATAAATTCGGCAAACGATTAATATTTTAAATATAATTTGGAAGGAAACCAATGAAAATAGTCAAATTTGGCTTCAAGCTTTGCTTTGCCTAGCGATTTTTTTTAAAGATGCATAAATCTTGTATGGAAGCGTTTCTAGGTGATAGTTACTGTTGCAAATATACTTTGTTTTCGATAAAAATTTAAGAGAATCTTAAAGTAAAGGGAAAGTGAACTATATTAGTTTTTTTAGAACATTTTTACTTTATAACCGTAAGCTGTTTGTGGAAACACTTTTCCCGTGACTGCAGCAAAAATTGGATCCGACACATGAATCGGCACCCAACGCAACCGTTAAGGGCGACATCGTACGCAGCACTAGGACTTTGAAGGATATTTAACGAGCACTCCCTTACGCGGGGTATTATTCGTTGGACATTTTTGGCTGCACGGGCCGTTTATAGGTCGGCAGTTTTTTTGGCGATGCCCAGACCCGAACCTGGGAGTTTCCGCATGCTAGGCGAGTGCCTAACCGAATGGGCTCCCCAGCCACAAAGTTTAATTCAGTAGTTTACTACGTTTGCTGGCTTTTTTAATTGTCGGATAATCAAGCTCAATAATTTCCATACCAATTGATTGGGGTTCATAAGGAAAAATTATCATTTTAATTTATATTCATAGAATCGTGCAAATGCAAAAAAAAAATCCAACATCTTTCCATTTTCCTTTTTAAAAGACTGCGATTGACAATCAAAGAAATATATTTTAGCTTCCACACTATGCTTACAACGAAAAAAAATGGAAGGTATTAATATATTTCAGTACATCTGTCCGTCAAACACTTTCATAGCCCAAACTACAAATGGTACGGTCAAGTGCGATAGGTCAAAAAATCCAGCTCATCTAAATTAAAATACTATATTTAAAATTTCATAGAGGAATTCGAATTAAAAAAAACTTCAGTTATTAAAAAAAAACCTGCAAAATTTAATGCTCATGTAAAATGCATAAGAAGCCATTTTTATTAGAACTAAATCGCCATTGCTATTCGCAACAATCGCTCGAGAAACTTTAATTCTTTTAGATAATAAATTAAAATAAATTTATTTTTATAACATCATTAAGTTTGAAATGACGTCAAATATATTTCACTACGAGATTCTTTGTATGTTGACATGAAATGTTTTCATTCTATTTCAAAACGAGGAATATTTCTTATTTATTCTTTGAAATAAAGATTAATTTTTGCAAACAATAAGTAATAGTTATTGAATTTTCGAAATAAAATTAAACTATCCAAATTAACCATGTAAATGTTTAATATAGAATTAATGCTGTGTTTGGCGCCTTTTTTTCTGTTAAATACAACTGTTGTGTGGAAGCGGGTTGAGTGACAGATTCTGTTGCAAACCTACTCGTTTAATTTATATTCATAGAATCGTGAAAATGCAAAAACAAAAAATATTCCAACGCCTTTCGATTTTCCTTTTTAAAAGGCTACGATTGACAATAAAAAAAATTGATTGTTTATTTTTAGTTTGAAATTTCTTATTTTCAATGTCATATGACAAATGCTTGGAGTTCAGTTAAGAAAATTAAGCATTGTGAAATGTCAAGGTTCAAACCCCATTTACTATTAGAAATTATATTTTTAAAAATAATAACATTCAAATATTTGTGTTATACAATTCTCAATGAGCTTTTATACAGAAACAAATAATGCGATCTATTTAAAGAAATGTGTGGGACTTAAAATAATTTAGATGCAAACAATGTTTCAAAATTTCAACATAGTTTTCATACATGTTTGCTTAGCTTGTTTACTTTATGAAATTAATTCCTACTTAAATGAAATTTTACTAAATTGCGTTAATGCATTCAAAAGTTTGTTTTTAATATGCATGCTATGAATTAATAATTCATGTTTATTTACCCCAGAAGTATTATATTCAATATTGATATTTTTCTTTTGTTTAAATTCAGTTATCTCACAAAATTATTTTCAAGCAAGCTTATTAAATATTACTCAAAGGGGGTTCATTGTTAATGTGCTTTGCGAGAGGCATTAATAACTTGGTGTGTTTATTCTGTGTATAAAAATCAAAATATTAGAAATTAAAAAGAAAAATTATATCTGAATTACTAATTAAAATGTATTGAACAATATCTTATAAAATTTGCACTTTTCAACTCCTTTCCGGTACAGCAACTCCTCGTTATATCGACTTCACAAGAGAAGCAAAAAAAACGCGATGTAACCAAAAGCGCGATATAACGAGCGACTCCATAAATATTATACTTTTGATATATTTATGCGTTCAGCAAAGTTTTTAAACTAGCACAACGATTTTTATTTGAAAGGTAAAACTAAATCATACTACAATTTCAGCCCTATCAGAATTTCGCATTATCCTTTCTTGAATTTTTTTACTGGTCGCTTATTGCCATAAATGATCTAAAAAAGCACATTATTCAATTTTTCGAACTTTTTCTATTAGAAAATATTTTAATAATCCCAACAGATGTCAGCCCCATTATTATTTTTTAATTATGATCAGAAAAATGATGATGACAAATGGCATCACTGGGACCTGAAAGGGTTAAATAATATAACTATACTCTAAAAAAAGAACCAAAAATGTAGTCAGGACATATTAATTACTATAAACATTAGACATTGCACAGGTATTATACATATTTCCTCATTTTCTAGTTCAAAATCCACTTAAAGCTAGCTTAATAGACTTTTCTCGTTAAACCGGCTTTCCCGCAAATACCAAAGTGAAAAAATTGGGAGAAATGATGCAAGGCGCGATATATCCGATTGCGCGATGTAACGAAGCGCGATACAGCCGTTGGGTTACTCTACTAAATATCAACTATTTCGGACTTACAATGGCGCAGATTGTTTAAGTGGTGTAGACTAACCAGTGAATGAACGTTTAAGACGTCACGTTCGCCAGTGAATGAACACCAGGATATAATGACCAGGACAACCAACCATTGTCCGATTGCTTCCTACTACATGGGAGGAAGTTCGTGTTGCCAATCCATCTAGTGGAATGATTTTCTATCCTTATTTTTTTTAATTATATTTACCAAATGTTCATTCACTGACCAGTATACCCTACTAAGAAAAATACACAATTGTTTTGGAATAGAGTAAAAGAAAGATGGTTGAAATACTGTCGCACTAGATCTACACGAGGGCTATTGGCGATGGCCGTAATATTTTATAACGACAGTCAAGTGGTGATCCAACACCCGAGTAGGCACCCAACGCAACTTTTTAACCCCTTCCGTCCCAATGACAATTTGGCATCATTTTAGAAATTGATCGTCTATATAGCCACTTATGATATCAAAAAGTACATCATTTAATTCTTCAAACTTTTTCTATTAGAAAATATTTTTTACTATGTAATCCCAATAGAAGTCAGTCCTATTAATATTTTTAATTATGATATGAAACATGATGATGCCAAATGGCATCACTGGGACTGAAAGGGTTAAGGTGGACATCGAACGCATCGTGGGGACTTAAGATCATATTAAACAAGCATTTCCTCCACAATAGGTATTATTCGTCGGACTTTTTAGCTGCACAAGCCATTTATATCTCAGCAGTTACTTGTGGAAAGGCTATAACCCGAACCTGGGACCTTATTGACTGGTCACCTCTGCCCCATAGAAGTATGAAGAACTAGCAGTATGGTCCCGCCTTACTGGGAACCCGTTAACTTCGCATTGCTTCCTTTTAGAGGCATGCTTACTTGTGAAATTGGGGGACATTCACGGCCATATCAACCTGAGTTTCAATTCCAAATAGTTGTGGTAAAAAAAAGCGGTTAAACACGTTAGAGCGGCAGGAAAATATTAGTTAATCGTGGTTCGAGAGCTGTATAGGATAACATTAGCACGTGTTTCAAGAGGTGTAGGATAACAAGCAGCGCGACGTCACATGAATGTTCCCCATACACTTAATGTCTAAACTAAATTCAATTCGTGTTGGCTGAGGAGCAAGAAAAAAGCAAATAATAACAGAGAATGGCGTCAAGCCCCTGTTACGGCCCGGTCCATGAATTTTCAAGCCCTGTTATGGTCCCGCACTCCCACGTGGATGACGTTTTTTTTAAACTAATTATATTAAAAATCACAATCAAATATGAAAAAACTAAGCCTCAGGAGCACACGTAGGTATTAAAAGGAATCTATATTAAAAATTTCGATTTTTTTAGAGCAGTCTAAGTAGGTCTTTTGCGATCCACAGACATACACACAGACAGACAGACTCTTTCTTTTATTATTATTATTATAGATGACAATCTCAGTTTAGTTTAGTTTAAATTATCGTCGAACTAGAGATACACGAAGGCTATTGGCGACGGGCAGCGTATTTTAGAACCCCAGTCTAGATGGCACCCAACGCAACCGGTACGAGCAACATCGTACACAGCGTTAGGACTTTGAAGGATATTTAACGCGCACTCTCGCCACACGGCGAATTATTCGTCGAACATTTTTAGGCTGCACGGGCTGTTTAGAGGCTGGCAGTTATTTCGGCGATGCCCGGACCCGAACTTAGGACCTTCCGCCTGCTAGGCGAATGCCTAACCGACTTGGCTCCCCAGCTCTGAATGACAATCCTAGCATAAGAATTTGCCAAAGTAGCACGGGAATATCAAAGCATGTTTAGTTGCCCCAAAAAATGACTTTTCAAAATGCACTGACTCTTAAATTAATTCAATTACTCTAATATACTAATCAATTACTATAATTATCAATCATGCTTGTTTAAAGTGTAATTAGGAAACATTAATTAAAAAATCAAGCAAGATTTTTTTAGTTTTAAGCAGAATTTGTATTTATAAGATTCGTATTTTACTAAATATCTTGAACAAGTATATCGTCACTTAAGTTCCCACACGTGCTATCTTAATTGAGATAGCACATGTGGGAACTTAAGTTACGATATAAACATATAAATTGGAACTGGTTATATTCGGGGGAAAAATCAAACCTCCGAATAAAACCTTAAGTCTTCACATTTATTATTTTCTCAAAATTAATATCCCAAAAGTTCTCAATGCTATAAAAGAGCACAACTTATTTAATCAAATTTATCATCCAAGTGCCATTAATTAGCAGCTTATGCACGATATTTTAATTTAGACGGTTAGATTGATATATGTGATATCGATATTCGTTTCTTACGAATATCGATATCACGTATATCAATCTATTTTGGTCAAACATCTGGAGGTAATGAATAGACTTTGTATCGACGATCATATCGATTTATCTACTTTTCAAAAGGATGACGTTTTTTAATGGTTCACTTTCGCTTATCAAAAATCTTGAAATAAAATACCGGATAGAGAAAGGTTTTTTTGACTTACCAAGAGAAATAAATCAGAAATTTATTCTTGAAAACCCTTTTTGATTTTTATTTCTACTGTTTTGATTTTTTTACATTATAGTTTTCACATTCTGTTTAACTTAACTATTTCCACCAAAGAGAGAGATAGAGAGATAGTAATTTCTTTTTTAAAAAAAAGCCAGCTCCTTATTTTTGAATATCTCTAATGCGGTATATTTGTATACAGAAGAATCTGTCCTTACTTAGCGTCGAAAGGTTTTAATGTTTTTAATTGGAGCCATTTTAAAATGGTAAATAAAAATTCTTTTTAGAAAATAATTTTAAATTTACTTTAACTTTTGAGTAATATGGCATATACAACGTTATAATTTGTCATTATATAACAAGTAAAACAATAATTATGTCGTCCTCCTAACAAATTTTCTTAAATTTAAAAATGAAAACCTTTTTGTTTCGTTTATTTAACAAAGTAATCATCAGTATTTATTTCAAACAACTCTTGGTTTTAAATACTTAACCTTATCAAATAAAACGTACCAACTTGCGTACTAACTTTTCCCTACAGATTTTTAGCAAAGATCTCACTCAATAAATTCATCTGATTTTATTTACTTTCCAAATAACTTTTAAAAATCAAACTTACTCCGACAAATAAATGGATATGTAAAAAAATAAACCAAATAATATCTCTTCCAGAATTTCTGTTTTTTAATCTAAAATTATGTTCTTTTACAGGAAAAAAATGAATACATCAACATTTCGATTTTGTCGCAATAATTTTTTCTTTTAGAAATTGAATAAAATTCATTCTATTATTCCTTGTGATTTTGCAACGCATTTGCTGGTGACGTGTTTGTCAATTCATTGAAAGGGTGTGGCAAAAAAATCATTTAAACAGCTTAATATAAAAAGCGTTTAAGTCAATAGGGAAATTCCCCCCAACGCTTTTTTCCATGCATTTAAATAACAAAGAACCCGAACGAAACCCAACTCGTATTCTTGAACTTGGTATTTTTCAAGCAATTATGTATTTATAAGTATGTTATGTAAGGAAATTTGAAAAAAAATTAACAGTTAATATTTAATGCGAGGCCTGTCAATTTAGTGGAATTTGAGGTTTGAAATGGCGAAAATATATATTTGTTTTGGCTGACTTAAGATTAAATAATCTTTCAGTTTCCAGCAATTAATAGTCCATTCTGACGTTTTTTAATGTAAAGTATTTCATAAATTTCCCGCTGAAAAAATTTAGTTTATGTTAGGACCCTCGGAATCTGATCTTGTTCATCCTTCGTTAAGTTACGGTACCCAAAGCATTATTATTTCTAGAAATAACATAAACTTGTAAATTATAGTGGTTTTACATAATTTCCACTCTCAAACTGATAGGAATGACTCCAGAAAATATTTAATAACTTTTTTCCTACAAAAGACATCATTGTGAAACTTTCGGTAACTGTTCAGAAAAATATTAAAAATTGTAGGAACTGAAAAATCGATATTTTGACGAATTTTGGGATACCGTATAACCTAATTAATAAATTAGAAGTTTTGTCATCATATTTTTGGGACGATTGTTCATTCTAGTTTTTAATAGAAAAAAGAGAATTAAGAAATACTGTAAACTCAAGTAGTGGAGTGAATTGTACAAATGTCCACGTAACGAGTATCTCTAGAGCGAAAATGTTAAGTAGCCTGTGGGGAAATATCCCTATTGACTTAAGCCCTTTCAAGATTTCAGAGATTTCTTCGAAGAAAGGAAACTTTTCAGTCATCAGCATTGATTTTTCCATCAGTTTCCACCAATTTACACTTTAGTGCGAGAAGAAATGAAACAAAAAAATATTCCGAAAGGTTGTTTGAAGTTTCTATAAATGAAAACATTTCCTGTTTTACATTGTTTGGATAAATAAATACATATATTTGTTATTGACAAATGGAAAAGCTTTTTAAAAGTTATGCCTAATGTAAATGTTTGTGCAGATTATGATGTATAAGTTAGAGGAAGGAGAAAAACTTAAGAAAAAAAGGCTGTAAAAATTAGGATTTTTCATAAATCCACATTTTTCATAAGCGCATTTTGGAGAACAGGTTTTTACTGGAGCTAATGATTCATAGCGGTATTTTAAAAACTTATGTTCGATTCATCATTGCGTTATGTTAGTTTCAGAACGTTTTATCTGCATCTATTTCAAAAATTAGTATTTTAGTTTTATTACACCATTAAAGAAGTAATTGTGAGAGTAATAAAATAAGTAACAAACAATTTTCGAGTAGTTTGTGTTTTTTTTTAATTTCCGCATATTGGAAGCGCAAGAAATATCGGATAACAGCTAGTAAACAATATTTGATAATCGCTAGCAGAAAAAAATGACTTGAAAATATTTTAAAACAAAATAATCATAATCGTCTTGTTCAAAGTATGTTCAAATCAGTCTAATTAAAATTACGCCTAAATTTGTTCAAGATGTAAAGGTTTGTAAAACTCAAAAAAGCACAATGCATACAATTCTTTTGATTAAAGAATTACGAAAGTAGTATGTCCAAATTTCATACCTCAGCATTTTCAATAATAAATTATTCTTAGTGATATAAATGTTGGTTTTTAGGCAAATATTTTTAAGAAATTTATAAAAAATATCATTCATAGAACCATCAAATATTACAATATAATTCCATAGTGAACCACTACTATTATGTTCCTTCAGATTTCAAAGTTAATTAACGAATATTGCATTTTACTGCATTTCGCCGTACAGCTTCATTTGTTATTCAAATCTCTAGCTATAAAAATTGTGCAAATAGTTTCAGTTTTATTTTTTATAGTTTTTCAAACAAACCCAAAATACAATACTTATGAAAACTTAATTATTTCACTGTCGAAAAATCGCATAGTTTCAGATTCGGTGGTTAGATGCATAGCATATAATAGAGGAAAATAATCCCCTCACAGACATATTAGAATACCTCTTATAAATCTTTGACTTTTACAGAATTTAGGAACCAGTGAATCAATCAACTTTATGCATTAAACAAAATCAAAATTCAACAGCTATTATTTCCAAGATTTAAAAACACACGCATCGCAAAAAAATAGAAAATTTTCCCGAGAAAACATGCTAAACTGTCGTTCCCACGCAAGTTTCACGAGAAAGTTATTTATTTTCTCAGAGAGAAAAATAGAACACGGAAATTTAAACCCTTTTTCTATTTTATCGCTACAAAACCAGTTATTTCCCCCCTTCCATCACTTTTCTTATAACTTTGCATTCCATTCCGTTTAAACGTCGTCGTAGAATGAAGCGTTCGTTTTAAGCAATCTCCCAATAAATAAAAAAAAACTCCAGAGAGCTTAAAACGAAAGTTTTAAATACATAAAAAAAAGGATCTCCGACAGCAATGCATTTATTTCATTCATGAAAAATTGCCGTCCGCGTTGTTTATAAACAACGACCATGATGAAAGAGAACTGAGTATCTGATTGAAACGGAACCAGTTGGGTAAAGGACCTATCACACGGACGCTCATGCATTCAACCAGTGTTGAGCAAGTTTTGATTGCAATAACAATTAAAGATTAACAATTAATTTGTAAATGTAACCACAACAACTAACAATTCATCAATTGTAATTTTGTAAAATTACAATTAACAATCATTCAATTTTTTTAAATTGTTTTGTTAATTTTAATTAAAAATAACAATAAACAACTTTTTTATTCGTCTCAAGTCTAAGACTTGCAGATGCAGATTTATTTCCTAAATCTTTAGTCATTTCGTTTTAACATCTTAAGTTAATTGTTAGTTTTAATTGCTTCATAAAGCAACTAAAACCGTTAATGGCAATTATTTTAATTGTGAGTTGCAACTGACAAACGTTAATCCAACTAATTTAATTGCAAGGTGCAACTAGAAGTTCAATTGCGATTAATTTAATTGTAATTAATTTAATGGCAATTACTTTTTTAGTAAATTGGCAAGATAATGACAAATTAATTGATTAATTTCCAACACTGATTCAACCCAATCTTCAAATTTTTATCTCAATTTCGACAAATTGGACAACATAAAGTTGCCAGTTTTGCATGAAAGGTTGCTTGTACACTTAGATACTAACCTCTCAAGCAGTTATTAGAATTCCTCCACAAATTTAGGTTTGCTTATCAAAAGAAATGTTATGCGGTATTTGCTCGTGTTTTATGTGTTGTTTGAATGCTGTGTTTTGTTTCTTTAGGTAACCTTGGGCAAAAAGCTTATTTTTGAGTGAGCATTTTTTTTCCCAACCGTCGTTAAATTTGGTTGAGTTTATCGTAACACTAGAGATACAAAAGGGCTACCGACGACGGGCATCATAATTTAGAACCAGTACGAGACTAAACGCGAGTATGCACACAATGCAAATTTTAGAAGCGACATCGTAAGTAGGCATTTTGGTACTCATTTAACGTACATTACCTCTATACGGAGTATTATTTGTGGGACTTTAACTGCACAGACAGCTTACAGGTCGTCAGTTTTTTCAACAATTTACGGGGCCAAACCTACTACCTTTCGCATCCATAGGCAAGCACCTTGCAAATTGCCCCCTCCCCCTCTCGTAGTGTAGAACATGCTTATGCAAGTAGAGCATATGATTCTAGTACAGTCTTGAATACTTAGTGCCAAAAACTTGTTGGATTCCCGAAGGCGCCGGATTAAGGTAGGCGAATTCCCAAATTCTAAAATTTGTACTATTACTTTAATCTTTTCCAAATTTGGTATAGTGATTTCAAATATAATGAATAATACTATTTAGGCATTTTTTTTAATTTAAATATAATTTATTTATTTTAAATCGTGTTTTTCTACTAAAAAAAGAGAGTACGCTAACAAGTGTACCACATAGAATTTTCATCCTATAAACATTAATTATGTGTTAAATTCTTCGTTTTAAACTTATGCATGCAATGACCCTCTAAAGTTACATACAAATTGCAAGAAAAGAAGTTATTAAGAAAAATGTCATAAATTAACCACAAAAAAAGGATTTTTTTCGATTAACTTACACTTGGACATTTAAGAAAAACATATTTACACCAGATGTTAGAGGTTCATGGCACAGGTACATATTCAAATAGTATCTGTAAAAATTTTCAGGTAAATTAATGTAAAACTTTATACTAGAACTGTTGGCGTAACCCCCTTTTTTTAGGTGAAAAACAGTTTAAAATAAATCAATTATATTTAAATAAAAAAAATTGCCTAAAAAGCATTGTTTATTATATTTGAAATCACTATGCCAGATTTGGAAAAGATTAAAGTAATAGTAAAAATTTTAGAATTTTGGGTATTCGCCTATTTTAACGAGTGTGAAGTCCTTTTTCAAAGCTTTTTTGACACTTTTTCAAATCACAATTCGTTTCCTCGAAAATAACTTCAAACCACTACTCAAAGTTACATTAGACGTTCTAGTTCATGAAACAATTATCAACCAAGGTATATAGATGGGGCCGAAAGTCGTATTAGTGACGATAGGATAAGTGCATGCACTGTATATCCAAATTGAGATGCTACATAGGCGAGTATCACGTCTTGAGTGGCAACAATTTCTCAGAAGTAAGAAAGGTCACGAAAGCTTAATCAGTGTTATAGGAGTTTACCGTGTCAAACATTTATAAAAAAAAAATCCTGGAATGGAATCTGGAATAATTTACATCACAAGCCAATTGGTATAGAATCATCACCACGGGTGCATTCCTTAACTTTCTGCTTATTTTTTGAGAAATAGAATATTTATTATTAGCAAGTAAATAAACTGAATATTGTTTCACATCGCCTGTTTTGAGAAAACACAGTCACATGAATTTTGCGCGTGAATTTGCTAAGGTCGATGTCCACAGTCATGTTAGTCCCTATATAAGTTTCCCAATGCTCTGCTTACTTCTCTTACAGGTCTATGTTTATCGAATATTGTGAAAATAAAGACTAGGGCAGATTCCTTTTCTTTCAGTCCGAAGCTCAAAAATATACATTTTTCGGGTTTTTGTGCGTGATTAAGTGAGCTGAAATTTAAGATTTTCGTTCTGCGGAAGAAAGTTGCGTCTTTGTATTACAATTTTTTGTATTTTATAATGGATCTTGTGTGCATGATTAATGGATTAATATCGTCAATTTTATCCATTTAGGATTTTGATACTATTTTATTTTGGGATACAAAGTTATTTTTCTAAGAAAGAATTCCTTATTGAGATTTTTCAATACTTTTTGCTTTATCTTTTTTTTTTTTTGGATATTAGATGCCTCTGTGCGCTTCGCTGCCTTTCGATACAAATATGGCAACCAATTTTGTTAAATAAAATGCTACTTAAAAAATAATGTTTTAAAAATACCAATTTTTGCGGTTAGATAGATCAAAAATATGCAGCGGTGATTTAAGAACAAATTCTTATTGTTGAAATTAACAAAAAAGCTTAAATAGAACACTTGTTGAAGGTTATTTTATAGGTCTAATTTTTGAATTATAAAGGTATGCTATCAATATATGCGTAAAATCACTAAATTGTAAATAACCATTGAGTCAGCATGTCACGCCCCAATTACAGTTAACGACATGTTTCACAGGAAGGAGATACATTCCTATGTGTATACTAAAAACTTAAACTAATCGACGCAACAGTCCGTTAATGGTCCAAGTCCTTCCATGCCTATTTCAGCTTACTTGAATAAGTGCTCTGATGTGCTATGCTGATAAACTAAGATCTGTCCGGCGAAATATGTCAATTTCACACAATTAAACCTCCTTGTTCCCATAGCAAATTAATACCTCTGTGGGTACCAGATCAAGGGATTATCGGCCTTTGATCTGGATCAAAATTCCAATATGTGAGTGGGAATGAGCGTGAGAAAGGTTAGGTTAAGTTAGGTTTGAATTATCGTCGCACTAGAGCTACACGAGGGCTATTGACTACGGGCGTCGTATTTTAGAACCATAGTCGAGCAAAAGTCGGACTTCCTCCCTTGTGGCTCTCAATAAAAACGGAAGCCTTCCTCTTCGCCTTAAAATCGGGTAGTTCCAATACCACCTAGATTAGAAGGCCGAAGAACTAAGTAACACAACGTCACACTAGTAGACCAATTTCGATTTGTTGACCAATCCCGTCGTATCCTAAGATGGCGTTGCATTTTGATTCATGTTACCTTAAAAATTTATTCAAATACAAGATCTAGTCACGAATGATCATTGGTCAAAACCACAGAATCGTTCCACTAATATGACGTCAAGCATTTAGTTCGCCGGCCTTTTTAATCTAGGTGGTATTGGTAGTTCTCTACTCCGAGCTCGGCAACCGAGTGGCATTGGAAACAAAAACAACAACACCATAAAACTATTTGCTCCAGGAATCAGCGTTTTCTGTATGTATCATCGCAATATTGTTTATATGTTATCCGGATATAACTAAGCTTTGATCTGGAAATTAATCTCCATTTAAATTACAAAATTGAAATTCACAAATCGTTTATTACGAAACAAGGGTTTGTCGTTTTACCTCATTACCCACAGACCATAATCGTTTAAATTTCAACCATTTCAATAAACCCTCCCTCCCCTACAACCTATTATAATATGACGGGGGAATATTAAAACGATTTTTAATTGCCCATGAATCTTTTTGGGGAAAGAGGGGGTGAGCCATCAACGGCAGCTGACGTCACAGCTGCTACCAGATCCACCCGAACCGTGTTCCAAAACGTGCGTTACCCCAAATGGAATTTAACTCATTGGTAATTTCAAATAAGAGTTTTGTCAATTTCAGGAGGATTTTGAATTTTTATGTGGTGTTTATGAAGATTGAGGCTAAAAGGAAATTCATTAATATTTATTAGTTTTCTTGCTAAATATGTATTGGGCCTTTCAAGGATTTTTGATTGAAAATCTGTTAAGTAGAAGTGAAGTATTTTGTTTTGTTCTGAAATGCCGATAAAGACATGCACAAAAATGTAAGGCTTGATTTTTCTCATTCGCATTGAATTTTTTTAGATAAACTTTCTGTCCATTTTTCAAAGTACAAGTGTACAAATGTATCTAGTTTTTTTTTTTATTTCGCTCCTTTGAAAATCGTTTCACTCTATTTACTCATAGCCTATCAATTTGAAAAGTTGATTTCTGCTAAATTATCATTTTGTTAGTTTAAGATTGGTTAGTTAGCACAAATTCTCAGACACAAGAGACTAAGTAATCATTTAAGCTATTTAGTTATTTGTTAACATAGTCGTTATTAACCCCAACTATTTTGAACAATTCGTAAATTCTAGGAACGAGTTTAAAATAGAGTTTTGGTGGTATGAACGGATGCAGCCAAGATGAAAATTTTATAAGAAACACGCAATAGTGCACGCTGGTAGTAATGATCACTTACAACTTAAAAGCACAAATCATTCGCTTTTCCCCAAATTTTAGCGAAACTTTACAGACCAACAATTCCAAACATATCTAAATATTATAATAAAAGGTAAATGTTCCGTGAAGTCTAGAATGAGATCTGAGTATTGGAATCTTTACAAAGAGGAATCTACATTAAGCATTTCACTTCTCTGGTCTCCTCAAATCGTTCAAAAATTGTTCGCTACTACAACTATTCACCTGCAAGTCAACTTACGTCATAACTGCGTTTTTAATATATTTAAAAAAAATAGTATTAAATTGTTTTTAGTAGATATAAACGACTTTTTGGCTTAAAAACCAATAAAATCAGCACATTGTGTTCATTTCTTACTGGAAATAGTTTTAAAATTTTCAAAAGTCAGATCGATGCCACAACTACCTGCCACTAAATATGCATGCCAGAAGTTTGCAAGTCAACTTCAATTTCGGAAACTAGTTCCGGGCTGAAAATGTTATTTCCGAAAGAGAACTTTGTCTTTGAATTGTTCCTATAACCTGCTTACAAAGTTTGATGTTGCATATTCAAAAAATTCGGTTGAAAAAAAACAAGAATTTGTAATTTAATTTTTTAATACACGCACTTTTGAGTAGAAAAGATCGGTAGCGCACCTAAAATAGAAATATACTATTTTATGTCAAATGATGTTTACTCTGGACGTGAAGCCAAAATGGTTTTCATTTTGATAATACGAGAATTTAAAGAACAAAATTATAAATTTGTCAGCTCAATAAGGATTAGAAAAGATTGATTTATCAAAAAGGTGATTTCGTTACCGATTTATCGTAAACGCATACTTATGACGCTTTAGAATAGTTTTTCACTATATTTCATAACTTTAATAAATGTGATATTCAAATTTAATTTCATTGTACGATAGTTAACTACACTACACATCCTAACAGTAAATTGGCACTTTTCATAATACTGACCATTAAATTAGGCTAACGATTGCAATTTTTTCGACACCAGTTTTTAATATTTTTTTTATAAATTGTTAAATATTAAGCATTGAAGACTCTTTACACTATTTACTGGGCAATTCCACGTGTGACGGAATGACATTTTGAATTGTAAAATATAAGTTAACATTATCGCGAAGCTATTTTTTAAGCAAAATTGGCTTTCCAGCTTATATATTACTTTTAGTGATTAAAAGATAATAAAAAGTTGAAATTTTAAATATATATATATATATATATATATTTGGCTAATTTCGTTGTGTTACGGATACAGCGACTGTACGCAACCGCGACTCCTTCCCGATACTTAAAAATAAAAATTTCTGTAAATTAACAATTCTTGAATTTTAAACTAATGCATAGGGTAAGGTGGGGTAAGTGGGCCACCTTTTTGGCATAATTCAACTTTAGACCCTCATACCACTGGATATAATCGGCCTGACAACTTATTTTGTTTTGTGGTCCATTCTCTCATATGTTTTTACTGTACCCATGACAACCTTAACACAAATTGGCAAAAAATAAATATAAAAAATATGTTTTTCATTTTGGTCATCTGAGTGGCCCACTTGCCCCGCAATGTGGGGTAAGTGGGCCACCCTCCTAATATATTTTTACACATAACTGGTAGAGATAAGGCTGGGCAAGTGGAATAATCTACATGATTTTTTGAGTGTTTGAAAAAAAAAAGTAAAGATGTATCTTTAATAGTTCCCCCATAGCAACTTTTTCTGGCTTGCAAGCTTACTACAAGAAAAAATATGTTAATTTTCATATTGTCATTTTTGCATGTAGGGTAAAAAAATTGTTAGGGCTACAGATTTTAAACGGGCCTATGTCAATGAATAGGACTATGAATAGTGTATATGACTAACCCTATGAATCAGTAAATATGACTTTTTTTTAAGTATATTAAAGAGTTGGGGCTAGTGGGCCAGGGGTGGCCCACTTACCCCGCCATTGTGGTGGCCCACTTACCCCTAACGCGGGGCAACTGGGCCACCCCAATTTTCTTTTAACCTTATCAACATCACAAGTACATGACGCAACAAAAAGATACTATGTTTTATACACTTTCAAAATATATAACATTTTGTTTTGTATCATGAACCGTTTGGAAATAAATTTAAAAGTAGTATGATGGCGTGAATTACGAAAAGATGCAATTTAAAATAATTTCACAAAAAGGATTGTACCTTGTTACAAACTTAAGTGAAAATGATGCCATAATGTTTCATGCATCTATTGGGGTAAATACGTAAAAATATTGCAACAGATTTTTTTTTACGTCCATAATTCGGGAAATGCCAGGGGGTGGCCCACTTGCCCCAATGGCCCACTTACCCCACCTTACCCTATCTTAAATATGATATACAAGCTACGTAAATTATAATTTGGAGCAACCTACCCGTAACATGGTTTAAGTTATTAACTGTCATTTTATGTTAAGGAATGACTACAATTTTCATAAACGTTTAATTTAAAGTGTGTTAAGTAATAGATTTAACATTTTTTTATTATCTGGAATGCTCATAAGATACCAATTATATTATATACATTTATTCACATCTGAAAGTTTTTAAAAGCGTATCGAGGTCTATTTCCAACTAGTTGAAATGCTGGCTGAATTTTCAGAGCCAACAAATCTTTTTTTTTGTCCAGTAGGCATCTATCTTCTTTTCAGGAAATGTGAATACATGTCCTTTATCGTCCTGCTTTTTTAAACCATATTTTGAAAACTTGGAATATATTTTCAAACTCAATTTTTAAAACTACACAAAATTTCAATTTAAACAAAGTTTACATTTTTTTAATTGCCCTACGACAAAGATATAATTTCAAAAAACTCAATTAACTATCCGAGAAAAAAGCGATTTTTTTAAAAAATTATATTTATGTAATGGATGATTATATCTCCTCCTTACTTTAAATTATAAAACTTATCAAATTCATAAAATTTACAAATTATAAGAACATGTCTTTCTAAAAACATCAGTCAGGTGATACATATCTTCATACACATTCCTCATAGTTAAACTCAAGTCGTATACAGTGGGGATTTTTTTCACTTTTGCTCAAATTGGCTACCTGTCTTTTATAAAATGGGCTTATCCTTCAGACAGCTTCAAAATCTCTTGCCCTCTACCAACTCAGACATAAACAAATAAAATGCATATCATACTAATAGACGCAAGTTGTCCCCTGAAACTGACCCGATACCTTTTTATACAAAAACGTCCGCCGGTTGTCGATATGTCTCATGCCTATAAGACGGATGAGAGTCTAGAACTTCCAGATGCCTTTTTCCGATGGCCCTGGAGATTTATGGAGCAAACATTTTATACGCCCTCCCCCCTCACTCGCTAAACTTTTTCCGTTGGACGCCCCCCTTGAAAATCGTTTGAGTCGATATTTATTCATCGCCCGCGATCAATTTGAAGAGTTGCTTTTCTGCTGAATTACCATTTTATTAGATCGAGATTGGTCCGGTTTGATTAAGGCAAGTTTCATACTGTGGTTACGGAAGTTTTTGTCGTAATTACGGCTGATTCACAGCTGCGATGTTAAGTCAGCTAGACCTAGCTAGCGAATAGAAAAAAGCGCATTTTTCGGTTTATTTGAGATATTCTCAAGAAGGTCAATGTTAAATGACAGAGATTTAACATTAAAACTGCTGTTGATGTTTACACCGACATTAAATGTGTGCCGCATAATTCACCTTGACAATGTTGAGTCAGTTGGAGCTGAAGCAACAATATCGCACCTTACGATTTTATCAACGATATTATCAAGAAGTTGCTATGTTCAGTAAATTATTGCTTTCATTTTACAAGCTAGATAAATTTTAACAACGGCGGTTTTGCCGTAAATACGATAACGTACGAGTCCCACCCAGTAGTAATATGTTAGGTTAGTTGAGCGCTTTTGTTAGCGAAGAGGAAATCTCGTATTTGCGGTTTTATGAACGATATTCTTACGAAGTTGCAGTGTTAAGTGGATTGAGATTACACATTGCAATTGCGGTTAATTTTGAGCAAGGTTCGTTTAATTAAGGTTATAATTCATACACAGTCATTACGGTCGTATTTGCCATAAATACGATCCCGTATGTAATGTTAGTCCCAGCGGTAATGTTAGGTTAGTTGAGCTCTTTCGTTAGCGAAGAGGAAATCCCGAATTTGCGGTTTTATGAACGTTTTCTTACGAAGTTGCAGTGTTAAGTGGATTGGGAATTCACATTGCAATTGCGGTAAATTTTTGGCAAGGTTCGTTTAAATTCATACACCGTCGTTTTTGCCGCAATTAAGATACCGCATGGATCTCAGTAGCAGCATTAAATCAGTTGCAGCTTTCGTTAATGAAGGGGAAATATCACACTTGCTGTTTTAATGATATTCCCAAGAAGTTGAATGTTAAGTAAAATAGAGCTATCGCATAAACAAGTGCGGTACAGTTTGACACCGACGTTAAATTAAAATGTGTTGCTATGCTACATATAGCGTAAGAACCATGCTTGTTATCAAAACAAGATATTCAATTGAAGAATTGCTGGTGCTAAATGCAAACTGCGCATTATTGGTTTACCAGTGTGCCAAATGCATATTCTATAATTCTATGAAAAAGAAGTACAGAACTAACCACACATTTTCTTCAAGAATATAAATTATTAGATACAGTCCTGTCAAGTTTGAATCGAATGGCGCTCAGTGAGATTTAAAGGACCATACAATTTGGTCGATAAAGCAAAAAATATAAGATATCTCTATAATTTTAAAAAATAATAATAAACATAAAATCACTTACCTTAAAAGCAATCATTTCCTTTTAAAAATTGCTATTATGGCATATCCGGCTACCTCTTTCCATCCTCAATACAGCACAGTGCTCTTGACCCCCTAGAAACTTGACAGTCCGTTCTTGCCACGCAAAATGAAACGCCTGAAAATCATATGACATGTCGCTTCCGACCACCTGTTTCTGACCTTTTGTTACAAGACCTTAAAGCAGCCAATGCAAGCTTCGTTATTTCTAAATCTCCAGTCTCCAGCAACCTTTGCAATAATTTTAAGACATGGACATTAGGCGCGTTTATATGATCCGTCGAATCCATGGAAAGCCAAAATCCCCATTAGGAGAAAAAGGGTTCGAGCAGGAGTTCGAACCCGGGCTGTGAGGCGCCATGTGGTCAGTGTCGCGATCTACGGATCGGAAGGTCCCGCGATCCTGTCCTGGTCGCTTGAACTCATCGAGTATATGCGGAGTACGTGCTAGTTAAATCTGTTGGGTCCGAAAGTCTTGTGGGCAGTCATTGCGCAGTTTCCCATGGGTACAGGTTCCAGGAGACTATTTCCCTCCCCTTCGGGGACATGTCTAAATTGTAGAGGTGGCGCGTGATAGATTGCAGCATCGGTAGCGTATATGTGTGCATGTGAGTGTGAGTGTGTGTGTTGTGACTGTCTTACTTGACGAAGGTTTATAAGCGGCTCTCTGCGCAAGCACACAAGCCTGAAAATATATGTATATCAACCAAGTTCGAACCCAAATGATAGTCTGCGGCCGAATCCATGGTATAAAACATCAAACCCTCCTTCACTGGATTGCGGAACCCCCCAATTATCCCCTACAACTTGTTCTGTCTGTCAACGCGCCTAGTGAAGAATATACACATCGGTGGCGGCGTTAGCGTACGATGTCGCTCGAAGTTCCATTGGGTGCCCGCTCAGGTGACGACCTTGACTAGGGTTCTAAATTAAGAGGCGTAATTAGCTTTGTTAAATCTCCTAAAGGAGGCTATAAATAGGCACCCAGCAACTATTACATTACAGCACACATCGGTCTAACAATAGGCGCGTTTACATAAGCCCTCGAATCCAAGGATTGAAGAGCAAACTCAGCAATTTTTCCCTCTTGCGGATTTTCTCCTAGACAGAACCGGAATTTCAGGGTTCATTGAGGGTTTCGCAAACCCTCCAATGAAGCAGGGTTTGATGTTTCATACCATGGATTCAGCCACCGACTATTATTTGGGTTAGAAATGCTGCTTGACCTCCTTTTCCCCTAATAGGGATTTTGGCATTCCATGGATTAGATGGCTCATGTAAACGCGCCTAATGGTTCGAAATTATAAATGCTATTGATAATAGTAGTTCGTACGCGATGTTTTTTACTCCACCAAAACTGAGGCGTGTTCACACCAGAGACATAACATAGAGTGGACTGCGCATTGGCAAACCTAAAGTGTCCTAAACATCTAACTTACACAGTCACATGACTGTGTCGCGTTTGGCTCACATCTATGGCGAGTTTACCATTTGGCGAGTTTTTCCACAACGACCTGAACACAGAGGCCGACAATCTAATGTTATGATAAAGAAGCTTGGAAAGGAGCAAGGATGAATCGCTAGTATTTTAAGATCCTCTTAATAGATATCAGATTATTTCTTTGATTTTGTGCGTCTATTTAAGATTACTTGAACAATTGAATGTGGACTCTTCATTAAAAATTAATTTAAAAGAAAAATAGTAGGTTTGTGTAGAGTGTTGCTGTAATATAAGTTGGTTATTGACATGGTGAATATTTTCTGCCGTCTCTATAACTTTCGTTGTAACGGTCCGATTTAAAAAAAAAATCAAATATATATATTTTTTGAGATATTGCTTCGTCCTTTATTTCACCTGGAATAAATCAACTTTCTAAAACACATCAATATATTCCAAATTCAACACATGTTCTACTTTTTAAATATAAATAACTCAAAAACTACGATTGCAAAAACAGATTTCGTTTTGAGCAAATTGTAAAAAAAATATTCTACTTCTAAGCTGTCAATGTTCAGACCATTAACTTAATTGACTTGGCCCAAAATATTTATTATAATTAGAGTTCTAACAACGTTGATTTAATCATGAATATGATTCTTCAGTATAAAAGAGCTTTTAGAATAAATTCCCTCGATAGAAATTATAGTTTATATGAAGAACACACAATTACTAAAAGTATGCAGAGCTAAATAAATTTTACCGGTGAAAGTGTGACTAATCCTTTTTTATACCCCTCTTTACAATTAGGAATTCACAAGCATTTGGCATCTTGCACAAAACTTTACTGAATTAAGGGTACATCATTCACGATAGTTAACATGCTCAGAGATTAAAGGAATGTAATTAAATATTTATTATAACAGCCAAAAGAGAAAAATACCAACAATGCTCAAAAAATCGTCTGCAAAAACATTAAAAAAAATTCTAGCTGCCGTGATTGGTAGAAACCCACGTGACTTGGATAGTGATGATAGTCTCCACTTCGGTTTGCTAGCTGATATTCAGGTCTTGCGACAACTTGGAATAGTTCGTAACGAAACGGTAGCGTTAAGTTGCCATATGTAGCAACCTTTCCCCTCTTGGCGATTTATGATGTTTAGGACATAATGCTAATCTGCAAGGGATGGCGGTTTTTTAGAAAAAACCGGTTTTCCGTTTTCCATCGGTTTTTCCCTAAAAAACCGGTTTTCGGTTCCGAAGAGCCTCATATAAAAAAACCGGTTTTCAGTCAAAACCGGGACTACCGGTTTTTTGAAAACCGGTTTTGGTTTTCCATCCCTAAGCTGCTTTACTATGAATGCGCAGTCCACTCTATGTTACGTCTCTGGTTCACACCTGTTGGTTGGTACCTATATATTATGGATTGTGTGATTAATCAAAGACTCGCTTATAAACTTTCGCCGAGGCCAGGACAGCCTGTTTGGTAAGGTCTTGGACTGGCATCCCTAAGGTTGCGAGTTCAAGCTCAGCTGCCCTTCGAAGACCCCCGTGTACGCTAATGGTGACTGGTGCACGTTAAATTCTGCCGTGGTCACAAAGTCCTTCAAGTTCCCTTACCAAATCAATACCTCTGGGAGTGACAAGTCAATTCTGGATCCCCTAGTTGGCCCGTGTCTCTGAAAATTAGATGGATCCACTTACGATCGGTAGTGCTACCCTCTATTGAGAACGAGTCTGCTGCAATTTGTGTGTTGTGTCTGTCTTACATGACGAAGGTTTTTATAAGCGGGTCTTTGACCGAGCACACAAACCTAAATATATATGCCTACCAACCAACCTTCGTCAAATAAGACAGACACAGACAGAATATTATTACTGGCACAGAGAGAGAAGGTACACCCAAGGCGAAGGCGGGAATTGAACCCGCACCAGTTACAATGCGCAGACCGTTAGCACACCTGGTCACTTATCTCTCAAACGAAGCTAATCCAATCAAACAAAAAAAAATAATGCCTTGTCAAAAAATAGCATCTAACGGAATATTTTCAATTTATTTTAAGTTGTGGGGGGAAATCTGGAGACATTTTAACCATATTCCCGCAACCGCAATCACTTTGGAACGCATTGCTTGATTTTTTATTAATTTTTTTTTATCATCGCGTCGATTAATGAAAGAAAACTGAAATGAGCATGGAAAGCCTTCGCCCAGTAATGGGCTGTTGCGCCGAAGAGTTTAGTTTTAATTTTGAACATATAGAGAAGACTTCGGTTTCCACCAAACCGAAGACCAGTTACTTCAGGATGATTTCAGATATTAAAATGTTACTTCCATATTAATAAAAATAATATTTTGCTATTTATTTCCTTTAAACTGATAACACCAGTCCCCATCCCATCCGTCCACATCACTCAATAAGATAGATGAACACGAAACCTTTTCTACTTTTGTTTCTTCAAAAAAAAAATCTTCTACCTTTCACAAAACGGTATTTTTTATATTCTGAGCTCGGCACTTTTAGCATTTCTTTTTCGTTCTTGGACAGAAATCGAATTCTTTTTTTTTTCCTTCGCCGGGACCCCGTTGACAAAATGCCTTGTAGGGGGGCATAAACATCAATCTCTTCTCTTGGAACATTTTTCTAGAAGGACATTTTTTTTTCTATCTCGATTCCATCGGTCTTTTTTTTTTTTTTTTTTGGGAGTTTTTTCACGGTCGGCTGTACGGAATTCGAAGGTAGCGAGTTTGATGAATGATTTCGGATTTATGTCTTTCTTCTTGAAGATCAAATAGGTAATAGGTTGGAGTAAGAGGTTTTATTAGAGTCACTGGATATGGAGGAACGTAGACAGAGTGGTGGCAATTTAGGCAGACCCTAACTATGACAGGTTGGGGCCCAAGGACCAGATACTTTTCAGGGCCCTTTTCGGACTAATATTTTAACAAAAAATACATAGTTGAAAAATAAAAAAAGACATTTTAAAGTAATCAAATTCAATAATGTTAATCTATCATAGTGCTTTAATTGTTTAAAAAAGCAAAAATAATAATAATTTTAATTACTTTGGCCAAAAAATGATACGAAATTATTAGGTTTAATGTAGTTTGGTTTGAATTATAGCGTCGCAATAGAGCTACACGAGCGGCATTGGCGACGAGCGTCATAATTTTAGAACCACCAATTGTATAGGTCAGGTCACAAAATTGTTAGATGTGAAGCTAATTGTATAGGTTTAAAGCCAATTTTGGGATCGCCTAAAATAATGGGCCCAAGGCTGGGGCCTTGTAGGCCTGGGTGATGATAAGATCCTGGACTTGGGGGCATATTAATCCACTTACACAAGATCATCAGCTGGGTGAATGTAGGGTGAATCTATATTTTCCATGAAAGAAAGAAATTTGCTCTAAATCAGAAAAAAGATACGTTCATAGTCACTGGTAGTTGTGACTCTGTACGTATTAGCACGAGCGATATTAAATGAATCTAATAATAGTTGGAAGTAAGAGTTTTTGTGAAACGAACTCCGCAGTAGATGTACCATGCTTAAATTCGTAATATTCACAGTTATATTATTGTTTCATAAATACTTTTGCCAATACCGAAAGCATATTTACAGCTTTTTGTCCGACGATGCATCAGATAGGAAGTAAAGGAATAAAAGATGGAAGAAAATATGTCCCCCCCCCCCCCCTTTCTAAAACAAGCCAATAAAATTAAACTGACGAGGTTTAAAAAATTCGTCGCTATTTTAATAAAGTTTAAAATAATGGATACTTTCTTTTTTAAACCAGTTCCATCATATGAAACAGATTTTGATATTAACCTCTTGAATATATTCAACAAACTTTTCTAAAATTACATTAAAATTAAATAAGTAAATTCACTTTACAAACTCGCTCTTATCAATTAAAAATTCATTAATTAAACCCACCCAGCCAACAAATTAATTTCACAATATATCCCCAAACCAAATGAAACAGAAAACCACTAAAACCTCAAAAAACATAAATATTTCCAGAGAAAATATTCCAAACTTTTAACTAACCACGAAAGAATAATTACCCCCGAAAATATTCACCCACTTTTAAAACGAAATTTTAAACCTTTTAAGTTCCCCTAAGAGAGAAGAGCAAGTTAATGCAAATTCAAATAAAATAACGCATTTAAAGGGCAATGAAAAATGAACTTCATTAAGCTTACTAGCACGCAGCCCATTTCATTATATAAAAGAGTTACTTTAACACGTTTGCTGCTCGAAGAGAAAACGCTTGTATAAAGGCACAGGCAGCCATTTTGGAACTAAATTGCTTCTCGAATTAGCGAACGCTGGGGATGGTGAAGAGTTATTTTAATGTTCTTTCACGTGTTATTAGTTGAAAATGAGTAAAAGATTTAACTTTCTTTGCTGTAAATGCTTTAAAAAAATTCTTTATATTATTTTCAACTAGCAAATTTTTACCCGTACTTCGCACGGATTGAAAAATATCAAATCTATCCAAGTATGTGTGCCATGCAACCTGTTATAAGATCATAAACTTAAGTTATTTTTCCCGCTCGTTTTCAAGTATGAAATCCCGTTTCATTGCTTTAAAATTCCAAAATCAAAAATACGGAGTAAAATGTATTCATAAATGCCATCACAATTCCCTCATAAATACATAAAAACCTTTTAACTCTTTTGGCAAGTTTTGGGAAATAATTTGGCGAGAAAATAGATATAGCTACAAACACACCCATTATACAGTTCTAACACAATGACCTTAGCACAACCTACCAGCTTATAAATTATTTTTAGCAAACATTTTGCCCATTTGGCTAGTTTTAATAAATAATTTGGCGAGATTGGCAACATATTTGGCGAAAAAATAATGAATAAAACCCTGATATGCAGCTCTAGTGCGATGGTCTTCATTAACCATCATAGCTCAGTAATAGCTTAACCAACATTTTGCCCATTTGGCGAGATTGGCAACGTATTTGCCGAAAAAATAAAGACATAAAATCCTAATTTGCAGGTCTAGTGCGATGGCCTTTATTAACCATCATAGTTCAGTAATAGCTTAACAAACACTTTGCCCATTTGGCGAGATTGGCAACATAATTGGCGCAAAAATGTAGGCATAAAACCCTTATATTATGCGGCTATAGTGTGATGGCCTTTATTAACCACATTTCAGAGCTTAACAATCATTTTGCCCATTTGGCGTGTTTTAATTATTAATTTGGCGAGATTGGCGGCATATTTGGCGAAAAAATAAAGACAAAAAATCCTAATATGCAGCTGTAGTGCAATGGCCTTTATTAACCATCATAGTTCAGTAATAGCTTAACAAACATTTTGCCCATTTGGTGAGATTGGCAACATAATTGGCGCAAAAATGTAGGCATAAAACCCTTATATGCGGCTATAGTGTGATGGCCTTTATTAACCACATTTCAGAGCTTAACAATCATTTTGCCCATTTGGCGTGTTTTAATTATTAATTTGGCGAGATTGGCAACGTATTTGGCGAAAAAATAAAGACAAAAAAACCCTTATATGCAGCTCCAATGCAACAGCCTTTATTAACCATCACATTTCAGTAATATATAGCTTAACCATACATTTATTATTTAAATCTGCATATTTGCAATCAACAGAACCATCAATGAAGAAATCATCAACAAAACCCAAAATAATGAAGACTGGTAAGAAATACGTCACTTGAGACATATCAATTATTTTCTAATGATGAATTTAGTTTCTGAAAGTAATGGCAACACAAAAATAAACATTTTCCAATTTATTTATTTTCGTTGAAACTTTATTTAATTTTTTCAGCAGATGGCATCAGGAGAGTAAAAAAATGATCGGATTTGAGCCAAAGTGGTGTAGTTTTTCCAGAAAATTCGAATTTTCTCTAAAAATAGAACATTCTGAGCTCTGAAAGTTCTTATTTTGCAACTCAAATGAACTACGTATTTGTACCAAGTTACGAGTCAAACAAATGTCAACAAATAGTTTGTGAGTTTCAGAGAGACATACATACATACATACATACATACATACATACAAAACTTCATTTTTAGCCTACTACTTTTCTTTTTTTTTTAATTCGAAGAATTAAAAAAAATAAAAAAGTAGGTATTGACATGCGGTCGATGTCCGTCCGTCTGTCTGTCTGTCTGTCCGTCTGTCCGTCCGTCCGTCTGTCCGTACCCCCCTTCCAAAATCGGTTCTATCTATCCGATCTTAAAAATTCTTTTTTTATTAGAAAGGTATAACCACAGACACCCAACTTTCATACTTTTTGTCCGTCTGTCTGTACGATAGGACGGACATAAATCTACTATTTGTCGACGAATTTCCCATTGAACTTGCATTAAATTCAATTTCGAGTCATTTAAATCGCTGAGTTTAACTAGAAATGCCACGGACAAGTGAGATACGTCAAAAAATTCAGCGCATCGAAATGAGAATACATTGAAAATTTCATAAAAGAATTCAAATTCTAAGTACTTCAATTATTTAAAAAACTGCAAAGTTTAATGCTCATTTAAAAAGCATAGGAAGCCATTTTTATTCGAATTAAATCACCATTGCCATAGCAACAATCGCTTGAGAAACTTTAATTCTTTTAGACAATAAATTAAAATAAATTTATTTTTGAGACATCGATCAATTTAAGATGACGTCAAATAAATATTTCACTACGAGAACTTTGTATGTTGATATAAATTGTTTTCATTCTATTTAAAAGCAAGGCCTATTACATATTCCTCGCTTATTTATTCTTTGAAATATAAATTTTTGCAAACGATTTAAGTAATAATTATTTAATTTTCGAAATAAAATAAATGAAACTAGCCGAATTTAGCAAGTAAATGTTTATTGAGGAGTAGTTGTTTGGTTTTTGTTCTACGAAAAATTAAATACTTATTTATAACTGCAAATAAAGCTGTGTTTAGTGCTGTGTTTAGTGAAAGATGCTGTGTTTATTTAGATGCTGTGTTTTGTTAATTTTATTTTAGAATTTAAGGTGGAAAAACGGTTGTTGATGTCACTTACTGTTACGGACCTAGTTTTTTCATGATAAGAATTTTAGTAAGCATTTAAGTAACAGGAAAGTAGGCTATTTTAGTTCTTTAAGAACTTCTTGTTATTATTATAGATAATATAAATTTTGATAAATATAATTTTTATGCTTATGTTACTGCAGTAAAAGTTTTAATTAATTTAAAATAAATTTTGAAAAATGTAATGGACCTGTTTCATGTCCACCTGAGTTGGCACATAACACAACCTTATGTAGGTCAAAAGAATATAGGCAAAAAGTTCTAGAGTGTGGTAGAGGAACGACTCGGACTGAGCTGCCATCGGCAGCCATGGCTCACTACGGAGCCCGAATAGAGTGGCAGAAGTGCTAGTTAATATGTAATTTTGATACTGAGAAAGGAAGTACATCCATGGCAAAGGCGGGAATCGAACCCGCTCCCGTTACAGCTCGCGGACTGTTAGCGTTATGGCCCGTGATCCAAACCACTCGGCCATCGGGCCCCACATGCCACCCTATATTGTCTCCGTGTTGGTCCATGGTGCTGTTGGTAGGTTCAGTCTCTACCCTACTATTGAACTCTTTGAATATAGGTTACTCGCTTCTCTCTCCCTTCGAGTTGCCCATCATAAAAACACAATGTTTTCGATAGTGGGCGCCATATTTTAAAATATTGTATTTATTTTTTAATTGACACAATTAACGTGCAATTTAATTTTGTAATTACGGGTAAAAAGTTGAAAGTCAGAATCACAGTACAACTTTTTTCTGATTTCAAACAATTTTGTTTTTCTTCATGGAACCATAAATCTTGTTTTAAAACTCCCAAAAGAACAGTTTCTAAAAACTAACATAAACCAATCCCCACTGTTCTGTAAAAGAAACTCCGCACCCCACCCCTTAGCAAGAGGCCATTTCGCGTATCCCACACGTGTTGAGCGCGATCCCACCATCTATCACTTTCTATTCTAAACGGAAGAAAACGGAAATAGATGGAAACAGAGAACGCAACAATTAATCTCGATCTCTGGAGATTCTTTTTGGAGGAAGGATAATTTTATAGCTAGATTGGGTTAGGCATCGAAATATCGGTAGGAGGAAGTTCTACAATCGAGTTTTAAGAAAAAGGTTTGTTCTGTATGTTGCTTTTTTCGGAGGGATGAGTTTAATTTATGACTTTGAAGGGTCGGAATAATGTAAAAGTATATTTCTACACTCCTTGCCAACCTAAGTAGGGTAAATAGAAATATGCTATGGAGAAGATCCTTCCGCTCATGTAAAGTAAAGAGTTCCTTAAATTATTTGTGAATCCATCCAGAAAACATGTTTAAAACATAATTTAGTTTAAGGTCCAACAGATTTGAATATTTTTTGAGAAAATTTGGCAATTTTATCAGAATGAAAAGTTTATTTTTGGTTAAATTGTATTTAGATCATTTTGTATGTAAATATTACCTTACAAGAGTTTCCAACTAACGGGTCAATCGCGCTTCCCTCTGCCTTTTTACTTTTTGTTTCTGCCCGAGTTGTGTTGGCAAGGAGTGTAAGAGATTTTTCAAAACAGTATCAGATATTTTAATTATTTTTGAAAGAAATTAGATGCGTTGTTAACTGTTTAAGGATAGAGCGAACATTGAAAGTTAGAAATTGTACGTTTAATCATAAACTCTTAAACTACATGCTAAAATTTACGTGCAACACGATTTATGAAATGTTACAGCAAAAAAAAATAATTCCTAAGAATTTGATATAAAATAAAAGTTAAAATAAAAATTAAATATTTAATTTAAAATGATAATTTTTAGGTTACTATTGCTGTTTAACGCAATGATTATTCTTATAGTTTTAACTTCATGGATATTATATAATAAAATTTTACCAATTAAAGATAGACAGAAGATCCTGGAAGTGTATGGATATTTGTGTAGTGGGTTTGTCTGTTTACGTAATTATTACATAACATCATACGTGCTCGTTAAATCTATGGAGTCAAAAGTACCAAGAAAGCACGTAATAGCGTCACTGGTTTGCTTTGGGAGCCCGCTTCGACCTCGTCAATTGACCAGGGCTTTAAACTGCGATGTGTAATTTGGTCGTGTTAAAGCTCCTTAGAGGCTATACATTGACAAACGTACAGCTCCTTGGGGGCTATAGATTGAAAACGTACACTCTTAAAACGAAAGAGCGATTTTAACTCAGTCTGATTGATGTTCACTCCTCCACTCTGGAAAATGCACTTCTCCTTTTGGAGTGGATCCTTTGTGTGTCAAACCTCCGACAGGATCACTCCAAACGAGTGATTTTAACTCAGTCTGAGTTAATATTCATTCCTTTCCAGTGTCGAAAATGCACTTCTCCTTCTGGAGTGGATTTCACTCTTTTAAGAGTACAGCAAAAAAAACGTACAATATTACCTATCCTAAACGAGCACGTATGCTTCAATGTACTCATGACAAACACAAACAAAAAATATCCATGCCCATATGCCAAGATTAAAACCTGAGACCTTCCGACAATTGTTACACTTCCCTGCCCTTACTTCCAGCACAAACAAACAACAAGTATGACGTATGAAGAGTACACATTTTATAACAAAAGCGAAGAACCCTGTTAAAAAAGTCGCATCTCCTCCTTAAATCCAACGGGACCACTTTGGCCATCAAAATCTCCTGGGAAGCTGAAAGTCCTGTTGTAGAAAGAAAATCCCCGCGGCCTTTAATAGCATTTCCTAGTACCTCTTCAAGGCAAAATGTTCGATAGATATGTTCGCTTTAGTCTAAATGCCCAGTTGGCAGCCAACATATGACTCCGGGCTACCAACCCCTTGCCCGAAAGAGCTGACGTGGACTGGGGTTGGAGTAAAGTGAGAATGCTACATTGGCGAATAAGTAACTAAAATTGGGTTGCCAAGTGAGGCCATTAATCGCAACTGCTCTGCAGCCCTAATGAACAGTTGGCGAGTTATTTGGCACTGCGATGCATTCCACGATATTAATGAGGGTACGTTCTTAATTTTGTGAGGCGTATTTGACGATTTTTTCTGTATTTAACGATTCTCCCCAAATGTGATATATGGTAATATTCGGCTCGACCCCCCCCCCCCCCTTCCTCCTACTACACACATCATGAAATATATGGACGCACTTCAAACAGTAATTGGCGTCACTTGACAAGGGTTCTAAATAACGAGGCGTTATTGGCTGTGTAAAAGCTCCTAATGGAGGCTAGAAATAGGCAGCCGGAAACTACACTACACTACACTACAACAGTAATTGGAAGCGTTTAGTTTTCAAGGTAAATGTTATAACCATATAATAAACAGATTTCAATATGCGGAGTACGTGCTCGTTAAATCTGTTGGGTCCGAAAGTCCTGTGGGCGGTCATTGCGCAGTTTCCCACGGGTAAAGGTTCCTGGAGACTATTTCCCTCCCCTTCAGGGACATGTCTAAATTGTGGAGGTGGCGCGTGATAGATGGCAGCATCTGTCACGTATATGTGTGCATGTGAGTGTGTTGTGACTGTCTTACTTGACGAAGGTTTATAAGCGGCTCTCTGAGCAAGCACACAAGCCTGAAAATATATGTATATCAACCAACCAACCTAAACAGATTTCACAAAATTCACACACTCAGATTAAACAAAACGCACTCAAAAGTCGCGATAAGTAGGAGTTTTGGCGAGTTGGTTAAAGCTTGCCCATCACCGACTAAGGCAGGGTAGATTAAATATAATAAGATAAAACTTTTCTTAAGGTTTGTAAAAAAACTGTCTACAATGGAGGAAGTTGTATTTCTCATTTCCATTTACCAATTATTTAAGAACCATACAAGAAATTTCGGATCGAATTCGCATTAAGATTAAGATTAGTTTGGGCCTATTGCATTTATATGGCGGTATCACTTATTTCCGATCAGTCCCCATCTAACTCTTTTCTTCGTTGGGCTTTCTTCTGCATCTTATTCGGACTTTAGTTTTTCTTTTTTGACATCAAGATGTTTCTATTATACGGCAGAGAAGAGACGGCTTAAAGTTACAGTTAAGCCTATTGCCCAAATGCAACTGAATGCCTAAAAATTCGAACGTAACTCAATGAAACGGTAATCTTCGTATTTGAAAGTCGCATTTTCGTGCTGGCATGTTAGGAAAAAGAATTGGGTATGTACATGGAGAAGTTTGGATTTTCAAATAGGTTTTTATGGAAATCCTTCAATAGTTTGGAAAGTTTTAAGATCGTAGTTTAAGTGCTTTGTGCTCTGCTGTTTCCGTAAGTATGTGCCTTATGCTCTGTTGATTCTATAAGTACATTAGATGTACATAAGAATGTTGTCAGAATTTTATGCAAATAAATTAATCAGTATGTATCTGTAATAGCTGTAAAATAAAAATTTTACTTGATTTTATGGGAAGAAAACACGTTTTTGATTGAAACTAGGAGTAGAAAACACCACACAACTTTCAATTATCACTCACTATTAATACCTAATTACCACTATTGGTACGCTGGAATTCGACCAAAGGTTTGTGGAAGGCCGAAGATTCGTACAAGAATTTTGTCTTAAGATTTTTTTTTCAATGAAACCTAAAACGTTCAGCGGCTGCTGCTCATTCGAATTATTTTAATTACTTTCAGGTCAAGAAAACTTTCTCTTTTTTTAGAATTCAGAGATATATTTCTTTCTAAATTGCGATGGAAACTAAAAAAAAGTCAAACAATAACTTAATTGAATCTGTCATTAAAAAATTATGTAAATTATATGCAAAACTCATAAAAAACAAACTTGAATGTCAGTAAAAAATATCTATTACGCTGAAATTAATACCTAATTACCAATATTACGCTGAAATTCGACCAAAAATTTGTACAAGACCAAAGATTTGTACAAGAATTTTGTCGTTAGATTTTTTTTTTTTTTTTGTCAATGAAACCTGAAACGTTCTATGGCAACTGCTCGTTCGAATTATTTGAATTACTTTCAGGTCAAGAAACTTCCTGTTTTTTACATTTCAAATATAAATTTCTTTTAAAATTGCAATAAAAACTAAGAAATCAACATTAACTTAATTGAAGTTTTCATCAAAAAAAAATTATGTAAATTATATACAAAAAAACTCATCAAAAACAAAAGTGAATGTCAGTAAAAATTCAATAAATGCCAACTAAGCTTGACATTTTTGTAACAGCTAAATTTTTTTTTTGTAAAACATAAGTGCTTTGTTTTACAGACAAAAAAACGTCATTCCTACTAGAATTAAAGAACTCTTCAAAGCTAATTCATAAGCACATTCCAAGGGCATTTAATTAAAATCATTTCTTCACCGACAGTAGAAAGAAGGTCGATGTCCTAATACTTTCTAGCCTTTTCAGAAGCAATAATTCTGGTAATTTTTATATTACTTACGATGTCGTTTGACCGCTACAGCAATGTTATATCGATTTGAGTTTTACACTTGACAAGAAAAATGCACTTACGGTGTCTTTTGACCACAGTAGCAATGTTAAATCAATTTTAGACACATGACGAAAAAAATGTCGTACTTACGGCGTCGTTTGACCACTGTAGCAATGCTAAATCCATTTGAGTTATACCCTTGGCAAGAAAATTTTTACTTTACATTTACTTGCAGTTTCACCTATTCGCTCGACCAGTAGTTGCGTTGAATTTTGACTTCCACTGTTGAATTTGTTGAATTACATTTTCAATAAAATATAGAGTAAAAAAATACTATACTTGACCAGATATTGTAGATAAAACCGTAAGTCCGATATTTTCTCCGCAGCGTGTGGAAGCTGCCGTAGCTTAATTTACCACTATGATTGAGTGGTGCCGTAAATATGGAAAAAAAATACTGGAACTTCTGTGTATGAAACGAACCTAACATTGGACATCGGTTCTTCTTCTACCAAAATCAACAATTTGACTTTCATTATAATAAAAAAAATCATTTTTCATGACGAAAACCGCTAATGTGCATCATTACAAGGAAAAATCCCGAGGTATGAAATGAATTAATGAAGAATGCAAGAATTTAAAAAAGTTAATTTTCCCCCTTCTGAACTTTTTTCCTTTTTCGAAATGGCAACGCTTTAAGACAAAAGAAGATTCATCGATGACGTAAATTATCTTAAAAGCTCTCGTTTTTCGGTTGGTTGAAAGACGCTGATGCCGTAACGAGCGGCCTTTTAATTATCTAACTTCACCGTTAAGTGCTTATTAGAGCATCTTTTCCCCTCGCAGAGTATGTTTTCGGTGGGATTATTTAATTTATTGGATTCATGAAGAAAGGAACCAACCGCTTTGGCGTATTAGGTTAGGTTTTAGGTGGTAAGTTAATCGTTTGCTGTGAATATCTTAAACATAGCCAATTGCGCGTAGTAGTTAGAAACCTGGGTCATTTAATTGTTCAATTTTAAATGGACATTACAGAAAAAAAATCTTATTACAATGTACATTGAACAAAACAATTAGGAAATGAAACAAACACGAAAAACACATTAAAAGACAGACAATCACAGTACGCCGATAAAAGTTGGAAACAGTTAGCTTTAAAATCATTAAAAGAGATGGCATAAATATCTAGGTTGTGAGATTAGTTATTGTAAATTTTATAAAACTTATACAAACAGAAATTTTGAATTTAGTTATAATGGGATGATTGCGTGTAAATCCATTGGGTATAAAGAGATGTACACAAGTGATGACATGTGAGAGGTCGATGAGATGTGACAAGGTCGATACCCCCCAACGGAACTTCAAGCTATATCGCTGTCTATATCTTTAATTGAGTTGAGTTGAATTATTTTCACATTAGGGATACAAAAGGTCTATTGGTAACGAGTGTCATAATTTACAACCGCAATCAAGAGACGAGCCGACACCTGATAAGGCATTCAACGAAAAGTTAAAGAGGATGGGACTTTAGACTCCACAGATTATAAGATATTAATGCCATAATTCTTAATTTACAGAATATATTCAATAACTTAATTAATATTAACCAAGAAAATGTATGAATAAATACAAAAACTAATCATATTAGCAGCTGAGGGGAGCATTCCCGTTTAAGGGGTCATCGGAGTCTTAAAAATGTGCAAAGAAGGTACTACGAAGCATAGTTTGATCTTTCATGTAATTTTTTAACTACTCAATATATAAGTATAATTTTTTTATATGTAATTCTATAAGATTTATTTAATATAAAACAAATTTTAAAATTTATGAAACTTTAGCTAAAACCCAAAATAAATTATGTTAAACATAAAGCTATTTTAACACATTCGGATTAGGCTTGCGCGGCAAATTTTAAGGTCAAAATTGAAAAAATTACCAAGAAAATGACTTAATATTCTACAAATATGTACAAACTAGGACTTATACCTAAATTCTCATCTCAAGTTTAAATAGTCAGTTTATAGTAAATTTCTTGGGGTCTTCTTGGAGATATTATATCTTTAAATTCACAAATATCTTTATTGCTTCGCAAAAAATAATTACTATAAAAATAGACAATTATATGACAAAACGGTTAATTATGATAAAATTGTTTTAAGAAAATATCTTAATTAATAGATCAAAAGCTAATCAAGAAAAGATTTTAATTATCAGTTACTGGCACAAACCAACTTGTCTACTATTTTTTTTAATTAACTTAGGAACCATGGAGCTCGTTTGCAATGTTAAATTTCGAATGCATTACTGCAAGTTTGCTTTACTGCTACAAATGTGTTATAGTAAAAAAACAGCTTCTACAGATCGAGCATTTTCCTTTGGAAACTCATTTGGAGGCTCATTATGCATTGTTAAATTGCGAATGCATTACTGCAAGTTTTCTTTGCTGATACAAAAGTGTTATGGTAGAAAAACAGCTTCTACAGAGCGAGCTTTTTTTTTTGAAACTCATTTGTTCTACAGGGCGAGCTTTTTTTTTTAAAACTCATTTGGAAGCTCGTTTGCAATGTTAAATTTCGAACGCATTGCTGCAAGTTTGCTTTACTGCTACAAATGTATTATAGTAGAAAAACAGCTTCTACAGAACGAGCATTTTCCTTTGGAAAAGCATTTGGAGGCTCATTATGCATTGTTAAATTGCGAATGCATTACTGCGTTTGCTTTGCTGTTACAAATGTGTTATAGTAGAAAAACACCTTCTACAGAGCGAGCTTTTTTAAAAAAAATACTCATTTGGAAGCTCGTTTTGCATGTTAAATTGTGAATGCATTACTGCAAGTTTGCTGCTACAAATGTGTAACAGTAGAAAAAAAAGCTTCTACAGAGCGAGCTTTTTTTTTTTTTTTTTTTTTTTGGAGACTATTTTTTTGGAGACTTTTTTTTGGAGATTTGGAAAAGCTCGTTTTGCAATGTTAAATTTCGAATGCATTACTGCAAGTTTGCTTTGCTGCTACAGAAATGTTATAGTAGAAAAACAGCTTCTACAGAGCGAGCTCTTTTTTTGAAACTCATTTGGAAGCTCGTTTTGCAATGTTAAATTGCGAATGCATTACTGCAAACTTGCTTTGCTGCTACAAAAATGTTATAATAGAAAAACAGCTTCTACAGAGCGAGCATTTGATTTTCCGTTGGAAACTCATTTGAAAGATCATTTTGCTAATATCGAATGCACTACTGCAAGTTTGCTTTACTGCTACAAATGTGTTGTAGTAGATAACACTGTTCGACAAAAAAAAGCAATTGTTGGTCCCGAAGCGAGCCGCCCGAAACTTTGGCGATTTTTTGCTCCTTTGGCGGTCCAATAATAGAGAAATGACATTTTTAGCCCAAGTTTAATAGGGGGAATCATCAGAGATCAAAAAACTGATTTTTTAACGTTTTTTCATAAAACAACGCCTTTTTTTAAAGTTTTTTTTTTGGCTACAAACAACCTGCAACTGGTTCTTACCTCTATATGGGTGTTAAGTGAGTACCGATGGGCCATTTTGGAACTCAAACACTGCTCCAAAACTGTCTAAATTAGCGATTTCTGGCCCAAAACGCCATTTTTTTTAATGTTATATCATGTTTTTTCGCGTGGCTACTTTTTTGGCTACAAACAACCTGTAAACCTTCCTGCAACTGGTTCAATTACCTCTATGGGTGTTAAGTGAGTACCGATTAGCCATTTTGGAATTCTAACACCGTTCCAAAACTGTCTAAATTAGCGATTTCTGGCCCAAAACGCTATTTTTGGATGTTATTTTATGTTTTTTGGCGAATGGAGCTATGGTTACTTATCTATGTATGTGTTACGTATCTATATAAATGTTATCATTTATTCGGTTTTCATAATTTAATTTTATTTTTCTCGAAAGCAGATATAGCTACGTAATCATAGCTCCATACGCGAAAAATATGAAATAACATCAAAAACGGGCGTTTTGGGCCAGAAATCGCTAATTTAGACAGTTTTGGAGCGGTGTTTGAGTTCCAAAATGGCCCATTGGTATTCACTTAACAGCCATAGAGGTAAGAACCAGTTGTAGGAAGGTTTACAAGTTATTTGTACCCAAAAAGGTAGCCACGCGAAAAAACATGAAATAACATTAAAAAATGGCGTTTTGGGTCAGAAATCGCTAATTTAGACAGTTTTGGAGCGGTGTTTGAGTTCCAAAATGGGCCATCGGTACTTACTTAACCCCCATATAGAGGTAATAACCAGTTGTAGGTTGTTTGTAGCCCAAAAAACGTCAAAAAAGGCGTATTTTATGAAAAAACGTTAAAAAATCAGTTTTTTGATCTCTGATGAATCTCCCTATTAAACTTACACTCTTAAAACAAAAGAGTGGATTTGAACTCAGTCTGAGTTAATTTCACGCCTCCAGAGCGGAAAATGCACTTACCCGGAAGGAGTGGATTTTTTGTGTGTTAAGCCTCCGACAGGATCACTCCAAACGAGTGATTTTAACTCAGCCTGAGGTAATATTCAATCCTTTCCAGTGTCGAAAATGCACTTCTCCAACTGGAGTGGATTTCACTCTTTTGTTTTAAGAGTGTAGGCTAAAAATGTCATTTCTCTATTATTGGACCACCAAAGGAGCAAAAAATCGCCAAAGTAGCTTTGGAACAAACACTTGCTTTTTTTTTTTGTCGAACTGTGTAATTAGCTTCTACAGAGCGAGCATTTTCTTTTGGAAACTCATAAAATAAAAATCATCAAATTGCCAATTTTTTCGTGTTTTTTTTTGCGAATTTCGACAACTTCTGATGAACGTTGATGTATAAAGTTACGTATATAATCTTAATTAGAAGCTAGAGGTGTGTAACACTATGCTACTTTTAATTAGCACACGATAATTCAATTCGTTTAAAGATAATTATATACCTTATGAGAAAATTTTACTAACTTCAAAACCCCATAAAAGGTGATATGGCATTTACTCTTTACGGATTTGCGATTTTTCTACAACTTTATTATGACGTCGAACAGATAATGGGCACCCGTGTACCAATGTTTGAAGTCCGTAACTCTTTCATTTCGAAATATAGAGGGGTTTCAAATACACTGTCTGGCAGACGAACAAATGTGCAAAATCCACTTTTTTATAATCAGCACTCTCCAAAACGTGTATAAAACTTAAAATCTCCATTTCAGAATTTCCAACACCCAATACGGGTCTGGGGAACCCAGTCGGATAGACATTCGCCTAGCATGCGAAAGGTCCTGGGTTCGGATCTGGGCGTCGTTAAAATGACTGCCGACGTATAAACGGACCGTGCAGCCAAAAATATTCGAGGAATAATACCCAGTGTAAAGGGGTGCACGTTAAATATCCTTCTAATTCCCAACGCAGCGTTCGATGTCGCCCTTAACGGTTGCGTTGGGTGTCTACTCAGGTGTCGGCTCGTCACTTAACTGTGGTTCTGAAATACGACGCCCGTCGCTAATAGCCCTCGTGTAGCTCTAGTGCGACGATAATTCATAAACTAAACTACACTGCTCAAAACAATTAGGGGAGCACTTTGCGCACTTTTGTTTACCCGTCCAGTTCCAAATTTGTAAAATAGATTCCTTAAGCATACAGATTAAATTGGTAAAAAACAGGAAAACAAATCTTAATTTTATTAAACTAAAATTTAAGAGGCAAAAAATTGGAATCATAACTTTTTAATAAATTATAACAATAATTTTTTCAAAATATTAGTTGTAAAAAAAGGTAGAATAAAATTTTAGACTTCGAGGAATGCAAGAGTGAATAATTTAAAGTCAATTTATTTCATAAAAGTTTTTGAGAGTGAATTTTATTTTACCATGTTTTTCATATTTTCATTCAATTAAAACAAACATTATTTAATTCTTCAAATGACTTGATTCTTCCATCTAACGACAAATAAGTACGAGTTCAACTTAGTGATGAAAAAAAATGGAAGCTGATGACACCAAATGGAATTATTGGGGGCGAAATAGTTTAAACCATGCATTCCTCTAATTGTTTTGAGCAGTGTAGCTCCCAATACATTTACTACCTTTTATTTCATATTAGATACTTGAAGGCAAAAATGTTTAGTAATATCAAAATTCACATAAATGTCACATTTTCCATGAATTTGTGCTTGCTCATTAAAAAAACTAATGCAGAAGGTTGTAAAGTTTCTGTACGTAAAATAAATCAAATCCCTTATGAGAATGGTAAAACTGCTTGTCTATTTTCATTACGTCAGTAACAGGTTTTTTCATCCATTAATTTCAATTTATTTACACATACACAGTAAATTTTCCCTAAAGATAACTTACTTTATGCACGTGTGTTCCCTCAATAAAATACCATCTCAAAATTTCCCATTTATGAATAAATATTTCACTTGTAAACTTCAACATAAAATGAATTTCAATGAAAATTCAAGTAAATTGAATTGAGTAAATATAACTAAGAAATAAAAATTAAATAAATAATTTAAATAAATATAAGTAAATAAATAAAATAAAATAATGTCCTCAAAAATCCTGGTGATTTTAATATGCCTGCTTACGCTGAAATGTCTTCAAAATCTTTGCCAAACTATTCGGGTCTGGGGAGCCCAGTCGGTTAGGCATTCGCCTAGCATGCGAAAAGCCCCAGGTTCGGGTCCGGGCATCGCCAAAATAACAGCCGACCTATCAACGGCCCGTGCAGCCAAAAATGTCCGACGAATAATACCCCGTGTAGAGGAGGTGCACGTTAAATATCCAAGTCCTAACGCTGCGTGTGTTGTTGACCTTAACGGTTGCGTTGGGTGACTACTCAGGTGTTAGCTCATCACTTGACGGTGGTTCTAAAATACTTCACCAGTCGCCTCTTTAATATTTACTGAGAGGCATGCTGCTCTAAAAATACGTGTTTCTTGTGCTATCAATGCAAAAAAAAGACCGTATCATTTATTTGTTTTTTTTTTTTTGGTTTTGGTTTGAATTATCGTCGCACTAGAGCTACACGAGGGCTATTGGCGACGGGCGTCGTATTTTAGAACCACAGTCAGGTGACGAGCCACACCTGAATAGGCACCCAACGCAACCGTTAAGGGCGACATCGTACGCAGCGTTAGGACTTTGAAGGATATTTAACGTGCACTCCCTTACACGGGGTATTATTCGTCGGACATTTTTGGCTGCACGGGCCGTTTATAGGTCGGCAGCTATTTTGGCGATGCCCGGACCCGAACCTGGGACCTTCCGCATGCTAAGCGAGTGTTTAACCGACTGGGCTCCCCAGCCCCTCATTTATTTGTAGTTAACAGCTTATTTTAACATTGTTTTTAGTAAAAAAATGCCTATTAAAATGATGTTTTAACTGTTGTTTGGATCTTCTTCTTTCGGACCATGTCAATATCGGAACTAACTAACATGTTAATTGTTTGTTGGGGGTTATAAAAAATGCCCCCAAATGGAGACTCTAGGTCGGAAGACATCAGCAACGGCGCTAATTTACAAGCCACATTCCTACCACTATTCCAGATTACAACGTTAATAGTAGTATATTAGCTGATGTAACTCATCTCCACCTTAAGGATCCTTTTTGTAGACTGTGGGTTACTGAGGCCGCTACAGAAATACAACAGTACGATTAAATTTTAAATATTTATTGTATCTTCGAAACGAAATAAATATTGTTATTTTGGATATTATTAAGATACAGATGTACATTTAAATAGTGTCTAGATTCCTTTGCACGTTATAGGTTAGGTTTGAATTATCGTCGCACTAGAGCTACACGTGGGCTATTGCAACGGACGCCGTATTTTAGAAACACAGACAAGTGACGAGCCGACTCTTCAATAGGTACCCAACGCAACCCTTAAGGGCGACATCGTACGCAGCGTTAGGACTATTAGGATATGTGATTATAGGAGGATTATTAGGATAGGTGGTAGGATATTAGGTGTTAGGATATTTAACGTGCACTCCCTTACACGGGGTATTATTCGTCGGACATTTCTGGCTGCACGGTTCGTTTATGGGTCGGCAGTTATTTCGGCGATGCCCGGATGCAAACCTGGGATCTTCCGCATGCTAGGCGAATGCCTAACCGACTGGGCTTCTCAGCTCGATCCGCTTATAGGAAGGCGTCCTCTTTCGGCCAATCCTGTCAAGTCAGAGCATCCAACGTTTTAACATCATCACACCTGAAGAAATTTCATAAGCCCCAACCTATGCGTTTGTGAAATATGAACTCCGAGATTAAGCTCCTATGATGAATATCCCCAAGACAGGCGGAAATGGGAAATTTAAAACCATCTATCACACGGGAAGCTTCATTCTTGGGCTCTATAATAATGTTGGGATGCGAAGGACAACAACGGAGCTGTTTAACCCTTCATCCACTAAATTTAAATAACTTTATCTATAGCAAAGAACTTATATATTTTGAATATTGTCGTATAAGTCGTATCGCAATTTAATCATTCAAACACAAGCGTAAAGGTTTATTTTTAAACCAACTTTTTAATATTCTACAGTCACAACTGACTTCAACGTCTTATTTTTTGAGAACTACTATAATCACTCAATATCGTGCGTTCTTGTCTCTGGTTCTTGGATTGGTTGACATATATTTTCAGGCTTGTGTGCTTGGTCGCAAGGACCCGCTTATAAACCATCGTCAAGTAGGACAACACAAGACACACACAAACACATATGACAGATGTTGCCATCTGTCGCCACCTCCGCAATTTAGACATGTCCCTGAAAGGGAGGTCTGGTTCTTACAATCATCAGTCTGAGTGATGACAATATTTGCTCAAAAACTCGAAAAGTGTTAATTGAACCTTAAACCTTATATAAAAAAAATTTAACAGACCATTTTTTTTGTTGCATTTATAGCACAATTTTTTTTTTTAGAGTTTGAGGCGTGTCCCTAAGCAACTATTAACCCTTTCAGTCCCGGTGATGCCATTTGGAATCATCACCTTCAATATTTATGACATTTAAACACGCATCATTCGATTCTTCACACTTTGTTCTATTAGACAATATTTTACATTAATCTCAATTGAAGTCAGAACTACTATTTTTTTTTTTATTTAGAAAATAGCTAACAAGCGTTTCACCTGATTTTTGAAAAGTTCACTTCAGTTCCACTTATTTAAAACACAATTTAAACTATTTCGGTTAAAATAATTACTAATTTTTTTTTAATAATATGGTCACTGGTCAGATACCTCAAAATATATAACTCGAAGTGTTTTTAGGTAATATATATATATTTATTTTGTTGTTTTCCACAGTTAAAATATTTTAGCATTATTTCAAAAACCGTATAAAAAAATTTAAATGAATTTTTTTTCTTATGGAACTCTTATTTTTGACCTAAAATAAGCTTATTTTGTGAACATCAGATGTTTCTGTAGCGTAGCAAATTTTTGGGACTGAAAGGGTTGAAAAATCTTTTTAAAAATTTCTTTGCAAAACATACTTTTTAGCATATATTTGTACGAAAAGTTTGTTTAGATTATATCAGAATACAAGTGTAGGGTTTTGCTCAGGTCTTAATTAGGTTAAATAGGGTTAAATTTGTTCCTGCAGTTTGAAGCATTGAAATAAAATATTTTCTAATAAACCATAGCAGAAGATAATTTTAAACAAAAACCGACCTTAAGTTTGCATCAGAGAAATGTACTACGTGGAGGAAACTGCGTAAACAACGCTGCTGGCACCGAAATTTCGCCTGCTCTGATTGGTTGCTCCTTTGACCCTGATATTCGTGCGACCTGTTACGTCAAAATCGAAGGAAAAAATAATTAAAATTACACTCTAACTGAAGCTAAACTAATAAAAATAATAAATTTATGTCTTGAAATAACAAATAAAATTGTTTGTGACGTTCAATGAAGATACTGTTAATTCGTGGGTTAATCGGGTTAAACTAAGGAATCGTGACCGGATTTGGCGTCTTTTAAAAAAAAATATCGCCAGGTCGAATGACAACAAACCCCGGCCCGTGCCGAGGCAACCAATGAATGACCGCAGTATGGAGAAGTGACATGATGAGAAACTTTCCCATTGCTAATTTCGCCAAAGGTTGCCATAATACCAATTAGTCGGAGTTCCCAGATTTGGCGTAAAATATCCGGCCACGATTATTTAGTTTAATACATTCGTGTACCAATACGTGGAAATTTGAAATCCGTTGCTCTGGCTGTAAAGTGGTTTCTGGCAGACTGGTAGACAGACAGATTGATCAATGTTTGAAAAAAAATCAAAACGTGTAGAAAACACCAAATCTCCATTTCAAATTTTTAAAAATTCTTTCAGGACCTTATGTTCTATAGAATCTAATTGAAATTAAAAAAGGGTCTTAAAATTTGGAAAATAGTCATTAAAAAAATAGTAATAAATAAGAACTGTTTCTTAAAAATAACGGGTGTTTCATATCACGTTTTTTGAATGCTAAGTATAAGACTCGACGGAAGTATGCGGCCTTCGAAAAGAATGCTCATAAAACAATGTAGACTTCAGATTTATTGCATTGAAATATTAAATCCGAGGTTGATTGATTTGTTGGAGATAATTCCCTGTGATTTTTTTTCTCGCTTTTAAAACTTTGGAAAGAATTCGAATACTTCATGAGATGTATTCTAAGATGATTTTTAACGATATCTACATTAATATTTTGTGGTAGATAAATCGTAAATCAAATTCTTAAAGTTCCGACTATTTTTTTTCATGTACATGAAAAATCAAATGAAAGTTTATGATTTAAGAAACTATTAATAATATCAACAAGTAAAAAAGTTAATTATTAAAAATTAATAATAAGTTTAATACGATTGTTAATAATATCAATTAATAATAATAATATTTGTGCAAAATTTGCACCAAACGTGGTTCCGGTATTGACATTCATTTTTTGACAATGGCAAAGACCGTATTCAATCGTAGGTCCTGAAGGTCCCATACCAAATGGGCCTTCAAAAAAGTGAGACTCAATCATAAAACCATACAATAAGATGCCTATTCCCTACAAACAATGAAATAAATTGTTGGGGAAACAGTCAGGAAAACAATGAAGCCATATATGTTGACCAGAGCGTGGCGCCATCTATAGTGACAGAAATTACATATATCCCTCTTGGTCTTGACTCCGCCAAGTTTAGTTTAGTTTGAATTATCGTTGCACTAGAGGTACACGAGGGCTGTATTGACTCCACCAAGAGGCGTGGATTGGTTTGATTGCATTAACATCTCACACAACAGCTATTGACGACAGTTGATTTTGATCTGTTGATTTGAGTTGAAACATTGTCGCACTAGAGCTACATTAGACTATTGGCAACGGCCGTCGTCAATGCCGTCTTTACCATAAGGGCACACGGGGCCCGTGCCCAGGGCCCCCATTCTCAGGGGGCCCCGAAAGACCGACAATTTCTCTCACTCACACATTTGTTCTCAAAACATATTTGTCGGGCACATTACACTTTTTTCACAAATCAGTAATCTTATCAGAAGGTATTTACAAGGCATATATACTACGCCATTATATAGATGACTGCGCCTATTCCTACTGTACTAATTAATAATATTTCTAAACGAGCGCATCCTAACTTATTTACTAAGTACGCCATCTAGCGATCACTTACGCAATCACTACGATTCACTCTTACGAATCTCTGATCATTGACATAACGTCAATACCGCACGCAATAATTTTGATCTGTTGATTCCCATAATTGACACATTAAATCCACATTTTAAAAAAAAGTTCGGCTGCATATCAAGAAATTGATAGTCGATTTAGCTTTCTTTGTCTGTCAACAACTCGAATCTGGTTAGTTGACCAAAAAAATGCAAAGAATTTGCAGATAGTTTTATCATGAAGACATTAATGCAGATGAGATCAAAACAGAGTATTTTCATTAAAGCTAATATTTAAAAAACATAGCAAAGCAATCAGCGGATTTAAATATCTCAAACTTACATAACCTAATAAAATCAGATAAATTCGAAGAAACTTTTCCAAACGTAGAAATTGCTACAACAATATTCCTTTGCCTAATGGTTACCAATTTTAGTAGAGAGCGGTCATTTTCGCAGCTTAAGAGAATAAACAAATTAATTGCAAACAAAAATGTTACAAAAACGGCCGAGTAATTTGTCAATTATGTGCATAGAAAGTGATATCCTTCAAAAAATTGACTTTGATGATATAATAAAAGATTTTGCTTAACAGAAATCCCGAAAGAAACCGAAATCGTAACCAAAAAAAAAAAAAAAAAAAAAAAACAGCAGCCTTCAAATATCATTAATGATATATTGTCAGTACGATATAATTTATATCGTACTGTATTTGATTACAATAAATGGTCATACTCAGTAAAAAATGTTAGTATAATTTGCTTTTTTTACTTTCCGAAAGGGCCTCAAATTATTGTGTGCCCTAGGGCCCCAGCCTAGTTTAAGACGGCCCTGGGCGTCGTAATGTAGAACCGCAGTCAAGTAATGAGCCGACACCTGAATAGACAACCAGCGCAATTTATCAGGGCGAAATCGTATACAGCGTTGGGAAGGTAGGTAGGTTCGAACTATCGTCGCACTAGAGCTTCTACACGTGGGCTATTGGCAACGGGGGTCGTAATTTACAACCACTGTCAAGTGACGAGCCGACACCAGAGTACGCTATAACTAGTTTTAAAAAATCGTCAATGTTTTTTTTTATCGTGGTTTCTAACGATAACGAAAAAAATTCTTGAAATCAACGATTCTAAATTTTTCAAGCTATTGTGATTATAGAATCTCAAAAATTCGGCAGTCCTCCGGCAATCATAATCACCCAGTTCTGTACTGCAGTCTTGTATACATTTTTTTTCCAGTTATTTTTTTTTTCTTAATGATCCTAGGTAATGTGCATTTGTGACTGCTTCCCGCCACCCTTATTTGAAACACTTTAGGGATGGAAAACCGAAACCGGGTGTTTTTTTTTTTTTTTTTTTTTTGCCCTCGGTTTGGACCAAAAACACTGTTTTCATAAAGCCTGTCTTAAGATTCAGCAAAACTGTTAAACCGGTTTTTGAAACTTTTTTTTCCTGAAAAACCACCATCCCTACCGTTTCTTATTTGGTTGGCGGCGAGTATAGTTTTATTATTATTTTTTTTTTCAAGTTAATAGCACACTTGACATATGAGCATCTATGTTGATCATAATAGACTTGTTTCGGTGAATGTTGGTATGACAATAAGCTCTGTCAACTACATTAATTAAAAAATCAAAACTTTACTTTCATTCCGCCGGAACTGTTGCCACTCAAGAAGTGAAACATATATAAAGGTTAATTATGATTTGCTTGCGTTTAATGAGATGTATAATTCGAAAATATCAAATGAACATGATATGATTCAAGACAATTTTATGTATTAAACTTTTATTGTAACTGAAAAACTAATATGGTGTTATTATACAATGAGAGTAGCAATGAAAAATTAAAAAACAATAGCTACAATATTTCATTCTTTAAATAATGTGTAATCTAAAAAAAATGCATTCTATATAATTGCAAAATCTAAACAGACAATATTTACAAAATAATTTAATATATCTCACATGAAAAAGACCAGTGATTTTATTTTAACGATTAATTATTAAAAAAATTGCAAGCTTCATTTAACAAATGATTTAAGATTCATACAATACATAATGCTGATCATATTTTTTATGAACTATGACTTTAAAATTGCAAGTTAAGAATGAGTATATACAGAAATCACTAAAACAATTTTAAAGATTTTCAGTTAAAATCACATTTTTTACGTGTCATTCTTGAATTTCCATTCTATAATTCAAAACTATTTGACATTTCATTTTTCTTTTGTACAAAAGAACTGTATTAAAAATATAAATGGTCAATTATATTTCATAATTATCTAACATCATAACTAAGAAAATAGTAAAAAGTTCAAGAATATATTTAACAAAAATATGTACATGCTTTCATAAATAAAAATAATTTGTTGATATAACATTTTGTGTTAAATTTCGCACAACAAAAATTTTATACTATTATATAAAATTGAGAACTGTTGATCAATAAATAAATTGCAAAAAATCTTTTACCTTACATTTTTTAACGATAAATTAATAAATACAATATCCCTTAATTAAACATTACAATACCTTATCCTCATTTTTAACTTTTCCTCCTTACCATCTAACCAATAAAAAAAAAATTAGGACAAAAATCTTGTTAAAAGTTAAAGAAGTTGCAGAAAAACAACACATTTAAAAACAAATTGCATTCTTTATATAGCTTACGAATTCACACACTTAATTTTTCAGAATAAAATTTTGGAAATGTGTAAATTTTAAAAGGCATTGGGATCAGAAATTCAGCAAGAAATGTTTAAAATAATAAAATAAATAATTAAAAATAATATGTTTTGACATTTAAAAATTGCAATTTGTTAACATACTTAAAACTACATAAATTATTTGTTTCACAAAAAATATTCTAGACTTATAACAGTAGTTAATGTTAAGTAATGCAAAACAATCAAAACATTTCTTAAGATGATTTGATCTGTAGAGACTTCAACTGTAATCTCAGCTCAGATTGGCTGCTTTGTGCAAACAAAATGAAAAATAGCCAATCACAGTAAAGGTTATGATTACCCTTCTATGTGGGTCAATTTATAATTTTTACTGGAAAACAAATGTAGCTTTTCTCAAATATAATATCACAGTTAGATTCTGTTACTCAGGATTGCCACACTTTTTGGTAAAATATCAAGGACTATTTAACCCTTTCAGTCCCAATGATGCCATTTGGCATCATCACTTTCAATATTTTTTTCAAAATTTTTATGTCCCGTTATGACATCCAAACACACATCATTCGATTGTTCACACTTTGTTCTATCAGACAATATTTTACATTAATTTTAATAGAAGTCAGAACTATTATTTTTTTATTTAGAAAATAACCAACAAGCATTTCTCCTGATTTTTGATCAGTTCACTTCAGTTCCACATATTTAAAACACATTTAAACTATTTCGGTTAAAATAATTACTAATTTTTTTTAATAATATGGTCAGATACCTTAAAATATATAACTGGAAGTGTTTTTAGGTAATATATATATTTTTTATTTTGTTGTTTTCCACAGTTAAAAAAATTTGGCATTGTTTCAAAAACCATATAAAAATTCAAATGAATTTTTTTTTCTTATGGAATTCGTATATTTGACCTAAAATAAGCTTATTTTGTGAATATCAGATGTTTCTGTAGTGTAGTAAATTTTTGGGACTGAAAGGGTTAAGGACTTTTCAAGGATATATTTCTCCATTTTCAAGGACTGTTATTCGAACTTGTAACACCAAAATTTCATGATAGTTTTCTAAAAATTCATTTAAAAAACGAATAAGAGCTTTCTAACATTCAACTTAGCTATATACGTTATGAAATACCCATTTAGTTATTAAAAATCCATCTAAAATCACTTGCTCTGCCTTCTTGGATTAAACGTAAACAATAAACCAAAAACTAAAATAGGAACTGATTCACATGGAAAAAGTGTTTTTAATGAAGCCAAAATTAAAATTTGCAACACTTCAAGATAAATTCGTCAGCCAAAAAATTAAGACCTATTCAAGGTTGATAATGTTTATCAAGACCTTGAAAATCATTGTTTTTTTTTTCAAGCACTTTTCAAGGTTTTCAAGGACCATGGCAACCCTGGTTACTATTAAAAAAAAACTAAGCACCAAGAAACTTTTTGTACATAGGAGCTATTTTCTGAATTAAGCTTTTGAATGCCATTAAAAACCACAAATAATTATTAGGCTTAATATACATACAAATTAGGACTAAAAAATGTTTCTGCTTAAAAACTTTGAGACCCAAAACTCGATTTCGTAAAAAGGTTGACATGGTTCACTTATGGCATGATTGGTTGAAACATGATTCACTTAAAAGTATGAATTACAGTAGAAAGTCAGAAAGCCACCAAGAAAAAACATGACCAAAGATTTGCAGGTGTAAAATTACTGGAAGTGAAACTGACACTTAATTGGTAACCATAAAAAATCTCAAGATGGAAAATCACAAATACAGTTTTAGATCACAAAAATATTATCAAAAATTTTTTTTACTAACAAAATAATGTAAAAAAAGAATGTGAAAGTGTGCCCATTATATTTCATGCATTTATTATGATTTTGATATAATTCTAATTGATTATTATGACAAATGATGATGAAAATTCATATTGATTATTAATTATGTTTTTAAATCCGCCTGTGCGCGTAATATAAAGAATTACACATTTAACTTCATGAGAATCATAAAAATTTTAAGGACATTTAAGATATCCAAAAACAAAATAAGAAACTAAAATCATTAAAATTTTACAACAATTAACTGAAATCCCTACAATGCCTACTTAAAAAAAAGTGTATATTTCTGACTCTTTGCTGCATTCAAAGATTTTGCAGATTGATGAAGATTGTAAAAAAAAAAATCTATATTTAAAAAACAATGTAAAAACAAGGTGCAAATAGATCTCACAAATTGACAAGTTCCAGATTTAGCAGATACCAACCTTTCTCAGAATACTATGAGAAAAATCTTGATGTTCACATAATAAATTAAAAGAGATGAATGATTTATATCAGGGGTTCCCAACCTTTTTGCACTTGCGTACCACTTGACTTTTTGAGAAATTTTGGCGTACCACCAGACATAAATATTTTAATAAACGTATAATATTTACTCTTTTTATAAAAGTGTTCAAAGGTTTTTTGAATTAAATTCCTGTAAAAACTTCACATTTAATGTATCGTAAATGGTTATGTATTTGTTTATTTATAACATGCATCATCGAACAAAATGTACTTTGATAGTCTTTAGTGTGAAACTTGTTGTAAGAGTTAAGAAAATCCGTTCTCACATACACACACACACAAAAAAACCTCGTATAGCAAATAGGATACAAAATAGCCGAACTTGCCGGAAGATCCAAAGGGTACTAGGTTTTTTTTTTACATTCGTCGTGGAAGTTAAAGATTTCTCTTTAAAATAATGTTAATGCTTAAAATAATGAGTAATATGTCTGCTTGCCCACTACTCATGTGAATTACACAAGCTATTAATAGCATCAAGTTGCTCACATCACTCAGCGTACCACCTGAAATTCTCTGGCGTACCACCAGTGGTACGCGAACCACTGATTGGGAACACCTGATTTATATCATTGAAACATGTTAAATAAATAATTTGCCCTTTGTTTTTACACTGATTTTGTTAAAAATTTACACCACTTTTAACTCATTTTACAATTAAAACCACAAATCCTCATTCTCTTGTCCCGTCTCCACCTGACCTGTTCTCACATTATTCACCTCTTCATCCGAGTCACTGACCACCAAATCATTGCTCACATTATCCTCTAGAATCTCTTCTTTGGGTTGCTGGAACCCATACCTCCCTTGCAACAAGAACTCCGAGGGATCATAGTTTTCATCGATTAGTTCCGAGCTCTCGTTCTCACACATGGACATGTCGTAGTGAACCATGCCTGGAGGGGAAAAAAATGGTCGATTATATTTTATAATTATCTAATAACATCAATCATAACTAAGAAAATAGCAAAAGTTCAAGAATATTTAACAAAAATGTGTACACACTTGAATAAATAAAAACAATTTGTTGATAACATTTTGTGTAAAATTTTGTATAACAAAAATTATAAAGTAATATAAAATTCATAATTTTGATCAGTAAATTAATGAAATAAAATCTTTTACATTTCATTTTGTATTGATAAATTAATAATGGAGATAATTGATAAGTTAAAAATAAGGTTAAACTAAAAATAATTCACCTGGGGTCTCGGTGGTTAAAAATAATCTGTTAATATTTTTATGTAAAATTTTGCACAACAAAAATTATATTGTTGTACAAAATTCATAACTGTTAATTAGTAAATTAGTGAAATAAACTTCTTTACATTTCGTTTTGTATAATTAATAATGGTGTAAATTAATAATCGGGATAATTGATAAATAAATAATGGGGATAACTGATAAATTAATAATGAGGTAAATAAATAATGGAAATAATTGATAAATTAATAATGGGGATAATTGATAAATTAATCATGGGGATAACTGATAAATTAATAAATTGGCAAATAAATAATGGGAATAATGGGGTAAATTAATAATGGGAATAATGGGGTAAATTAATAATGGGAATAATGGGATAAATTAACAATGGGAATAATTGATAAATTAAACATGGATAAATTAATAATAATTCACCTGGGGTCTCGGTGGTTAGGTTTGTCATTTGTTGCATCTCACTTTCACTATCGTATTCCATTTTGACAATGGCAGTCCCTTGCATGAAGTTTTGTTCCATGGTTGTTCCGGAAGCTTCTTCATCATCGTCCTCGTATTCTTCATCTTCGAAACTTTGGTTCATGTCTTCTGGACCCTGAAAATGGAACAGGATGTTGATTGGCTTGAATGGAATTAAAGCTTTTGTAAGGAAAGGATCTTGTTGAAGAACAAGTTATGATATTTACCTTTTTTTTTTCAGGTTCTTTGTGAATGAGACAAGCTACTTATTTGCTTAAACAGATTTAAAGCTTTTGTACCAGAACTGACATCACATTGTATGACAAGTTATGATACTTTTTTCTTTAGGTTCACTGGGAACAAGACTTAAGACTACGTCTGCACAAATTCTTAAGTAACTGGCTACCATATTGAATCAATTACCAGCCCAAACAGAACACTAAACAGACTTTCCAACTCTCTGCATTTACCAAAGCAATGCAGGATTTTTAACCAATTTCTGAAGTTGTGATTGACAAGTTATGATATAGACCGTTTTTGTTCAGGTTCTCTGTGAAGAAGACATAAGACTTTCTGCACAAAGATTTAAATATCTAGGCTACCATAATTGTATCAATTACCATCAAAACCACAATTAAAAAACGGAATACCAACAGATCTGTCAACTCTCAGGATTTTTAATCAATTTCTGAATTTCGGCGTAGTATAATGTACCATTAGTCGGGGAACACTAAACTTCCTCTTGGCTCCCCGGTATCCAAAAATTGCAGGTTACCGATTTAATCCAGAAAATAACAAGCTGGTTGGTTGAATTAACATCCCACTAGAACCCACTGTTGGCAGCTTTGGTCAAATAACGATGTTAACACTGAATGTAGATGAATAAAACTTAATGTTGGTTGAACTAACATCGCACTAGAGCCCACAGTTGGCGGCTCTCGTCAAATGATGATGCTAACACTGAATGTAGATGAATACAGCTTAATGTCGGTTGAATTAGCGTTGCACTAGAGCCCACAGTAGTCAGCTCTAGTCAAATGACGATGCTAACACTGAATGTAGATGAATAAAACTTAATACCAACATTATACCTGCCATCCAATCTATGACAGATTTAACATGCACCAGTCTCATACACATGCCAAAGATAATGATTAGCTTACTTTTCCTCCATGCTGTGAATAGTTATCCAGCGAATCTCTTTCGAGGTAAAAGCCTTCATCGTGTTGGTAGGAATGTCCGGTTGTAGCAGAATCCGTCTCTATGGCATCCAGGGCAGCTTCTTTAGATGCCTTGATCGCCATTTCTAACAGAGTCAGTTGCTCATCATGCTGAAAAATAAGTATTTTTTAGTTTCAATTTCTTAATACGAAATATTACTAGGTTATGAAAGTATTACGATGGGGAAGAAAATCTGAAATGGAAATTTTGTGCTTTCTACTCGTTTTTAAGGATACCGATTCAGATTTGGTTGAATTATTGTCGCACTAGAGCTACACGAGGGCTATTGGCGACGGCCGTCGTATTTTAGAACCACAGTCAAGTGACGAGCCAACACCTGAATAGGCACCCAACGCAACCCTTAAGGGCGACATCGTACGCAGCGTTAGGACTTTGAAGGCTATTTAACGTGCACTCCCTTACACAGGGTATTATTCGTCGGACATTTTTTGGCTGCATGGGCCGTTTATAGGTCGGCAGTAATTTTGGCGATGCCCGGACCCGAACCTAGGACCTTTAACAGGCTAGGCGAGTGCCTAACCAACTGGGCTCCCAAGCCCTCGATACTGATTCAGAAAAAGTATTTGAACATTAGTCTGAAAACCCACTGCAACTCAAACTAAAACGGGCTAAAGGCTTCAAATTTGGAACATGAGTTCAGAGCACTTTTCGACGCCATAATAAGGCTTCAAATTTGGAACATGAGTTCAGAGCACTTTTCGACGCCATAATAAGGCTTCAAATTTGGAACATGAGTTCAGAGCACTTTTCGCCATAATAAGTTCGACGCCATAATAAGACTTCTCGACGCCATAATAAGTTTTGCTAGAAAATAAAGCAAATGCAAAGGGAAGCTCACATAGAACTCTTTAGATTTTAAAGTTGCTGAAATTAGGTTTAGTTAAGTTTGAATTATCATTGCACAAGAGATACATGAGAAGTTGCCGAAATTACTTTATTAGGGTATATAATTACTTTTAAATGTATTGATTTTTTAGCGGGAATTAAAAGTTATGTAGAGCTACACATCCCTAGTTTTTAAAATGTAAAAATTTATTCTTGACACTATTAGGAAGTTGGTGCCATTAATAACATGTTATTTCAATAAGCAAAAAAAAATCATTCAGTTGTCACAAAGGGAATGATTTTAGAGAAATTTAGATAATCCCAAATTTGGTACAAATGAAATAAATACAGATATTTAAAAAAAAAACAAGCTCATTTTAAAATAATTAAATAATTTTAAAAAAAACAGATATAGTGAAAAAAAATGTAAGTTACAACCATGTCCATGTCAAGTGGCTTTTAATTTTTTTTATAAAAAGGGTTAAATTATATAAAAGGCAAATTCATAACCAAAAAAAAATCGAAAGTAGAAAATATTAAAAAAAAACATCAATTAACCTAAATAAATACAAACACTGAATTAATAATGGTACTTTCGACCAAAATATTGCTGAATAAAAGCAAAAATAGTTACTATCTAAACAATTTAAATAAATTTTGGATACATTAACAGCCTTGATGTTGTATTGCGGTATTTTTTTTTTAGTTTAGTAATAAGTAAATTACCTTTTTAAGTTTGTTTTTGAAAGCATTTATTGTGAATACGATTGGACTAAACTTACTTGTGAATACGATTACTAAATTGAAGTCCCTTTTGGAACAATGGGGACATGCATAAATTACGTCACGCAAAATTTTGACTTTTTTGACCCCTCCCTCCCCCTATGTCACGCTGCGTCACGTTTGGTCGAACCCCTCCCCCTAAAATTACGTCACGTTTGTCGCACCCCCCCCCCCCCCCTTTTTTTTCAAGAAAAAAGTTGGTTTTAATATTTCCTTTTGCTTTTGAAATTTAAAAAAATTCATAAAACAATATTTTAAAATTAACTTTGAAAGGAAAAAAAGAGTAAAAGTTGTCTCGGTTAAATAATTTATATATAGGAATGGATCGACATTGTATTTACATTTTTGCTGTTCAAGGATAAACTAGCTATTCCCTAACGCCATCTAAAAAAGGGGTCGGGATGTAATCGGATCTGTCAACTGTTTAGTTCTGGGTCTTTTTGGTGTTCGTCCATGTAGCTGCTAGTCCTCAGATTCCTCAAGGTAGTGTCACAATTTTGTGCGTTACTACTAAGTACCATTAGGAAACGGTCCATAAAATGTAGAAGGCTAATAATGCGAACGTTGTGGTATACAATACCCCCCCCCCCCCCAACAACTTATTACTGAAATCGTGTTTCTTTTGATGATCTTATAATAAAAAAAGATTTCAGATTTCTTTCTAAAAAACTTTATTTTATGTAAAACAGATTTTCCTTGCAAAATCGGAAATTTTGAGTCGTTACGTCATGCAAGCGATTACCCCTCCATTACCCCCCCCCCCCTCCATGTCACGATCCGTCACGTTGTCTCATACCCCTCCCTCCCCCCTTTGAGCGTGACGTATTTTTATGTACGTCCCCAATACTTTGAATCACTAAACAACAAAATAATTCTAAGCACTCCGCGCCAAAATTAACAACTTTATCAATTGAAAAAAGTTTTGGGCTTTTTAAGAGCTCAAATTAAAAAAAAATATATCAATAATTTTACTTTTTCCATAATCATTTTAGGAATCTTTATAAAACCAAAAAATATTGTTGAGTTTTTTAAGAATTGAGATAAAAAGAATAAATTCTACAATTGAACATTTCCCAGCCTTATTATTAGGCCATTTAAATTGTTATAAAACCAATCCTTTCTTACATTCCTCAGTGCAGTTTGGCAGGCTTCAAATATCTCCTTCGCTTTTTTAGTGAATTGACTGTCTGGCCCGTTAAATGCCAAACTGTTGCTGTACACAAGTTCTACATCTGCTTGAAAGTCTTCGCGGGTGCTATACTTGTGCGACATGGCATTCTGAAAATAAATGGAGGTAAAAATATTAGGACAGTTCTGAAGTTAGGTCAGTTTTTAGCTTCCACACTACGTTTATAACGTAAAAAGTGGAAGGTTTTATGATCGTTCAGTCCGTCTGTCACCCACTTTCACATAACGAACCGCAAGTCTCACAAACAAGTGGGATACGTCATTTTGAAGCAAAAAATCAGTCTAGGCTACATTCCAAATTTCATTAAAAAATTTAAATTAGAATTTTATTTAAAATTTAAAAAACTAAAAATTTAATCTACATTGAACTAACATGCGAATTCCATTTTTATTCAATATTTTCACTGTTGCCATGACATCAAACGTCCGAGAAACTTTATTAAAAATAAGAATAAAATTCTTGAAAAAATATTTATTTTTATGACATAATTCAATTTGGATTGTTTTAATTGCACAATAAACTTATTTTGAAGTTTATTATATATAAATGAAGAAAGATGCATAAAAAATTCTAAATATACATAAAAATATGCAAAGTTTCGCTTTTATTTTAAAGCAACAATTTCACAAATTCATTTTTCGAAATGTAAACTTGTGGCTGCAAAAAAGTAATTATTTATAAAATATATTATTATCCTTCGAACTTTAAAAAAAAATTAGCAAACGATAAAGTTAATTATCACATCTGCAGAAGAAGATTAAAGAAAATTATTAATTTTTACTCATAAAAGTTTGAATTAGAACTAGCTTAAGGCCCTGCTTGCGAATTTGTTTCTGAGGTGTTGTTAGCGTGTTTCTTGCTGTGTGTAAATGTTGTGTGGAAGCGTTGTAAGTGACAGATTCTGTAACAAACCAACTTGTTTATAAAAAAAAGTTTCTTTAGCGGTTAATTCTTGAGGGGACAATTGGGACCTAATTTTTGGGACTTATTTAGTGAACTATTTAAATGCACAGTGAAAAAATGTTTTTTTTTAATTGTAACATTAATGTAGCCATATTACAGTATCTAATTCTAACTCAATATATATTAAAAAGTTTAGTGGGGGGAAAACATTGCGTGAGGAAAGGGGAAATTTAAAGATAAAACTTGTTTTATTATTATTTAAACATTTATTCCTTCTAAAATCAATCACAGCAAAATAAAAGGAGAAAAAAGGTAAAAATTTTATCATTATCATTGAATTTCAATTTTTTTAAAAAGCAGTCATTTAGTGTTGCATTCCAACCACATCATACATAAAATATAGAAACTTCATATTCAATGACAAATGTCGTTCTTAGCTTCTATCTTAAACAATTTAAACAATGGGCATGTTTTAGGTTTTTGATGACAACAGAAGTGCTGAATAAAAATAATGATTCTCAAGCCTTGATTGGTGAACCAATGCCACAAGGGAACAGAGCACTTGATTTAGAAAGATTTTGAACACCGATAAGGAAGAAGTTCCAGAATGAAAAATAAGTATGAACTACATCATCAAAAGCAAGCCACTTATGTAACATAACATAAAAAAATGTGCCCAATAAGGGAAGAGTGTAGGCTATGACTCATGACTTTCTTGGTGGGGGGCAAGATCGCCAAGCACTGTGACTTTAAGTTTATTGTACTAAGCCCCAGAAATGACACAAGCACAAGAGACACACAAAGAAAGAGACGACACAAACACATAGACAAATAACAACATTTATTGACAGTCACAAACATCCATGCCTGACCGGGATTCGAACCCGACCCCAGCAGCTCCAAAGGCTAGAATCCTAACGAGTGTGCCACCGGGGCGGCAAGAGTGTAGGCTATGTAGCCCATTACTCTAAGGTAGGTAGGTATGTTTGAATTATCGTCGAACTAGAGCTACACGAGGGCTATTGGCAACAAGATTTAGAACCACAGTAAAGTGACGAGCCCACACCTGATTAGGCACCCAACACAACAGTTAAGGGCAATTGGACCTTGAAACGTAATTAACGTGCACTCCAACTAACATGCACACTGGGTATTATTTGTCGGACATTTTTTGCTGCACTGGCCGTTTATAGGTCCACAGTTATTTTGGTGGAACCCAGACCTGAACCTGGGATCTTTCGCATGCTAGGTGAATGCCTAACCGAATGGGCTCCCCAGCCCAAAGTCACTTACGTAAAGCATAATTTTAACCACTGGACCAAATTCCAAACCTACCTTAAGTATGATATCCAAATCGATGGGATTCTTCACCACATTATAATACTCCTTCAGGATCTTCTTATTCACCGGCTTATGGAAGGGCCACGATTCCGGAACATTCTTCAGATCGTCCGAAACGATCTTTTTCAGAATGAAAGAGAACGCGACTTGGTCATTGTCATCGAGAAGTGGGTTGATGGCCTTCTCCAGACGCATCAGCATGTGTTCTTCGTCGCGGAATTTCCTGAGACAGAGTTCCAGCATCTTTTGGGCTGTCTTGCTCAGAGAACTTGTGGCTCCTGGAATAGTTATTGTGATAAGTTGGTTTGGTTGGATTAGATTAAGGTCGCACATTGGTGATGGGTCTTAGGGTTTTAGCATCTTTTCTGCTGTCTAGCTCATAGTTATTCCTTGAAATAGTTATTGTGATGAACTGAATTGGTTAGATTAGATTAAGTTTGCACACATTGACCTTTGGCAATGCAGGCAAACTCATCTACAGCGAGCACGAAGGAACCACAATATATACTTAATAAATCTCAGTTCTCGTAAAAAAAATTTAAAGAAATATGTATATATTCTTATTATAAACATCACAGTCACTTTTATTTTAATCCTATGCTTCCAGAAGCTTCGACTAAATCTTTAGAAGCGTTGAAACACTGTAACCCTTTCCGACCGAGCTAGCACGATCATGCGTCTTGCATATCTACTATTTTACTATTCTACTACTTCTACTATTTTCTCGTGTAGTTGTTTGTAAAAAAAAGTCGGATTCGATCGATCGAGTAAGTTTCCAGAGAACATGAACTTTCACTTATGATTAACAGATTGCAGTAGTTGTTTTTATTTCAGTTCCAGCCTGCAATCTTAGCGTTGTTTACATGTAAGCAGGAAACAGCTAAAGAATTTATCTATCGCAGAAAGGTAAATATCACTCGATTTTAAATTGCTTCGATACAAATAGTTGCTTTTAAGTCTCAATAAATGAAAAATAATAAGAAATCTTAATTATACATAAATTATTTTACTTTTAGAAAGTAAAATCTCTTGACCCGCATGATCGTGCTACTTGAGCGTTATTGGTTACGATTGATCCTGTAAGGCAACCCGGAATCTCGCAGAGCTCCCATAGACTGTAATGTTAAGTTAGTCCTTTTTTTAGAATGGTTTTTCTGAAAATCTAGATGAAATATTGGTGTGAAACTTTTTACAGTGGTACATTAAACACTTTCAAAGACTTTTAACATGGGATTTTGTCAAAGTAATACTTAATTGCTAAGACAAAAAATAATTTCTATGTCAAGTATCTCATAATAAATATAATTGTTAACTATAAATAATATTTAATTATCAATTAAATTATAATTAATCATTAATTGTTTGTAACGATGTTTGTTAAATTTATATTATTTTATTTATAGATGGAAAAATATAAAATTTTACAAGTGATGTTTTCACAAGAAGAGCCTGAACTGTACAATTGTGAGGATAAGTAAAGACCTAACTCACACGATCGCGCGGATACCCCCTACGCTTTAGAGAGGTCCTCAATTTTTTTAAATATTTTTTTTCAGAATCATTAAGACTAGTATAGAGAGAAACACTAGAATAAAAGCCACATTTAAGGATGAAAATTTTTCAGGTCTTAGAGGGTTATGAAGACAATCCATATTTTTTTAAAGATACTTACATTTTATCTCCTTCTTACAACTCCTGTAAAATTTTCACTGTGTCATTGGTTAAAACTTTCTGCTTTGACATTGCATTATAAAAATTAGTCAATGAATTTAAGTAAAAAAAGGTCAACTTCCACAGCCAGTATCACCCAGCTCAACTATACAATTAACACCCACTTTGAAAATTCTTTCCTCACCCTGCAACTGCACAATAAACCACCAGTTGAACTGCATTTTTAACCAGTCCTCTTATTTTAAGTAGGGTGTGAAAGCAGATTTTGTTATTTTTATATCAAAATATTTTTATAATAAGGGAATGCTTCGTCAAAGTATGCAGGAATGGATGCAAAGAATTGCAGGGCTGAATAAATCTAAATATCAAACCAAATGTTTTAGTTTGCAAAAATATTGAGAATAAAGATGCACATTTTGGTATGGATAGAAAAGATATGTTCAAAGGAAAATTATATTAGTAAATGCAGAGATTCTCATTTATGTTATTAAACAATCTATATTCCATTTTATTATAACAAATTGCTTGGGCAATGATAAAAGCAGTAGAATATAAATAACTTGTTTTATATCTTTTATATGTGACTAGATTTTAGTTGTTTTTCTTAATTAGTTCTATGAAACCTAAGTCTTAACACCTAAGTCCAATGTACATCAGGGTGGCTACAGAATCTGTGAAAACAAATTCCCTGACTTTTCCCTGATTTTCCAGGCTGAATGTAAAAAATTTCCCTGATTAGCGGCAATGAACTAAGTTCGCATGCTGGTTTCCTTTCGGTATTTGTAAAACCACTTTCTAATATATTTAACATTAAAAAAATATGTTTAAAAATAAATTTAAATAATGAATATACAATGAGCTTTTTAAAACAAATCTATAAAAAACACAAGCGTTAAAGCCCATATAATAATTTTTTTTAGTTATGATAAGACTTTAAGCAGCAACTCAACCACTTAGGTGAAAACCTTTTCCGGATTAAACTTTTTTATCCTTCCTTTTGCCGGTTAAAATGGCACTTTTGGAAATTTTCCCTGATTTTTAACAAAAATCACCAATTTCCCTGACTTTTCCCTGATTTTTCCAGATTGATTAAATTCCCTGACTTTTCCATGATTCCCTGATTTCCCTGATCCTGTAGCCACCCTGTACATTCAAGTAAATTAAATCATATTCTTGTGTGGCATATTTAAAAAAATAATTAATTTTACTGATTTTTCAAAAAATAAACTCAAAGTGTTTGTTTCAAAAATGTTAAATGAAAGCACGATATAACAATAAACAAATAATTGTAAGAAACAAAACAAAATTTAAAATACCTAATTTGATATCAATATCCATACCATTATAAATATTGCTATTCTCAACGATCTGATTGACGTCTTGTATAAACTGTTCTCTACTTTTATATTGCTTTTGATGCAACTTTTCGCGCATGGTTTGTAGATCAACGGGCCTATGCACGATTTTATGGTAATCTGGAACATTTTTAGCATTGACAGGAAACCAGAAGGCTTGTGTCTACAAAAAAGGATAATAGATTAAAACATGAAATAGTACACAAAAAACAATTTATTAAACCTTTAAACCATTTAACAGCTCCAAAAATAAAATTGTTAACAAAAATATTATTCTTTTTATTATTCTCTTTAGTCAGTAAAGGAAGAAGAAATAATGAAGTGTTTGCATAAATTGCATCAAGTAGCAGTTGAATGTTGCGAAATTTAGATAATTTCATAATTAACAATTTTATATTCAAGAATACTATTACACATAGCCTTTACACAAAGATCAGCAAATATAAAGGGGGGTAAAGCGAAAGTAATATTCCAACATTTTCTTCAAAAATAAAGTTGAGCAGTACTAAATTGAATTAAATGTGCATCAAAACGGTATTAAGTTTGTATTAAATTGAAACAAAAACTCTTTAATAAACTGTGCTTTGTCCACAAATATGTAATATAAACACAGAATTGGACAAATTCAAATCCAAACTATACAAAAACTATTGAAATCCAAACTATATTATCCGCAATTTGATAAATGCAAAATTTGGTTGAAAGTTACAAAATAATGAATCAATTCATGTCAACAACACATAAAACTTAAAAGAATATACAGTAGACGCCGCTTAGTGTGATCACATCGGGACGAACGTGATTTGAAAACAATAACCAATTGATTACAATACACGAAAAAAGTTTAAACTAAGAAATGATTTTTTAACATATGCATTAAAATAAAAATTAATTTTAAAATAGTTGTTGCTCTAAAACTCTAAAGTATTTAATAGAAATTAATGCACACTAAAAAAAAAGAATGACTAGTTAGTATGCTTACGTATTTAATGATGAACTGCAGAAAACAATGCAAAGATCAATTATTAACAGAAAAATAAGTCATCAATTATTCGACTGTTTAGTATTCTTTCGAAGCAAGTCATTACCGAATCGCTCATAATCATAATTTTTATTAAAGTGTTCCACGTCGGCTTTGTTTTGCACTCCTAGATATAAGATTCAAAGTGCCTCCCTCATCTGAGCAGGCATCGAAATTTTGTCCCCGATATAGCACTTTTGGTTCATCATTGGCATCAGAATCTTGTGACGAAGCTTGATCTTTGACACACATGGCTTCGCAAATGCCCTCATCAGTTACTGAAGTAGAAGTCGCAACCTTCTCGATCTCCATCCATGCTTCAAAATCCTCAGCATTCATATCGGGGGTTTTCAGGAAATTTACATATAAAGTGATAACAATAAACGAACATTTGATTACAATAACGATGATTTTTCAATGTATTTTGATATAAGAGGACGGGACTAAGCGATTTTGATAACATTAAACGATTGATAACATTAACCATGATCACATTAAGCGGCGTCTACTGTAATAATAAATCTTACTTCTGGCATATTCCTCATCTCATTCAGAATACTCTCCAAAATAATCGACAGTGCCACAACTGGATCCGCTCTCTGTCGATTCACCGATTTATTTGGCTTCTTCAAGTAATCACAGTGCATCACCTTTTAGGGAAAAGTAAACATTTATTCAAATAACTCAAGTTATATTTGCTCGAACAGTTCTTTTGCAAATTAATTCATTTAAGGGGGGTTCGGTGTGTCGTATATCGGTAATGTTAAATTGGCCAATTGCAATGTACCTTTTCACAATAACTACTGATCAGATCATCTTAAAATTTTCTCTGTGTGTTATACCAACCTTATATATTAATCTGAGGCTAAAAGTTTTTTCTAAATAACTATTAGATTTTTTTAAATAAAATAAGTTTTAAAGTACCCCAACAATCATGAAATTTTTCACTTTTTTCCCCCATACAATTTTTTTCACTTAAATTTTATTAAAATTTATAACCTCAGATTAATCTATACTATGTATTACTTCATATATATCAATTCTTCATATATATTCAATCATATAAAAAAAGTTTACGAGAAAACATAGCATAGTGTTTGAGAAAAGGTACATCGAAGTTCAACAAACCAAGTTCTGAGAAAAACGTATTTAAAGTTTTTATTGTTAACCCATTTCCTTACGAAGGCTTTTTGCTTCTCCTCATAATATTTGATCGGAATAACATTATCGAATCCTTAGTCGTTCGGATAAAACCGTTCTGGGCCGTTTCAGTAAGGAAAAGGTTTAATAAAATGGCTTTTAACGTCAAAAATATTTTTCCAATCGTCTTGATACTTTGTGACATTATTAATAAAGGTTGTAATAGTATTTTAAGAAAATAATTTTTTTCTATTTTTTCACTGATTTTGGGGTACTGAACCCCCTTAATTGATGTATCTATAATAATAAAAGAAAGAGTCTGTCTGTGTGTATGTCTGTGGATCGCAAAAGACCTACTAAGACTGCTCTAAAAAATTTGAAATTTTTAATATAGATTCCTTTTAATACCTACGTGTGCACCTGAGGCTTAGTTTTTTCATTTTTGATTGTGATTTTTAATTAATATAATTAGTTTAAAAAAAACGTCATCCACGTGGGATTGCGGGACCATAACTGGGCTTGAAAATACATGGACCGGGCCGAAACGGGGGCTTGACGCCATCCTCTATTAGTTTGATTCATTGAGTTTGGTTGAGATATGCGCTCGTCCGAAGGCTGCTTCATCCTCTATTAGTGTTTGCTTTTTTAAGTGACATGCACCAACACGAATTTAATTCTGTTTTGATTTTGAGTGTATTTTCACAAGTAAGCATGCCTCTAAAAGGAAGCAATGCGAAGTTAACGGGTTCCCAGTAAGGCGGGACCATACTGATAGTTTAAAACTAAATAAAATGTGTTAATGAATTTGTTAAAGTAAAAGTAATCACCTATCTTGAAATCATGTGTGGTAGGTTTGTATTTGACAAGTAAAGGCTCAGTCTGTATTAGAAATTTGATGTACCCATGGGTTATTAACAGTTCTTAAAAATACTTTAATGGGGAGAAAACAATAGCAAGATAATAGAAACACTACAGTATAGTGGCCAAAAAGTTATCCGACACATATTTAAATTCAAAAGACAATGTTTAGAGTCATAATCTATGAGCAATTGAGTAAGCTAGTGTGAATATGTGTTAGTGGGCTGAAGGGGCTATATAAATTATAAATGAAAAAAATTATGCAGTAACACTGTGTCCACTGTATTAAACATATACACAACAAACAAAAATATATTAGACATTACAAACTTAAAAATATATTAAACATCAGTGGTGGCTCAGTGCAAAAATAAGAAGGATCATTAAGCATTTGATTGTATGTTTATATATTAATGATATTCGCCCTAGGTATAAATAATACACAATTAAAAGTAATCTATTTATTCAATGTATTCAAGCAATAAAAGTTACATACCATTAAAAAAAATCAGAGTTTAGTCAGAATTTTATATATTTTTTTTTCCAATGGATAAAAATTGGATCAAATTTTTAAAAAATAACAGGGCTGACATCGATTGGAAATAATAAAAAATATTTTCTCATAGAAAGAAGTTTGAATAATTGAATGATGTGCTTTTTGATATCATAAATGGTTATGGACGATCAGAAAAAAAATTCTAAAATGCCAAATTGTCATTGGGACTGAAAGGGTAAAACAGAGTTCTGTTAAAGGGGAGCCTTCTATATATGAAAAAAATATATTAAAAAGTTTTAAATATAAATATTCACCGTTCCGGCTCTCCTGCGCTTCTTAACCGCCACCGCTTCTTTCGGAAACTTCAACACCAACGATTTCCTCCTTAGTTCATCAGCATGCTTCACCAGCTGCTTAGATAGAACGACCTTGGTTTCATCGACCTTGACAAGGTCATTGTCGTCAAGAACTGCCCTTTCTTCTTCTTCCTCTTGTTCTTCTGTCATGGCAACCTGGACAGGGGGGCAGGGGGCGGCAGCCTGGTACAAGGGGCAGGTTTTGTTGGTTCGCATGTGGCCGATGGCTCCACAGGCACCGCATTTGAGCTGAAAGGTATACGTTTATTAAAATGGAACGAACATAAAATCTTTGATATTAGAATCTGCTATTCCGATTCTAATATATGTATATATTGATTGTAGCTGGCTTGACAATGTGTACAACTTCCTTGCCATTAGGATCCTTAAAAGTTCAGTTAGGTAACGGTAGTTAGCTTAGGTAAAGTTAATATAATTAGGTATTTTAGTTAGATATAAAGTTATAACCCATGAAATCATTAATTAAGTTCATGTTCCTTTTTAAATGGCATGTGGCTAATGGTTCCAAAAGAACAGCTTTTGAGCAGAAAGGCGTTTAATAATGTGGTAGTTGGTTAGGTTAGGCATATACTTGGGTATTTCAGTTAGGTATGAAGTTATAACAAAGAAAGAAGTCGTTTACATAATTAAAATTTGTTTTTTAAATGATTTTTAGCTTTTTTACAATGTAAATGTGTATGGCCAATGGTAGACAAGCCCTACATTTTAGCTGAGAAGCATATGTTTATTTTGGTAGAAGGTCTAATGTAGTTATAAACTAAATAGGAAAGACACTAACAATTATAAAAAATTCTAAATAATAAATAAAAATTGAGTTCTGCTGTGCTGGCATTCAAACCCACAATTCTACAGACCCTAGGTTCCGTGGGCGAATACTATATCCTCTACTCCACAGGTCTGCTTGCAAATAGCATCAATATTATTCTTCAGGAAAAACAATAAAATTGGTTAATTTAAAAGTCTCCATTGAAGGGAAGAGTTGCAAATAGCAGATAATTAACTTTCTCCACCTGAGTTTTGGAATTCTTTCAGGCCTATTTCATACTTTACTTCAACTGTGTTAACATTTTTCTCTTCAGAGTGGTTTGATAACACTAATGTGATACAAACTAAACAACACAAACTCCTTTTTACAGAAGTTATTTTAAGCTTTACCTTCAACATTGGGGTTTCTTTTTTCGGTTTCTTCTTAGGAGGTACATGTTTTTCTTTCTCAGCATTTCTCTTAAGCCTTCGCAGCTGCTCTTGAATTCTGTAACAAAGATACGAATGCAGTTGTAATATATATTTTTAAAAATATGAAATATATTTGTTGATAGATGAAATAATCTGACAAGACTTTTAATGACAAACACAAGAAATAATTTCTAAATAAACTGAAGAGTACAGGGCAAAACTCCTTGATTTCTTAGAAGGCTTTCCTCAATAGGCCTCTTTGGCAATGATAGCGAGAACTCGCCTAAACTAATGTAAAGAAACTGGTTACTCGCTTTGTTTTTCTTTGCGGCAACCCTGATTCACGCCAGAGATCAGTGGACACGAGTACCGCGAATGAAGAACCGAAAGAAAAACTGGTTCCCTGTCGCCAGCGTCCGCCAAACAGATACAATTACAGGAAGACTCCTAATAAATCAAGTGGTTCTTCCCGTGTACTCTTCAACTATGTTCAAAGAACCATTGAATGTCTCAATAACACAAAGAGAACTACACTTTTCCTTACATTCACAAAAATGTTTACAAAAAAGAAGCATCAGCTCTTAAAATAGTCTTTGATACAAGTCTAAACTAACTTTTACTGTTTTAGTAAAATAAAGTAATAATAGAATAGAGAACTGATTTAGTGCCCAATGACACAACACCCCTTTTAATTTAAAGGATAAATCAGAGATAGGTCTCTATCGCTCTACTTCTATATTATATCGAAAGACTAAAACTAGAGCATTTTTTTTATATAACCAACTTAAATTAGTTCAAAAAGCCTTTATAAGTACAAAGAGCCGGCTCCCAATAGCCCCAGTTTGTTGAGTTTAAGAAACATTTTTGTTTGTTTTAACACTATCAGAACAGACTAGCGGCCACTTCAAGTTTTGAGAGGAAAGCAAACAATGAAGAAATGAGACCATAGAGATCTTAATAAAAGTATTAGAGTGGAGATCACGTGACCTATCTATGCTAACGACGGGACGAGCCTGGGGGCCGCCATCTTGAGTCCAAGACCAACTTTTTTAAGTCGAAATTGCTTAGAAAAAAATAAATTTAATTCTAAAATATTAAAAAATACCATAAAAATACTAGCTGCATTTTGGAATATTTTTAGTGATTTTAAAAGAACTTTTAACGCTTTTCTAGTATTTTTATAATATTTATTTTGTAATTTTAGAATTAAATTTTATTTTTCACGTATTCTTCTTCTTAATGTGACGGCGATGGCTGCAAGTTGCCAGTGTCACCATCACATAAAGAAAAAGAATGCTAGACAAAAAGTAAAATTTAATTCTAAAATTACAAAATAAATATTATAAAAACACTAGAAAAGTATTAAAAGTTCTTTTAAAGTCACTAAAAATATTCCAAAATGCAGCTAGTATTTTTATGGTATTTTTTTAATATTTTAGAATTGAATTTTTTTTTTTAAGCGTTTTCCACTTTAAAAAGTTGGTCTCGGACTCAAGATGGCGGCCCCCAGGCTCGTCCCGTCGTTAGCATAGATAGGTCACGTGATCTCCACTCTAATACTTTTATTAAGATCTCTATGAATGAGACATACATAATTCTCAGCGTCTAAGTACAGAAAAAGTCAATTGACAAATGTACCCAGGGTAATTAGAAAACAAAGATGATGATGGAGATTTTTTTCAAAAAAATATGTATGGAAATCCACTGTTTTATTAGCTTGGGAAACATAGTAAAACAACTAACTAATGTATTTGTATCGAAACACACAAGTGTGAATATGATTAAATGAAGGTATCTGGGTATTGTATAGTTGTTATTTTTTAGTCTAAGGAAACAGTGTAGTAAATTCTAATGTCAATGATATTGAAAGTATTTATTTAATAGAAATGTTTATTTAAAAAACTTTAAATTTTGATACCTTCTACGCTCTTTTCTTATTTCTTCTTTCTGGTGTTCATCTAGAGTGGCTGCAAATTGTTTTCTGAAACAAAAGAACAACTCTTTTAAATATAGGAAATTTAAATAAACAAAATATTATTAGAAGTAGAGAATTTTTTTTATTTGTATTAATCATTGTCATATGTTTTTCTTTAAGAAACATTTTTATAAATTCTTGAAATTAAATCAGTTTTTTACAATCGAAAATACTAAAATAAAATACAGCAAAAAAGTTTATAACATTGATAAATCCTTGATATCAACTAGCTATTTACAAACTTGGCACAATCAGATGAATGGATGCACATTCAATCGATTTAAACAGCATTAAATATTAACCATTTAAACACATATGCAAAGAAATATTAAACAAGACAAATTATCATGTGAATATATAAGATACTAGACTTACATAAATGCTGGGTCTTTTGTTGTTCTAATTCTAATATATGTATCAATTACAGCTGGCTTGCGAACAGTTTCAATACGAACAAACTCCTTACCATCGGGATTCTTAAAAGTTCTATAAATTTTCAAAATCCTTCCATTCTAAAAAATAAATATTCAGTAAAATAAAAAAAACTTAACTAATTAAAAAATTATAATTTAAAGAACTTAAAAAAAAACAATTTTCAAACAATAAGCTAAATGGTATCAAAATATATTTGTTTTTTAAGTTGTTTTAATTCTTACTGAATTCGATCCAGTACTGGTAACAGATGCACTGTCATCCTCTCGTTCCATCTTCTGTTTATCTATGCAGGAAAAAAATATTTAATTTCATAACAAAAGGCTAACTAGGGTTACCAGGTCAAAAAAGTAAAAAACAGGCCACTTTTTTTAAAAAAGCAGGACTCATTTAAAATTGAGACAAAACCTATTGGCACATTAAACATTATATTATTTAAGCATTTTTTTATATTATTAGCAAATTTTTATAGAGAACAAAGAAGCTAACTAAATGTCTTGTAATTTAGAGCAATGCATAAAACACGTTTTGGAGTAAACTTGAAAAAAGTAAGCATTACACTTTGAAATGTATACAAATTTCTTTAAATATCTTCAAAATTAATTACATTTAAAAAAATACGGACATTTGGGGATCTTTAAAAAATAAATACGGACAGCAGGACACCGCCTCTAAATACGGACGTGACCTGTTAAATACGGATGTCTGGTAACCCTAAGACTAACCAACAAAAATATGCATTCAAAAAAAGTTTAACATTAATAAAATTGACTAATGATGAACACAACAAAGGAAAACCGCAGTAGTTTTTCATTCGCTTTATGTAATTATCAGAGTATATTTTATTTCTCACTCAAACTCACTATAAAATAAACAGCTCAATCAAATTAATTTTTTACACTTTATTTAAAATATAAGCAAGTGTAAATACATTACAGAACCGCTAATCCAGACAACAGTAATTTTTTTATAATCTGTTAACGATTAGAATTTTGCAATAGTTTTAAAAAAGACCTTCAAATTTGTGAGGAAAAATTCTATTATGGGATATATCAAAGAAACAGCAAGTTTATTTCAGAACATGAACTAATGACTGTGTGCAGGATTAAACAAAAACTGAAGATCGAATTATATCTAACTTGTTAAAAAGGCAACTCATCATTTGATGACATAATTTATGAAATCTTTTTAATGAATGCTGTTAGTGCATTTTATAATTTTCTTTAAAAAATTATTTTAATTAAAAACTTAATTGAACTTCTAAACTAGCATTAAATGTATTTACATATACTAGGACATTTATAAGGTGATTTAATGATCCCATACAGTAAAACTGATATTAAGTTTGCAGTATACAAATGTTCTACGAGAAAAAGGGTAAATAGTTCTCACTTTCGAAGGCGAGAATCGAATACAAAAAGGTATTTCACATTCAATTTATTCGTTATTCAAGACATATATTTATTATTTTTATTAGTTTAGCTTCAGTTAGAGTGTAATTTTAATTATTTTTTCCTTCGATTTTGACTTATCATGGCGCACACAAATATCAGGGTCAAAGGAGCAACCAATCAGAGCAGGCGAAATCTCGGAGCCAGCAGCGTTGTTTAAGCAGTTTCCTCTGCATAGTACAGCATTTCTCTGCTGCAAACTTAAGGTCGGTTTTCGTATAGTTCGTCTAAACACGTTTTGATTTTGGCAATTCCAGGGAATTAGATAGTTAACCCATAATCTGGAAAGACTTAGATACTGCATTCCCGAATTAAAGGTTCTGTACGGTATGTCCATTGCTTGTATGTACATTCCAACTAAATACCTTTTTCCCGTTTCCTTCTTTCCTCATTCATCACACTATCTCCATCTTCTCCCATGATTAACTTTTGCAATTCTCTTCTCTCTGCTTCCTCTCTTTCATGAGATAACTAAAGAAAAATGTAAACAGTTTTTTTAGTTGATTCATAGCATTTATATTTTAACATAAATTTCAACAGCAAAAAACTTAGAATTATAATATCTGATGTCCAAAATGTCCAATAACTTTTCTCATAACTTTTGGACAAATATAAGAATCTCTTATATGCTTTTAAAACAACTTTAGTATAAATAAATTACTTTATTTTAACTTATCTATTAAAAAATAATAAATGCATTTGTTTTTGGGTCATTACACATAAAAAATTAAAGCAAACTAAATAAAGCAAACATACATAAAATTTATATCAACCAAATTATTGGACAATTTATGTTTTAAAACTTTGCAAAAAAATAATCCTTTATCAAGATTAAGTAATAAAATTAGAATTTTATGGCCCTTCTAAAACTGTGTTATAATTAAGGGTGTTTTTAGGGGAGTCCGTTATCATATTATAATTTTATAACTAAATATCACAATACAGACAGAAAAGTGACTTATCAGCATAAAGCTAGTTTTTAGAAAAATAGTCTGAAGCTTATTTTTACCATTGCATTTCCTTCTAGAAAATAAACACTATATAACAACAATTTTAGTAAACAATTTAAGATTTGCTCTAATCACTAGCTTTTAAAGTTTCAAACTTAATGTTTTTAACTTGAAAAATCAAAATCAATAAGAGCATCAATAGAAAAACCTTTAATTTAACCATAATTTTTATGTATTGAACTCAAATAAAATTATAAAAAGTAAAAATACATACAAATTGAATTGGAAATCCAAATTTATTGTTTTAATATTATCATTTTCAGAGAGAAAAAAATATCAAGCAGATTATTTTACCTGAGAGCTAGTCTTTTTGTTTGACAGCATATTCTCAATATTCTTTCCCATTTCCTCTATGTCTGAGTCATCATCGGAACTAGAATCTTCATCCGTTGAGAGCACCTCAGTGGAAGACAAAACTCTACAATTGAATAAAGAACATGACATAACATTTTTAATTTGTTCCAATTGTGATTTTATACAGTTTGTATGTAAGATTGTATAAAAATGTCAAAGATCAAATGCTAATACAATGTAACCCAATTATAGCATTATTCAAGTTACCACGATGTTTATGACATTATAAACAAGATGACTCTTAAGTCAAGTAAATTTTGTAATATATATGCCTTATGTGCTCATATTATTAATGTAAGTTATAAAAATAATGTCTACTGAACAAATTTTAACCCTAAGTGCTATTAGAAGTAGTTTAATTTCTCCTACACAGGTCAATAACTTATTTTAGAAAGCAAATAAATTTCAAATTTGGTGACTTTTCTAACACATTATTCCACAAAGAAATTTTATCAATGATAATGCATTTCTTTTTTAATCTTTTTCTTTAAGAAGCTTAAGCGTTATAACCGAGGAGTTATTAAAAAATGTTGTTTTTAACCAGCTAGATATTACAACATTAATGTCTATGCACAATTCAAACGACAAAACATTTATGTCATTATAAACAAGTTGTCATTGTAAACAAGGTTGTTGTAACCAAGTTTGACTGTATCATTAAAAAAATATCTTTTGATAGTCTACCTTTAGTAACAAAATCAGTCAAATAACTAAAAAATCAAATATAAAACAATACCTATTTTGTAAGTCAAATATTCGCTGACACTCCTCTTTGTATCTTTCCTGATGTTCAGCTATGCTGAATCTGTTACCTCTGGCAAATTTACTCATTGCTAAAAAATAGATACATTCAGAAGTTTGTTACATGAAATAAGTTGTCCAGAAATACACAATTAAATATTTGGAAATAGAAATGTTCAATAAATATAAATATTCAAAAACAACACATTTAAAATTTGGTAAAGTTACTATTTATATTTAAAAATTCTATATCTCTAGCATTCATGATACTAATTTGCAAATCAAAAAAATAATTTTTAATAACTATTTAGAGACGTAGAGAAAGAAGTACAGAGTGTTTATAATAAAAATAAAGTTTTTATTTACTCATTCACTCATTTATTCATAAACATTTGTATTTTCAAAAAAAGAATTAGATTGAAGATTATTTAAAATTAATCTTATGTTGCTATTTAGTTAAATTAAACGGTTTGAATTAGAAAATAGTCAAATATCTAGATGTGGGTAAAAAAAAAATGTATTTGTGAAGATCAATTACTTGAAAAGTGCTACATAATAATTTCCTTCAAAAAAACTTTTTAAAACCAATTATATTTAAAATACTAACAAATGCAAGTAAAAATAATATAGTATAAGAAGTACCATACTTGGATACATAAATAGTCATCCCAGATTTGTTTACTATTTACCTTCTTCGCCAGCTTTTGCATATTCCGTAGAGAGAGTTCGCACAACATCAATAACTTCCCATCTGGATAACTTCTTGATCTGCAAGTGAAACATAATGTCTTTAAAAGTGAAAAAAGCTTGTGACGGACCTGCCAAGTTGTTCTACAAAGTAAAGCAGTTCTTGTTTAGTTTAGTCTTTCAGCCACATATAATTTTATACCTTAAGAATTAAACAGCATTTATGAATATTATTATTAGACAGTATAAATATTGACAGTGTTTGTGGAGGGGCGTCTCCGCTGGTCTTAATAGTATGATTTGTTTTTAGCGGTGTTTTTAATAGTGTCTTTTTAGATAGCAGCAGCTGAGTTTTAGCATTTGTATATTTGAAATGTGAAAGTTCCTGATATTCTTGACCAGTTGGGGAATGCGAGAATGTCGGCCAGCCATTTTTGACATCTTGTGATCTAGTGCATGACCTGGCTCGTCTACTCGCCGATGTCAGCTGCAATATCCTTACTTAGTTTATTTTGTTTGCTTTAAATATCCCCCTGTACCTCATTCCCTAAAGTATTCATTAAATATCCTAATTCATTTAAATTGCTTTTCTGTTTTAATTTTGTGTGTGACCTTTTCTGCCATATTTACTCCGCCTGGGAGCATGGTTTTAAAGTAATAAACCGTGGTAGGCCATAAGCTTTTCCCAGAGACGTTACAAGCTTCTTTGGATAACAAAAACAATTAAAAACTTAAGGCAAGATATTTTTTAACAAATCCATCAAGTAGGCTTTACGAAATAATAATGGGTATAATTTTTGACTGGCATCTTGCTGCTTCATAAATAATAAATGTACATTGTGTTCAAAAAATTACTTTTATACTTAAGAAACTTAAACTTTTATAATTTTTAAAAAATTATTCTTAATATATTTAAACTTAAGTCTAAAAAAATACAAACTTACTATATTTAATAAAAAAAATCACTATATCATAATTATAACTTATCAAAAATAATTTTAAATTTAAATAGCTTCATTTACTATTAAAAAAAACCATAGTTTCCTCTCCTGAAAAATAAGAGTTTTATAGGGTAAAAAAACTTTACAAAGATACAAACAAAAACTAAAGTCATAGAAGTACATTTTTTAAATAAATAGTATAATAAATCATTTAAATTATTCACATTAATGAGTACAGGTTTTTTAGATAATAAATAAAAATAACTAATGACACAAAAATCTTTTACATGGAGAACAAAAGCCTTGAAGCAGATATTATGACAAAATAAACTTACTTTACAGTTAGTATGATAATAAACAAAACCTATTTTAGAATTAGTTTCATAATAAAAGTACTAACCTCATCTTCAGGTACGTTGTACTTCCGCAAAAGCTGTTTAGCATTACTTAGGGAAAGTCTTCTCAAATCAGCATCAGTTCCAGTCACAGTTTTCTTGGCTGGGGTTTGGCTGCTGAGCTCTTCCTGTTATCAATAAAATTGTGTTACAACTTAATAACAATAGAAAAAATATTCAATTAGCTGTAAAAAAATATTTGGCTTCACTTAGATCTATTGGGAAGTTTAATTTCATAAGATATTAAATGAAGAACTCAAGTGCAAAACAAGTTAAACCACTTTTTGGAAAAAAAATTGAGTTGGTTAGCTTTTCATACAGGTATTGTAGAAAGGGATCCACCAACATTTTGATTTGCACAAAAAAATTAAATAGTATGTATATGAATATATACATACGATTATAATCACTCATAATCATCAATACATATATAATCTGTATGAAAAGCTTACCAATTCAATTTTTTCCAAAAAGCGATTTTACTTGTTTTGAACTTAACATCTTCAAATAATACCTCAACAAACTTGAACTGAAAATTTTATATCTCATTTAATAGCAATGAATATCTAAGCTGCATTTGATACCAATTTTGATGCTCAGATTACTATGAATCTGAGCTCTCTGTGGATGTTGAAGTATACCGAGATTTAATTTTACCAATAGAACCCAAGCTCAATAGGTACTTTTACATGCCACATAATCATATGATATGCATGTTGCCTATTTTCCTACCATTAAAACATGCCTACTAAGCTGGGGCTCGAACTCCCAATCTTGAGCTTACGAAGTGGGCACATTAATACCTCACACTGAGCTTACATGCATTTGAAGCTAACTCTTAAGCTTTGAAATATCATAATGTTTCTTACTTTTGACTGCTGGGGTTTATTGGGGACTCTGACATATGAAAAGCCTTCACCACATCCTGTTGGGTCAGCCACTCCTGTTAACTGAAGAAGGCATTTGCCTTTCACAGCTGCAATGAAAGCTCGGGTAGTATTCCAAGGGGCAGTTCTGACCTAAAATGTAGAAATCAAAGCTTAATAAATAGTGAATTTGTATTTTAAAAAAAATATGAGATTTGTTATTAAAAACTTGCTCATGGTCCCTACTCAAACTCCTGGGCACATTTAAGAACATTTTTTTTTTGTGTGTGTGTATGTATGGGGGGGGGGAAGAGTCTGAAGACCTCTTTAATAAAAAGATACGTCTACTAATATTTTACATGTTTAAATAATATTAAATATCAATTACAGAAATGCATTAATATTCAGTGATGTATTTACTTTATATTTAAATTGAAATATTAGTAAATTTAGTTGAAACTGACCAATTGATTGAACTATATTTTAACTTTGCTATTTAGACTAAAAAAAATTCAAATTTCATTTTCTTACATCGGATCATGAACAACAATAGGGACCATTTACAGAAGAAAGTAAAAAATCAAAGGCGTTTCGATCACTTAAGTTTTACAATTAAGAAATTCTGTAAGGTTCATAATGCATTAGAGAAAATAACTGTATTACAATACATATTCGCTATTTATATACTTTAAAATAATATAATCTTTCAGTAATATTAATTGATAGATTCTACTTTCAAATAGGAATTAGGCTTAAAAATAAAATTACTTCATCATCCATTTTCATCTGCATTTCTTCATCGTTATCATCTTCAGGTGCAAACAGGGATTTTTCTCCATAGCCTGCATCCTAAAGAGAAAGAAAAATCTTAAATATTTCCAGAAAAAAATTTAAGTACTCTTAATGCCAATAAATACTACTATGCTAAAATTGGAGGATTCTTATATTGGCAAACTCCAGAGATCCTATAAACGCAAACTCTGGATATTCTACAGGGTGAGGCAAACAAAAGAGGCCCCGGTCAAGAGATAAGAATACGACAGAAATGTTGTCAAGTCTAAAACCAATACTAAAACAGGTTTGCACTGAAGTTCTTGATCCCTTCAATATGTAGCCCAAACAAACGTTGCCGGCAATTTATTTGCCGGCAACTACGCTACGGTTTTAGAAACTAGTTGAAATAAAATATAAACAAGGTTTGTAGAGCTCCGATAAAGAAAAGTTCCCACTATACCAAAAACGAGCTTAAGTTTGCAGCAGAGAAATGTACTGAGCGGAAGAAACTAGGTAAACAACCCATCTGGCGCCGCAATTTAGCGTACTCTGATTGGCTGCTGCTTTCGACCCTGATATTCGTGCGCCCTGTTACGTCAAATTCGAAGGAAAAAATAATTAAAATAACACTCTTACTGAAGCTTTACTAATAGAAATAATAAATTTATGTCTTGAAATAACAAATCAATTTGTTTATTGAGTGTGAAATACCTTTTTGTATTCTATTCCCCTCACTCAAAAATGAGAACTATTTACCCTTTTTCTCGTAGAACATTTGTATACTGCAAACTTAAGGTCGGTTTTAGTATAGTGATGATTGTTTCGGTCGTTATTTATCCTAGAGAATCGGACCTTTTTGTTTTTGGTAATACAAACCATTCTAAATTGATTGCAAGACACAAAATTTGCATTATAGGACGTCTTCATACAATACGAACTAATATCTGAACTTGCCACTAGTCTATGAGTAGCTCTAATGTTAAGCTAATCTGATACAACCAATGCAAAATCAGGCGGCTTCAAGAGTTTTTCTCGCCAAGCATTTCAACGTATTCCTATCTCTAGAAAGGGGCCACTTTTGTTTGCCACACCCTGTAATACAAGGGTTCCTGAACGGTGGTATGCGTACCACTGGTTGTTATGCAGGAACATTTTAGGTGGTACGCATGAGTGATGAGAGAGAAACATGCCATCAATAGCTTGTGTATGCATGTGCAGTGAGCACGCAAGGAGATTAATCATTATTTTAAACATTAACATTATTTTAAAGAGGATATCTTTAATTAACTTCTGGATCGGATTTTGTGGAGTTTGTACTATTTTTTATTTGTATGTTTTTGGACCAATAGGTAATAAACAAAACTGTTAATTTATACCATTATAATCTTTTTATTTCTCTTGTATTATAATCATGTTATGAATAAACAAATATCTAACCAGTAAATACGATGTTTTCTCAGGATATTTAATAAAAAAATCCTTTAAACACTTTTAGAAGAGTAAATATAATGTGTTTATTGATATATTTAGGTCTGGTGGCACACCCAAATTTCTCAAAAAGTCAAGTGGTACACTGGTGCAAAAAGGTTGGGAAACCCTGTTCTAATATAAGCGGAAAACTGTAGATCGGCAGAATTATCACATCCTTGGATTCTTGAATCAAAGACAAACGAGGTCTATACCTCAAATGTCCATTGAAATAAATAAGAAGACATTGATTCCATAATAGCTCTCCTGCCAATTCTTGACATCTCAAATTCTTTGATTATGGAAGAGTCCACTTTGAAAACAGGTCAAGATCCTGAAGGAGGCCGGGATGTCAACAATCAAATGGCATTTGTGGGGCATAGGGGATTGTTGGGTTAGTTTGGTTAGACATAACGTGTCCCACTAAAACTACACATGGTTAGGTTAGTCAGAATTATTGTCAAACTAGAAAACTACACGAGTTATTGGTAAAGGGAGGATTATAGTTGATTACACAAGTATTTCTTTTGCTACCTTGACTTGATCGTCAATTGATTTGCATCTCTGTTGTATTATTTACCACACTTAGTAATCACCCCAGAGAATATTGAGTTCAAATATAGCTATGTAATAATAGTGAACCCCTTGCATGCTTGTACAGTCCTTCAATTGAGAAACTGTTTCTGGAGAAGAAAAAAATATCTGCTTACAAAAGCGATAAATCTCCAAATACAGTAACTCTAGCTTAAATCAAAATCTTCCTAACCCTTTTTTGTGGTAGGAGTGATAATTTGGACTCGTCTATACCATGCCTAGCCAGAATGTAAGCTTAGATAAGACTTTCTTAACCCATTCCTTCTATGGGTTTTCGAGGAAACGGGGGGGGGGGACATCGCTTTTCTAAACCTAACGCGTTTGAGGATAACAATCAAAACAGTTAGTAGTAACCAAGCAGGGTGGGGGAAAAACAAGCTTACGCCATTTCGAAGAAAACCGCGGGGATGGGGAAGGAAATGCTTTTGAAGCTTGCATACTGGCTAGACAAGGTATAACAGAGGTCATAGGTGCCAAGATGTGATAAAAGGACTTCCTTATATTTGGAAACAGTTGACCAGTTTTAAGACAGTCACTCACATTCAAAACTGCAAAAGAGTTAGTTTTCCTACCTTCAGTCTTTGTTCTGCTGCTAACATCCCATAATAAGAACAGCACTTCTCAGGGGACACCATGGCTCGGATTTCATCCTCAGTAGGAAGTCGGAATTCATGTTTCAACACCCACCAGTTGGAATCGGTGCCTATTTTTTTGAAAACAGATTAAGCAGTATTATCAAGAGTGTTGGAATGGAATGTAAATGCGCCCTCTAGAAGGGAGAGTGTAGGCTTTATAGCCCATTACTCAGCTCGCCAGAAGGGACAGTCACAGGAGACACACAAAGAAAGGACGACACAAACACATAGACAAATAACAACATTTATTGACAAATACAAATATCCATGCCTGACCGGGATTCGAACCCGACCTCAGCAGCTCCAAAGGCCAGCACGCTAACCGTTCAGCCACCGAGGCGGCTATCAAGAGTGTTAATAGTAGTTCCAATACTTATTTGTCTTAAGGCTGCTCATCACCCCCATGCCCCGTCCTCCTTCGATCGGGCTTGCTAATGTTAAGTCTATGGGGGAAAAATGGTTTTTGTTCCAAAAAAAGTCAAGAAATTATAGGAATATTTTGATGCGTTTTTTTTTTAATTCATAAAAATCCAATAAAGTTGTGCTTATAGAGGTTATTTTTTTAAAAACGTTATTTACTTTTTTTTAATCTAAATTTTTTTCGATTAAAAAAGGCAAGTAACGTTTTTTAAAAAAATAACCTTTAAAAGCACTACTTTATTGGAGTTTTATGAATTAAAAAAAAACTGCATCAAAATATTCCTATAATTTCTTGACTTTTTTTGGAGCAAAAACCATTTTTTCCCCATAGACTTAACATTAGCAAGCCCGATCGAAGGAGGACGGGGCATGGGGGTGATGAGCAGCCTTAACAAAGATTTTTATTTAAAGCACTAGTAGAATAAATAATATAGTATAATAAAAGACTACACTCATTCCAATTACAATGCAAGCCTTAAAAGCCCTTTCTTCTCCTACAAACAGGGTGAGTGTTGTTTTTCTAAACCTACCCAGTTTGAGGCTTTGGTTTGAGAACGATTGCAATTACTTTCCAAACCCAAGTAGGATACAGGAAATTTTAACTAATGCATGGATTGCTATGTTACCCTGTAAGTTATATAGGGGCTACTTATACAAGATCAACAAATTCAAGTCTGGAATCCAAGTTTGAAAAACGCTTATGCGGTTGGAAAATTTTTAACTAAGAATTGGAATCTTTAAATATCCAGTTTCCTTGAAGTAATTGATAGGTAAATTAAATTATGGATCCAGAAGATTGGATACAATTAAGGAACATGAGCTAAACAAAATGCTACAAGAAATAGCATACCTGTTCGTTTAAAATCGGCACATAGTTTGAGGCGCTTTCGGATACTACTTTCTGAATGGGAAGGAAAAGCTTTTTTGATGTCTTCCATTTTGATTCTACGGGGATTATCTCGGCTGTTTAGAAACAGTCTGTATATAAATACCTGAAATATAAAACAAGTTTTTACAACACCTCAAAACAAGAAATATGCAACAATCAGATATTTTTGAAAGTTTAACTTTTCAACTATGATTTCTCAAAATTAAAGTATAGTTTTGTTTTACATACAGTATAACAGGGTTATAGCGTCATTTAAGGGACAGCAATGTTTATGAAGTTATAATATCAATGTTAATACAAGATTGAATATTAAGTATAGAGGAAATCATGTAAAATATGTATTATGTACTCATATTATTAACTTAGTAAATAAAATGACATCCATTGAGTAAGTTTTAGCCTTATGTTCCATTAATAGTATATAGATAGTTTAATCCAAATAATTTGTAACAAGTAGTGAAAACGTTTTATTAAAACTTTATTTAAGAAGGCATATTGGATATCATATAAAAGGATATTTCCAGCGTAATAACCAAGGAGTTTATTAAAAATGTGTTGCAAACAAGATAAAACAAGGCCGTTGTAACTAAGTTGGACTGTATAATGATTCTTGGTAATGGTACTTTGAACAATAATACAGAAAGAAAATTAAGATAGCTCATAGCTTAATGAGCAATTACAATTTTAAAATCAGAAGGAAAAACACTTACTTGTAAAAAGTCTCTTATAAAATTGTTAGCCTTTTTAGAATTTGGCCCAGGAACTTCAAATAATGGTAATTCTTGTCCTACATTGAAAATCGTCTCCACTTCTCTGATATAATAACTAAAACATAAAGCAGAATTATAAAGTTGGCTAAACACTTATTTGAATTTTTTGAAACCAGAAATAGGACAAATTACACGAGTTTGGCATAATGCAGCATCTAAAATAAATTATATTGAAAAACTCACTGTTGTCTCGTACGTATAATCACAAAATCAGTTTGTGGTAGCTCGTGCTTGTAAATAGGAGCTCGGAAGAGATTATTTTCCAAAGCCTGGATACTTTGACCTGGTGCCAAGGATCCTAGGAAGGGTGTTGTATGGGAATAGGCGGTTTCCCCAAATTTGTACTCAGGAGCACCAGAGTCTTTTCCTGGTTTCTAAAATCAAATGGAATAATAAATGAATATTAGATAGAAGCTTGGAAGGTTTTTTAAATTTTTCTTGAGATATGTAGGTTTTTTCTTTTATTAATGTAATTTGAAAAATTAGTATTGATATAAATGTTGCAAAACAATAAGATATTATATAAGTGTTAACACATAAAAAATTAAATTTAAAAGAACATTTTTGTAGAGAAAGGTTTAATATACATTATGATATTTTTAATATAGTTCACAATGCATAGAATAAAATTAAATCTTTAATGTAAAGAGAAAGTTTTAAAAAATATTTTTATTTGAATAAAGAATATAATTGAATTAAGTAACAAAACAGTAAAATTAGGAAGTGTAACATAAATCCTTATATATTTATTTTTAACTCCAATGTTTATTAATATCAAAATTACAAAAAAAAGTTTTAAAATAGAAGTTAACCAGTAAAACAAAAGTCAATGTACAATTCTACAGCTATAATATATTAAATAACCCCTACAAAATAAAAACAAAATTACCAAATGTCAAAAACCATACATAAGGTAGGTATGTTTGAATTATCGTCGCACTAGAGCCACACAACAACCATAACATAAAAAGAAAGCAAAGCATTTACCCTTTTGTAATAATTCCTTATCTTTGTCGCCATTCCGACTTGCATCAGCAATGGCGGATGTTCCTCGGAATATTCCGCCAAGATGAGTTCTCCGTCTCGTCCAGTCAGATCGTCAGGAGTTCTCATGAAGAACATTTCACCACCGCCGGAAGCTTCTCTTTCTTGCTCACGAAGCTAGTTTTATAAAAATTATTTGTTTTAATAAATAATAAGGGCTTTTTTTAAGATTTTTTTTAAAGTTGTTCAGCAAATTTTTTATGGATTTTTGAAATTATAATATGTATGTCAAAATCGGGTTAAAATTTCGATTATTAACACTTTGAGGTTACAGACATAAACACATCTCCTGATAGTCAGGTTTTCATGAAACACATAATTTTTTTGAAATTTCAAAATTTAATAATTTTACTAAATTTCAAATAAAAAACAGTCATTCATAATCAACTGATATATATAAAAAAAAATTTAAAGAACTTAACGAAATTAAATTTTCAGTTACAGTTTTAAAATCTAATATCAAGCAGTAAAAACGTGATTCTTCTTCAACGAAATTACATATCCTTCAGAGTTTAATGTACGGTTTTCCAAATTTTTAATGCTAAATTCATTCAAAGCCACATGTTGCATATGATTTGTAGTTAGTAAGGATGGCAATTTTGCAGATAGTGCGAACAAAATGACATGCCTTGCAAACTGAATAAGTACTAACGACTGAAAGTAAAGACAAGCGAACTGAATAATGGTAGATGTAAGTATTTGCTTTTTACATATAACGAAAATAAGTTACAAAAGCACAAAACTTCAAAGTTATGAATAAATTAAATAATATTTTAAAGATCACATAAATACAAAAATTAAATAAAATATTCAAATAAACTACAAACTCATACATTTGAATACTAAAACATTACTGAAATAGATATCTTTCTTTAATTACATCACTAAATCTAATAAGATTTAAGGATTAAAGTTATACAATATGTATATAATTTGAATTACAAGAATTTTTTAAGCATAGAATTTTAAAAGGCTTCATCCCATAGAATTAAAATAGAATAAATGAAAAAAAAATTCAAACAAAATACAATATCTATCAACAAAATTCAAACATGCAAAAATAACCAACATACTTTTGCCTTTCTCTTTATATGCTTCAAAAGTGGTATGACCCCGTGAAAACCGGGTTGAGCAACAGTCCCATGGGAGAAGCGTTTTAACGGAGGTCTGTGGAACTGTCTCAGCTTCAGAGGACCCATGTGGGTGGGGAAAAATGGGGTGCGTAGTTCGATGGCAGGAATCGAATGCTGAAAACAATATTCGAGGATTGAAGTATTGATTTATGATATGGTAAAAATGTGTGGAATTCAACAATGGCAAATTAAATGTCACTCAATGTGATTAACACTCTAATGCATACTGTTACCGTTTGGTAACAAGTAACATAATCCACTTTATTCTATTAAATTAGAGCTCCTCCTAGACAAATCTGTTGGTTTTTTTTTCATCTATTGCATTCCATTTTAAAGTTTTAGTTACTAATAATCCTCATAGATGACATTAGTAAAAGTGTATTCAAAATTAAAGAGTGAGGTTATTAACTTTTGTGAAATTACGTTTTTGGCAATATTCAAAGAATAATATTAGTACTAAATACTAATAAATTGCTTTGAAAAATTAATCATAGTTAAAAAGGGTTATTTTGAAATATTTTTAGTACTTTTCTAGTCATTCTTATCAAAATTGGAATTTTTCAGTTGGTTTTTGTCATATGGAAAAAATTAAAAAAATTGAAATTATTTAAATTCTAATGCAGTTAAATTTTTTTATTAATTTTCCCATAATGTGTGAGTATTAAAGATACATATATATTTTTTTAGGATGAAAATAAAAATTCATGCATTAGAGGGTTAATTAATTAAATGATTCATTTGACGACAAATAACTTTGTGTAGTTTTTATAAACTCTTAACTCTCTTTTAACAAGATACAAAGCAACACAAATAAAACAGTGAAAAGTTATCAAAATCTACAACGTTTTTAACATTCTGAGGGATATAGATGTGTTAATCCGCCAGCTGTCAGTTTATGGAGCAACAAACAAACAAATTTTTTAATTTATAATTTATTCAATTATATTAAATAAAAAAACATTACAGAGGCTTTTATAACATTTTATTTCCCAAATATTTTTTTTAATATTATGAAGTTTAATTAGCATATAAAAAATTATAAATTTAAAGCTAGTGTGGTGAAAATAAATTAAACTTCGGCCAAAAAGCTTATATCTTAAAGGGTAAATAATGGATTAATTTGTTTAAAGGTTGTGTTCAAATATTTCCATGACACTTTAGTAGTTAAATGAATGTAATAAAGGATCATATTCATTATTAATTTTTATAAAAAGTTATCTAAACACACATAACATTCCTTTAAACATATGCTATATAAACCTTACAATCAGTTAATATTAAAATAATTTCAATATTTTATAATTAAATAAGCCATTTTTCCAATAGTTACAGTAAAATTGTCATCGAATTACAAATTCTTTATGCAAAATATCAAACATAGAAATCATCTTACCTGAATAAGGTTACCTCCAACATTAGGTTTCAGAGCAGTGTCCTGTGTTAATTTTGGATTGTAATATTCATCATTGGAAATATTAAAGGGGTCCTTCTTTGTATTTTGGGGTGGTGGCTGAAAGATTAGTAACAAGATTAAAGAAAAAATAAAGACTCATTAAATAATACAACTGTTTCATATATTCTGTTTTATTTTTTATTTCATAAAAAGAATTTTGTATAAATAGCATACCTTTTAAGTTTTAAAGTCTTAATGTGCAGACTTCTTTGTAAAGCTAAGTAATATAAGGTCTATTGATTTTGCGCACATTTTTTAGAACATACAATGATATATAAAAGATTTTAATAACAAACTACCCTACAAAGTTAAAGGTTTGTGGATTAGTGAACAAAAAACTTGTCACATTAAGTTTTACTTTTATTTTTCACATCAATATAAATTAAATGTTTAAAATACTTACAGGACTTGCAGGCTCTGGTTCTGATATAACTCCTGCCTTTCCTAAGAGTATTCTAGATTTCCGTACCATATCCTGAAAATAAAAAAAAATTATTAAAATTTATGAATGACAAAACCATTGAATGTTGTATTAAAAATAAAAAAAAATTATAGTCAGTAATTATTTTTTAAATAATAGAATACCTTTTTCTCCTTTACTGGTTCATTTGACGTTAGAGAATTCGGATCAGGATCATCAGCTGGTATTTCCAGAATAATATTTTCATCATTCGGATCAAGAGTTAAAATTTTAGGCTCAGGGATTTTTGGCATTGCCTAAAAGAGAATTTTTATGTAAAAAATTTTGTGTTGTAATATAACATTAAAAAAACTAATAACATGTCTTCTGTACAATTACAAATAAATTTGTTGTTTCAAAACTGCACTGACCTCACAATCCCAAATGACGTCATCTTCCCATTTACCGAAAACCAGATCCTCATTTTCGACTGGAAATATGGACCACCAAGTCTCTCCATTCTCTTCTGAAAATTCACATTCTGAAAAAATAATAGTTTGAATTAAAAGGAGTTTAAAAAATTTAATTATAGCAATAAACATTTGTAATGTTGATACCTTCAAACCGGGTTAATGCAAACTCGTTTAGCATGAAATTTTCGCTTCTAATTAACCCTTTCAGTCCCAAGAGCAACTTGGCATCATTTTAAAAAAAAATTCTCATCATCTATAGTTATTTATGATATCAAAAAGCACATCATTCAATTTTTCAAACTTTTTTCTATTAGAAAATATTTTTTATTAATCCCAATAGATGTCAGCCAGTTATGATCAGAAAAATGATGCCAAATGGCATCACTGGGACTGAAAGGGTCAACTGGTTGAATTTTTCCTTGTCGGTTTAACTTTAAAAGAATGTGAAAATATTTGCTAAACATTAATATTTTTTAGTCAAAACCTCCTAAGCATGAACTGAAAATTGGGTACTAACAGACAATTTGCATAATTTTTATATCTAAATAACAAACTAAGCTGCAATGTGGAATACAGTTTGTCTAACCACCCTTCAAGTTTATGTCAACGAGGTTTAATTGAATGAAAATATGAAAAACATGGTAAAATAAAATTCACTCCCAAAAACTTTTATGAAATAAATTTAACTGGAATTCCTCACGTTTGCATTTTTAAAAGTCTAAAATTTGATTTTACCTTTTCTTTACGGTTAAAATTTTGAAAAAATTGTTATAATTTATTTAAAAGTTATTATTCTAATTTTTGGCCCCGGAATCAATTTCATGAATTTTAGATTTTTATAATAAAGAATAAGAAGTTGAAACTCGACGGGTAAGCAAAAGTACACAAAGTGCTCCCCTCGTTGTTTTGAACAGTGCAATTTTTTGAAAACAAATGCTGACTTACTGGCTGCAGCATTTTTGTTTGATTGTTTTGAACTGGTAGTGTTTGGTTTGGGAGCTGCTGGAGGCACTGTTGGCTTTGCTGAAAAACAACGAAACATTGAAAATAGGAAGCTAAAATAAAACCTATTTTTTATACTTTAAAAAACAATTGTTTAAAAAATGAAAGTTATTGCTAATCTTGCTTGTAATTATTCATTATACAATTGAAGAGCTTAGAGGAAAGGATGTGCTAAGTTTTTTGTGAATTTTTAAGTGAAAATGAGGAAATGAGCATTTAAATTTTTTTTTGCGCTTACAGTGGTGGCCAAAAGTGTGGACACTTTTTGAAAGTTTCATGTGTTTCAACTGCTACCTGTGTTCTAGCATCTATTAATTCGCTTAAATTCTAATCTAATTTCGCTCAAATGCAAACAATTAAGTATTAAGTTGAAGGTAATTTAATGTAGAATTTCATTAAAAAAAAACAGAAGTAAAGTATATGTATTACAAATAAAGTTATGCTCATTTTAGTTGAACAAACAAGAACAATAAATTTTTTAATGCTGAAATTGCAATACAAGTTGGTGGTTCAATGACTTGCAAAACTAAGACATATCATACTATTAGTTGCATAACTTATTCGTAATACAGATATTGTAATACTGTATTTTTAATTCTACATGAAATTACTTTGATGATGATGATGTTGTGTCAATGGATATAGATTATATGGGACCAAAGGTCTCATAGACGGCTTCAGCGATCTGCACACAGTGGTCCTCATAAAGATTAAATTACTTTTAATTCGATACACTATTGTTTTATTTGATATACAATTAATATATTCTGTAATCACACAAAGTTGAAAAATATGAAACTTTCAAGAAGGGTCCACACTTTTGGCCACCACTGTAGATATGCTAAAAACAAGCACTTACAAAAGGTAAAAATATACTTAAATTAAAGTTTATGAAAAGGGGGGAATCTTGATATCATTAAAGGAGGGAATAACATGTTTATTGACACCAAAATCTCAATTTTTTCAAAATAGTCACTTAGCATGTTCTTCCACTAAGCTCTTCAATTCTTAAAGATAATTAAAAAGTTTTTGATAATTATGTTTTTGATAATTCATTTATTGCACCCATTGGAACAAATTTCTAAAATTTTCATCATTGACACATATTGTTCCAAACATTTTGACACTTTTGCCATAACTCTACATTTGTGGTAACAGTAAAAATAAAGTATATTCAACAAATAATCTGGAAACTGTACTTAATTCAATTCAGTGTAACCACACAATGACATTTTTAGTCTGTCATCGATAATCCTGAAAAATTAAGTTATCAATTACCATGATCATTGAATGATGAAGCTGTCCTGTTTTGGCTTGATGGCACCCAGCCAGCAGAGTTGTTCTTGTAGTTGTTTCTGTTTCTAATCTTCGCAAGAATCTGTCAAAGGCATTTCAACACATAAATTATACAAATAAATGAAATACATATTGTCAGTAAAATAGCAAAACCACTAATGTGCAAAGTTTTGAGATTGACGGCTTTTCCAGGGTGGGCTAAACAGTATCCAGTTTTCCCGCTCTGTGCTTTCTACAATAGTGGATTTGTCATTTAACCAACGATATTGTAATGTGTCTTTCACTTAATATGATTTTTATTATTTATACTGAAAACAAATATATTTATTTTTAAAGTTTAATTACGAAACTAGAAAAATTGGTTGTGATTACTTCTTTAATTTAGTATAAATACACAATAAATTTACTTTAACAAATTTGATGTTTGAGATAGGAAAAAAAATCCACAGTTTATAAGTACATCAATCTACTGAAAACAAGATAACAGATTTGCCAGCTAAATCAACAAAAAAGCAACATAAGCCCTAATGCAACCAATAAAGATGAGTGGTATTCACTATAGTATCAAGAATATCAATAATTACGTTTAATAGTTAGCTAACAATTTCAATTATGTAACTCTTGCAGAAAAAATAATCAAGTTAGATACAAAAGTTACAGAGCATAGAATTGAATCTTCCAAAAAATAAATATAATTAATTAGGGATGGCAATGCCTTACAGTGTAAAATACTTAAACCAACAAACCTTGTGTCTCACATCTTCACCATTCCATATGACGTCATCCTCCCAAGCACATTGTGACACCATGAAAAAAGCGTCATCGGGAAACTCATCATGTAAATCGTCGTCATTTTGTTTGGTTTCCTCGTCAGATTCATTTGATGGCTAGAAATAAAAGTAAAGGAGAGATGTTACACAAACAAAAAAACTTTTTAAATTTAAGTTAGTCATAAGTCACAAAAAAAATTACAAATTGGAAATAAATATGGTAAAATCATAGTATTATTTTCATTTCAGATACAAATAAACTTAAAAGGCCATCGTCAAAACATATTTTATGCAATGATACTATGCTGTATTATTAAATTTATTAACATAAATTAAGCAAAAAAATATTTATTTTTAATTAGCAGCAAATTTTCGAAAGAAAAGCTTACGAAAAGGTTATTAATAAATATTTCTAAAGGAATAAAGTCAAATGAACTTGAAAGAAAAAGTTGACAAATAGTATCATAAAAGGCAATGATAAACCACATATATATAAAGTTAATTTCTTAAAAATCCTGAAACTTTAGGAAAAAGTACAATATATATTACAGTATCATGGAAGGCAAGTATAAACATAAAGAGGCTTTTTAAAGTCAAATTACATAAGTTATTGCACGAACAAAATCTACAGATATAATTAATTTCTAAAAAAAATAATAAAAATTATTGTAAAAATACCTGTTTTAGCCTGAATCCATAATCGAAACCCTCGCCATTTTCAGGAACATTCAGCATGTCATACCACAGGGAGGCAGGTCCATAACGCCATGCCGAAAATCCAGGAGAATTCTCGTTGGATTTAGAATTTTCGTTATTTCCACCAGATCTGTTTTTCTCTTCCGGTTTCATTAACTTCATCTTTAGTAATAAAAACGAAATTTAGAATTGTAATATAGACATCAAAGTGTGGTAAAAGAGTCGCCGTGTGACAGATTATTTTTTATATTAAGAATATCGACTTTTATTATTGTAAAACATAATTGAAGAGCTTAGTGGAAGAAGATGCTAAGTGACAAACGGTGAAAACGAGAAAATTAGCTTTGAAGTTTTTCGTTTGCACTCAGATAAAAAGATACTTGCATATGATAAAAAAAAAAACTTAACTTTTCTTTAAAAGAGGTAACAACATTTTCATTGACACAAAAATCAAAAAAAATTTCAAAAATGTGACTTTGCGATCTTCAATTAAAAAGTATTTATTATTTAACCAGGAATTAGAGTAATGCATTACTTGTAACAATTACTTTTTAGGTAACTCATCACAGTTAGAACTTTCACAAAATAAATGTAACTTAGTTACTTTTAGTTCGTTTTATAACTTTAAAATGCAACTCCTTTTAAAAATTAAATAAAAACTTTGTTAATTAATTATAATTGTAGTGTTTTGTTTTATCTTGGTTTACTTCGAAAAAAAGGTAAGATGGTTAAGTTGCAAGTTTTCTTTCTTTTAACTTAACATTTTCTAAAAGAAACTGTAATTAGTTACTTTTTGTATTAAGTAACTGTAACTAAAGATTTTTGAATTTAGATACAAAAGTATATTATTTCAAGTATTGTAAAGACAAATTAAGCCTAATTACTTCATCATCCGATTCACAATCTTCTGGAGGCGGTGGGGATGAAGAAATATCAAAAGATATTTTCTTAGTTTCTTTCAAGTGAGATTCATCGCCATTTTTTTTCTTTTTCTTCTTGACACCCCTCCATAATTGTGGCAAGCTGCTAGGTTTCCCAGGTCCAAAGAGACGAGAAAATCTCAATACCTGGAAATAGTAACAAACTTGAGATGATGTACAAACGAAAACATATGATAACTTATCTAGTGATGAAAGGGTTTCAAATTGTTTTTCAGAGGTTTCTTAAAGGTTGTCACACTTTTTTGTAAAAAAAATCAAGAACTATTTAACGACTTTTCAAGGATGTATTTCTCAATTTTCCAGGATTACATATTGAAACATGCAACACCTTTTTTAAAAATTCATTTAGAAAACAAATAAAAGATCTCTAACTTTGAAATGAACTTAAATTTGTGTTATAAAATAACCATTTAGTTATTAAAAAATACATCTAAAATGACTTGAAAAATCAAATACCTTAAGAAATTCAAGTGTTAAGTTTTTAAATTATACATTAACAATAATTAATGATCTAAAATTTGAACTTAGTTTTATAGCTTTCATTGCATGTTCAATTTTAAAATTCAAAAACATATTAAGGACTTTTCAAGATTGATAATGTTTTTCCAGCACTTTCAAGACCTTGAAAATCAATGGGTTTTTTTCAAGAAATTGTCAAGGTTTTCAAGGACCGTGGCAACCCTGTCCTCATTCAAAACTATTGTATAATGGCTGGGATCACTTTATTATTCATTAGGAGCTTGATATATTAAATTAATCGCATCGACAGCATCTTTCGAAATGCACTAATTTTTTTTTATTGGTTTTTAAATTAAGTTTACACATTTAAACTAAGCTAGAACAAAGCATATGAAAATCAACCAAAATATAAATTGTGCATGTTTCAGGTCTCAAGTGACAACAGAAATACTGAATGACAAATTCTTTCTTGCACCTCGATTGGTGAATCAATGTCGTAGGGCAATAGCGCACTGATCATAGAAAGTGCAAAAATGAGAACATTGCTTGATATAAGCCAATTTGGTCAAGCCAACAAGCCTTTTGCTTTAGCCATTCACAGGAAAGAGTAATTCCTTTTCCAGGATTCAATATAAACAAAGAACTTTTAAAAAGCTCTAAAAAAAGACAGTTTATTGGTTAAAGATTTTGTTTTGAGGACCGCAAAAGTACCACAATCTATATTTTTGATAAATACCTGTCCATGTCTGAATTCAGGAAACAACTTCGTAACATCCATATTCTTGTATTTAGAAGGCAACATGGCAGCCAGAGGAGTATCCAGCTTCTTCTCTGCAGCGGCCATATTTGCCGCATTAGATACTTCGGATTCAGGCGGCTCGTTCGATTGTTCAGCGCTACCGTCATCGTAGCCCAAGTTCATGGCCGCTTCTTTAGGTGGGGGCGGGGGGAGGGGAGGTGGGGGCATTAAGATGGCGTCACTTGGCTTTGTTGCTTCGCCGTCGCTGTTTGAGTTGGATGATTCGTCATCATCTGTGGTGAATGGAAAGGTAAGAGAGGAAAGTGTATTGAAAACAGAAATATATTTTTTAATAATGTCAGACTATGAATGAAAAATTTCTTAAAAATAAGTGATTATGACACTAAATGATTTGAATGCTTAAGCAGTTTATACAAATAATGTTAGGTTAAGTTTGAATTATCGTTGCACTGGAGCTACACAAGGTCTATTGGCGAAGGGCCTTGTATTTTAGAACCACAGTCGAGTGACAAGCCGACACATGAAAAGGCACCCAACGCAACCGTTAAAGGTGACATCGAACGCAGCGTTAGGACTTTGAAGGATATTTAACGTGCACACCTTTACACGGGTTACTATTGGTCGGACATTTTGGCTGCACGGGCCGTTTATAGGTTGGCAGTTACTTTGGCGATGCCTGGACCCGAACCCGGGACCTTTCGCATGCTAGGCGAGTGTCTAACCGACTGGACACCATAGCCCTACATACAAATAATGAGTCAATAAGTAAATTATTTCATGTCATGGTGACAACACCAAAATATCAAAACATTGTAGAAAATTCAGTATATAATGAATTGTATTCTTTATTAATCACACATAAAAAACAATAGTTAGTGAGTTGAGGGTACCAAGGTTCACTGCCCATAAATGTTTAAAACAATTGAATTACAGTAGAACCTAGATTATTCAAGTTAATGTGGTCCAAGACTAACTTGGTTAAAGCGAAAATTGTAAATAAAACTATTGTGTATGTCTAAATGTATATTTTAACTAATACAAATGTTATTTAGAGACACCAGGTGCAATTCATATGCATATATGACATTTAAATAGTTCTTTCACTTCAAAAAGTCCTTAATTTTTTTAATGTTATTTCTGTGTTACTGGGCACCAATGTATCACCCTTTTTTAAAAGGATAACAGGATTGCTGGTGTCGCTTCTTCTTGTTGTTCTATCTATTCAATAGCACTTTTGAATAGCTTTTAGTCAGAGGCATGGGGTAAAGGGGATATTGTTGTTGGATTTCTTTTTCCTGAGGGTTTGTGAGATCGTGTCCTGTCCAGAATTGTTTTCGGTAGTTGTGGGAAAAACCTGAGAAATATTTAAAAGCTCGGTTACAGCGGAAATCGGGACTGTCTTGCCTTGCCACTCGTCACGCCTTATAGGCGCATGAGGCAGCAATTGTTGAAATCCAGTTCCTCCGGTTCAGTGCAGCCTCCCTGGCAACTGCCCAGCTTGGCCAACCAAGATGATCTCGCTCCTTCAAGATGCTTCTTCGCCACCTCAGTCTTGGTCGTCCCCCCTTCCTTTTACCGTCTGGCGGCAAATTTAAAGCTATCCGTTCATTAGAATCGGGGCTCATTTTTAGCACATGGCTGACCCAATGCCATCTCTTTATCTTTATGTCTATTGTCAAGGGTTTCTCAGCTGTTTTAATATATAGATTATGGTTTGAAATTTTTTCTGGCCAATAAATTTTTAGGATACTTCTTAAACATTCAGTATGAAATGCGTTAAGTTTATTTAATCGGGACTGAACTGTAATTTAAAGTCACACGGATTATTACCTTCATCGTACTTTTCACTCTCTCCGTTATACGACTCGTCTTCCATCTTTCCATTTGAAGTGTTATGGGAATCTACAGATAAAATTTTTTATCATCATGTTTTCTATTTAATTAAAAAATTAAATTTTTTGGCAAAGTAAACATCAAAAGTACATACTCCTACTAATTAAAATAATTGCACATATCTTTTGTATTTGAATTGTATATTTATTTAACACCAAAAAAAATTAATAAGGAATTGTAAAAAGTTTTAGTTCAATAAAATATTGTACTAAACTCCACATTTTAATAAATAAATATATTTTAAAATCTGGCAAAAACCAAATTCTAGATCATTCTGAATATTTAAAAAAGAAAACTTTGTCTTGCAGCAATATGTTTCTTTATATAACTATAAAATCACATATTTACATAACTCATATTCTGAAATAAATTTTGAAGTAAAAAATACATTTATTATAGAATTATTTTACATAGAATGCTGAGCATTTTAGATGGTAACTTTTTTTAAAAATAATTTTCAATAAACAAAAGATGTGGTAGTATTTCCAATGCATTTAAGTTTACCATTAGTTGAAATCACAGAAGAAGCTTCCGACTGTGAATCGTCGCTTTCCTCGGAATCCTCTGCAAGTTCAGTAATGTCAGAATAATCCACAGCAGAGGGAGATTTGACCATGCATTCTGTGGAAATAAAGCAATTATCAGTTTTATTTCTTTCTCATTTGAAATTACACCAGCTTTGGAAGAAATAGTATACTACAGTCCAATCCAGCGAACTAGAAGAGACCACCAAAAGATTCTTGTTTACCAAATTTCATGTTAACCGTCAGGAATATATTTTAATTGAACTTAATAGTTTCTTTATAAACTAATATCTAAAAAAAATTCTAATTTAATAATGTTCTAGTACACTAATAATAAATGTTTTTTTTTACAATTAGTATTTCAATTAATCAAGTTCATTTGGAATAGTACATATACTACAGAAAAATTAGGAACATTTTTAAGAGAAATCATGATTTTCTCAGAAGTAGAAGACAGTTAATTTTTAATTTTATAATGTTCATTTGCAGCTTTTTTTGCTGTTTTGTTTCATTGGTTCTTCGAAATTTTGAATTATTAAGAAAAGTAATCAAAGTTGGAAGTTTTTTGTTCAGGTTAAGCGGAATTTTTTTTTTGCGATATAATGCTGAGATACGCTATCGCAAAAAAAAATTCTGCTTAACCCAAACAAAAACAACTTTGACTATTCCACAACTCAACTTGGCCTAGAATTAGGTCAAAGCTTTAAAGGCGGAGGAAATGCAATCAGTGAACTACTTTTCTACTATTACAAAATTAATTCTACTTTTAGCAAAATTTTTTGTTAAGCGATTTCTCGTTAGCGAGTTTGGGCCATATATTTGAATCAAAAACTGGTATATTCAATAGAGAAAATATATTATCTTTTCATAAAATATCATTCACACATAAATTGAAAATGAAATTACCTTTATTATAAGCAGCATCAGTGGGTGAATAATTGGGTGAATCGCAATCATCAGCAATTTCCTTCAACTGAGTACCTATGCCGAGCTGCCTCAATTGATGCAAATTACGGATAGATTCCTAGGTAAAACACCAGTTACACATTACATTAGATAGCAAATTACATACTTGGCTTTCTTATAATAATAAATAAAAAAAATGAAAATCTTAAATGCATTAAAGCTTTTAAGTAACAGTGGCCTGATTTCATATTTTTCTCCTTCTGATTACAACCCAAGCTTCAAAAGCACTTTACTCCCCTACCCTCTTGTGTGGTTTTTCAGGTAACAGTGTGAGCATTGCTGTTCTAAGCCTACTTTGTTTGAGGTTCAGCTTGAGGTTAACCCACAGGGCCACTGGGATACACAGGCATTTAAACTGGGTACTTTTTCACAGGACAGGTACATAAACTTGCTATAAAGTCGCCAAAAATTTAGAACCACAGCAAATGGAATATTTCCAAAGGTAATCTTAACTATGTATGCTGTGCTTTATCACGAGAAAATTCCATTTAACATGACAAAGATTACGTTTAGCAAGATTTGTGCCCGTAAACTAAAAAAGTATAGACCATTTAAAAAAACTGAAAGTAACATTTAAGTCAAAATATTATTAAACTTTAAATTAAAAATTATGAAAGGTAGAACATCAAAACTGTAAAATATCACAAAAGTACCACTATTATCTATAGATAGAAATTTTACTGATATTTTTAATAAATAAAATATATTTTTAATAGTTACAGGATCCAAGAAATCATTTTCAAGCTCTCCATCAGAGTTGATATTCCCAAACAGCAAATGTGTTAAGGAAATTCCTCTATCATTTTCTCCTTCTTCATCGCTATCCATGGTTTTTGTTAGCTTCAGGTATTTTCAGGTTACTGTAAATAAAATTAAATATAAATATTTGAATTTAAAAAAAAAATGCTCAACACAACACTCTTAATCCTTTCAATCCCGACTTTTTGTTTTTTATTCTAAAAATCTAAAATTAGTAAAATAGATTTATGCATCGAGAATTAAACAAGGTGAAAAGCAGGGGATAATATCTTAATTTTTAAAAAAATCATAACTTTTGAATGATTATAAGAAAAAAAATTATAACTTTATTTGTTAAAAATAGTTTAAATTAATTTTTTTAGAAAGTTAAAAATGCAAGCAAAAATAATTTCAGGCCACTTAATTTAATAAATTATTCCAGGTTGAATTTTATTTTTACCATGTTTCTCATATTTTCATTTAATTACAGCAATTCCACATACAAGACTCGTGTGCAATGACGTTGTACCATTCGTCGCCAAGGGGCACAAAGCGTGCCAATTGTGGACACCAAAATACCCGTGCAATGACTAGAATGTTCGGATTGGCGGCAGAACTATCTTGGACATGGTACTGTGAGTTGGTGGATAAGGGGCTGTTATGCCCAAAACAAAAACTAAATTTACTATTATGGCTATTTACTAATTGTAATTTTAAATCTACAAGATCTTTAATTAACTAATTACTACATAAACAACATGAAAATTATTTGAATTAAAGTAATCTGCAAAATGTTAATTGTTTTAGTCCGGTTATCTGGTTAAAATCAGTAGAAAATTATCAATTTCATCTAATATGCTCCAAGCACGGCCGATACTCACGCGACATTGGCCAAAATTGATGTGCTACCTGGGTTGGCTTGATTCATATTTTAGAGTCCAACTGGGATCAGATTTACTGTACGGTAAGCATTATTACAGTTTTTTCGGAATTGGCGATAAATATTTTTTGTGGCAACCTGTCTGACTTCGACTGATGATTCAAAATCCTTGACTTTGCAACAATGACGTATTCCGTCAACCCTATCTGACCATTATTTGCTCATTTCGGTTGGGTTTCTGTTCTGGAAAGTTGCCAGAGTATGGACTTTTGGCGTAATTTCGGAAAGTTCGCCAATGGTTACCATGCAGTAAATTTCTGCCAGTTACATAAACCTAAAACTTGAGCTGTTAAAGGGATATTAAACAACAGGTTTGAAACTTTCCTAAAGAAAAGTCAGAGAAGAGTGCCTTATAGTTTTGGTATTATTTTAATTAAAAAAAATTAAGTTTAATATGTTTTAGTTCGTATATGGTAAGCACAAAATAAGATAGAATATTACATTTTTGTGAACATTTCAGTACAATTTTTGTTTACATTTAAATGTAAGACAAACTAAGCGTTGATTTTTTTTGCGGCTAAGTTGGCGCATTTTCTCTTAGTAGAAAGCATTTTTACAACAATTTTTGTTCAATGCTATATTAAATTCTAAAAGAAATAATTCAGTTTATACTTTACCTCTCAAAGTCGCAGAGTTTTATCTTGCAATAAAAACATTGCAGTAGTTAAAATCAAAGGTGAAAATCATTGTAAAGTCGAGAGCAATATTTTACGGTATTAATAAAGGTTAAAAACAAGTAAATATTAAAATGCTAAGTCATTTTAAAAGCTTTAGACAGCTACAACTTATTTAGCGATAGACTTGTAAGCTGATAACTAATGCGAGTATAAAAACCACTATTTCACTCTTTTAGCTAAAATTTCCATTAAGAACACAAAAAATGTAAATTTGACATTTATGTGTGTTAAAACTTTAAAATTGTAAGCCAAAACTAAAACTTTATTTTATGGTTGGTTGGTTGGTTGGTTTGACATATATTTTCAGGCTTGTGTGCTTGGTCGCAAGGACCCGCTTATAAACCATCGTCAAGTAGGACAACACAAGACACACACAAACACATATGACAGATGTTGCCATCTGTCGCCACCTCCACAATTTAGACATGTCCCTGAAGGGGAGGGAAATTTTCTCCAGGAACCTGTACCCATGGTGAACTGCGCAATGACCGACCACAGGACTTTCGGACCCAACAGATTTTACGAGCACGTACTCCGCATATACTCGGTAGGTCTTCAGTGGCGACCGGGTCTCGAACTCTCAATCTTCCGATCTCAAGTTCAAGATCCTTGACCACTAGGCTCCCTACAGCCCGTTTTTTTTTTATGTTTTTTAAAATTTAACTAGTCAAAACAAAACTATTTGTTACAGTCACAGACAAATGTCTTATAAAAGATAAACAAAATTGTTGACGTTGACCATGAAAGTTATAGTTGCTTAAAAAGACAGTGTGGAAAGTGCATGAAAAAACTGGTTTTCAAAAGCGTTAAGCCCGTCAGAGAACGCTTAATGTAGATAACCACACTTAAGGGATATTTAAATTTTAAAAATAAACCGTTTTTCAGTCCGACTGGTTTAGCCCAAGGAACCATTTTTTTTTCGGTGTAACTCTGTAACTGAAGTCCTGAACCGGTTTGTCAGTTTAACCGTTTCCAGTTTTCCATCCCTAAACCTGTCTTTCTTTTTCACTCCGGTGAAGAACTACAGAGTTGACACACTACACTATACCTTTTTGTCACTAGAATCAGATAAAACTTGATTTTTTTTATAAATCAGTGATTTTAAAATACGGCAGAACTGTGATTTTTAGATTAGAAATATAAAGAAAGTTACTAAATCAAAAATATCTAATAACGAAACAAGTGACCTTTACCGTTAAGCCTCTAATATCGATTTCGTTCTAAATCATTTAAGTCCCACAAATCTGGCAACACTCGGCATTGCGGCTTTTTCGTTTTGATTTTGACTTGCGCGCAACAGCAACTGTCAAACCGTCGCACCCAGCTGTTGTAAAATATCGATCGCATCTTACTAGCACAACTAACTACCTTCAAAACCTCACCAAGTCGAACATTAACTACTCAAAAGAAAACCATGAGCAGCGAAAACGATTCCAAACCGATGAATGGAGAACCGGAGGAGGAGCAAGAACAAAACGGTTCTGGAGGAGGCCCGACATCTCAAACCCAAGTCCCGAACAAGCAGCACAAGCCGTACCAAGGCAGCGGGGTGTTCGGCGAAGATGAAGATACAACAACCCGTAGCCAGCGCCGACATTACGGGGGCAAGACGGACAGTAATATATTCGGCATCTAAATAAATTGTATTGCCAAATCTTCTTCCTAACATGGACCCTTTAAACGAATTCATTTGCATTCCATGTATGTAATGAAGTTCTGTTGCCAAGATTTTTTATTATATAGGCTAAAAGCGTACAAATGTTGATGTTTTTCGATTGTTGCTGTTTTATGTCCCATTTATTTGTACTTGGCTTTTTACAAATGGATAACATGTTGGATCTGATTCTCTCGTAATATGTTGTAAAAATTGACTTTGTTTTTGGAGGGCTAAATAAATTCATTTTTACTCTGTGGAAAAAAAAGTTGTTTTTTATTCCAAAATGCATGGCTAGGTGAATATTCACTTCTTTAAAAACCAACCATAAGAAATTTTCTATTTTGCAATTGATATTGAATAACAAACAGTTCCAACTTCTGGTCGAAATGCATTAAATCTTAAGCAATTGGTTGTAATTTGAAGATACTGAGTGATTTTGTAGAAATATTGCTTTCCCAAAGTGGAAAGTATATATCTATTTTGACTTCGAACATTTTTACGTTAAAATTTGCAATGGTCAGGTAGAGTCCAACTTCTAAAAAAACATATTTCCTTGTCACTTCTATTTGTTTAGCTGATTTAACAAATGAAAACGAAGCAGATTTTAACTTTCTTATAATTGTAGTTCTTATTTTTAGTTAATCTATCAGTTGCTGTGAAAGCTAAAATGAAATGTAAAGATCCAACTTTTTTATGTATGAATTAATAATATTAATTGTGATATTCTTAGTTAGAACTAGAACAAAATATATAGAAATATAGGGGGGTATTTGATCTTTTAGCAACTGATAGTTTGATTTAATTACAAACAAAATTATAAGGTACCTAAAATGTTCTGAAAACAGACAGGTGTATCTCCCAAATAGGCGATTTTTTTTATCAAGAGGCAAAAAATACTTGAGGGGCGATGAGTATTCAAAGGGGGAAAATTGAAATATTGTTGTACCTTTATACAGTAAAACCATAACCAAACCAGCCAATTTTTACTTTCAACTTTCTTAAATTTTCTAGAAACCAGTAAAAATATCCTTTTCAAAGAACAAAAGTGAAATAATGAAGTTGTTTTGTTTTTTCTATTTTATTTTACAGTGATGGGATAAAGCTTCTTGGTTGTTTTTTATAAACGGCAGTAAGTGTTAAACTTTTATAGTTACACTTGAACTCAATTATGACTGCTATAACATGAAAATTAAAAGGGGGCGATAGATGTTTGTTAATCAACCTAAAGAACGAGACGACGGTCCAGAAAAGGTTAGTAACCACTGGTTTAGACTTGCAACCAAATATAACCATCTTTAGCTTTTTACCCCATTCTTCTTCATAACAAACTGGGATGAAGTATTTAAAAATGAATTTACTGGGGAACAAATTTAAGTTAGGAAGAATTGGATACAACTAATTTAAGAAAATGAGAAGAAAAAAATAGTTCTAAGATGGAAATGACTAATTCTAATATTTAAAATGTAAAAAAAGTAGAAAATTACAACATGGCTACATAAATCTTCACCAAATTCAACAGTTAAGTTCGCCCTTAACTAGAAATAGAATTAAAATTCATGTAGAATCTTGTATTGAAGAATTGAAAAAACAATCCCCCCTTTAAAAATTTAGTGTTTGTTTTTTGTTCTTATACCATTTTATTAAAAAAATGATACAAGCTACCAAAAACAGAACAGCGATTTTCTTTTCTTGAACTTAAAAATAAATCCTCTAGCAATAAAGAAAAAAAGACCAATTTTGATAGCAATATACAAATATTTGAAAAAGTAAAACTATTGCCACCACTAAATATACAATATAGTTTATTCAAATAAGTTTTAACTTCACACATCATCAATGGTGCAACAGTCATAATACATACTTGCATTTTGTAAAGGACGAGTTATATATGAACACTACCCAAAAGTACACAAGAAAGCATTTTAACATCGCATATTTCTTGATACATGTATGTGAAAATTGCATAGTGGATTATTTAAGACACTTAAAACAGTGTTTGAAACTTAAGGCTCATTTATTTCATATAAAAGTGCATCACAACAGGAGTTTATCAGAAACAGTATTTTTTTTAATGTTTTAGGACAACTTGGTTTTCAAACATTCAAATTAAAAAACAGGATTTCTAGTACAGTATACATATTTTCTATGCACTTATGTAAAAATTGCATAGGTAATTTTCAGGACATCTGAAAAAGTTTTTGAAATTAATGTGTATTTATTTCGTAACAAAATGCATTTATTAATAACAGTATCTTTCTTTTTTTTGATAATTTTTTTCCCAAACATTGTCATTTAAAAAAAAAAGCAGGATTTTTATTTTCCGAAATTTGCTCGGTTATATATATAAAAATGGATACTTCAGTCTGAATTCTAAAGTTATAAATTCAGATTTTTGTGGATTTTGTGCACATCAACATTTAAAAAATAATAATGGTTTAAAAGTGATCATTTTTGACAACAATTGGCAGTATCTCCATGTAGTAGCATGGTACTATTACAACTTCTAAGTAAATATTTGCAAGAAATTAGAAATGCCAAATCTTATTTGATATCTACATTTTGAAATGTAAACTACAATGTTTAACATTGAGGTGAAAATCAATGAAATTTCACATAGGCTATTGAAGGCTTTACAATATCTATCAATATATGGTAAAATAACAGCAAAACATTAACGAAAATAGCTTTTTTTTTAATAATGTAATACAACAATATAACACTTCATTGCACTTGGTCTTATAAACAGGTTATTATAAAAATTGCTGACATTTTTCACATGAATTTGTACACTAGGCATGAGTATAAACATTTAGCAAAATCTCAAAAATCAGTTAATGTGTATTATATTCATAAATGGTATGGTTACAAAGTTTGCATTATAGGGTCCAAAGTAGTGAGTGAACTGGGAGAATTCCTGGAATTCTTGGGGCATTTCCAGGTTTTAACCTAATAACACACTAACTAACATCTCAAACATTTAAACAACAACATTTCCTCATCGAGCAAAGAATTAGATGTGAAGAAATATCCGCAGTAATTGAATGAAATGCATGTCATGTAATTTATCAATTGAATATACTCTATAAACTTACAATTACTTCAAGAAAACTCTTAATTATTTAAAAAGTAAAAAATACAATAGAATATAAAATAATAAAGCATGAAAAGATATTTTTACTATTAATGGACTAAAAGTTTGTAAAATTGAGTTAAAAAACAAATTAACATTTAAATTATTAAAAATAATTGAGTTGAGCGAACACCAAACCAATCCAGAATGTTTTTTGTAGAAACAAAACCCTACCAGTGCAGTTGACATATCTCCTTACTATAAACCAATGGTCAAGAATCGAGGCAAAAACCTAAGTAAACCTGGAACTCAATGTTGCATGCAGAGACAACATTTTACAGCGTGGTGAATTAAATATACAATAGCCCTCTACTCCAAGCACTTTTTTTTGTACTTCATACTAAACAATCTGTTCAAAGGATGACATTGTTGAAGACTTAATAATAACCCTGGGATACTGTATCAGAATGTCAACACCTTACCATCTGGAGTACTTGGACTGGGACTCCATGTCATAAATGCCAAAAGTGAAGCAATCAAAAATTGATCTGACAGCTTTTAAAAATTATTTTTCTTTGCTTTCAACTTCAGAGAATGGTGACTTGGTGTGCAGACGAGATAAATGCTGATATGAACTACTTTTTCTATTTAACAAATTTTTTAATGCACTTAACCTAGTTTTTCATAACGGTGTAACACTTCTATGTAACATCAACAGATATTTACAGTGCAATGCATAATCTCAATTTTAGAAAACGGAGTATTACCAGATTTTTTTTAAAAAATAACCGGTAATAAAAATGTGTTTTTATTTACAGAAGGCAACCCTAGTTTCTCTATCGGTGGTCAGGATACTTCTTAGTTGAAATTGAATTTTTAGAACTGTTTAACTTTAACTGGTCTCATCATGGAAGATTTAGCATCTAAAAGCACAGTAAGATTAACAAATCTATTTAAGAACTATAGATTTACAGTTGTTTACCTTAAACAAGATACTTTTAACTTTAACACAAGATATCTTTTGTTATTATTAGGTGCTAAAATGGATTTTACAAACAATACAAAAACCGACCTTAAGTTTGCAGCAGAGAAATGTACTAGGTGGAGGAAACTGCGTAAACAAAGCTGCTGGCACCGAAATTTTGCCTGCTCCTATTGGTTGCTCCTTTGACCCTGATATTCGTGTGCTCTGTTACGTCAAAATCGAAGGAAAAAATAATTAAAATAACACTCTAACTGAAGCTAAACTAATAAAAATAATAAATTTAAGTTTTGAAATAACGAATAAATTTGTTTATTGAATGGGAATTTATTTTTGTATTCGATTCTCGCACTCAAAAATGAGAACTTTTTACCCTTTTTCTCGTAGAACATTTGTATACTGCAAACTTAAGGTCGGTTTTGGTGTAATAATGGATATTCAAATTCTAAACAGTCACAAATTTTAAGTTTCATTAAAATATAATATAAAAGAACTTTAAGTTCAGATGTGGAAAAAATATAACCCAATATTAATTTTACTGACCAGCTCTTTCAATAATTTGAATATTAATGATGTAATAAATTACTGGACATATATTTTTTTTCTGTTACATCTTATACATATAAAGCCTTGATATACATTGATAATACTATAAAAAAATAATACACAACATTAACGTAGAAATAAACTACTAGCTATATTTCAATGAACTACAGAATATCTTACAACTACAACACATTCATTTGATTTTTAGAAGAAGAAAAAACTAATTTCGACTTTTTTTCATACTCACAAGTAATTTTGTAATTGAAATTATGATTTTTTTTAGAAACTGCGATTCTCCAAAACAAGGACTTAGGTTAGGTTAGGTTTGAATTATCGTCGCACTAGAGCTACACGAGGGCTATTGGCGACGGGTGTGGTATTTTAGAACCACAGTCAAGTGACCACAAGGACTTAGGGAATAGATTTTGTTGCATGTGCGATTGTAATCTTACTAGGTTAAAAATTGTTTTAAAGAAGCTAAATGAAATTTACTGTTACAAAAGTTAAGATTTTTTTTTTAAATAATAAATGGTTGAATTCAATTAATCAATCAACAAATAAGGTAAGTTAGCAATTGTTTAAAAATACATAATTTAGTTGAAGTTCTTCGATTGTATTTAATTTTTGAAAGTATAAATTTCAAAAAACTTAAATTTAAAAAAGAAATTTTTACAAAGGATAGGAAACAATTCTTCCAAGTATGAACTAATAAATAAACAACTTCAAAAATTGCTATTTAATTTAAGTACAAACCTTTATAATGTTTTCAAAAATAACATACTAGTTAAATTTAATGCAAGCCACAAACTCTAAAAAAAAACAAAGAATATAAATTTACATTTCATAAATTAGAACAAATCAATAATAGAATAAAAATTAATCAACTTTTAAAGATATTTCAAACTTAAAATATCACTATTGATTTTTGAGTGATACTTGCTAATATTATTAAGAAATTGTGTTTTTAACAACATGTGTAATCGTGAAACAAGTACTTATTACATAATTAATACAATAATTAGTACCGAGCACGATCGAAATATGTTTTAGTAACTTTTATTTCAAGTAACATCAATCATTAAATAACAATTAATAAATTATAAAAGATCTTTTCAAACATGTAAGCTTAAAATTCAAAACTTTTATATTTATTTCAGTCCGTTCTTGAATCCAAATTTACAAAGGATGAATAAAACAATTTCACTCGGTTTCCAATTTTATAAAAAAATATTTATAGCTGCTTAAAATGACGAAACCTGGTCCCAATAGAATTTTTATGTATTGAGCAGACTATAGAAGGTCAAAATAAATTACAAATAAATAATAACTTAAAAATGATATTATAAATTCATGTCAAATATATACCACCTTAAGCAATATTATAACTTTTAAAACTTTGAAATTTTAAACACAATATGTTTTAAAATACTAGAATTAACATTGATTAAATAACAAAAATATGTCAACATTTAAAAGTTAAATGCTTTACCTTCAGTTTGATAAAGTTAAAACTAATGCTGTGTAATAGACCTAAATATGGCCTCAAATGGTAATCTTCAGCATTGCGTTGTAAAAAGTAATTTTTGAATAAGAAAATAAAATAATAAAACTTTTGCGGATATTTTAACTACATTGCATAATACTGACTTAATTTTAATTAGCGTACATGAAACATGAATTTTGAGAATAACTTTTTCTTAAATTTGTACTTTAAAAATATCCAGGATGATAACTTTTTGTATTAACATAGAATTCAGCTTAATGGCATTCCAAAACTATCAGCTTTCCTAAAAACTTATAACCACAACTTAACATTTTAAATATAATATCATTAAAAACATTTCACAGGGAAATTTTAATACCAATAACATTAAAAGGAAAAAATAACCTTAAAAAGACTCTTTGTAGAATTCTCGTTGAAAAACACAATCAAATTATAAATAATGTACAACCTTATCAAGTATTTAATATTTAGTTAAAAGGGAAGGCACACTTTCAAATATACAAAAGCGCATGGACCAAAAATGAAACATACATGTGACACCACAACAAATATACACCTTCTAATAAAAACAAGCAATAACAGATTTGAAACGAACATATGATATACAAACAACAAAAACAGGAGTGTGAATTTTTTGGCAAAGAATAAGTAAATAAATAATTTTAATTAAAAACAACAAAATATGCACACTGGCCATGGCAATAAAAAAGGAATATAATTAAGCTCACTAATCCAAATGTGGAAGTTTGAACTCATCCTAATCATTAAAGTTGTTTTAGTTAAGTTAATAAATTAAAAATCGATTAATAATAAAAGCACTAAAAGTATAAAATCACCAGATTAGAACTAAAAAAATGAATGCTGATAGCATACTTGAAAATGAGTCGATTTTTTTTATCTGGAAAGTTGAAATCAAAACATATTTACTTTCAAGTTTAAAATAAGTCATCTTTACACCCTTACAAGACGAACGAAGTATTTCCGATCAATTAGATCCAACCAAGAATTTTTATAACCCAAACAAAATAGTATTATTATAAACCTCTAAAAGAGGCTTAACTAGTAAGGGTAAATAGAAATATGGTATAGTAGGGTAAATAGAAATATGGTATTTAGAAGATCCTTCCGCATACGTAAAGAGTTCCATAAATTATTTATGAATCCATACGGAAAATATGTTTAAAACATTAATTTCGTTTAAGGTCTAACAGATTTGAATATTATTTGAGAAAATTTGGCAATTTTATCAGAATGAAAAGTGTATTTTTGTGAAATTGTATTCAGATCATTTTGTATGTAATTAATATTACCTTACAAGAGTTTCCAACTAACACGTTGACACGGAGTGTAAGCAGATCCCTTTGTCATTCATCAGTTTTAAATTACTGGGTCCAAACCAACAGCATCTGGATTAGCCAGCTCTAAGAGTCAATCAATATCAACTTCTACTAAAGGTACAGAGTCGCGACAACCTGGAGTTTCATCAAATTGGCGAATGTTTCCCCTTGACCACCCAAAGCGATTTAGTGCCAATTGAGTTTCCTCTGGGCCAACAGCAATCCAAAGAGCTAATGAGCTTGGTTGAACTACCATCCCACCAAAGGTTGTCGCGACTGCCCACATTAATACAATGATTATCTAGGGACTCTATTCAAACCAATCACTCTGAATCAGACTCAGCATTGTTAAAACCACCCAATTCAGCGTCCTGTAGCAATCCCCTGCTCAGGGCATACTCGATCAACGCAAGATGGCAGAAAACGTACTGGTCTGGCATTTGGATGCTGTGGGCACGCTGAGAGCGGATTTTCTCGACAGTGGTTCGTACGTCGATCAGGCCTGTTGACTCTAAGCGACAGATACTGACGTCTAGGGTGATAAAGGTGCCTAGAAAATATATATATATAAAAAATTCCTTACTAAAATATAAGAGCAAGAATGTACAGACGTAGAGAAATTATAAGTTATAATACATGGTGTATGTCAAGTATAAAACAGCTTGTAGAGTTCAACTATGATAACTTAGGCCAAAGAGTTTAAACTAACTTTTATTTAGGTAGTTACTAAGCATAACAAATCTAAATGTAGGCTAAGATTTTTTAAAAATTATAAAAACTATTTAATTTTAAAGAAAAATTAACACACAATCAATATTTATTGACAGCCCCTTTATTAGGTTAAACTTGTTATTTCACTACAGTTAATACTACTGTAAAGCATCAAACTTTGAGAAATCTCTGCTCTTATTAATTGAATTTTAAATAAGTAATATTAACAAGCAGGATATCTTAAAATTATCTTATGACTAACACGAAATTCGACAAATAAAGCTTTCAACTACGACTTTAATAAATGTACACAACATAACTCATGCAACAAAACATAGCAATAAAAACGGTCACTTTCCCTCTTATACTTATATAACCCACTAATTAAAAAAAAAATCCTTTAAGTCACAACATACCTGTTCGCCCGATACCCGCGCTACAGTGCACCACAATAGGGGGCCCTCCCGGATGCCCACTGTACTTATCCCCAAGGTTTTCTATGTGGTCCCTCTGCTTGTCTCGGACTTTGTCTCTGAAACCAAGCATGGCAAGGGCCGACCTTGGAACACCGTAGTCGGGCCAGCTCAGGAATTGCATGTGGTAGATCCTGCGTGACTGATTGGTCTGAAAGGTTTTAATAAAAAAAGATATCAATCTTTTGTAAATAAACCAACCTAGTTAACCCACTAATGCATACTGTTACCGTTTGGTAACAAGTAACATAATCCACTTTATTCTATTAAATTAGAGCTCCTCCCAGACAAATCTGTGTTTTTTTCATCTATTACATTTCATTTTAAAGTTTTAGTTACTAATAATCCTCATAGATGACAGTAGTAAAAGTGTATTCAAAATTAAAGAGTGAGGTTATTAACTTTTGTGAAATTAAGTTTTTGGCAGTATTCAAAGAATAATAATATTAGCACTAAATATTAATAAATTGTTTTGAAAAATTAATCATAGTTAAAAAGGGTTAATTTGAAATATTTTTAGTAGTTTCTAGTCATTATTATCAAAATTGGAATTGTGCAGTTTGTTTTTGTCATATGGAAAAAATTTTAAAAATTGAAATTACTTAAATTCTAATGCAGTTAAATTTTTTTTAGTATTTTCCCATAATGTGAGTATTAAAGATACATAGATATTTTTTTGGGATGAAAATAAAAATTCATGCATTAGAGGGTTAATAATTAACTTACAGTGGAGGGTTTTTAATTTAATGTATATTAAATGATTATGAGATTTTTTTAAATGTCTTAAAATCTTGTTGATTCCAAACAAGGCTAAGCACTGAAAGAGCAAAAGGAATTGATTGATCTTATTGCTGCTAATGTTTACACCACTGCATGAGAGAAAACATTTACATGGATTTAGAATTTATTTTAAACTAGTGATTTCTTCATCTAATCAATAGACAATCTTTCTAAGGTCATCTAAGTTGCTTCAATACACTTTATACCCTGAAGAAATAAGATTTTAAGAATTTCTGTCCATTAGAAGCTATTAAAACTGAAGCATCCTCCTCCTAACTAATATAGTTAAAACTAAATTTTGCATAGTAACTAGGGGAAATAAAGAGCATTGAGAAGAAAATATTATGCTAAGAGCACAATAAGAGCCAATTTGTTAATATTAACATAAAGATCAACCTATCTGCAGAGTGTACAACTATGGCTTAAATTGATATGATATATACTTTCGCAATAGAACAAGTAAAATTACAGATTTACCCCTCACCTTCATCCAAAAAGAACTTGCATTTAAAACTAATACATTTTTATTTAAAAAAAAAAGTAGGTTTGTAAAGATAATCTGTTGGCTAGACAGCTTCCACACAATATTTGGGCACGAAAGAGAATAAAACACAAGATTTAATTCTTGTCAGTAGCATTTATAGTTTTGGCTATGACAAAGGGTAATGAACGGATGAACATTGCCTATATAAAGCTTCCGCTTTTTAAATTATAAACATAGTGTGGAAGCTAAGAGCAGTAGAAGAAGTATTCTAAAGAAAAAAACTCACCTTAGAATCAGTAACATTTAGATAAGTCATCTTGTAATCAGTCAGATCTTCCACTCTTTCATTATGGACAACAAAAGACCCAAACTCCTCACTGCATTCTTCATCTTTTGGCCAATATTGGCCACATTTCGCACGACATCTCTCGATGGTGTGGGTTGTCATGACGATGACTCCGACCTTGTACTCCCATATCATTCGCCAGAAGTCCGTAAAGGTCTTGGGCAAGGGACCTGTGTTTGAAGATTTGTTTTATTAAAAATTAAATTTCAGATATACTAGGTTTAGATCAGGGGTTCCCAACCTTTTTGCACCTGCGTACCATTTGCCTTCTTGAGAAATTTCAGCGTACCACCAGACTGAAATATTTGTAAATGTATAATATTTACTCTTCAAAAAGGGTTCAAAGGTTTTTTGAGTAAAATTCCCCGATAAAACTTCGTATTTAATGGTTAGATATTTGCTTATTTATAACATGCTTCTAATAATGGAGAAATAAAAAGTTTAAAATTATATTAATTTACAGACTTGTTTATTGTCCAAAGGTCTAAAAACATACAAAGAAATAAATAAATAAAATAATAAAAAAAAATAGTACAAACTCAGCAAAATCCGATCCGGAAGTTAAAGATTTCTCTTTAAAATAATGTTTATGTTTAAAATAACGAGTAATATGTTTGCGTGCTCACATGCGTCAGAAGCTATTGATAGCATCATGTTGCTCACATCACTCACGAGTACGACCTTAAATATTCCCGCGTACCACCAGTTGGGAACCCCTGGTTTAGATCATTAAATTATTGTGTTTTGGCGGAATGATGGACTAATTATACTATTTTCCAATTAATCCAAACTTAATTTATATTCTTTTAGAAAGAACAAAATAATGCTTACCTTGTGTAGAAATAAAAGTATCTCTTTGGCAATATCCATCAACAAAATTAGCATTGATGTAATCTCCCTGCTCCGTATCAGTGCAGGAAAGTTTGACACGAGAGTGATCGTAGCAAAGAACATCTGAATACCTGTTTTTAGCCTGATTAGCTTTTAATCTGAAACAAACAAATTGTTAGTAATAGTCCATTCTAACTTTTGTTTAAAGCCAAATTTCTTAAAAATTTACAACTGAACAAAATTAGAAAAAGAGCTCCGAAATCTACTGGACCTTCATCATATGTCATTCTTTTTATACAACTAATAAATCAGCTAACTCAATTAGTGTTTTTAGAAAGCTTGAACATTCAAGTTTATAATAGAAAAATTAATATTTAAGAAAAATTTTAATCTGAAGTTGTGAATTAAATTCAACAAATATCCATGTAAATGTATCTCTGAAGCAAAGAGAATATACAGGGTATATTTCTTGACTTTAAAGTTTTCAAAGTATAACAGATACAGGCCTGGGCGGTAACGCGTTAGAAGTACTACTTTAAATTAATTACTTTTTACAGTATCTTATAGGTAATTTGTTATATTTGAGAACCCAGTAATTTTAGAGGTAATACCTTATACATAATTTTCAAAAAAGTAATCTCTGTTACATTAACGAGTTACTTTCATTAATTATATCACTAACCACTCTAATGTCCAAAAAATTTCTTTAAAGAAAACCAAAATAAAAAACTTTCAGATACTCTTTGCTTAGAGGAGAAATATTGTTCCCACAAAAATAATATGTTCCCCACTGATTGCAGTGATTTTTTTTTTTAGAATGTAAAAACATTCTTCTGCCGAAGCTGACTTAGAGTTGTCTGCTTTTTTCCAAAGTAACGACTGTGCTGGGAATTCTTTTCTACTGGCCGTGATCAAATTTGAAAACCCAGCACAAGGAATTAAATAATAAAAGGATAGAAAATACTTAAAATAATGAATGTGAAAATAAAAGAACTAAATGCAAGTTGTTTGCCAAAAGAAACTAACGTTTAATGATCATAATAAAAATTTACAAACAAACAGTATAATTCATCATCAGTATTTGGACAATTATGATAAATAAAAGAATATTACTCTTACATGTAAATAGTAAAAAAATGTCAAAATTAATTACGAGGTGACTACCTGTATCCTAACCAGAAAACGAAATTAATTAATGGGATTCAGAAATTCAAAATAAACGACAAAAAACATTAATAAGGAAAATTTAAATAGTTAAGCTCACTGTGGGACGATATAAAAAACCAGTAGGTGGGCATCCTTCAATAAAGGCCAGAGTCCACAGATGTACAGTTCAATGGAGGAAGGTGCCGAGACTTTTCTAGGATTGGGCTGTGACGAAGACGGCTCGGAGGCCACTCCTGGAGCGGGCGGTGATGAAGAGGTGACCGGTTGACCACCTTCCAGCGTAGGCCTAAGAGGCTGTTGCATAGACGGCATATTGCCACCGTCCATCGAGGCCTTGAAGAAGACGGGCTGGTTGGAGGGAGACCTCTGGTCGTAGATTTGAGAGGTCTCGGTGAACCCCGGCACCACTCCGGGACCTCCGTCCTCCGGAGCGAAATTGTTTGAAGTTTGTCTAGTCGTTTGTTTATTCCAAAAACAAGAACGCCCACCAGCTAGCAGTTTATATAGTCCGCCGAAAAACTGATGCCAAAACGTACTAAAAGCGAAAATACTCGACATAAACTCGGATCTCTCACTCGCAGGAAGCGGTGAAAGAAACCAAAAAATGACTCAGCAGATTCACAGGCCAATCAGAGAGCTTTCTGATGACGCATCCTATTTTGGCGGGAATACAGGTTGAAACGTAAATGGCTATAAGGGGTCGTATTTTATAAACAAATGTAACGATGGAAAATTTGAACTAAAAAGGCCTATAACAAATTAAAAATAAGTCAGAAAACAAAGCAGTCACCTCGGCCAATTAGGAAATAGTTAAGAGCACATAATAATACAAAAATAGTTAAATATTAAGTTGAATTTGACAAGAATAACCAACAATATTGAAATAAAAATGTCCCAATGAAATTGAACCGTTAAATATTGATAAACAAGAATTAAATACCAGCAATACTTATAATGAAATGCTTATTGTAGAAGGCTTAAATAGTTAATATTGAAAAGATTAGCTCAAATAATTAAGTTATAATCACAATAATAGGTAATTTTATTGTATTTTGAATAACAGTTTGTCAGATGTAAACAAAAGCCAGTGGCAGTAATTAAATTAATGTATCATGAAGGAAAATAGTTAGAATTAATGAAATATTAAGTAAAATGCAGAATAATTGTTGAAATAAATGCTGGTAAACGTTAACATAATAAAAATAGCAAAGCAAAATTAATAAAATTGAAAGATCAGAATTTTAAATGTCATAAAAATGATTAACTTGTGAAACTTATGACAGATAAGTAATAATGTTTGCACACGACCATATGACGGCATTCCGTTAGGTATTTATACTTTACTTTTCAAAACATTTGTAAGTAAGAAATTATGTTGTAAAAAGTATTCTTAAAAGTAATTGTATTTTTTTACTTTTGGAAACTAGCAATTTTACAGGTAATTAGTTACTTTTTATGAAAAGTAATTGTAACAAGTTACATTGAAACAAGTAACCGCCCAGCCCTGAACAGATTGTAGTGACGTACATTTTTTGTATATATAATTATTTTTCATAATGACTGTTTTTTTATAAACTGAAGTGAAAAGGAATGTGTGAAAATTCGAGTGTTTGCTTTGGCGACGCTTTTGTCAGAACTTGAGAAAAATGTGATTGCTTAACATCTTTGTCCTAAAGCTCCAGAATTCTACGTGTAAATCGTCTGATACTTTTTGTGTTGTCCTAAAATAAAAAGTTCTCGTCCAAAAGAGAGTTTCAATGCAAATAGTACAAGATACCATAAAAAATATCACCTGGAGGCATCAAACGTTCCATCACAAGTCCCCTTAGCCTTGATCTCAGCATACTCCTCATGCAGCCCCTTCCTGCCTTTCTTCTTTAAATACTGAATGAACTCGTCCATGGTTTGTCCCCCACTCAGCTCGTTGTGCAGCGAGCCATCAGAGCTGGAGCTGGTCGGGCTCTCCCTCTGGGGCGAGCACGAAGGTACGGGTTCTTTGACGGTCAGGGATACCTCTTTGATTACCTCTACCTGTAGGGTGTAAGGTTAGGAAGTGTTTCAAATTGTTATACATGCTGCATTTGTAGTAATATTTTTGTAACTTTTTTCAGGTGGCATTAGTGTTTTGTTGCTAAATGTATGTAAGAAAGATACAAAAACCTCTGTGATACTAATAAAATAAGAATTTATAAAAGTAACATTAAAAAAAGGATAATGGTTTTTAAGAAGGACTTTGTTTACTTCCCGAAACGGCAGTATAGTTTTTAAGAACTTTTAACTTTTGCTTTTCTTTTGCATTTGTGAATATGTTACTTCTTTAAACTTCTGTTGCTTAATGTGTTGAAGTAAAATTTATTGTTATGTATCAAACAGAAAATATATGCGAATGTAAAATAAAAAAAATCCTTAAGATTCTTATTAATTTAAAAGATAAAATATACACTAGAAAATTTTTTGCTGTATGCAAAAATTACTTTAGAAGATACACAAAATTAAACAGAAAGTGCAATTACAAATAACAGCCTGTTAATTGCATGTAATATCCAATCTAGTGATTCTGAAGCATTGTAATCAGAAGGACTATAGTACAGTGTTTCAAACATAACAAAATATTTTTGAAACCTTGTACTAGTACCTCAGGGGGCCCAATGCCTACACACAGAATTTATACATCAATTCATTTTTATTTCTCACCTCTTTTTCTCTATCTTCAGAGTTCTGTTTCTCGTGCACAGAGCTATGATGACTATCTTCTGTCTCGGAGCTCCTCCCCCTACATAGAAGGCCATTGGCTGTTGGAGACGTGGGGGCGGAGACAAGGTCGAAGAGATCCCCACTGCGATTGGCCATCGACTTGAGGCAATGTCTCAGCCAAGTTGAGTGGTCGATTTTAAGAGTCCCGCCCAGGTCTTCTGGAAGGCAATTGGATGGAACATGGTGGGAGAGTTGGGGGATGCTTACCATGTAGACCTGTTGGAAGAATGCAAACGTAAGCTTTATTTCAAATAATAGGATAAAGTACTTAAAATAAGATTACATTTGATTATAGAGGAACAGTTTACTAACTTTTAATCAATAATTATAAACTTAAAGGGTTAATTACACATTGTCAAACCTACAAGTCCCTATTTATATGCAAACTGAAGAGTTAATACAATTTTGAAAGATGTACATGATCCTGTACTCAGGAACCCCTTGGAATTAAGTACAATTAAAATCTCAAAATATCCACCATTTTCCTTTACAATACATTACAGACAAAATAAATCCCAGATTCCTTTTGAAAACATGTTATTGTGTTCCCCCAGGGCATGGCTAAACCTCACCACAGTTTAAGTATGCAGTATAGAAATGTTCTACAAGAAAAAGGGTAAATAGTTCTCATTTTCGAGCGTGAGAATTGAATAAAACAGGTATTTCACACTCAATAAACCACTTTATTCGTTATTTCAAGACATATTTGTATTACTTTTATTGGGTTTTTTTCATTCAGAGTGCAATATTAATTATTTTTTATTTCAATTTTGACGTTACAAGGGCGTGAATATCAGAGTATCTCAAAGGGGAAGCCAATCAGAGCAGGTCCACTTTCGTCGCCTGCTCTGATTGGATAGTGTGGTTTATTTACTCACGCTGTTTTGTCCCAACTGCAAACTTAATCTTGGACTGTAGAAGGCAAGATTTAGACATGGTGCTGGAGGAGTGGGACAATTTTTTTTCCGAACAACCTGCACCCATGGTAATTGCGCAATGTCCGACTACAAGACTTTCAGAACCACAGATTTAACTAACACTTTTTCCACATGCACTTAGGCAACTCAAATATCCAAACATTATTAAGAATTCAAACGTGGGACAATTCGCTTGACGAGTAAGTTGGAACTACTATAACTGGTTGGGTGTAAACCATCATTTTGTATTGCAGTATGATCTCATGGGAAATGTATGTGTAAGTAAACCTTACATTTAATGACATTTGTCAGGAATCCTACATAATTTGCTTTGTTAATTTGATTTTTAGGAGTTTGTGAAGACTAAAAAAATATCAAAAAGCATAAATGAAACCAAATATTTAACAACATTCCGTGCAAACCAAACTTGGGTAAAAAACCAATAGTAAAAAGGCAGGGGGAAAAGCGTGATTGGTCCGTTAGTTAGAAACTCTTGTAAGGTAATATTTACATACAAAATGATCTGAATGGAATGCAATTTAACCAAAATACACTTTTCATTCTGATAAAATTGCGAAATTTTCTCAAATAATATTTAAATCTGTTAGACCTTAAACAAAATTAATGCTTTAAACATGGATGGATAGGAAGGATAGGATGGATTCACAAATAATTTATGGAACTCTTTGCATCCACGGAAGGATCTTCCCCATAGCATATTTCTATTTACCCAACTTAGGTTGGCAAGGAATGTATAAAATTACAAATTCTCTGGTTTTACATATAAAATCTACTTTTACGTAGAACTTGTGCACAGCCTTTGTTAAGTTTTAAAAGCCCAATTGTATAAAAACACTTCAATAATAACAAAAATCTAAGAAAAATACTTTCTAATAAATTAAACACTTACTCGGTCCCTCAATTTCTCTGGGGCGAATAACTGGAGAATCTTAAAAGGAGCCTTGAACCAGAAGGGTGCAGTCACGATTAGAACTTTCTTTAATCTTGCAGGGTAACCACCCTGTAAAAAATAAATGTTATTACATATGATACAAACCACAAAATCAACTCATATTTGAAATGAAATAGTTAATTCAAGTGGATAAAAAATAATACGATTTAATTTCTGAAATGACATTGCATGTGTACATTAGGCTCCCACTTAACCGGACCAAATTTAAGCGGATGTTTGCTTTTATAAAGTATAAAAAAATTATTCTTAAATTGCAAAAATCCGATAAAATCTTAATTGAATTGCTTTGATATCGAGTACCCTTGATACTATGCCGATAAAAAAATGCGCCAGAACTTTGGGGTAATTTCTGATTTCAGAACCTCAGAAAAATAGTTATAGATTTTATTTTTTTAATGGTATGCAGCATGTCTAAATACATTGAATAAAACAGTAAAATACTTTCATTATGTGTATTTTATTTATAAGGCCTATATCATCAATAAATAAATGTGCAATTAAATGTACATCTAAATCTTAATTGTACTTCATTATTGTTAATGTTATAACCAAGGTGTGCATTAGAAAATAAGATTTCAAAAAAAGATAGTTCAATATAGCTAAAATTGGCTTGTCATTATAACTGGGCATAGCCAAAGTATATTTTGAATTCGAATGCATATTAATTTGCATAAATATCGAGGTTAAACAAAAAAATTTAATTTGAAAAAAAAGTATAATAACTTACTTTAAGTAACGTCAGCATTTTTTGGTGGATTTCGTAGTCAAAAGTGGAATATTTAGAGTCACTCATATTATAAATAAACACCACACCGCATCTTTGTGTTTGGAAGCTACAAAGTAGTGATAAAATAATTAAAGCATATATTTGATAGTAAAGCATATAAAATAACAACAAATTGGTTGATGAAATTTTTAAAAACTCAAGGGAAAATTATAAGGTTAGAAATAACTAAAAAAAGATAACCAGTTTTAATAGTTTAATTGACCTAGTAGTAACCTTTACTTAACAAAATAAAGACAATTGGCATTTAATTTACATATGCATGTCATTTATAGATGAAATATGCATTATCTAGCGAAAGAAGCATGGATTTATCAGTTTCACTTTAATATATTATTTTGAAAACCCTCTTTTACATAAATAGAGCTAAGAAAGTAATTGTATACTGTTTAATTGCATTAACACAGATTAACCCTTTCAAGTCCCAATGAGCAGTTTGGCATCATCATTTTAGAATTTTTTCTGATAGTCTTTAGCCACTTATGATTTCAAAAAGCACATCATTCGATTCTTCTAACTTTTTGAAAGAATTTTTTAATAATCCCAATAGATGTTGGTTATTTTTTTAGTTATGATCAGAAAAACGATGATGCCAAATGGCATCACTGGGACTGAAAGGGTTCAAAGTATACCATGATAATGCATAAATTAGCTTTTTTTCTTTCAAGCATGCTAAGCACTTAGACCAAAGACCATCTCTAAATATCTATACCAGATGTTATATATCTATATTACAATTCCTAAAAATCTTAAAACAAATATTTCTAGCATTCCCTCTAACCAGGGGAAATCCCTTTGATTGATTAGGAATCTTCCTGTGTTCTGGTCAGCTTGGTGGACATGGGCAACAGAAAACCAGATACTCCCAAGGTTCTTCTCGCAGGAACTTATCTAACATGAATTAGAGTTACCGGGAGAGAAGAACCAAGTGAGAAACTGGTTTCCTTACGCCAGTTTACGCGATGACTTGCTAGAGTCGCCAAAGAAGATTGATGCAAACAGATTCCTATGCAATGAAGGAGCTTTACCCTTGTACCCCTCAAATATCAAAGATCTAGTAACCTTTCTAGTGCAACATCTAGCTGATAAACAAGTCCTTGAAGCGTGGAATTATGGGAACTGGAAATAGGGTTGTGCCGACTGGCACTAAAAACTGCCAACGCAGCTCCTTGAGAGTCTCTGGTTGGCTAGAAAAAGAAAGTTAATTGATCACATAATAGATAAAATAGACCAAATTTGATTTTCACACTCTGAGAGATATGCAATGTGGTTAAAGTGTAATCATGCTTACACTGCTTAAGATAAGAATTTAAAATTTGAACTGAAAATTTAAATCACCCTCAATTATTTAAAATTTTATTTCTGTAGCAAATGATTACAATTAACTGCTCCATACATTAAAATAGAATACTTATTACATATTTATAACTTAAAAAATAGTAAACTTTAAAAAATTACAATTTTTAAAAAACTAGGAGTTACTGGGAAAACCTGACAGTTTGGCGACAGGTTTATAGGTCAGTATCTTTTGGAGGGTTAATTCAAGTAAAAAGTTTCTTGTTCACTAAAACTCATTAAGAAATATTTCATAAAACACTAGGTAAAATTCAGAGCTTTCTTATTCAGCTTTGGTGGTAACACAGGATTGCAATAATTTCATTTTTGATTAAGACATTGCATTTTAGACTAAATGATTACAGTAAAAAAATATTAAAAATTATACATTTGTATGTATATTTAAAGTGGTAAACAATATTTATTTAAATTTTCTTTAATAATTTAACACCATAAAAATCGAAAGTAATGAGGTTTATGAATTGTCTTGTAATTACCAATTTTAACATAGGACAAGTAAGTATTAAAAATACATACCAAAATAGTGAACTTTCCTGTATCAAGCTCTGATTTCAATGGATCACAGTTTGGATCAAATCGGATAAGACCCTCCTTTCTTCTTATAATCTAAAGATACAAAGTTTGAATGAAAATGGTAATCGTTTGAAATGTCATAGCATAATAACAAACAATTTTTTTATGGTGAAGAAAAGAATTACGGCCAGGATATCCTGGTTGGTACAGTGTTGGACAGGCATCTCGTAAGCTGCAATGCAAGTTCAAGCCTTGCCGGCCAGATGAAGTAGCAATGAATTATCACTTCAATGAATGTCCATCATGGTCACAAAGTCCTAAAAGTTACGATAGTATACCAAATCAATTCCACTGAGGGCAACAAGCCAAGTATGGGATATTCTGTTATAAATACTTTATTAAAATTAGAAGGATTCATTTATGGACGACAGTGCTGCCCTCTGTCAGGTTGCTCTCAAACGAGGTAACCTGAACAGTAGAGCTGAAAGAGGTGGTATGGTAGTAGTGCTGCCCTCTATCATGTTGCTCTCAAATGAGGTAACCCGAACAGTAGATCTGAAAAGGATAGAGTGGTAGTAGTGCAGCCCTCTACTCTTCCACATGAGTAGCAATGAACTTTTTGGCGTCAGAGTTAAGGGTGGCTCCAACTGCAGCATCACTTCATGGATTTGGGGTTGATAAAAAAGCTGATAAGTATAGGTGCTTTATACACTTCACATAGGCAGTCTCAAGATAAGACTTTTGTAAAAACTAATTTCATGTCTAACTGTTTTAAATAAATACAGACTGAAATAAAAATCTGACTATTACTGAAAAAATTAAACTTTTCTTAAAGATGAAATATTTTATTTCAGAATCTTAGCTTAAAGAGGACATAATCTATAATTGAGCTTTTTTCCTTCAAAGTAGGAATAAATGAAGACGTTGAAACTTAATAGCATCGTTAAACTTTGAAATCGAGTGGCCAAGTGGTTTTTGCTCTGTGTCACTACTATACCACAGGTCCAATGTTCAAATCCTTCATTGAGCAAGCTGCACTTAGTTTTCTACTGCAATGCATACTATTGCTCCCAGTTTCATAATCTGAAACTGGCCTAGCAATTTTTGGCCTCTCACGATCTATAGCAGGGGTTCCCAACCAGTTTTAAGCAGAAATATTTCCGTTGGTATACGCGAGTGATGTTAGCAACATGATGCTATCAATAGCTTCTGTACGCAAATATATTACGTATTAATTTAAACATTAACATTATTTTAAAGAGAAATCTTTAATTATGACTTTCTTGGTGGGGGGCAAGTTCGATGAACACTGCCACCTTAGGTCTATTGTATTCAACCCAAAGAATGACACAATCACAAGAGACACACAAAGAAAGAGACGACACAAACACTCAGACAAATAACAACGTTTATTGACGGACACAAACATCCATGCCATGACCGGGACTCGAACCCGAGCCCATTAGCTTCAATGGCTAACTATGTTAACCCTTGTGCCAGTGGGACGGCTAAAATCTTTAATTAACTTTTGGATCAGATATTGCCGAGTTAGTACTATTTTTTATTTGCATGTTTTTGGACCTATGGACAATAAACAAAACTGTAAATTGATACAATTTCAATCCTTTTATTTCTCCTTTATTATAAGCAAGTTATAAATAAACAAATATCTAACCATTAAATGTGAAGTTTTCTCACGAATTTTACTCAAAAAAAAAACTTTACATTTATGTTTATCAAAATATTTAGGTCTGGTGATACGCCAAAATTTCTCAAAAAGGCAAGTGGTATGCAGGGGCAAAAAGGTTGGGAACACCTGATCTATAGGCACCATGGAAATAATCTTTTTCTTATAAATGTGCACAGAAATATTATTAATGCATAAAATTACCTCATGTGCTTCATACAGCTTCAACGCCCGGGTTATATCGAACTTCCGAGCCATCATGAATTTCACTGCTGTGCTCCATGATAGCGGCCCTACGTTCTGAACCAGACGCAGCTCATTCACAACGGCTATAAACTGTTGAACAGCCTGAAATAGGAAGAAAAAAAAGTTAGTATTTCCTCACTTAAGTTCCTACATGTGCTACCTCATTGTTGTGCAAGGATCAGATTTACTGTATGGTAACCCTTGGCGCGATTTTTTAGGATTTGGCGATAAATAATTTTTTGTGGCAACTGTCTGATTCGAATTATTTGATTTCGCACAGTGACGTTTTCCGGCAAACCTATCTGGCCGTAATTTGCTCATTTCGGTTAGGTTTTTGGTCGCCTTTGGAAAGATCGCCAAGGGTTACCATTCAGTAAATTTCTACCGTTATGCAAAGGGAGATAGAACATGTGGGAACTTAGTGGCAATTTGTTTTCAGAATGTATTTACGTCAAAAAATAACCTAAAAATGCATCAAGTCTCCTCATAATACTCTAAATTAACACTTTATGTAATTTTATACCTAATATCTGAACCTAAAAGATTATTTTAAGTGTTTTAATGGGCAGAGCTCTGGTATAATGGTCAATCAGTTTTTTAGCGACCTTAAAACTGTAACATAGGGTTACTATACTTAATTAAGTTGCATGAAATACGAGTTATGTTTTTGCCACATTTGAGCTCAAATTCCACTCAATTCACGATTTCACTAAATTCTCATATTGGGACCAGCCAGTATGTCATAGCTGTTCCACTTTTAGTAATAATTTTTTTGACGATAATTCAGCAAAATCGGTTGAGCTGTTAAAAACTTAGTGTTGACACTTTTCCAAGCCACTATCTCGCTCAATATAACGATTAATTTTACTTCTAGCGAAATGGAATAGAATGTTATTTACTACACTATTAAATTTAGAAACTATTAAAAATAAAGCAGGGAACTATTAAACGTGCATCTTGTTTAGGCGATTTTGCGAAGTAAATACGCAAACCTCGCCCTGTCCCAGTTGCACAATACCGGGAAGATGAGCAATACCGAAAGCAACTTCTACCTAACATATAATTAACTAACTCTGCCACTACATCAAATAAACATAATACAAACTTGAAATAATGATCAAACAAAACAAAATTATTATATGATTTATTATGAATGAAGAGCTAAATAAATTTTGAAATCCAGAGTATGTTTACAACGAACCTGTTCCTCTTCGGTAGTTAACGACATATCCATCGATGATTCATTAAGAATCATACCTAGAAAATAGTCCTAATTCTGTCATTCTAAGAAATTATTAAAACAACAATTATAAATAATTTAAAAGTTTAAAAATCAAAATAAATAACTCATGATTGTTCAGCAGTCTGTTAAAAGTGTTGCCATTTCACTAAAAAATTATCCAATAAAAACAAACAATAGTTTTACTACTGCCATGCCAAAAGAAAAATATTTTTATAAAAATCGAAACAGACAGCACTCACATTAAACTTTTGATCATGATTCTTTCTAATAACACAGCAAGGATGAAAACAATGTATGCAAATATTTTTGACGCATCATTCAAAAAAAAAAGTTTGCTTCATCAGAGGAAACTATACTTTAAGTATAAATTCCATCTCAAAAAGCTACTTTGTTTAAATAATAAGAGGCACTACGCATAAAAGAATGCAGCTTTTAACAAACATGATTACTTTAAATGAAAAAAAAATAGGATTGAGCTGGTTTCCTTTGAGTGACAGTCCTCTCAGAGCCGGATTAGCAATCAGGTAAAGTAGGCGGTCGCCTACAATACAAGCCCCATCCATTTTTAGGGCCCCGCAGCTTTAAACCCCTTGGAATTTTAATTTTTTTTCCACCAATGATCAATTGCGGCCCTGTTTCTCAAATTTTAATGCTATATTTATGCCCTTAACAAATTTCAATGCTATATTTAATTGATTGTTAAAGTACCTACGTCTGGACATCTTTTTTTGGCTTGTGGAACGATCGTGATTTGTACAGGAAAAACAACCTGAAATTTTGACGTTTACCGAATATTAGTCCAGTTTCAAAAATATTTTTACGGCAATCATTTTTTATATGAATTAACATGTTGAGAGTGTGAGATTTTTTTTTAATTCAAAAATTCGTTTTCGGTGCCTATACACTGCTTAATTAGGCCCTGTGTTCGACTTTTTACTTTTTGATTGTGCTGAATAATAAATCATTACAAAACATGTCGAATCAAAAATGCTTTAATCAAAACAGAACAAGCAACGTTGTGAAATCAGTTTTTCCTATACATTTGATTAATTATTAATAAAATACATTGAGACAGTTTTTACGTATAGCACATTAAAGTTTAGAAGTGACATATTTTGCGATTACTAGCTTTCGAGAAAATTCAACTGTAGAAATTTGTAGAAAATGAGTTTAGGCATTTTGAAATTATTGTAATTTTGAAAAACACAAAAAGAAACGATTTTTTAAGCTCCTTTCCAAAAATCATGGCCTTCGTATGCGTCGAATGAAACCGCTGTAGGATTTTCTTTGGTGGTGGGAGGGATGGTTAAGAAAAAAAAAAAAGAATTAAAGCGATTAATATAAAACAATTGCTTACTAATTTCGCAGTGATTAAAGTTGAGCTTAGGGGTTATGTAGCCTTTAAAAAAATGTAGCACAAAAAAAAAAAACCTCCATAGCTAAAAAAATATATTTATTTAAACATTTTAATTTTTTGTGGCTTTTGAGACATTGTATAGAATCAAATTGTATTGGCAGAAATATGATTAAAATAAGTTGTGGTTAATGCTAACAATTTGTTACTATTGATGAAAATGTATCTTTAGAATATATTTATTTGAAGTATTTAAATAAGCAAAACAAGTTTTAGGTATCTATTTTTTTTTTATTAAAAACAAGTATAATACCTATTTATACAATATTCAATATTGGTCACTTCTATTAGAAGTAAATTCCTGTTCTGTTACTATGAACAGTAATAGTATTATTCAAAAAATCTTGCACAAAAGATACACAGGGCAAAGTATCAGAAAAATCAATACAGTAAATTCACTGAAATTACTTTAATTTACTCTTATACAGATATATCTCTAAAAAGTGAAATAAATAAGTTTGAAGTCTTTATTTAATATATTAAATAAAATATTAGGTTACCATTAAGTTTTTTGTAATATTTATTGACTTTTATAATTACAGTAAAACCTCTGAATACCGGACACTCGCGGTGCCGGACCTTTTGTCCGCTATTTGGAGGTGTCCGTTATTGGGAGGGGGGGTAAATTTTTAATTTAAAAAAAAAACATGACTTAACGAAAGGTTAAAATTACCAAATAAACTAAAGAAAATAAATTTAATAACTTTGATTTGTAATACAATTAGTTAATGTTTGATTGTATTTTAAAATCTATGCAACTCAGCAGGATAAACATGCTTTAATTAAACGTTCTTTTTAAATTTTGCCGCCACTATATTTTTCGTTTTTGAAGTACAAAGTCTTGTCCGGAAATGCGGTAAAATAAACCATCCTATAAATGCCTAAAAAAACCAGAAAGAAATATCACAGCCTATCTGCGTTTTTCCAACTCTAAAACGTTATGCAGTAGATCTCACACTTAGCTTTTCTTTTACAGCAACATCCAAAATATCCATTTTTTCTTTCAACGTTAACCTTTTTCTCCTTTAAGACATTATTTTACTTAATCTAAATCAGCTCTCGTTACTCGTTAGCAATTCGACTTTTTTGGATTATAAGCAATTAGAAATCGGACACAACAACTCCAGGAAAGCGGTCAAACAGGTTCAGTGGACTAAGGGGCGATTGCATTCACTCCCGCTCAATTCTCGGAAAGAGAAGATTTCGAGAATAATGGGGGAAATTGACATGGGGCGTGTCGAAACCATTGTAAAGCTATGGTGGTCATTCTAAGGGTTACTAGAAGGTCATAGAACAGTCACCAATACGTAGTTTAGCGATAAGAGAATGAAGGTGCAAAAATATTTGGATGCAAAAATGAGTTTTATTGGGATTGATAGCCGAATTAAATAAAAAAAAAATTAAAAATGCGTCCGCTATTTAGAGGGTCCGTTATTTAGAGGGGATTACATTAAGTAACCTATGTTAAGGGACTGGGACTTGAGAAAGTGTCCGTTATTTAGAGGTGTCCGCTTTTTAGAGGTGTCCGTAGAGGAGGTAACACTGTACTTTATGGGATAAAGTAAACAAGAGTTAAAAGTTAGTAAAACTGGACTTTTTTAATAGTTTTACTTTTTTTAAATCTTAAGAATATAGCTTTAATATTATTGGAATTAAGTATACAATATTCATTTAGAATTTTGTGTCTGAAATTTTGAACGGTACGGTACTGTAGCTCATGAACATAACATTTATGTATATTGTATATAATATCTGCAGAACGAAATTAAAACAAATGCTTTACCTCAGTATAAAATATAAATAAAGCAGCAATAAAATACTGTTATTATTAAAATACAGATCTCTATTTCCATTTGGCAAACATTTATTTAATTCAAAACAAGAGAATCCCCCCATTTTGAATGTGATCTATTTTCTATATAAAATCCATATGTACAAGAAATAACAATACTATAAATGTAATATAAGTAAAAGCTTACAACAAATAACAATTGCATATTAATAAAAAAAGGATCAAAACCATATAAGCACCGATTAAATGAAATAGGAAATAAAACATACTGGCTTTTGAGTAATATTGTATACTTTGAATAGATATCGACTAGTGTGGAGTGATCACATTTAAAAATAATTTAGTTTAAATTATTTTCTCTTTAATTTAGTTTTCACATAATTATGGTAGTTTATTTAACCATCTTTGACTAAAGTATAAAAAAAAACTACATTTAACAGTTTCTTTTTTTAAAAAATTCATTACTTTGGTTAGTTAGAAATAAAATAGTGAGAAATAAATGATGCAGGATTTAAGCTTAGCAATTCAACTTTTATGGAAGCTTATTATAATTTTAAAAATAAATACAATTTTTTAAGTTAATAAACATTAAAATGGATATTGAAAAATAAAATTGATTGCCTTCATTGACCAATGTAAAATTATGTTCACAAAATTATCTGTTTGAAGTAAATAAATAATAAGAGATTTACATTGCCTCGAAATGAAAAATCAAATTTGAATCTTGATCTAATAACATAGCAGCAATTTCAGTAAATGCATAAGTTAAAAATAAACCAGAACAAATTTGAACATATATAAAAACACGTAAAGCAAAAAGCACAAAAAGCTAACATAATAATCACATAAGCTTTTATTAAAAACTTTGTCAAACTTATCATTAATTTTCAGCAATAATAAGTAAAAAAAAAACATTTAACTTTGATAATATTATCTAGAAGTTAGCTACTGCTATTTAAGAAATAAATCTCAAGTAAAAAAAGTACATAAAAAGTATACTCAAGCTACCTACCTTCACACTTGGGTTATATTAATTAACTTGCTACTAATGAACATTGTTTTGTGTTCCGTAACTTAAGGGAAAGTGCAAAGTTTTCATTAAAGCTAACAAATCAATCAACAATAGTAAAAATCGTCCAAAATGATGAGAAGCATAAATTAATCTAGAAATAGAAATATTATGGCTAATAATTAGTACTGCTTTACCTCAGTAGGTATTCAAATGAAACAGTATTAATCCCTGTAATTATATATATTTTTTTATTAATGTACATCATAACTGAAGGGTACTTTGAAACTATTCTTAAAATGCCATACATGTAAAGGCAGGGTTGTCAAACTTTTTGGCAAAAACAAAATAAAAAAATCAAGGACTATTTAAGGACTTTTCAAGGATATATTTCTCCATTTTCAAGGACTGTATATTCGAACACGCAACAGCTAAATTTCATGATAGTTTTTAAAAATTCATTTAGAAAACGACTAAGAACTCTCTAACTTTCAAATGAACTTAAAAATGTGTTATAAAATAACCATTTAGTTATTAAAAATTAACCTAAAATCACTTGCTCTGCCTTCTTGGATTATACAAACAATAAACCAAAAAATATAATAGGAACTGATTTACATTGAAAAAGTTTTTTTAATGAAGCCAAAATTAACATTTGAAACACTTTTAAGATAAATTCGTCACCCCCAAAAATATAGGACTTTTTAAGGTGGATAATGTTTTTTAAGCACTTTCAAGACCTTGAAAATCAATGTTTTTCTTTTCAAGCACTTTCCAAAGTTTTCAAGGACTGTGGAAACCCTGAATGGGAGATTCAAGGAAATTTTATGTAAAAAATAATTTAAAAAACAAACAAACATAATTACGATAACCAGGCCTTACGGCACAAACAAAATTTTCAGTAAAAAAACTCCATGATTCATCGTATTTCACCAAGGAACTTTTAAGTGACTTAACTGAGATTTTTGATAAACTTTCATTCCATTATAGGCATTTTTTTACAAAGGTAAAACAATAAACTCATTGGACTAAATAAACACAATTTGCAGTAAAAAATATGAGATTCAGCATAGACTAGTTTTGCAAGATTAAGATAGTTAGCAGTGGCCTTAATCCTACATGTTTCAGATACCAGAACTTTACAACTGAAATGTATTTCGAAACTATATTTAATAAGTCAAGTAAAAGGGGATTCAAGAAACTTTTTGGTAATAAACATGTTTTTTAATACCAAGTTGGCAATTACCAAGTTTGAATGCAAGCAGAAAAATTTGATAATTTGGAAACATATTTTATCAAATAACTTATTACTTTATAACCGGGATATTAATGAACTAAACTTTTTTAGTCAGAAAGGGCGACTTAAGAAATCTTTCATCTTTAAGAACAAGTTGTAGTTTTTACAAAAAACAAGTTGATTATTTTTTGCCATTCTCAGAAACCATATTTGAGTATGGGCAGGAAACTGCAGTAACTTCCATGATGACTTAGACCATTGTTGCAAATACTCCATTACTCCAACCTATAAGAAAATATACTGGAAAAAGCTAATTATTTAAGAGCAAAAATGGTACGACTCATAGTTGCGATTACTGCAGTTTACCTGCCCACGACAGTATTTATATATGAAATTAGTGGCAAAAAATAAGCATTAAAACATTTCCTTATAACCAAGATGCTATAAAAACCATACTTAATAAGTCAGATGGGGAGGCTTAAGGAGTCCGTCATCATTACAAACAAGTTGCCATTTTTATCGATTAAAACAAGTTTCCTCTTTTACCTAGTATCAATAACCATATTTGACTATATAAATAAAATGTGTAGTAAAAAAATACGAGATTCATCATCGGAAGACTTATTTTGCAATAGTTGGCAGTGGTCTTAGTTCTCCATGTAAGGGTACTTCCAGTCTTTTAGCGGAACATAAGTTTCTTTGACGACTTGGGGAGAGGCCCAGCGCAACATGTAGTGGGGTCCACCTGCTTTATCGTTGGTACCTATAAAATAAATAAACCAATGAATAGGATGAAAATTTATTGGCTTCACTAGCACTTACTTTACTTTAGCCAATGCCTGTCGGTGGCAGTTGAGCCATTAGACAGCCAGCCTCCCAATAGCGAGAAACCAAGTCAGGTGAAAGGTGTTGAAGTCTAGGGCACAACAACAGGTGACCCGCAACCATCCCTTCAGATGTGCAGATCGAGCAAATGTCTGTGTCGGTCACACCAATGCGGTGGAAGCCTGAAGATAATAGTGGCCAGTGGCCATTCGAAAGCGGTTGACTGCAGCACTACTTTTCACAGATTGGTTTCACTAATAATTTGTCACTTAGAAGGCAATCAAATGATATTTCATTTAGCCTAAACTGTTTATCATTCTAATAAAAGTTTGCACATTATTTTGACTATTTATACACACACGTTTCTACCAATTTAATTATTACATAAAACTGAGTGGGTATTTTTAATTAAAATAAACAAAAATGTAAAATTAAAGAACTTTATTTTGTAATGTGGATTTTTAATGTATGTTTCATTCAATAGTCAGTTGTATCTATGAAAGTGATTGTTTCCTTTCTAATTAGGAGAATCAAAAATATAAAACTAAACAAATTCATTAACTATTGAAGAATTTTAACGTTAGTTTCGACATTTGATTTTATAGACTAATAAATAGAATTCTTTTAGTTAGTAAAAAAAACAATACCAACATCGGTTAAATTATGTTTAGTTACTTATTTTATTTATTAAAAAAAGCAAATATTGTTTCAAAGAAAACTACTGCTACCCTTCATGAAGTAATACATTCAATATAAAACTAATCAAAACAGATTCCCCTATAATCCAGCACCCTATTATCAAAAGAACCAATGCCAAATGTTTCAACTATAGGACACAGCCACTTAAGACCCGAGCAAAATCCTATGCACATATTCTTATAATCTAAACATACTTTTCTTACAAATATATGCTAAAAAGTATGCTTTTCAAAGAATTTTTTTTTTAAAAATTGTTTAATAGTTACTTAATGACACGCTTTAAACTCTAAAAATACAAATTTTTTGTGCTATAAATGAAACAAAAAAAAGCAGTATCATTTATTTGTAGTTAACTGATTATTTTAACATTGTTTCTAATGCAAAATGCCATTAAAATGAACTACTAAAAGAACTTTTTAACAAGTGTAAAATAAAAATAATTTTTATAAGAACTCTTATATTGTATTGACTATTGACCCTTATTCAACTTAATTTTTATAGAAATAAATTACTGATACCTGTAATCAAAATCTGAAAACTGATATTTTGATCTTCTTTTAACTGACCAGATCAATTTGGGAACTAATTAACATGTTAATTGTTTGTTGGGAGGTTTTAAAAAATGTCCCCGAATGGGGACACCAGGTCACAAGAGGATAATCATCCCTTCTGTTAGGGCACATAATATTAAAGTGCTCTTAAATATAATGCAGTTTATGAATGAAGAATCACCTGAGAGTCGACCTCCGCCAAAAGGCTGCTGGCCAACAACTGATCCAGTTGACTTGTCGTTAAGGTACAAGTTCCCAGCTGCCATTTTTAATGTTTCTGCAGCTTGCTCTAGGAAGGCCCTGGGAGAATATAATAACATACTTCATTATACTCCATTAGTACAATGATTAAACTTCCAGTTTTTTTATATCACATTTAAAAATAACTTTTACTAGTATTTGGTATCAGACGTGCGTAAAAACAAACATTGCTAATTCAATTCAACTATAATTCAATTATATTTCTTTTGATATATAAAATAAATACACTGAATTTTGAGTTCAGTTCTTATTTTTTCAAGTACAAGATTGGAGCCTGGATAAATAAACATTTTTAGAATTATCAGATATTAAAATTAACAGTTTTCCAATCACAGAATGCTGAAGTTTTAAGCTTTTAGATCCTCTGGAGATTTTTTTTATTTCAGAATCATAGCAGATTCCTAATTTCAGAAATGAAGAAAAAAAATTTCAATCTTAAAAATGCATACAATGGGGACCCAACCATTAAATTCTGAACTATGGTGGATGTTGTTACAAATTTGACTTTTGGAGGATTGGGGGCCCATTTAAGAGGCCTGATAGCAAAAGTATTAAATTATCGCACATGGGAAGCTAGATAATTAATTTGAATCATGAACGAATATATACGCAAATTATGGCCCAGTGGTAGTGTTTTACATTGCCGTGCCACAGGTCCAGAGTTTTAATCCTGGATTGGGGGAGGTTCAATCAGCCTTTCATCCCTTAGTGGAGTCGATAAAATGGAGGGCCAAGCATGCTTGGGAACTAAACACTGGGGGTCCAGCGTGAGGTTGACTACCTAACCGGGACATATGCCTTAAGCCCTTGGTCACGAAAGCTGAATTGGGCACGGTAGGCTTTGACCCACTAGTTGGCTGTTGAGTCAAGGAGTTTAGCTTAATATAGGCAAATATGTATATCACTACTCTAATTAAAGTCAGCATTCCAGGTTTATAAATAAAATCAAAAGCACTTACTGATCTTGTGCAAAGATGGCTCCGGTAAGGGCATACTTATTATTCTTCGCCATAAGTAAAGTATCATCGACTGCTGCATCTTTGTACACGTAGACAACTAAAAGGGGGCCGAAAAACTCCTCTTTCATAAGAATGTCTGATGGGTTGGTGGTTTGGATGATGGTGGGCTCTATGAAGTAGCCTTTGCTGGAATTAGATACATGGAATGTTAAATATTGTTGGGGAAAGTAATATAGATAATATTACCAATTTTTGTCCAAAAAGAAATTATGGTCATAAGTAAGACCTATATTTGTGCTTTATCCTAGCAAAAATTTGATTAATCTTGTTAAGTTATAAGAAGAAAGTTTATAGCACTGATTTTACACTAAAATTGGCTGAAAAAATAATAGAAGTTACAGTGGTGGCCAAAAGTGTGGACATTTTTTAAAAGTTTAATATTTTTCAACATTGTGTGCTTGTAGAATATATTATTTTTCACTTTTGGCAATTTTTATTATTAAATTCTACATTACATTACCTTCAATTTAATGTATAAATGTTGTATTTAAGTAAAAATTAATATATTTTACAAGCACACGAAGTTACATGAAATTTTTAAAAAATTACCCACACTTTTGGCCACCACTGTAGGTTCTTGTTTGAATCCTTTACATTTTTTAAGTTTGAGGTGGAAGGTAAAGAATGTTCCATTACTATTTATACACCCTAATAGTCAATAGATGAATTGTTAGAACATAAAACACAGTCCATAATTTTATCAAAGCACATTATATTTAATTTAAAAAAAAAAAAACTTCAAAACTACACTAAATAATGAAAATTTAAATAGCATTGACAATTCTCAAGACAATTTTATACTGGACAGCAATCCTTAATAATTTAGTTATTTTAATGAAACAAAACAAGCAATTTCCAAATGAATCACTGAACATGAACATAATCACATGAACTAAGCTAACCCATACCGCCTTGAACTTAACACATACAGAATCATGACAACCCATAATAGTCTTATTTAAGTCGATAAACATTTTGTTTCACCACCAAGGCAATTTAATGCTAACTAAGTGCTTTTAAAAGATAACAGCTGACCTGCAAATTCAAAAAGTAGCTAAGCTAAAAATCCAGTATTGCCAGGTCAAATATAGAAAGTTGGCAAGGAAGTATGTAACGATTTCTGAGTGCCTGCATTCATCAAGTCGATGATGACCTTGATGAAAGAGGGTTGCCATGACAGTCAACATTAGTAAACCCAATAATCAAGGGTATCTATATCTTACCTATCATTGCACTTTCCGCCGCCTAGAATGGTACAATTCGGAGAGAGCTTTGCATGTTCGATAAATTCTTTGTTTTTGGCAAACGCTCTGTCATCAATAACAGCTGAGAGAAACGTGTCTGGATCTAGAGGAGAGCCCATCTTGATTTTGTCCCTAAGATCCAAAAGACCTTCCTTAATCTAGAATAATTTTAATAAAAGATAATTGTTTTTCATGAGACAAAAGTTTAGTTTTTCAAAATGTAAATTACAGTATAACATGTTTAAATAGCTTCAAGGGACTTATAAGGCTAATTCCTTGCAGACTTGCCATTTCTGTAGTGTAAGTCACATGTGTTAAAATGAAAATCAGGAAATAGTATTAACAGAATTTAAGCTACTACCAAAGAACATCTTTACATATGACTGATAAAGGTTTGTAAACTGATTTACTAAAATAACCAAGACAATATTGAAATATTTAGTTTTATCATTTAAAAATAAACAATTAAGGCACAATACTTACTTAAAAGTAAACCTTAAAAAATCGAGCAATGTAAGCATTATAAAATTATCATTAAAGAAAAAATTTATGTATGCAATCATAATACATTTTCTTCACTCACAAATATTCATTTATTTTCAATACTTGGCAATTATTACATCAATAATAAAATTAATTTAATATTAAACAAATTAATAGAATAATATTTCTTTTCTCCTTTTCATAAGCACTACTTTTAGATAAAAAGAAGAGCGGAACACTTTCTTTCTTGACAAAAAGTAGACATATAACTTAACATTGTCTTGCGTTATAATAAATGTATTTAAACATTAAATTGTCTGGCAAAAGCAACTTAAATGAGACAAATGTTTCAGCATACGAGAAACGGACTTGTTTATGACACAATGCAGAACTTCATTGAAAATCTGTAACATAATTGAAGAACTTAGTGGAAGAACGTGCTAAGTGACATTTTGGAAAAAATTGAGATTTTTATGTCAATGAACATTCTATTCCATTCTTAAAAGGTAACAAGTATCCCTTTTACATAAACTGAAAATTTTGTACATTTTTTACCGTTGCAAGTACTGTTTTTAATAGATTTAAGTGCAAACTCACTAAAAATTTTCAAGCCCATTTTCTCGTTTTCACCTTTTTGTCACTTGGCACGTTCTTCCACTAAGCTCTTCAATTGTCCTCACTAAGTTTTTTAAACAAAACAAAAAATTTAAGTAGCATGCAATTCAATACTTTATACCTTTGGCCATAAACTTTCCGGAACATACATTCTGTCCAGAGCGGAGCACTTTTGACCACTGTACTCAAAAGCAGAACGGATAGAACAAGCGACAACTGAATCGACATCAGCAGAATTGTGAACAAAATGAAAATTCTTGCCACCACATTCTGTAGATAAAAGTATATTAACCATTTATTATATTTTTTTCAGTTAAATTATAAGTTATTTCAATATAACAAACATAATTTATATAAATCTAATTTTATAGAAATGCTTGTCACCACATAATATATAAAATATTTTTTACATTATTTCAGCTAAATTATACATAAATATTGAATATTACGTTTTGCAATACAGTAGCCTTAAACTTTATAATTGTTTTGTTAAATTAAGAAGCTATTTCAATATACAAATAAAATTTGTAAAAATATGATGATTTTCAATTATTTAAATATAATTGAAATACTGAATGTCCTTCATAAGTATAAATAAAGTCCAGTACATCAAAAATAAATGTTTTCCCCCCCTACCTCCAATAAGACGTGGGAAATTATTGTAGATGCCAATATTTTCCGATGTCAATTTCCAAAGCAGTTGAAATGTCCTACAAAACATAATAGAATAGTAACTTTTATTATCACAAAAACAATAACAACAAAATAAAGCAAACGAACGCCAAGGGGAAACATGGAAATCCTGTATAGGTGAAACAAAAAAAATATTACATATTTAAAATAGACACACAAGTAACACAAAGAAGGAATGAAAAATGATAATATAAAAAAGCAACAACAACTGCTTAACAAAATATACAGAAAAGTTTGGCAATAAGCTGCATAAGAAAGAAAAAAACATGACAGGGTGTCCAGCAAAATTTCTGGTAAAAATTCAAGCACATTTCAAGGATTTCAAGGCTCATTTCCAAATTTTTCAAGGATGCTCGCTTATAACCAATTATGTATATCAGTATCACTAAATTTTTTTTTTTCAAATATGCTTAACTAGGTAACAGAAAAATTAGGCAACAAAAAAAAGAGAAAAATATTTGAGTAAAGAATAGTTTTTGTTTTAGCACTAACTATTATTTAGCCCAGTTAGTTAGAGTCCCTGATAAGTTGCAGAGTGCATGATTGTATTGTCCCTATATTTTTACTGGTCATCAGTAATTTAATTTGAAAAATTAGGCAAATATGCAATTGAAAAATTATTGGAAAATAACCAAAACAATTAAGCTAAAAACAATTTAATTAAAACAACCTCTTTAATACTTAAAATAGGCTGGCCAATAACTTAATGACTTTAAAAAAAAGTTGGATGGGTTATTCCCAGGGTTCATTTAGTGATATTTAAAGTAACAATCTTCAATTTTAGTGAAACAACACCACATAAATAGGATTATCTTTTATATGAGATACTCTTTAAAATTTTAAAAAATAAAGGTTATTTTAAAAATATTTCATTCTTTATAATTTTTAATAATGCTAACTTAAATGTAATACTTAACATTTGATAGCTCAATGAGTTATTTCTTTAAATTTTAACCTGAAAAAATAGAATTAAATCATTTCGATTTATGGAAAACCATCAAAAATCGGCGAATCAAGAACCTTTCAAAATCGTTAAATCTAAAAGTTTTGAAAATTAATGATTTACAAAATATCTCAAAAATTGGTAAAACACGATTTCATTAAGTCTGGAAAATTCCAAATTCTCAGAAACCGTTGAATTGCGATCCTTCTGAAATCGGTAAATTTACAATACCCTAAAAGTCGTGTCGTGTAGCCCTAGTGCGACGATAATTCAAACTAAACTTAAATCTAAAAAATCGTCAAATCATGAACTTCGAAACTTTGAAAAACGGCGTTTCGCGAACACAAAAAATCCATAAAACCTCGACGATCTTTCATCAGAAATTGCAACTAACGACCTTGAAAATCCTTAATTTCCGAAAGTATAAAACTCAAAATTAAACATCAGTAAAATCCCGAATTTCCAGAAATTTGCTAATACGAACCGCTAATCCAGACACCCATAATCCGGACACTATAAATTCGGCGATTTTTCCGGTGTTTTTTTTTTTTTAACTCGTCTAAAACTAAAATCCCCAGTATAGACCGAATCAGAAAAAAAGGCAACAAAAGATAATCAAACGCAAACAAAAATCAAGCTGTTCTTGTGATAACAAGGTCACAATACTCACGAATACAGTACAGTCCCGATTATCCGAGCCCCGATTATCCGATTTTCCGCTTTAACCGAGCTTTGAAATATTTCTAGGATTTTTCCGACGACTACTGAAAAAAATTCTGAACAGAACATGATCTCACAAACCTTCAGGAAAAGAAATCCAACAATAATTCCCCCTTTACTTTTCTTACATTGCTGCCGAAAAACGCCAAAGTAACATAAAACAAAAAACAAAGACTTTTTTTAATGAAAGAACTATTTCAATGTCCTGCATATGAATTGCACGTAGTCTGTATAACATTTGTACTTGTTAAAATATACACTTAGACATACAGAATTGTCTTATTTAAATTTTTCGCTTTAACCGAGTTTTTCCGTTATCCGAGTTAGTCTCGGTCCACATTAACTCGGATAATCGGGGTTCTACTGTACTACTTGATTAAAAGAAAATATTCTGGTTGGGCCGATTGGCCTGAACCGGAGCTACAAAAGTAACGAATTGCTATTCCGATCCACACAGAGGCAAAAAAAGTCCATCATTATCAGGCAATATTCATCAGCAACGGCGGTTTCCGTAAAAATTACTAGGCAGCAAAATAAGTAAATCGAATCATGTAGCATTATTAGATTGCACCGGCCCAGTAACCGATAGTCGAACACACCTTATTAAAATGTATTATTTAAGCTTGCTGTTTTCTACTGTATTTCAAAACTTAGAAGTCGACAATCACTGATCCTCATAAATTCACAAATTACAACAAAATTCGAGATCGCTTAATTATGAAACCTCTTGAATATACGCGAATCAAAAAATGCGACGAAAAAGACAAAATCGAAATATTTAAATCGCGAAACTGAAAATAGGTAAATCGTGCAACTTCAAAAATAGGAAAATTGAAGACTCCCTAAAATAAACCAGAAAAAATTAGCATAACAAAAAAAAAAAGTCAATTCCGTCCAATTCATAAATCTAGGCTAACTGCAAAACAAAAGAAAATTGAGAATCTCCGAAAATCTGAAATTTTGTAAATAGAAAGAAATTTCAAAAATAATTCATACAAAAAGCTTATCTTTCTTATGAAATCTTTAGGTTAGGTTATTTTTGAATTATCGTCGCACTAGAGCTACACGAGGGCTATTTTGAAATCTTTAGAATTCGGAAGATCGCAACACGTGGCATGACTTTACGGCACACGCGGGATATTTCAACACGAACGGAAAATTTGTAAATATAACTTCTAAAATGTAGAGACTCAGTAATAAACGAATCGCGAACCTTTAAAAACCTACAGCAGAACAAATAAAATAACTTAGAAATTCGGGCGAAATTCTGAATAGCGAACTTGAGACAAATTTCGTAACTTTGAAGGAATTAGACATCCACGAAAAAATCTAACTCTTTCAAATCAGCAAATCCTGAAATTTAGAGAAGGGGAAATTTCTTTTAAATCGGCCGATTCCTAAACCTCGAAATACACTCTACAAAAGGCTCATGTTTTATAAATCTATAAAATTCGAAAATTGCAGAAAGTGGCGAAATTTCCCGACGCGGACCGGAATTTTCGACCATTTCAAGCATAATTCCCGATTTTCCCGACTCTAAAAAATTCAAGTACATTTCCCGACTTTCCCGGTTTACCCAACGGCTGGACACCCGGCATGAGCTTCAATAAGGTGAGAAATAATGATCTAAGTCGTTGATATTGATTGGAAAATTGAAAAGCGTATGTTTAAAGGTAGCATAATTATTAATATTTATTAAATCGATGGGAAGTCTATTGTATAAATCATGAGCAAGATAGAAGAAATGTTTACAAAATATATCTTTATGGAAATTTGGGATTTGGAAAAGTGCTATGGAAATTAATTGCAATGGAGATAAAGTTAAGTATCAAGTATCAATTGAGTAAAAAAATATATGATGTATATGAACTTTTTAATACAATTTCATTTTAATGCATTTTATACTTGAGATACAGAAAATTTGCTTAATGTTAATACTTATAGCTTTAAACAAAATTTCCTTAAAGGAAATATACAATAAATTCAAGCACTTTTTTTTAAATCTATTTTGGATAACATAAAATATTAATTATATTTCTCAGAGATGTTCTAAAACAGTTTTTTTTAAACAAGGAGTTAAAACAATCATGATTCCAATTATAACTAAAACTAACTTCAAACTCCCAGTGAAATTAATACCAGCAAGATGGGGTGACTTCGTGATGACATCTCCAAAAACCGGGCCATCAGAAGGAACAAAATTGATCACTCCCGGGGGGAAACCAGCTTCCCTTAAAATCTGGAAGATGATGTAATTGGACAGCATGGCTGTGTCTGAAGGCTTCCACAGCACAACATTTCCCTGGAGAAAAATAAAATTGGATTTGATATCTAAGGCTAGTTTTCGTCAAATATTGATTGATTAAGCAACCAATTTAAAGTCAAAATTCACAACTTAATATTGTATAAAGTAAGAATAAATGACAGGGTGGTTACAAAATCCTATAACATAAGTACCCTGATATTTCCCTGATACTTCCACAAAAATTTCCCTGACTTTACAATTATGTAGAAAACATGCAATACACAAAATTGAAAGAGATATAATTGAAAGAGAAGAGAAAAAGATAAAAACATTTGCACTTTTTGAAACAACATTGAATAAAATACAAATTTGTAAAAGCATACCATTAAAGTTGGCCCAGAAGCTAGGTTGCCTCCAATAGCTGTAAAATTAAATGGGGAAATAGATGCAATAAAACCCTAAAAAACAAATCTTTTATCAATTCATGATACATTTATGATTTTGTACAAAATATGGCTGAAACACTCAATTGTTTGGCCTTTTAGAAAATATGAAGAGTACAGGGTAAAACCCCCTTCATTGCTTAGGAATATGTCTGCATCAGGCTACGATAGCCACCTAAACTGGTGTAAGGAAACCGGCATCTAACTTAGTTCTTTAGTAGCAATCCTCATTCAAGCTAGACAAGAGTCCCATGCTTGAACTGTGAGAGAAGAAGCAAGGGAGAAACCGGTTTCCTGTCGCCAACATACGCCAAGCAGATCTGATAACGTGAAGATTCCTGTGCAATCAAGGGGTTCTTTCCCTGATCACATATATTGTCTTATCATGCATTTAATTCTTACCTCAATCCCTCTAAAGCGGAAACTATTCGTTGTTGTCTTAGGATCTGTGCTTATAGGCTGATATTTGGTCAACTCCTGAAAAATAAAATTAACTCTTTGTAACATATTTCTTGATAATAAATTAAATTTGTTCAATATACCTTATTTCGTTCACTTACCAAACTACATATAAAAAAGCACATTTTTCCAAATACCATGATGTATATAATTTAGTTATGAAAGTTAATGAAAAATAGTAATAATTTATAGTGTGGGTTAGGTTAATTACTCACTTTGGCAAAATAGGCATTAAAACGAAAGAAGTCAGCTAATTCTGCTGCAGCATCGATTTCAGCTTGTATAATATTCTTACCCTACAGAAAAAAATATGTTTAGTATATTTTTTAAACATACAAATTTACAGTAAAAATCATGCCTTATAAGTTTAACTTGACACATGCTAAACACAATATTATATCAATATCATATATTTCGTTAGGACTTGGGACCATGGCAGATTTTGATATGCTCACAAATACCGATTTTCTTTGGTAGGTTTTTAACATGATCTTCTGGGAAAGGAAAGAATACTGTATTTCGACTATAATCGTCTATAATATCAAGAAACTCTGGATATCCTGAATTGTGATTTTTAAACTTTTAGAACTCCAGCTAACTTTGAATTGAGAAATTCAGGTAATAATATAAACATGCAACTCAGGATATTTAAAATTGTCCAGTTACGCACTTTAGACATCCAGAATTAAGTGAATAAATAAAAAATATTTTCAAAAATGCTCCTAAAAATGCACAATTGCTCCTAGGTTTTTTTTTAATTTAGCAAAGCACAAATACCTAGTACATTTCTTTATCCAATCTCTAACATCAGTATTGAAATTAAACTACAACCTTTTGTTTGGTTTGAATTATAGTTGCACTAGAGCTACAAGAGGGCTATTGGCGACATATTTTAGAACCACAGTCAAGTGATGAGCCGATACCTGAATAGGCACCCAACACAACCGTCAAGGGCGACATCGTACGGGGCTCCCTTACACAGGCAACCGTTAAGGATGACATTGTAAGGACTTTTGAAGGATTTTTTTTTACATGCACTCCTTTACGTGGGTATTATTCGTCGGACATTTTTGGCTGCATGAGCATTTAAAGGTCGGCAGTTATTTTGGCAATGCCCGGACCCAAACCTGGGACCTTTCACATGCTAGGCGAGTGCCTAACCGACTACAACCTTTATCAGATTTATTAATTTTTTTGGGTTTGTCAAAGCCAGAGCAATTGAAAATATAAGAGAACAGTCCCTTTATCACAGTTCAAAACGCTTCATTAAACCGCAGGTTTCACTGTTCACTTACTTGGCCCAGCATAGTGGTAGCATTTAGGTCCATTCTGAACTTTCCACTGACTAGATCAGCTGCCTTCAGGAAGAGTTTGATGCGTTCGGACAGAGGGGTCTTCTCCCATTTCTCACGGGCTGTCTGGCTCTCAATAATACCTTGACTGATCATTTCCTAAAGTTGAATACAGTTTAACACGGTTATAGCGTCATTAAAGTGTTTAAGACATTAAATAAGTTACATTATATTCCAAGATGATGATGCAAAATTGTCATTGGGACTGAAAGGGTTAATTGATTAAGGAGGTGTAGGAAAAGAAATGAGTTAAAAACAGATTTCAATAAATCAGTAAACATACTAAAATATTTTGACTCAAAAATTATACACACGTGTAAAACAAGTTATGGTTCTAATATAACTCAAAACCTTAAACTTTTGAAAAAGACCAAAACTAAAAGAAATCAAAACAAAAAAAGCACTAAGGATTTTTTAAAAAATAAAATGCAAAGCCTTAAAATTATATGTATTCAACCAAAAAAGTTGATTTTAATTCAAATTTAAAACTAGTTTTAGCAGGATTATTAATGTGATTGATAATGCTAAAAATATATGAAAAATATGAAAAATGAAAAATAGTAAATTTTTATTATTCTAAAAATGTCTCCAAAGAAAAGTGTCTTACACATAGAATACTGATTTAAATGTAAAAGAGTTAACAAAGAGAATAACGACCAATAAACTTACTGCACTAGCCCAGTGATACTGTGCAATTTTTTTCTGATGATCAAAAGGCTGAAAAAACAAGAATGTTTTGCTACTTAAAAATATTCTTTCAAATCAAATACATCAGTTGTAATCAGATACATTAATTTTTTCCAACTTACCATAACTTGATACTTAACCTCCCCTGTAAAAATTTCTTTGTCCCCTAAGATGATAGGAATTTTAACACAAGAATCTTTGTACTTTGCGATGGCATCATAGAGCTCTTTTCTTTCTTTGTTGTCCTTCAAGTACTGAAGCACAGGCTCATTTTTCACTTCAAAGTCCTCGACTTTAGCAGCTATGGAAATTGGTTGGCCTCGACTGAAAAGAGAAGAAGTCTTTTAACTTTTCATAAGTTGATTCTTTTATTATTAAAGAACATACATTATTACATTATTGTTGTATACAAATTTTAAATCATAAAACGAGCAGTAGGGGTAAGTGGTTTACCTTGGACATATGTGTACCTCGAACCTATGCTGATTCTAGCTCGATTGCCTTATATATTGAAACAACACTACATGCAGTTAAAGTATTTGCTACCAGGGGTCTCAGTGAAGTACTATCAGTTTGTTTAAAAGGTCAATTTATTAAAGAGGTTTCGAAAAACTGAATTCATAGTTCAAAAGTAAATTTTTGTCAGATTCTTTCGTGTATTTTTATACTCAAACATGTAGTGTTTATTCAGAAACGATGGTTATGCAGTTTAAAGCAAAGTTTTAGTAATAAAACTGTGTGCTTGAAATTAAGTTAAGTCTAACCTTAACATGGTGATTAACTATTTTGTTTTTAGTATCCAAGTGGTGTACCTCGAACCTAATACAGGCAGTGTACCTTGGACTGGTCCAATGTACACTACTATAGGTCTTATGTGCTTCAGATTGTTGAAAACCCTTTTTAAATTTCAAGTAAATTTTTCCTTTGAGAAATTAAGTATTTTAAGCTATTAATATGCAACCCTGATTTGTAAAATTATGTAGAATGGAAATTTGTAAAAAATATTTATGTTGTGCATGTGATAAATAATTTTTCTGTAGTTAATTATTTAGATCTATGGTAGGCCTATAAAATTTTAACTATATAGACATAATATAGAAAATAATTATTGCATGCGCATCTAAAAAGATGTTTCTTTATAATAAATATCTAAGCAGAACATCCTTTTTACGTTTAGGCCTAGTTGTATAAACATAGGGGAAAATATTTGAGTCGTTTTTTCAAATTTATGATAGAAAAATAGCCAAATTTTTTTCTATGGCATGAAATGACGGTTTAAATTTTATGCTGCATTTTAACGGATACACTTGAGAATGGTCGCATTGCAGCTGAAAAAGCCAAAAGGGCAAAATCCGTTACCAAGCCAATTGACCTAACATAACCAATTACTACAATCTTGGCTAGAAATAAGAATAGGTTGTAAAATGTATTTTTGAATTTTATGTGGCTAATAAATCTTGGTTTTCAGACTGTAAATCGAGTCTCTCTACCTGTTAATAATTGGTCCAAGGTACACTACCAGTTGGACCAAGGTACACCGCCGGTGTTGTACCTCGGTCCTAATTACAATTTTCTGTATTTATTTTTTTAATAGTTGAAATAATTTAAATAACATGTTAAAATAAATATATGTTGTATATAACAACATAAAGTAATTAGTAAAAATAGTTTTATTCACTTTTTGCAAGTAATAAAGAAATTAAAAATTGAAAAGTCAAAATAGGTCCAAGGGAACCCACCTTCCCCTACTGGTATTTTGGCTGTTTTTTAAAATCATATAGGTTTTTGGCAAGCAATTTCTGGTGCAGCTATGATATAATGGCAGGTAAGTATGGCTGACAAGCAGCTGCTACAATATAATAATGGTCGGTTTCGATTTGGTGATTACTGTCTGACTTCGAGTGGGGCCAAACATCATGGCCAAGCATTGTGACCACTGGTCTATTGTACCTAACCCCCATCCTATACCCTTGAAGCAGACCGATTGCTGAAAAAGACTAGCCACTAGGGCCGGATTTCTAAATAGGGTAATTAGGCTGTAGCCTAGAGCGGCGAAATTTTTTGGGGCGACAAATTTTACGACATATTAAAGCGGCATTCAGCATAAAACATTATTATAAAGATACGAATATTTTAATAAATACAAATTTTTAGCTTCCACACCACGTTTATAACGTAAAAAGTGGAAGGTTTCATAATCGTTCAGTCTGTCTGTCTGTCCGTCACCCACTTTCACAGAACGAACCAAAAGTCGCACAAACAAGTGTGATACGTCATTTTAAAGCAAAAAAAAACCGGACTAGGTTACATCCCAAATTTCATTAAAAAAATTTAATTAGAAGTATATTTAAAATTTAAATTACTAAGTGACAGATTCTGTTACAAACATACTTGTTTACATTAATACATAAACATAAATAAAGTACTAATATTTCGTAAAAACATGCGAAGGTGCACCTCCTCCTTTTGGATTTCGAAGTTAAGTAGTAGAACAGTTAAAAAAAGTGGCATATTTCGCTTTCGATTAAGTGTGTAAAAGTACATAGATGATTTTAATGTGTATCTATTTTAAGCAGCACATACAACTATTTTGCAGCTAACCAGCTACCTTTCTCCGAAGGGAGAGAATAGTGACAGGGGCAGCAAATCAATCGTGGCCTACAGGTGACGAATCATTAAATCCGGCTCTGCTGGCTCTTATATCATAACTGTTCCCATCCCAATTTTTTGTTCATGGTTTAAAATAAGGTAAAATCCTAGTTGCTGGCCTGGCAAGAAAATAGAAATTTGGCAGTTTTTAAAAGAATGATAAATAATTTTTTTACAACCATGAACACTAATCAAGAAAAGGGGACGGATGCTTAACTAACGTTGCAAGCATCCAGAAGCTAATCTAGTTCAGTTTTAGTGTTGCTTAAAAAAATCTCAAGTTAAGTAACCTGACAAAGTTCGGGAAACGTGATTTTTGAACTGTCACCATGCTCGAAAAGTTGCCGGGCCAGCAGGATTTGACCAAAAAGGTTTAAAAAGTTTATTATATAATTTATTTCAAATCTTCCATTAGAATGTACACCGAGAAAAAAACTAAACTCTAACCTCTTATGAAATACAAAAGCTTCTTTTCGTTTTAACAAGATTCTGGAAAACCGTATCATTTTTTCAGATTTAGTGATGAGATTCTTCGTATATCTTCAGCTTTGAGCAAATAATCCTCTAGCAGACAGAATTTTAGCTTGATATTAATTCCTTTTTTCGAAATTCTTCGTAAATTAACGTTGATTGATTGGTGATGGGTGGATTGGTTGATTTAGTGATTGACTTAATGCAGTTTTACAGAAAAGTAAAAATTGTTTACTGGTCTTTAATCAGGAAAAAACTTTTTTTATGTTATTAAATTACAAAATTATGTATTTAAAATAATTTTAAAAAATTTTGTTTTAAATTGTCATTCACAAAAATATTTTTGGAACATTTTGACACAAAATGTAGCTGAAAAAGTTATACAACCTCCAAACAGCCAACTTTGTATATGAATGAAGTCTATTAGAAATGCTTTTGACTCTAACTGCTGTTCCTTTGATTCTAAAATAAAATTAAAATATTATCATACATTTTATAAAACGCCAATTTCGTGTTTATAGAATGGAAGTAGATATGAAATTAAAGTACACATGCAACTTTTTACAACCAACCTTATGAGATAGATTAAATTAGCCAATCAGAATCTGATCTCAAAACCAATGAATCATTTCACACTAGCTGACTTGTTTTGGAAAACGTCAAAAAGGAAACGTAGATCAGCTGTTAAACTGTATTTATTAGCATTAAATTGGCCTTGGGTAGTATTTTTGGACCTTCCTCTTCTTTCACGGAAGAAAAATGAGCTTATGAATCTCAATAGCTGTACGTTCTCTTCATTTATCACTTAATCATTGTTATTTTTTTGGAACGAACTACTTAATAACAATGTCGGGCAATCCTTTCCTGGATGATGATGTTGACGACGATGAATTTTTGAAACACCCTCAGCAAGGATCGTCCGGATATATGCTGGGCAGTCCGACCGGTGGTCAACAGAATGAATGGGAAGAAAAAAGGAGGCAGCTCCTGCTGGAGAGACGGAAAATCGAGGAGAGGACTTTGCAGAGCACAAACAACTCGCTGGGACTGTTGCACGAGTCCGAGCAAGTTGGGATACTCACGGCTGAGGTTAGTTTTAAATTATCACAATAGTATAATTAACTGATATTATTAGGTTGCAGATTGGGGGCGTGGTATTTTTGGGGAGGTTTGCAAAATAGTGCCATAAATAATTAAAATAAATTTTATTCTCCATCCCACAAAAATTAACTATGCTCTCACAGAACAACCTATTCAATTTAGTTGATGGGGCAGCTCTGGATTCTCTGTCAATTACAATTTCGTCAAGTGGACTCTAAACTGCTTAAAATCCTAGCTGAGGCGGTCGTTTAAATAGAGGTGGTCTGTTGTAGAAGTTTTACTGCATAACATATAAAATACAGATTAATATCTATTCGAATAATTTTATGGCTAGATAGTTAGTTGAATAGCACAGTAAGCTGTATTGGAGAATGCAGTATGTCTATGTTCACCCTAATACCCCTCCTCCTACGTCCTCATAATAATCCCTAATAAATCCCTAATAATCCTACGTCCCTCATATAATAAGTATGCTGCCACAGAAAAACCTATTCAATTAGCTTGATGTGGTAGCCAATTTACTGCTAATTGCTATTCTGCCAAGTGGACCCCAAACTGCATATTTACCTGTTCTTAGGAAGTTACAAATTAAATATTATAGAAGAGATCTTTAAACCTTTAATGTTTAGAAGCACCTTTGTTAACCGTTTCAGTCCCAGTGATGGCATTTGGCATCATGTTTCTGATCATTAAAAAAAATAATAGGGCTTACTTCTATTGGATTGGGATTAATAAAAAATATTTATTCAAAAAAAGTTTGAAGAATCAAATGATGGGCCTTTTGATATCATAAATGACTATAGACAATCAGAAAAAAATTCCTAAAATGATAATGTCAAATTGTCATTAGGACTGAAAGTTTTAATTTAAAAATTTTCTGTTAAACCAATAAAAAAAAACCTTTATTTCAAATGATCGGAGAGAACTTTTGAACAGCTAAATATTTTCGATCAGATGCATGCACAATTAAAAGTTTTCAGTAAATTGTAAACTTTTTTAGCATTATTAATCATCTATTTATTTTCTCCCACTAAAAAGTGTGTTCTGTGAAATTTTCTTGTCAGTTTATAGTTGCTATTCTACAGGGTTGTAAAAACCCATTTTTTTTCAATGAAAAATAAACCCACTTGGTTTTTTTTTTTCAGTTTTTTTTCTGGGTTTTAGGTTTATTTTCAGGGTTTTAAGTTTTTTTTTCATGATGTTAGATGGTTTTTTTTTCAGTACTTTGGATGCTTCTTTCAGGGTCTTGTGGTTTATTTTGGAAAGTTTTAATTAGTTATTGAAAATTTTAAAACTAAAAGAACATATAGTGAATGTTATAGAGATAATCAGGAATGTTGTAATTTAAATTAGAATAATTAAAAACTAAAAAAAAAAGTGTGTCTAATTGTTATATAAATGTACATTTAATTTTTTAAAAATGCATTGTTTAGGACTAAGTCTTGTTTGTGTATATGTAAACAAATTATATAGGTAATCCAGAATATTGTGTTTATAGAAAAAATAAATTAGAATAAAAAAAAGTGCATTAATTGAATTGGTGAGTGCAGAAACAACGTCAGTCACAGATTTCAAATTTTTCAGGAGGGAGAAAAAAATTAATAACTACTCCTCTATTTCTGCACTCAACACTCGAAACAAATGTCCTGTATTCATGGAAACACTCAAGAGACTAACGTAGTTTTTTGCATCCAACAGGCATCTTGCCTTTTTACGGTTATTTTCATTGAAAACGAATTTCGGATTTTTTTACTGAAGTGGTTTCTGCACTCACCGATTCAATTATATTTAATTTTTATAAAAAATAAAATTTAAATTTGTAAATGTATTTTAAAAATTAAAGGTACAAAAAGGTAAAAGTATATTAATAATAATAAAATATATATTTATTGAAAATTGTATGAAGCAATTATTTCTTTGCTTGTATAAAATGTTTTAACTTTATTAATTTCCAGTAAAGGCAATTTTAAGTTCAATTGCCCACTTGGGTGTTTTCAAGTTTTTTTTTTTAAAAAAACCCACCCGGGTTTTTTCTTGTCAGGTAAAGTCATAACAACCCTGCTATTCTATTGGTTTTCTATTTTATGTTGAATAGCTAATATTTTACTTTATTTATTAGGAACTTGTGAAGCAAAGAGAACAGCTGGAAGGAATTGATGAAAACTTAGACTTTATAAACAGCACTATGAAGACTAGTCAGAAGCATATCAATTCTATAAAAGTAAATTATATTATGTGCTAGTTATATTTATTTCCTGTTTTTATGTTTTAAACTATAAAGATATAATATAAATTATACATAACCTGTTAATATATATATTTTTTGCTCTGGATTTGTTATAAAACATTTCTTTTTAAAAATAACTTGTTATTTTTGCTTAACTTGACTTATTTAAATAATTTTTAAAAAATTATTTTGGTTTGAAGAAGATTTGACTTTAATAATTGCACCTATATATAGCAAAAGGATCAGATGGGTATTTCAAAATCGAATTTATTTTCAAGGTTTTTCACTCAAAAATGAAAAATTTCCTGATAATTTCAGTTTTAAAAAATTACCTAAGTTTCCCTGATAGATAGATGGGTATACACTCCCTGATTTCAAAACATATTAATGAAAAATTAATACATTTTGTGATTGTTGAAAATAATTAAAAAAGCTTCTCATATTAATGATTCATTTTGTTAACTTTCAAATAACCCTACCTGTTTTTACCTTTTATTATATATAATTCCATTCCTTACAGAGTGTGTTCAGTGGTGTCAAAAACTACTTCACCAGAGGTGGGCAAACCGAAACTACACCCAAAGCCCCTGTGGAGCCGTCTGCAGCCAAAAAGCCCTATGGGCAACTGCAGGATACTGTCGACAACCTCCGAGCTGACACAAGGTTCAGTGTTGCCACCCATCCTGCAATGCGCACCAGAGACCTGTCATACGATGAACCAGATTCAGATTTGTCACCTGTGCGTTCGCCTACTGCTAGTCTGGCTTCTTCAAATGTCGTGGAAGAGAAATTGGATAAGAATTTAGGTAATACTACATAGTTTATGATTTGGCACTGATAAACAATATCATTAAGGAAATATTTAGAATAGTGTTCAAAATATAATGTCTTTTCTTAATAATAGTATTAGTTCAGATATAGGTTATAATTTTTTTACTTTAAATTTTGGGTCGGTCAGGCACTCGCCTAGCATGCAAAAGGCCCCAGGTTCGGGACCAGGCATCACCAAAGTAACTGCCGACCTATAAACGGCCCATACAGCTAAAAATGTCTGACGAATAATACCCTGTATAAGGGAATGCACGTTAAATATCCTTCAAAGTCCAAAAGCTGCTTATGATGTCGCCCTTAACGGTTGCATTGGCTGCCTATTCAGGTGTGGGCTCGTCATTTGACTCTCTTTGGTGGAACGATAATTAAAACCTAATCTTCAATTATTTAATGTATTATTTAATGTAAAATAGAAGAGCTTAGTGTGGAAGAACGTGTTAAGTGGCAAAAAGGTAAAAACTGGCAATGGGTGGCGGTGAAGTAATGAGCTTCAAAGTTTTTAGTCTGTACTTAGATAGGTTAGGATGGCACTTACAAAAAGTTAAAATAATATTTAGTTTAAAGTTTATGAAAAGAGAATCTTGTTATCTTATATAAAGATAACAAGATTCTCTTTTCATAAACTTTAAACTAGGGAAATATGGAAGAAGAAAAAGGAGGGAATAATATGTTCATTCACGCAAATCACAATTTTTCAAAAATGGAAGTATCGCAATGTTGATGAATATCGTAAATGGAAGATTTTGTATTTTCTGCATGTTTTGAAGGATTCCGATTCTAAATTTTTTTTTATTTTACAAAATTTGGTTTTTCTGTTATTTTGAAACTGCTTTAATGCTCGAACATAAAGAGCTGCGAACATCAAATGTGGTACATGATTTTTTAGTATGAGTTAGGAGTCATAATTAGGTTCTTGAGAAAATAGCTCGTGTGCAAAAGTTAAACTGCCAGATAAAGTTTCAGATGGTAAATTTATTGAAATTTTGCTTATGGGGTGTATAATTTCCTTTATTGATCGGTTGTATTGATCGGTTATTGTGGAAATCTTGGTTTGTTAAACACCCTTAGTTTTTTTAAATTTTAATCCTTATATTTCACAAATAATATTAACTCTCTCATTATTATCGTTAATAGCCCTTGTGTAGCTCTAGTGCAATGATAATTCAAACTAAACTAAACTGTACAAAAGAGGTTGCGAGTCATCTTAAAATTTGTTTAGTTATATACATAATTGTAATGTATGTTGTAAATGTGTTTGTACACCAGCGAACTGTACTTAACTGTACAAAAGAGGTTGCGAGTCTTCTTAAAATTTGTTTAGTTATATACATTATTGTAATGTATGTTGTAAATGTGCTTGTACACCAGCGCCCTCTAGCGGCTACACATTGTACTGCCCCAACCGCCTTTTTGTCATTAGGAGCGGTGTGAGGGTAACGAGAGGATGTAATTCTTTGTCAATTGGTAACTTCTGCTTTACTTAATTAAATGACTCTTTTTCACATTGAGTTGCTTTCTTAACTGCCCCTCTTCCCTTCTAAACATGTATTAATTTTATTAATCATGAATTTTATATTAAAAATTAACTATTTATTTCATTGCTTTTAAGAATTATTCCCTAACGGCCAGGTTTGTCACAGTTACGTTTCTGCTACTTGATTTTTTGTCACTCTAGGTCACAGTTGTAATGTGACAAGTATGTGACATCACCATGATATTGCGTAAGTAGCCATCACCATGTGACTGGTATGCAGTAACAAAGGGATGCCACTATGCGATCTTGCAGTGACATCATATTGTGACTTGTATGTGGTATTGACATCTACTAAATCCCGAAAAAAAATGCGACATTGCTGCAATATCATCAATATCCATGTTACGTGAAAGATACGTAACAAAAGCGGACATTCAACTTTTATGTGACAAAAAAGTGACTTAATGTGACATAACAGCGATCTTCAGCGACTTGTATGTGATATCACTTTTCGTCACATGGCTGTTAGGGTTGTTAAAAGTATTCAATATCTGTATTCTAATTCTTTGTAACTTTGATGAAATTCACAATTTTCTTTTCTAGAATTCATGTCTTTGGGGCTTGGAAGATTGAAGAACTTGGCCATCGGATTAAACGATGAAATTGAAACACAAAATGAGTTAATAGACAAAATTCATACTAAAGCTGACAAGGCTGATGAAACTTTGGAATATCAAAACAGACAGATTAAGCGTTTATTGAAAAAATAAGTACATTTTGTTGATTTGTAGACATTGTTACACATTCCTTTATAGATTTATTTTTTTGAAAGCTTCCTTTTGTTTACCAAATAAGAAAATACCAAATTTCATTTTAGTTATGTTTCCTAAATTGTTAGAAGTGTAAATAGATAACGTTTTGTTTGGATTGAAACATTTTGTACATTATGAACCATTTGTATGCTTTAAATTGTTTTGAAGACATTTTTACCGGTATTAATAAATAATTATGAAAAAAATACTAGTTGAATGTGATTTATTTGTAAAAAGTGCTTTTGTTCAATTAAATTTTGTGTCTAACAGCTTACATTTGTAAGCTGTTACTTACTCCTCCGCACTACAGTCCATGAAGGACCTTGGCCTCCTTTAACACACGGCACCACTTTTTCCGGTCCTTGGCTTTGACCCTACAATTTGTAACTTCAATTCTTCTCAGATCTGCTTCCGCCTCATCCAGCCATCTCTTCCTAGGACGTCCGGCTCTCCTCCTTCCCTTTAAAGATTTTCCTTGTTGCTCTTTCATCACCCATTCGCTCAAGATGTCCGAGCCATTGAAGCCTTTTGATTTTTATTATATCCACGATATCCCTTTTCCTGTATAGCTTTCTCAACTCCAGATTACTTCGAATTCTCCACACCTCTCCTTCTCTGACCGGTCCAAATATTTTTCTAAGAACTTTTCTTTCAAATGTAATAAGCATCTTTTCCTCCTTCTGAGTAGTAGTCCTTGTATCTGCTGCATATGTGACCACAGGTCTGATTAGTGTTTTATAGAGTTTTAGTTTTAGAGTTCTTGATAATAGAGATGATTTAAATAGTTTAAGGAGGGAAAAGTAAGCTCTATTTCCGGCAGCTAGCCTAGCCTTTATCTCTGAGTTTATTTCATTGTTTTCAGTGATAACTGAACCAAGATACTTAAATTCTTGTAAGCTGTTAATAACTATAATAAAAATAAGTGAATATCGGTATTTTCCCCACAAACTTTATTAAAAAAACAAATGTAGTCTACTTACTCACATATCTTAAAATTTTGATCACGTTCAAATCTTTACTATTATAGCATATCTCGTATCTGTAAAATATTTGTCAAAAATAACATTTTCAAACAAAAGCGAATCCTGTTTTACCCATTTCTTATTGCCACAAGGTTGTGTCTCAAGTTTGGGCTAATCGGATGGAAATTTTAAGATGCGTTTGTACATTATAGTTTGAAGTCTATATAGTTTTGTGGATAGTCTAATTAAGCAGAACAAGAAGAAAAAAAGACTTAAGATAAAAACTATTTTTGTGCTTTTCGTGTGTAAATGTTTTGTTTCTGGCAATTTCGCAAAGCTGTCTTAACTTTCAGTAACCCAACATTATTATTGCCTCTTGACCACTTCAGGGTGGTTACAAAGTCCTTGAAAAAAGTTCCCTGATATGTCCATGATTTCCCTGATACTTACACAAAAAATTCCCTGATTTTACGATTACCTAGGAAACATGCAATACACACATTTCAATACAGTCTTCAGAAAATTTAATCCAGATATCGCGGGAAATAAGACTTTCCGGATTATGGGTCAGCCTACCTAACTTTTCTACATTTCCAAAAATATGAGTTAAGAATAATCACTTGATCAGGGAATCATGTTATAACATGATCAGAGACATAACATAGAGTGGACTGCGCATTGGCAAACCTAAAGTGTCCTAAACATCTAACTTACACAGTCACATGACTGTGTCGCGTTTGGCTCGCATCTATGGCGAGTTTACCATTTGGCGAGTTTTTCCACAACGACCTGAACACAGAGGCCGACAATCTAATGTTATGATAAAAAAGCTTGGAAAGGAAAGAACATTAGTAGGTTTATGTAGAGTGTTGCTGTAATATAAGTTGGTAATTGACATGGTGAACATTTTCTGCCGTCTCTATAACTTTCGTTCTAACGGTCCGATTTTTTAAAAAAAATCAATTTGTTTTTTAAATATTGCTTCTTCCTTTATTTCACCTGGAATAAATCAACTTTCTAAAACACATCAATAGATTCCAAATTCAGCAAATGTTCTACTTTTTAAATATAAATAACTCAAAAACTACGATTGCAAAAACAGGTTTCGTTTTGACCAAATTGTAAAAAAAATATTCTACTTCTAAGCTGTCTAATGTTCAGACCATTAATTTAATTGACTTGGCCCAAAATATTTATTATAATTAGAGTTCTAACAACGTTGATTTAGTCATGGATATGATTCTTTAGTATAAAAGAGCTTTTAGAATAAATTCCCTCGATAGAAATTATAGTTTATGAAGAACACACAATTACTAAAAGTATGCAGAACTAAATAAATTTTACCCGTGAAGTGTGACTAATCCTTTTTTATACCCCTCTTTACAATTAGGAATTCACAAGCATTTGGTATCTTGCACAAAACGTTACTGAATTAAGAGTACAACATTCACGATTGTTAACATGCTCAGAGATTAAAAGGATGTAATTAAATATTTATTATAAAAGCCAAAAGAGAAAAATACCAACAATGCTCAAAAAGTCGTCTGCAAAAACATTAAAAAAAATTCAAGATGCCGTGATTGGTATAGAAACCCACGTGACTTGGGTATTGATGGTAGTCTCCACTTCGGTTTGCTAGCTGATATTCAGGTCTGGCGACAATTTGGAATAGTTCGTAACGAAACGGTAGCGTTAAGTTGCCATATGTAGCAACCTTTCCCCTCTTGGCGATTTATGATGTTTAGGACATAATGCTAATCTGCAAGGGATGGCGGTTTTTCAGAAAAAACCGGTTTTCCATTTTCCATCGGTTTTTCCCTAAAAAACCGGTTTTCGGTTCCAAAGGGCCTCATACAAAAAAAAACCGGTTTTCAGTCAAAACCGGGACCACCGGTTTTTTGAAAACCGGTTTTGGTTTTCCATCCCTAAGCTGCTTTACTATTAATGCGCAGTCCACTCTATGTTATGTCTCTGAACATGATTCGTGAGAGAGAGATTGATAATATCTCCAAGATTGGTCCCCTTCAGGGAAATCGAATTAACCAGAATATATATATATTTTGATAAAGTGTCCGTTAGTAGTGATCACAAGAACCAATGTTTAAGTTATCCAAAATGGAAAAAATTCTCTGATATTTTGCAAGATTTGAAAAATTCCATGATAATTCCTTGATATTTCCAGAATTATAAAGTTCCCTGAGAACTCCCTGATTTCCAGGTTCTGCTACCACCCTGCACTTGGATCATGACTTTTTTTCTAATGGGGCTACAACTTTGTCGGTCAAGCCTTTGCAGGACTGAGAGCCATTTTTTTTTTTTTTTTGTGGTACCATCTTGTTAGTTTTTTTTTTTTTAATTTTAATGTTTGTAAAAATATATTTCTGAAGCATATATTTCTAGCAACCACAAACGAAACTAGCAGGTACATAAAAAATAAATAAACTCATTTCGAGTGTTTTGACCCAAATAAATATTCTGTTGTTATTTTGAATTTGTTATAAAGTTTTAATTTATTAACTAAATACGCCACTATGAAAAAACTACTAAGCGTGAGGTAGCTGCATTAAAACACAACGACACAGCGCGTGAACTATTCTGGCCAGAAAATTCTGGTGTTTCAAAATCAAATCTCGGAATTCGAATTCTCTGACTGCTGCGTTAAAAACATTTTATTAATCCTCTTTAATGGATTCAGATTAAATTTATTGTGATTAGTTTCTGTTAATTATTTTATCTTATTAGAATGCAGACTCCAATGAAAGTCTTATAAACTCATGCGATATTACTAACGAAGTAAATCCACTTGCAAGGTAAAATCTTTACGTTTGTGAAATTTGTTCTTTTAGCTAATGTTTCAAAAGTAGCTTTAGCAGACATCTCTTCTAAGACACAGGTAACAAATAAAATGTTTGTGCATACTGCTAAATGGAGTTTAGGGGATAGATTTCCTTGGAACAGCACCTGAAGCTCTCAAACGAACAAACTCCAAAAGCTCTCAAACGAAAGAAACTGAGTCATTCCACGTCAAATCGACCAGGTCAAAATCTTCAAGTCAAAGAATTCCCTCTTGATTTCTTTCCAAGTACTAGGGACAAATTTATTGGACACGTATTTTTTATTTTTTCTAAATTCCAAGAATTAAGAAAGTTATGATTTTTTGAAACCGAAAAGTTAAGCCTAACTTTTTCTCATTTTCATTTAGCATTGCGGTCTATGGGAAATTGAGGATTTCCGAAAGAGTATAACTAAAAAGGGTAACCTGGGAACAACTAATATATTTTTGTATGGAATACTATTACTAATGGTAACATTTTGTTAAAGTGCGCTGTTGTTGTAAGCGATAGGATTTTTTAAAAACTAAGTAATAATATTAAAATTTGAAATACTACGTCAAATATTTTTCAAACACTTTGTATTATTGAAAAATGTAAGCCTTAAATACCTTTGAAATTTCAATTAATATTTATATTAAACTAAAAAAATATTATAAATAATTAAAATTTGAAAGGAGGAAAATACTTACATTTTTCAATAACACGAAGTATTTAAAAAATGTTTGCTATCATGAGAAATTTTAACATTAATACTTCATTAAAAAATTCTAGTCGCTTGCATATATTCTTTCATATACACAAACCTATTGTACCCATTTCTCCATTGGAACTAATGTTATTCTCCTCTGACTTAAAAAAAAAAAAATTTAGTAGAAGGAGTTTTGGGAACAACAGCACACTTTACCAAAATGTTACCATTAGTAATAGTATTCCATTAAAAAATTTATTAGTTGTTCCCAGGTTACCCTTTTTAGTTATACTCGTTCGAAAATACTCAATTTCCCATAGACCGCAATGCTAAATGAGAAAAAGTTACTGTTAGGCTTAACTTTTTGGTTTAAAAAAATCATAACTTTCTTAATTCTTAAAATTTATATAAAATAAAAATACGTGTCTAATAAATTTGTCTCTGGTACTTGGAATAAAATCAAGATTGAATTCTTTGACATGAAGATTTTGAGCTGGTCGATTTGACGTGGAATGACTCAACTATGGTGGGCTTAAGCCTAAATCCACCTCTGGATGTTGTTTCTTTTATGGGAATGTCTATATTTCAATAATTTTAATCTTGTTTAGCAACCGTGATTCTGACTGTTTAGATTAAAACATTTTCGAATGTTGAGATTCTGATTGGTTTAGCATTGATTCTGCATGTACAATATTGGTGCTGTACAAAAATTGCCAATTTTGCCATGGTGCACCCTGAAGTATTCAACAAGGCATTTAGACATAAAGCCTGTCTTATAAACCATGCTTTTATTCATATAAGTCAAGAGCCTTAAATGTTTGTGTGTGAAGCCTGTGGCCGATTCTGCTGAAATATTGACATAAAGACCCTCCATGATTATCTATGCAGGCGAAACACCCTACGCCTATACAACCTGCAATAAAAAATTCTGTATGAAACAAAAAGCGCATCTACTCAGCCATACTTGGGAAAATCCATGCGGCTACCAGTTCAGTGATGAAACTTTTGGTAATATCGGTGACCTTAAAAAGCACTTCTTGGTTAACCTAAAGAATAGCCTCGTGGCTGGCAAATTTAGGCCAAATCTAATAATCCTGAAAAACTGGTAAACTTTGGCAAAATTAGCCATTGCATTGACAATTTCTAAATGGTAATCTTATAAATCTTAAATACGTGTAATTTATTCTGAAGTTTCGTTATACTTATCTTTTATTGATTATATGACTAATGATTTTAAACAATCATTTACTTGTTTAAAATTAATTCTTCGTCAGATTAGCGTTCCTTTTTTTTTAAACTGAAAAACAATCCGACTGCAGTTCAAGTGCATGTGATAACCTCCATTTTTATTGCAATTTTCAGCCACATTTTGGGTAACCTACAGCAACTAGCGCCAAACAATATCGCAACAAAACAGCAACTTATAAAATTTGTTTGACTTCATCGCGATTCAGCTCATTGGGCCCTTTATAGATATTCGTAAAATCAAAATTTTGTTATTATAATGACATTTTTTCAATACTCATCTGTTCCAAGTATATTTTTGCTTCTGATTTTTTTAAAATTGATGTTCAAATGTACGAAAATAATACAAGATTATTTTACAATACTAATTTGTAAAAATAGTAATACTAGTTTGAAGATATAATAGAATTTATATATGAAGCAATCATATCTTGTTTTACTTTAACTATATAAATGTAAATTATACATAAGCAAAAAGAAAAAATCGTAGAAAACCTCAGTGCCAGCATCTCTTATACTTAAAGAGCACCAATTTAAAGAGCATGTCTGTGCCAGAGTGCTTTATAAATCTTTATAAATCAAATTCTATTTTATCTGTAGCTTTAATTATAACTTTTACAAGTTCATGCAAGTATAACTAGTTAATGTTTGTTGCCTGTACAACTTTTTTTCTTTCTTTCAACAGGCGAGTGTAATGTAAAAGTTCTATTGCCCTGGATTGTCGTTCAGGAATTGGACGGCTTAATGAGGGTAAATATTTGCTTGGACTTATGATTCATTCTTTTTCTTTATAATACATTTTTTGTTTCAAACATACTATTTTTTCGTTGAGAATTCCAGTTAAGTATTTGAATAACGGAAAGTAGGCTTTTGATTCTATTCAGAACTTTTTGTTCAAATAGTCGGTCTATTATGAATATTTTCAGTTTATTAAGCAACGAGTCGCTGAAAAAAAATAACTGAATTTCGTGATCAACCTTAAAGGCGTCTGTTGTGTCACATTCCTAAATCGCTATCGAATTTCAAGGTTGTTGTTTAAAATTTTCCTTTTTTACAAGGGGAGTTTCTTTATCAAGTTCACATTGAATCTTAAATACAGCACCCTAAAGCCAATTAAAAAGCAATTTGATTTCCTCGGCAAATTATGGATTAAAAATTATAAAAATTGGGATTTGGCTACGAAGGATTTTTGCTTCCTCGTAATATTTGATAGGAATAACATTATCAAATCCGTAGTTGTTTGGGCGCTAGTAAGGAAAGGGTTAAACTTCTTGTCCGAAATTAATTTCTGTAATAAAATACTTGACGAAGGTGTATTTAAGCGGGTCTCTGACCAAACACACAAGCCTGAAAGTATGTCTACCAACCAAGTTGATCTAAATCCTTTTCCACAGATCTACCCTTTGGACAAGACTCGACCCAACGACGATGGTCGTCTGGACATCGGCTCGCTGAGTTCCCGTTTCTACTTCACTTTGTGTTGCGGAGAATACGTATCACAGAGGAGGAACAACGACGATTGAGTCGCCTCGTCGACAAGTGACAAAGGAAGCGCGAAAGAAGACGGTAAGATCTTTTGAAGAAGTTTAGTGTAAGAAATAGTTTTGATGGTGGTGATAGAGTTAGATTTGTTAACTCCATGCTTGAAATCATTTATTCAAAATTTAAGTGAGGTTTAATCTTCGTCAGGGCCGGATTTCTAAATAAGCTAAGTAGTTTGTAGCCTAGAGTGGAGAATTTTGGGGGAGACAAAATTTACAACCATAAATCGCCATTTGGCATAAAAAGTTATTATAATGATGCAAATATTTTTACGAAGGAAAACAAATTATTTACATAAATGCGTAAACCGTAAACGTATAAGTAGGTACTAATATTTAGTACCAAACATGGTCGCTGCGAGGGCAATTGTACCCCTTCCTCCCGGATGTCGAAGTTGGTAGAAAAATAGTAGAACAGTTTAAAATAGTTTAGTCTGATAAGTTTTTATTTACATTTCTTATTTTAAGTGCATTTTATAGTATGATTTGGTACGTTTTAAGTGCGTTTTAGAAGTGAAAGGGTTAAACGTCTTTTAAAAAGAAATAGTTAAAAGATAGAGAGTAGAGTATTGGACAGGACAGGATAGCCTGGTTGGTAGAGTCTTGGACTGTAGTCCTTTAGGTTACGAGTTCAAGTCCTGTCGGCCGAATGGCAAGGAAATAATTCATTCTGCCTCTCCCCTGTCTCTAAAAAATTATCTACTTATGATCAGTAGTGATGGGCCCAAGGCCTGTTCTAGAAAATCTCAGACTACATAAGCATAATCAGAGACATACTCAGACCACAACCTATTTTTTGGGAGCCCATTTAGGAAAAGAAATACATTTTACTGTGTTGTCACAACCGTACCCAGCTCCCTCTTTTGCAAGAAAACAATCGTCACGACAATGCAAAATAATATACTTTCAAAGTAATCCCTGGTATTTCATTATTAAAGTTTAAATTATAACGAGGAAAAAATTCACTGCTCTATCTGTACACATATAATAACAGTTATGGAAAGAAATGGAATAAAAATACTTACTTTTGACAGTCAAAAAGTAATAGAGGCCTCTGGGAGGGTTAATGTCGCGCGATGACTGATGGTCTACTGTGGCACATGTTCAGGCAGGCAAGCTGCCCCTTACACCCAACCCGGTATACCTTATGGTTTCGCTAATATGACGACTGTCACAACCTTACCCAGGCTCCCCTACAGGGTGGCGCAAATAAAACTAGCCCCGGTGTAGAGACAGGAATCCATTAAGATGCATGAGGAGATAAACTATTGGGGGGAAACCCCCTGAAAGCCTTAAAGTCTAACAAAATATTATTCAAGCGTGCAATAACTTCACTTGACAAACCTATTTTTGGGTTGGTTACATTTGATTAGCACCACATAAGAGCTACACATGGACTATTTGCGAGTTCCAATCCTAGGGCATACTATATCTTGCAATTAATTGAAAATGTTTTGTATACGGGCATTTCCATGCGTGACTTACACTACATTGGAAGATATAACAAATTTCGTTTGCATAGTTCATAATTATTTTCTATTTATGGAAGAAAACGTATGGTATATCAGCTTAACCCTGAACATTGAGTATTTTTAGCGATCTGTAAAAACCTTTTTAATTTAATATTTTAATATTAAATTTAAAAATTAATTATTATTTCATTTAATTTAATAATAATCTCCGTAATGGGGCTACTTTTATTTGCGTCTTTAAGATCCGTGGTGCACATGCTTTGTATTATTTATCGATTTCGATTAATTTTTTGCAAGATTCACTTTTTCTTCCATATGACGAAACGAATTAAGGGTTTGGAACATATATTTATCTATGTTAATAATTACCAAGCTACTGTCTTCTACAAAAATCTATAAACTGTTTTTTCACTTTTAGATCATTATCGTAGTAGATACTAATATCTTTTTGAGCCACCGCAACAGCATTTTACGGATTTTAAGACATAGCGGTAAGTTTTTATACAACTACTGTTTAATTTAGGTATGGTTAAATAGCCACAGACTGCACGGTTATTTTCTAACCTCTAAACATAGGTAACGGGAGGTCGCGGCAAATATTTTCAATGAGGTAAGTCTTAGCCCACCTGGCCATGGTTAATGAGCCATTAGGGTTCACTAACTGATGAGTTTACAAGGCAATAGGCTATAGACCCCCCCACTCCTCCCCCAAAAAAAAACCCAGTTTGGGTTGTCCCATTGTTGTTAAAGGAAGGTGTTCTAGTTTTTTTTTCGATATTGAGTAACATCTCATGAATATATTTCAACTTAAATTTAATGCACAATTATTAAACTTACCATTTTGTCGTCATTTGTTCTATATTTCAATAGGGTAGTTTCTTTTTATACGTATCTATGTATTTGTTTTTTAAAATGCTTTAAACCGATAATCGTCAGAGTAGAAATGAAATATGGCGAGGGGAAAATAGGGAATATAGTAGCATAAAAACATCTAAGAGTTTAAATACAGGGTGGTTATAAAATAACGCTCGCTATTCGGAATAGTCTGTAGCTTGATGGAATAATCCAAATGAATCAAAAATTTAAGCACTTACTCATCAAGAAGGGGGAAAAAGAATGGAATCTTAAAAATATAGAATCATAAAATATAATCATAAAAAGAAGTCATAAAAAACAAACTCGTCTCTTGACCAGGGTTCTAAATTACGAAGCGTAGTCAATTATGGCCAATTATGGCAACACAGTCAATTACGCCTTGTACAGTCTCACTACTGTTTAGGTGTATGTGATAACTCCATTTTTTTTTCAACTCTCAGCCACGTTTTGGATAACCTACAGCAATCAACACCAAACAATATCACCATGAAGGAGCAAGTTATAAAATTTGTATTACTTCATTGTGATTCAGAATGTTTGGCCCTTTATTGATGTTCATAAAATTAACATTTTAGTATTATAAACTGACATTTTTACAACATTCAATTTTTGGGTATATTTTTGCTTGGGATTTTTTTAAATTGAAGTTTAAATTTACGTGAAAAATACAAGAGTCTTTTGAACCTCGTTTAACATTTTAAAAAGTAATGAAAAATTTGCTCCATGCATTCCTATGAGACTGGGAAAATGTACCATGTATAGGAAAACATTTACCAGCTGCAATAGTGTGGATTTAACTGGAAGCTGTCGTTATCAATAATTTACCTTTTGTTAAAATTGTAATACTACTTTGAAGATATAATAGTATTTATGTGTGAAGCAATCATATCTTGTTTTATTCTAACTATATAAACGTAAATTATACACAAGCAAAAATAAAAAATCATGGAAAACTATAGTACCGGAATCTCTTATAGTTAAAGAGCCCCACTTTAATGAGCACGTCTTTGCCAGAGTACTTGAGGACTTTATAAATCAAAGTATATTTTGTCTGTAGCTTATAGTTATAACTTATGCAAGTTCATGCAAGTTTAACTAGTTCCTTCCATTGCCTGTATAATTTTTTTCTTTCTATCAACAGGCAAAAATGAATTGAAGGTCCTTGTGCCCTGGGTCGTGATACAAGAATTAGATGGCTTGAAGAAAGTAAATATTTTCCTAGACTTATGATTCCTTCTTTTTCTTTCTTTTACTTTTTATGTAATATTTTTTTCTTATACACTTATTCGAAATAATAATTATTCCGAGTTTTGTTCCTTTTAGGACGCTGAGGAGTAGAATGGCAAAGTCATCTCTAAGGTTCATTAGGCAATTAACACCACAGTATGATAGGCAAATGATCTTCCAAAAACGTGAAGAAGTATGTAGCTTTTTTTTTGTCATTTGCATAATTAATTTTTCTATTTGAGGAAAAAATAAACATGCTTGCATATTTTTTTTTTTAAAAAAAAAGTTTGTTTATTAATTTTGAAATTTTTCAAAAATTGTTTATTAAATTTCTGTAAAATAATATTAGCCTTAGTAAATATGCGATTTCTACAAAGATCTAGGTCACAACTAAAGTTTTAAAAATTTTATTTATCTCGGTCTCTAATTAACTACAATTACTAAAGTAACTTGGGGATTAACGCATAATCGCTAACCGCTACCAGCAGTCAATAACAATCTTCTATCGCCGATAACTGATGTGTAGTTCTTGTGTGATACATTATTTACAATCAAACTAGCCCAACAATCCCCTCTTCTCGCTAAACGCTTTGGGCTGGCAACCCTTAATCCTTCGGCTTAAGGGGTCATAGGAGTCTTAAAAATGTGCAAAGAAGGTACTACAAAGCATAGTTTGATCTTTCATGTAATTTGTTAACTACTCAATATATAAGTATAATTTTTATATGTAATTCCACAAGACTTATTTATTATAAAACAAATTTTAAAATTTATGAAACTTTAGCCGAAATTAAAATAAATGATATTAAACATAAAGCTATTTTAACACATTGGGATTAGGCTTGCGCGGCAAATTGTGAGGTCAAAATTGAAAAAATGACCAAGAAAATGACTTTATATTGCGCAAATATGTACACTTATACCTAAATTCTCAGCTCAATTTTAATTAGAAATTATTTTAATAACTTTTTTCTAAAAAAAAAATAATTTTAAATTTTGATTTAAATTTTTTTAAAAATAATTTCTAATTAAAATTGAGAAGAGAATTTAGGTATAAGTCCTAGTTTGTACATATTTGTACAATATAAAGTCATTTTCTTGGTCATTTTTTCAATTTTGACCTCAAAATTTGCCGCGCAAGCCTAATCCCAATGTGTTAAAATAGCTTTATGTTTAATATAATTTATTTTAGTTTTGGCTAAAGTTTAATTTTAAAATTTGTTTTATATTAAATAAATCTTATAGAATTACATATAAAAAAATTATACTTATATTTTGAGTAGTTAAAAAATTACATGAAAGATCAAACTATACTTTGTAGTACCTTCTTTGCACATTTTTAAGACTCCTATGACCCCTTAAAACATTAATTCAAAGTAAAATCCTCCACAATCAAAATATATTTAGGCTGCCACACGTTGACATCCCAAATATTTTGATTGCGAAAGATTCCACTTTTGGTTTTAGGCCGAATTAGAAAGGGTTGCCAGCCCAATTCGTTTGGCGAGAAGATGAGATTGTTGTTCTAGTTCGATTGTAAATAATGTATCACACTAGAACTACACATCAGTTATCGGCGATAGAAGATTGTTGTCATCGCTATACTCTTCAATTCGTCACTTAAGATCCCGCATGTGCTATCTAATTGTAGTGAAATGATCAGATTTTGTGTACGGTAACGCTTGGCGCAATTTTTTTCAGATTTTGCGATAAATAATTTTGTGTGGCAACCGTGTGACTGATGATTCGAATTCTTTGAGTACGCAACGATGACGTTTTCCGAACAGCCGGTGTTAAATGAACAAACACGTCTTTCGGCTCTCCCTCGTGTAGCTCTAATGAGGCGATAATTCAAACCAATCCTTACCTATACTATCATTTCGGTTGGGTTTTAGGCCGACTTTTGGCCCGATTTTGGAAAGTTCGCCAACCGTTCAGTAAATTTCTACTGTTTGGCAAAGTTAGATAGCACATGTGGGAACTTAAGTGACGAATTGATAACCTGTTTCTAAACCTTAAAGAAATATGCTCCCATAAAAGAAATGAATAGCCAAAGATAGTAGTAACTCTTGCCTAAAACCAAAACCTTTCTTACCTTTTTTTCGAAGTGGACTGTTCCTCAATCAAAATATTTTGGATGTCAGGTTGCGGCAGCAAGACTACCAACGCCAACTGCGAAAGTTTGTGAGAGAAAACTGTCTAGAAACACTTTACTGATAAAAATTAGACAGCTCAGCAACTCCACATTTCCCAGTAGCATTCCCGATTTTTTTAAAATCAATTATTTTCTTTTAAGAAAGATTTTTTTATTCCTTACCTTTTTCAATTTAAAATATTTCTGTTTCATATATAGGTTCCTCAATTGGAGAAGAAATTTCCCATGATCCAGAGAAACAACGATGACAGATTAATTGATATTTGTCAATCGTTGTTGCTCGAACGTAAGTCGTTATTCGGTTTTTATGTTTAATCAAATCGATGATAGTTTTCAGCCTGATTGAAATCCATTTTTTGTGACAAATTTACTAAGAAAAAGCATAGTAAAAGCGATTGCAGCTTACTATATCTATGAAATGTTCTGTCAAAATATCTGACTGTTGTCAAGGGGGTAAATAGGGGAAAGAGTTTCCGGGTATTTTTTTGCAATTTTTTATTTGCTCATGACTGATGTTTGCGAATCGTAAGTTTCTAGTGTTTCCTTTTGAAGCAAAGTTCGAATATCCTTTGTAAGACCTTTCTTTTAAAAAAAGTTGTTCATTTTAATCTAACTTATTCAATGCTCAACATTTACTGCCATGTAATACAACTGGTCTTTAATGTTTTATATAGCTGGATTTATCTGCTACCCTGCTTGAGTGCTTTGATTGAAACTTATTGCATAGGCCGTAATAGCATCTCTTGGCCAGATTAATTTTATTTTGTATTTCTATGGTGATTTCACATTATTGATATTCACTATTGTGCCTAAGTATAGGTCTTGTGCTACCGCTAACCACTTTTAATTATTTCTTTTTAATTTCAGGCAGAGAAGTTATGTACTCGGAAGATAACGTGGTTACAATTAAATTGAAAAAATGTTGCAGCTGAGGTAAGTATAAATATTTTTTAACTCCGCCATAGCCGGTCCCAAGCCCGTGTTGAGAAAGGAGGAGGGTTCCACTAAGTCCAGTGGTGTAACCTTGGTTGAGTGAGAGTGGTGGCCTGCCACTCTGACCACTTAAGGCTGCTCATCACCCCCATTCCCCGACCTCCCTCGATCGGGCTTGCTAATGGTAAGTCTATGGGGAAAAAATGGTTTTTATTCCAAGAAAAGTAAAGAAATTATAGGAATATTTTGATGCGTTTTTTTTTTAAATTCATAAGACTCCAATAAAGTTGTGCTTTTAGAGGTATTTTTTTAAAAGCGTTAGTTACTTTTTTAATCAAAATTTTTTTCGATTAAAAAAAAGTAAATAACCTTTTAAAAAAAATAACCTCTAAAAGCACAACTTTATTGGAGTCTTATGAATTTTAAAAAAATCAAAATATTCCTATAATTTCTTTACTTTTCTTGGAATAAAAACCATTTCCCCCCACCATTACTTAGACTTACCATTAGCGAGCCCGATCGAAGGAGGTCGAGGAATAGGGGTGATGAGCAGCCTTAACTAGGGGAAAAATGGGCACAGGTGGGAAAATATTTGAATCCCTGATTGCCTTTGGGTTTCAGAGAAGGCAGTTGGTAGAGGATACACTCGGAGAAAAGTTGAGTTTTGTTTCTTATTACGCCATATAGTGCAAGGGTCAGGGATACTCTAACCAGAATGTCCTAGCAGAGCTGCTCTATCAGCTGGTGTATAATCTCGCCTGTCTTGTAGCTCCAGGTGGTGAATGGATGAGGTCCGGCATGGCAGAGTGGGGGACTCTTACGAGGTCACTGCTGACTGTTGACTCTGGGGCATGTATTGCTTAATGGGCCCTCTGCGTTCTTTGGAGAATTTTCCTTCAGCCCACAAAAAAACTTTACAATGAATCGACCTACAGATGGCTCTTCAGATAAACTAACTCTTTGGTGCAACAGCCCATTAGTAGGCCAAGGCCTGCCATGCTCATTTCAGCTTTCGTGACCAAGGGCTCTGGGGTGCTACAAAGGCATATGTGCCGGTTAGGTGGTCAACCTAACACAGGACCCCCAGTGTTTAGTTCCCAACCATCCTTGGCCCTCATTTTATCGACCCAATTAAGGTATGAAAGTTTGAGTGAACCTCGCCCAATCCGGCACTTGATCCCTGGACCTGTGGCAAAGCACTGCGCCAAGGGAATATAGCAGACAGCTTGGCAAGACTAAGTTTATTGGAAAGGGGGCTGTAAAAAGGTTTCACGTAACTTAGTGTTTAGGGTTGCCTTGGCAGAAGGGTACACGAATTCTGTTTACTTCTGTTGCAAACTCTGTTGTAAATTTCATAGAATGATGGGGATGCTGGCATGTTTTCCGGTAAGTGTAATTTATACCGAATTTTAAGGGGACCCAAAATACAAGGAAACGAAAGGGTACCATTTGGGGATCACCTGCTATTGAGGAGAGCAGATTAGAAATGCAGAGAGATGCACAAACTAGTACTAACGAAACACGATGAACCAATCATCCAAATTGTTCAAGTAAGTCATTTTTTTTTTAAAGATAAGTAAAAACAATATACTAGTACCTTCAATAACTAAGTTAGAAAGAGTGATTTACTGTTATTTTAACACAAAAAATATTTAAGAATACAACATAAACTTTCTTAGATGTAAAAAAAAATTGACACTTTTTTTTAAGAAAATTTACTGAGAAAGGTTTTTTTTAATGAGTAAATAAATAGGAAATATAACAACGTTCATTAGAAATTTATACAATAAAAAAATTTAAGCAAATTTAATTTGAATAATTTTAAATCCCTAATCAAAGTAAAATCACTATCACTTAAAAGTTATTAACATATCCTATTAATACATTATTAACCCTCTAATGCATGAATTTTTATTTTCATCTCAAAATATATATATCTTTACTACTCACACATTATGGGAAAAATACTAAAAAAATACTGCATTAGAATTTAAATAATTTCAGTTTTTAAATTTTTTTTCCATAAGACAAAAACCAACTGCAAAATTCCAATTTTGATAATAATGACTAGAAAAGTACTAAACTATGATTAATTTTTCAAAACATTTATTAGTATTTAGTGCTAATATTATTATTCTTTGAATACTACCAAAAACGTAATTTCGCAAATGTTAATAACCTCACTCTTTAATTTTGAATACACTTTTACTACTGTCATCTATGAGGATTATTAGTAATTAAAACTTTAAAATGAAATGTAATAGATGAAATAAACACAGATTTGTCTAGGAGGAGCTCTAATTTAATATAATAAAGTGGATTATGTTACTTGTTACCAAGCGGTAACAGTATGCATTAGAAGAGGGTTAAAGTTACTTATTTATATCTATGAAGGGGAATAAATATTGCGTAGATTTTCAGGAAGCTAAGTAAATTTGGTCGTTTTAAAGGGAAACTTCCGCTTTCTCCAGTAGTTTACTAAACGAAACCTATGTATTCATTCTTTCATTATATTTAATTTTTATTATGAAAATAAACTTTTTATTCAAAAAATAAGTTTAAAAAATGGTTTCTTTAATTGGGAAAAAAAATATTGCGGAAACTTGTGACGGACCTGCCTAGTTGTTCTATGAATTAATGTAGTTCTTGTGCAGTTTAGTCTTTCAACCACAGATCATTCACCTTGCCTTAAGAATTAAACAGCATTTCATGAATATTGTTTATTATCAGATAGCATAAATATTGTCAGTCTTCGTGGTGGGGCGGCTCCGCTGGTCTTTTAACATTATGAGTTGTTAACAGTGTTTTAATAGTGTCTTTTATCTCTTTTAGATAGAAGCAGCTGAATTTTTTTAGTGTTTATTTTGAAATGTGAAAGTTCGCCATATTTTTGGCCAGTTGGGGAATACAAGAGTACGTCGGCCAGCCATTTTGTGACATCGTGTGATCCAGTGCACGACCTGGCTTGTATACTCGCCGATAATTCGCCAGTCCACTTCAATATCCTTACATATTTTATTTTGTTTACTTTGAATGTCCCCCTGTACCTCATTCCCTACGAAAGTATTTATTAAATATCCTAATTCATGTAAATTGCTTTTCTGTTTTAATTTTGTGTGTGACCTTTTCTGCCTTATTTACTCATGGTTTGCATGGTTTCCCAGAAATTGAGCGTGCTAGGTCTTAAGCTTTTCCCAGATACGGTACAAACTGATGACAGTATTTCAAAACGAAATTAAAATATATTTAACACACTGCATTATTATTCTTTTGTGAAACAAAAGCTCTTAAGTTGCATAAATCTTATGTTTAAAATCTAAACAGTGATCGATGTTTAAAATAGAATGAAAGATTTCCAAATTAAGAATAATTTTAGTACAAAAAATGGGTGTTGTCAACAAATTTTTTTTTTTTGGCGTATGGACACAAGTAGACCGACATTTTTCCAATTTGGGGCAGAAATATAGTTTTAGTATGAAAGCTATAAAAAAATCAAGGGCAGCATTTCAAAAACTTGTATCATATGAAAAAAAATTACCACACAGCCCTGGTCGAGGGTAATGACCTGCTGAAGCGGATGTACCGCTTCGATCTGAAGGCTTTGGAGTTTCGTGTTCTAAACAGATATGAAGAGTACATGGGAAGAACCGATTGATTTTGTAGAGAAGTTTCCTTAGCAGGCCACTTTGGCGATGATAGCGAGTGATCGCCAAAACTTGTGTAAGAAACCAGAGATCATGGTTAAAGTAATAGAGGAGTGGTAGATCACGAGACCTCCAATGCTAACGACGCGACGGGACGCGCAAGGAGCTCACAGAAGAGCCTCAATTAAGCCAGTGTTGTAGGTCACGTGATCTACCACTCTAATAATTTAACTACTATCTCTGTGGTTCCTAGCTACCAAGATTCAGACGATTGACGATCCCGACGTTTGGACTAGCGAAGAAGAAAGAGAGAAACCGGTTTTCGGCCGCCAAGCAGACAATTGCGGGCGTCCGCCTAATAAATAAATCGTTTCTTCCCGTGTACTCTTCATATGTAGAACCACTCTCCAACTCTAAGGTTAATGCAATCAACTTAGTAGACTACCTCACTGGTGATTGTGTTGCCATCAAGGTACTCTACAACACTCTTATTCTCATTTTCTTGCGCTATTTTTGAACCAATTTCAATGACACTAACAATTTCCTTGAAAAATAGCAGCCGAGAAACAAAGGGTAGATCGTCCCCCCCCCCCCCCCCCCCCCAGATGTATAAGAGAGTAATAGTTTTGAACATTTTAATTTTAATGGTTAAACACATGGTTCTCATTTAATTTTGAAAAAAAGTTTGCCGCTTTCTGAAATTGAAAAATGTATTTTATTCTTTTTGTTAATTTACTCGTTTGAAGTAATAATTAAGTTAAGGTTTTTAATGCAAAGATTCTTTTAGTAAGATTGTTTTCATTTTTCAGTTTTGTTTAATTTTCAGGACTCGTCTGCTATTTCATAGCCATAAAAAATAGATTTCCAATATATATATTTTATACACATTAAAATTTTTTTTCTTTAATTTTGGATAATACTGCCACATCCTAATTTTCTATCTCTTAGTTTTAAATTTCAATCTCAGAGTGCATACAAAAATAAAGATCTAAAAAGAAAATCGAATATTTTTTTAGAAAACGACGACGACCAAACGATTCTGTAATTTGATGGAGAGCGAAGATTCCAGCAAGCTGCTCTGGGTGTTTCCATCCACCACTGAACAAAAGCTATAAAATGCTAAAATAAACCAAATAAACACAAGAAGACAATGGGAAACGAAGGAAGACAACGCAACTAATGCTTATTCATTTTGCATCTGCCAAGATGTAGAGAAGAGGACAGATCATAGGGTTGCCTATGGACCGTTTTTTCTTTTAAAAAGCAAAATCGCCAAAACTGGAGCCGCATTTTTAACTCGTAAACGACGACGGTAGGGATAAATAATATACCAAATGAGCTTTATGCTTAAGTTTTAAGTAAATGAAATATAAGACAAATGAAGACTTTTGATACTATAAAATTTATATGAAACAGATTAGTTTACAGAAAAAACTAATACTAAAAACTTAAAAGTTAGCACTTTTCAACGGAAAATGAAAGCATTAATCTCGTCCATGAATTTGTCGTTAACGGGTAAAAGCTAAAAATGTTTTAAGTTCAAGTGTTTAACCCTTTCAGTCCCAGTGATGCCATTTGTGCATCATCACTTTCAATATTTTTGTCCAAATGTTTATGTCCCGTTATGACATCCAAACACACATCAATCGATTCTTCACACTTTGCTCTATTCTACAATATTTTTCTTTAATCTCAATAGAAGTCAGAACTACTATTTTTTTTATTTAGAAAATAGCTAACAAGCGTTTCACCTGATTTTTGAAAAGTTCACTTCAGTTCCACATATTTAAAACCCAATTTAAACTATTTCGGTTAAAATAATAATTACATTTTTTTTAATAATATGGTCAGATATCTTAAAATATATAACTCGAAGTGTTTTTATGTAATATATAATTTGTTGTTTTCCGCTGTTAAAAAAGTTTGGCACTATTTCAAAAACCATATAAAAAATTTAAATGAATTTTTTCCCCTTATTATTTTGTGAATATCAGATGTTTCGGTAGTGTAGTAAATTTTTGGGACTGAAAGGGTTAAATATTTATATAATATTTTTAAATATAACCCTAAATATTTTGGGAAATGCGTTAGAAGCATTACCACCCTCATTATTACCCTCATTAGAAACTATTATCTACAATTAATTCCCACTTTGGCTTGAAATTTTCGAAATATTACACAAACATCGGGTGTTTATTTTAATAGATATTGCTTTGAATGTAAATAGATAAGCTTTTTATGGTAAAATGTGACATCCCTTAACATTTCTACTTTCTCTAAAAAAGTTCAAAAGCATTAATTGGAATTTTCTAAGAAATTTTAAATAGTTTAAGTGTAATATATTTTGCGCAAGTTTTACCAGGCAACGTTTATTTTACGTATGAAGTTTCTTTTAAAATAAAACATACATTTTCAAGTCTCGACATGATTTCTTTATATAATCAAAGCCATGTATAAATGAAAATATGATTCCTAAAGTTTGATTAAAAAACGTCACACAAAAGATACACGACGATAAAATATGAAATTCCATTTTCAAAGAGAAGCAGAAGTTGTCAAAGAAATAAAATTACACTTCTTTCGCGTTACTTAAATGCATACAGAAATTGGTGTAGTACAGGTAGACACACAAACGGAAAAAATATATAGGTAACACATATTATAACTAACAATATTAAAAAAAAAAGCGTTTATACGGTGAAAGAAGTGAAAACAGACAGCAAAAAAAAAAAAAAATAGATACTACTAGTTATACATATAATAGTATACTTATATAGTATATAACTATAGATACTAAGTATTATATAGTAGATACTATAGATTACTTAAGTATACATATATAGCAATACATGCTCAAAACAATTAGGGGAGCACTTTTTTGATTCAACTTTAACTTCTTCCCAACTCCCAACTTTTTAATTTTTATCATCCCTATAAATCTGAAATTTGTTAAATAGGTTCACTAATGCATTTCGAAAATGAAATAGTCAAAAACAGTGAGAAAAAAAAAATCAAGTTTTTAATACTTAAATTCAAAGGGGGAAATGGAATAATAACCTTTTTAATAAATTATAACAATATTTTTTTTCAAAAACTTTTTTTTGTTAAAAAATAGTTGAAATAATAAATTTAAGCATCTAGCATCTAAAAATGCACAGCATGAAAAATTTAGGGTCAATTTATTTTTCTAAACACTGTTTTTAAAGTGAAAATTATTTTATCATATTTTTCTATATTTTTCATTAATATTATAAAAAAAAATAAAATTTTTAAAATACGTTATTCTTCCATAATAGTGATGATATTAACGACACATAAGTTGCGAATTTAAACTTAGTCAGAAAAAAATCACAAGCTGATGATTCCCAATGGAATCATTGGGAAAAGCAAAAGGGTATTAAAACATGTGCTCCCCTAATTGTTTTGAGCAGTGGTAGTAGATACTATAGATACTAAGTATACATATATAGTAGATACTAAGTGTCGAAATTTCCAACTTTCTGGCTACAAAAAATAAAAAAATTGTTGATGAACGGTAAAACGAAATTTCCGAAAAATTTTTCAGACGGAATGATTAACGGAATTCTTGGCCATGTCAATGGCCAAGAGTGACTTACTTTTCCTATGTTTAATTTTTTTGGTTTAGAAAAGAAGAAAGTGCAACTAAAGGATGGTCGCCTTATCATAAGATTAACCTCACTTAAAACGTGGGCAACCCGGGATCCCAAATGCCTTCCTAATGGAAATTAAGTGGGGAAAAGAGGTTCTTGGGCATATGGATGGGACAATGAAAGGCGGCCATTGATGATAACAAAATCACTGCAAACAAAAAGTATAGACAGCCCAAAACGAAAGTCATAAAACGTCGGGAATAATTGGGTCTCGTCTAATTTATTATTTTTTTTAAAAAAGAAGCTTTTGTCCTTTTCCTATCAGGCTAATGGATCCATTTTTTTTTTTTTTTTTTTTTTTTGTTTTTTTTTTTTTTTTTTTTTTTTTTGTTTGGTTTTTTTTTTTTTTGCAAGTTGGGTGAAAATAAAAAAGTGGCGATTTTTTATCAAGAACCTTTTCTTCGCTGATGGCAGATGCTGATGAATGAGAAGGGTGGGCCAAAGTAGATGCATAAATGCGTCTGCAATTCCCAGTCCCCTCCTATTTGATGCGAGATTCTCTTTTTGACGTTGTTTTTGGAAAGAGAGGAGAGGGTGGATTGGTGTGTTCGGTGTTTTTAAGTCCCGTGCATGGTTAATAGTTATCTAAACCCCTTTTTTCAATAGAAATAACCTTTTTTAACTTACCAACAACTTATTCCTGATTAAAGTATGGCCGGCAAATAAATAGTTTATACTATTTTCAAAATCTCTATCTAATCATGGGGAAACCTCATAGGTTTTTTTTACAGTCAAATAACAATGTTACATTTTTTGTAAAAAGCGTTCATTAGAAACAACTAAGGAAAACAACATTCATTATGTATATTTACATACTGGATTTTAATACTACTTGGAAAATCCACTCTTTTAAGAATAATACTCAAAAACCATCTTAAAAATTACTGCGTACTTGACAATATACCCTGTGACAGGTCAGGTTGGTTTTGCCTCTTAATGTACACAGAAAATATCCTTATCGAATAACACTAACATTTTATGTAGCTCTGATCTAATTGTTGTTAAACAAATGTTTTAATCTGAAAGGATATCTTTATTCGAACATCCCTTTAAAAATTAACTACCGATTAGCATAATGTTATTTTCGAATGATTTTATATTTACATCAAATAATTCTTTTTGTAATTTAAAAGTAAATACATCAGCTAATTTTAAAGAAATTTATATATCCCTTTTCCATAAAAGAAATTTTTCGAAAACATTTGTCATATTTAGCCCCAAAAGTATTCAACAAACTACCTACTGACTTTAAGTATCCCATCTTTAAACAGGTTTAAAAAATTCTTTATTTAAATCTATTTTGTCTAGACATATTGTGTATTTTTTAATAATAGAACGAAATGTTTTTTGTATATATATTTCTGACCAGATTTTGGAATTTGTTTTTGATAATATAGCATTGCCACATTTGTTTTTCTTTTGTGTACATTTATGTATTTAAATGTAATTTTGTGTGTTTTTTGATTTTAACTTATGTGTTTTTTTGTATTAAACTATGTGTGTTTTTTGTTATTAACTTAGTTTCAAATTTCACTTATTTTAAGTATTCAACATATACTGGTTCAAAGTTTTACCCATCTTTACTTTTTTTTTTTTCTGTAGATGATATTTGTTTTTTAATATATAAATGTTTTGTTTGAATTAACATACGAATTTCTAATTTAAAGTCTGAGTGGATTTCACTCCTCCAGACTGGAAAATGCACTTCTCCTTTTGGAGTGGATTCTTTGTTAACATTCTCCACAGGATCACCCAAAATATTTTAACTCAGTCTGAGTAAAATATTTTTTTTTAAATTTTTTAAATTTTTTTTTTTTTTTTTTTTTAAATTTTTTTTTTTTTTTATTTTGTTTTTTTTTTTTTTGTTTTTGTATTTTTTTTAAATTTTTTTGTTTTTTTATAACTTATTTTTTTATATAACTTTTTTTTTTTTTTTTTTTTGTGTTTGTTTTTCTTAATATTTTTTTTTGTTTAAAATTTTTAATGTAATTTTTTTTTAAAATTTCTTTTTTTTTAAAAAAAAAAAATTTCAAAAAAAAAAAAAAAAAAAAATTTTAAATTTTTATTTTAATCCCAATTTGAAAAATAAATAAATTTTTTTAGGCATTTTAAATTTAAATATTTTATTTTAAAATGTTTTTCTACCAAAAAAAAAAAAAACAAAAAAAAAACGTTAAATTCTTCATTTTGACTGATATACCCTCTAGAGTTACATACAAATTACAAAAAAAGTTAAAATATGTTTTTAAAATTAATTTTTAAAAAAAATTTTTATTTACACCAATTTATTTGTAAATACAAAAAATAATTTCAAAATTTAATAAATTTTAATTGAAAACTTTTTATGCTAGAATGTATTAAATTATTAGTTGAAAAAGACCGTTTAAATAGAAAAATTTAATAAAAAAAAAAAATGCCCAAAAATTCATATTTAATTATATTATTTGTTGTTAAAAGTAAATTATTAGAGGTAACTAAAGGTAATGTTGCATACGGTAAATGGATTTACAAATGAAAACAAAATGGACGACCAACAACAAAAAAAAAAGTTAATTATCTTATTTAAAAACAAACAATACTTTGTAATGGCTATCGATATTTTTGAAACAAAAAACTAAATTGTATAGGTTTCGTTTTACAGTTAAATAGCAAGTTTAGGTAGCCGTTTACTTTTGAAGGTCTAAATTTTTAAATTGACAAAATTAATGGACAAAATAAACTGCTTATGGCTTTAATAATATCTTATTTAGTTGAAAATTAAATAAGGATTTAAAAAGTTTACACGATCTAAAAATTTCCTTGGAAAAATTAAATTTAAATATTATTGGATATCCTAATTAATATCTTTATTTTTTATTAAAAAGAATTTGTAAAGATTTACTGAGTAACGCCCTGATCCAATTGAAATTAACATTAATACTTTTTTTCATTCACTTTAGTTAACTTTACTGTGCATAAAGTATCAACGCCGAAAAACAACATTTACAGAACCAGTTATAAGGGTTAGGTTAGGATTGAATTATCGTCGCACTAGAGTTACACGTCTATTGGCGACAGGCGTCATAATTTAGAACTTTAAATCAAGTGACGAATCGACACCTGAGTAGTCACCCAACGCAACCGTTAAGGGCGACATCGTACGCAGCGTTGGGACATTGGAGGATATTTAACGTGCATTCCTCTACACAGGGTAATATTCGTCGGACATTTTTGGCTGCACGGGCTTTTTATAGGTTGGCAGTTATTTTGGCGATGCCCTGACCCGAACCTTTGACCTTCGTATGCAAGCCGGATGCCTAACCGACTGGGCTCCCCAGCCCTCATTCAGCTCATGTAACCTTTCATTTATTATAAAAATGTGAACTCTTAAACATTTGAAATTTAGCGAAAAGATTTTTCATTGATGTTTTATTTTGAGACGAACTAAATGTGCTTAAAGTTAAACGAATTAATAGTTTCTTGTTGATGATGACTTGAGAACAATCTAATGTCCGACAAAATCTTTATTGAAATCATATTGATTAATTTTTTCGGAAATATCTAATTCCAAATAATATTGATGAAACCTAAGTCAATACTATCAGCTACATAATGTTTTTGTATGGGAAAGTTAATCTTATTTATATTTTAAAATCTTAAGAAGTTCAAATTAATAAATTCAGTTAATAAAGTTTGCTGATAACTGTTATTTAGAAAATATATAAAGGTTTCTTACATGAAAACTATTCACAAAAGGAATTTATTAGCCTTCGAGTTGCTTTTCGAATGAGTACTATTATGTAACTTTAATATCAAGTGAAAAGCTACAGACTAATTTGGGCTGAAAGGTCGCATGTTTACTACTCATATTTAAAAAAAAATCAAATTATTAGATAATAATCGTCAATTTTAAGGAATCTTAACACATTTGGTTAAATTATATCATATTTTAAGCTCCACTGAAACTTCAAAAAGAACTTCTTCCAATTAGATTTCACCGTTTCCCAAGATGGCGAATCTTTGAGACTTGTTCGACATCATTTCAGATCCCGATATGATGCCCGAAAAAGATCTCTCGCAGCCTCAGCGGAGCCGATCGCAAATTATTCAGTTCACCCCCCCCCCCCTTCCCTTTTAAAAACATTTTCTGATTTTTATTTTAAAAGCATTCATTCTCCATGTCTCTTTTTTGCCGTTGTTGTTCTTATTCTCGACTTTTCGAAAGGTCGTTATCGAGAATAAGAATGTCTTCTCGTGTCTTTGATGACGCCAGAGAAAGGGAATTAATGGCGCCTTTTTCTGAAAGTTTTGTGCCTAAACGATGAGGTTGTTGTAAAGGGAAAAAAATGGTATGGAATCGAAGAGGTTAGAGATTGTAGCTGATGGCGTTGATTGTCAAGCCGGGGTTGCAATTTGACACGCGTAATCGCTTCTGGCGTTAGCCTTTGACACAATTTAAAACCTTAGTGGAAAAACGTGCAAGGGTGAAATTTTTAAAAAACTTTTGATTTTTTTTAATTACTAATTTTTTTAATGATAACACTTTTTTCATAAACTTAAAGTTTAGTATATTTTAATGGTTTGTAAGTAAAGTTTGCAACAAATCTGAGTGTCGGCCCCGTCACTTGACTGAAGTTTAAAACTGAAAGGCCAGTTACCAATAAACCTCGTGTAGCTCAGTTGGGATATTAACTCAAGCAAATAAAAATACTTGAAATTTAGCGAAAATACTTTTCATTGATGTTGTCTTCTTTTGAGACTAACTAAACTAAATATGCTTAAAGTTTAACAAATTAAAAGTTTCTCATTGATGATGACTTAAGAGCAAACTACAGTCCAACAATATCTGCCGAAGTATATTACTTTGAAATGTTTGCATTTTTCTTATTATCATTTGAGTTTTAAAAAAGTTATGGAAATCTTTATTAAAATCAGTTTAATAAAAATATTGTGGTAATCTACTGTGTGGGGCTTTCCAACCGCGATAACTTATACCCCACACCCCCCAACAGCGTTATTTTATTATTTTTTAAGTTTGACTTATTTTAGTATTCAGAAGTATCCAGAACTTAGTTATTTAAGCTAACCAAAATAAAGTATTAAAAAACCATAAGTTTAAATCTTAACTAAACTTATATTTTTGATTTGGCGATATTCAAAAGACTTCATCACAAAACACACCAAGCCAGCTCTGCTTTCCGCTAGCCTCCGTAAACGGAATGGAATTTTGTCGATACTCACGAAGGCGTCGCTTTTTTATTTTAAAAAGCCATTTCGCTCTTATTTGATTAGGATGACTCTGTTTTTATGATATCTAATGCGAATTCCTCCCTCCCTTTTCAATACTTTATTATTTGGTTTTGTGCATTTAATGACGAATATTTATTGACGCTCGCTGGAAATTATAATTTCGCTCAGAATGTTTACTTGTTTTTTACGCGTTTTTAAACAGTGTTAAGTTATTATTATTTGCGTTCGGTGCTATCTTGGGAATTAAATCGATTCGATGATGGTTTTTTAGCGGTTTATGTTTAATATATTTGTTGGTCTCCAAGAAATAAACTTTCCGAGATCAAACTGGTGTAAGTATGAGGTGATTCTAATTTAAGTTCTTGTCTTGGGGCACCAAAAATGTAAAACCGGTGCCAAACGAAATGCTTCTAATAGGGTACTTGACTAAAATTTTTTTATTATCCTAAAATGCTCTTATGCCAAAAATATTAGAGACGTATTTTTTTTTCAAATACCCCATAAAAAGGCAGAAAAAGGAATTTAAAAATTAGGACGAAAAATCACTCCTGAAAACGCTTTCTGGCTGTCACGTGGTAACTGTGATGTCACTATAAACTATAAACAAACTTTAAAACACCACATTGGAATCGATTTTAGGCAAATTTGAAATATACGCTTCTGTAAAACAGCTTTCATTTTCTCAATATTTGTTATTTCAATAGTAATTAGATTAAATCAAGTTTAACCAGAAAACAAAAAACATCACGCCGGTTTGTTTATAGTTCATAGTGACGTCGGCCAAACCGACGTGTTTGTGATCACGTGAAAAAAGGCCTTTTTAAAACGATTTTTTTACTGACTTAAAGATTTATTAACAAAAATTATAAATGCATTTGATATTTTTTTCTTTCAACTATAATTTAAATAACATTGGAAGGTATTTTAGCGATACAATCAAGTACCCTATGGTAATTTCTGTGGTTCTTTAATTGTACATAGTGTGTTTCATCACCTACGATTCCGTTTCGAGAGATTTGCGTACATAAAATGAATACATGAAATAAAACATTACCAAACCTTAAATGCATTGTTTTGAAGGCCTAAAAGTGTGCACAGTGTCTATTCTTTGAGAAATAGATAACAAGACTGTAATGTGGATCAAATTGGGTAGATTGATCCATTAAAAGAGAATTGTTTTGCAACTTGGAGGAATTTTAGAAAAAATTTATATGTATTGTATATTTTATCAATGTGTTTCTGATATACCAAAATTAAGAAATTTAAAATATAGTATGATACCATATTTTTATTGAGAGTGTAAGAAGTTGTGATTTCAATTCCGCAAAATCGAAGGGGAGAAAAAAAGACTTCGTTTGTGGAACAGGAATAAAAAACTGGCTCATTTCGCTCGAATTCTCTTCCGTGCCATTTACGACGCAAAACAGCCTGTTCGAAATCCGAAAACGAATCAAATTTTATTCCGAGCATTGATAATATTTTTCGGCCCTCCTATCCCTCTTAAAACGATATTCCAAAAGTAAAAAAATAATATTCTAGAACAAAAAAGGATATAAAATCGAACGTGCAACATTACCCGCCATTTTACCGATTACAATCGATGCCTTTATGACAGCGGTCTCACACTCGGAATGATGTAAAATCCCCTCACCATGTGGCGCTGGGATGTGTTTTTTTTTACGATTCTGGCATTGCTGTTGCCAACGAAGCAGGGGAAATAATTTGCGAGAAAAAAGGGCGTTTCGCTCAAAGACATGAGTAAAGTAGACTGAGCGTGTTACAATAAAAAGTACGGTTGGGTTGTGCTAGGATGAATCTTTGAATTTTCGATACATTTGGCAATTTTTGGCGTCAATATTACCTCGTCAATAACCATTTTCAAAAGTTATTGATAATTAAGAACATTGTCATTATGATAACAATGCAATTTTATATAATTCTCAAATTTATGTATGCAATTTTTTTAACGGTTGGTCGTAACCTTTTGGAACTTTTTTTTAGTAGATTCCGGTGTAATTTGCCTTCGTGTAGAAAAAACAAGCACCAGACCTTGGAATGGAATGCAAATGCGCCCTCTAGAAGGGAAGGGCGTAGGCTATGTAGCCCATTACCCCGCTCGCCAGAAGGGACAGTCACAACCAGACCTTACAAACCATAGAGTTCCTAATCATTTAGATACGTAAGAAGCCAATGATACCAATATTCAGTTCTGCCAATGCGGATGCACCGAGGCAATACCAGATTTTTAATTATTTATTTTTTTTGTGAATTTCCGGGTCATGTGCACCAATTAATGGATTTTCGAAGAAGGGAAACGTTGAATTTTCTTTCAGCAAACGCAATTCGGGAAAAAGGTTAAGGGGGTCACAGGAGTCTTAAAAATGTGCAAAGAAGATACTACAAAGCATAGTTTGATCTTTCATGTAATTTTTTAACTACTCAATAAATGTGTATAATTTTTTTATATGCAATTCTACAGGATTTATTTATTAAAAAACAAATTTTAAAATTTATGAAACTTTAGCCAAAGCTAAAATAAATGATGTTAAACATAAAGCTATTTGAACACATTGTGATTAGGCTTGCGCGGCAAATTTTGAGGTCAAAATTAAAAATATGACCAAGAAAATGGCTTTATATTGTACAAATATGTACAGACAAGGACTTATACCTAAATTCTCAGCTCAATTTAAATTAGAAATTATTTTAAGAAATTTTTTCTAAAAAAATTAATAAAAATTTTAACATTTTGATTTTAAACTTTTTTAAAAATAATTTCGAATTAAAATTGAGCTGAGAATTTAGGTATAAGTCCTTGTCTGTACATATTTGTACAATATAAAGTCATTTTCTTGGTCATTTTTTCAATTTTGACCTCAAAATTTGCCGCGCAAGCCTAATCACAATGTGTTCAAATAGCTTTATGTTTAACATCATTTATTTTAGTTTTGGCTAAAGTTTAATAAATTTTAAAATTCGTTTTATATTAAATAAATCGTGTAGAATGACATATAAAAAATTATACTTATATATTGAGTAGTTAAAAAATGACATGAAAGATCAAACTATGTTTTGTAGTACCTTCTTTGCACATTTTTAAGACTCCTTAGACCCCTTAAATACTCAAATTCGGAGAGTTGGCAGGTAGCTTGGTTAAATCAGCGTCGCACTAGAGCCAGCGTTGACAGGTTCTTAATATAATTAAACCATCAGTTTAAGTTAAGTCTCCTAACGCTCAAATGGCGCATGAGGCCACAAGCATAGTGTTCCATCTCCTCTGGTCAAGTGCTGCATCCCTTGCGATCCCCCAGCTCGGCCATTCAAAACTGTTCCTTTCCTTTATCGCCATCTAAAGCCAGGTTAGTTTAGGTCCATCTAATTTTCCTCTTTCCATCAGGTTCCTAATTAAACCATAGCAGTAGTATTAATTTCAGAAGCATCTCGTCTCTTGTAAACAAGACAAGATTTTGCTCACGTGACTTGGACAGTCATGTCAGCTCCATGTTACGTTTACCACCACTCACTCCATCGTTATGGGAAGTCTTTGATTCCGCCCCAATGTCGTTGTTAAAACCACCTGGAGCCCCCCTCCCGCTACAAATATCGACGTTGTATTTTGTAGTGGCCCAGGGGCGTTTACCGGGGCGTAAATCGTCATTAAAATAACCGCGTGGTTGCCGGAACCCTTCGCTTGGAGACAATAACTGCTCACTTATATCATTGCAAGTTGGGGCTTTTTTTGTGCCATTTTTTTGTTGTTTACCCGTTTTTTTGCACTATTAGGTGGAGGAGAAGTTAAGGGGGCATAAGTCCAGGAGCAGGGGAATTGGTGTTATTTGGAGCTAATAGTTAGGTTTTATTGTTGTTCGTTGTTTCTTTGGCACTAAGTTGTGTAATAATTTAGTTCGCTCTCCAAAACCATTCTAAAAAAATCTAGATTTTAGATGGATAGTGAAATATTTTTTCCAAAAGAAATTTTTTTACTTTTTAATTTATTCATCACCGTTTTATTTTATCAGTTTTACCAAAAATAAGACTAGGTTCCTCCATCCGATACGTCACTTGAATATGGTTCCAAAATACGGCGCCCGTCGCCAATAGCCCTTGAGTAGCTCCAGTGCGACGATAATTCAAACCTAACCTCCATCCGATAGAGAAGAAGGAGTAAAGGGTATCGCAATCCCTATTATGCTTGTTTTGTGTGTAGAACAGGCTACGATCGTGGGTTCTAAATTACGACGACCGTCACCTTAACCCTAGTGTAGCTCTAGTGTGATGATAATTTTAACTTAATTCAATATATAGGATGTAACAAGTACCAAACATTAATAACCCTCTCCACAAGTATCTCTACCATATATAGCATCACTTCAGGCATTTGGGCTTGGTACAAAATGCTTCATAAGCAGAGTTGCTTCAGCCTTCAAAATTTTGGGGGGTTATAAAGTAATGGTCGCTATTCGGAGTGGTCCGTTCTGTAGCTTGAATGAATAATCCAAATGCAGCAAACTTTGGGACACTTACTATTCAAGAAGGGGGGGGGGGGTAAAGAATGGAATCATTAAAAACAAACTCGTCTCTTGACCAGGGTTCTAAATTGCGAGGCGTAATTGGCTGTGTTGGCCGTAATTGGCCATAATTGACTACGCCTCGTAATTTAGAACCCCGGTCGAGAGACGAGTTTGTTTTTAATGATTATTCTTTTTCATAATTATTTTTTAGGATTTTACCTTTTTTTATTATTCTATTCTTCTTTCCCCCTTGATTAGTAGGTGTCTCAATTTTTGATGCATTTGGATTATTCATTCAGGCTACAGACCACTCCGAATAGCGAACGTTATTTTATAACCACCCTGCATGTCCTTACACAACAGGCGGCACTTTTCTCGTATCTCTCTCAAGACAACAGATACTAAATACCACCCCTCTCCCTACATTTTTTCCCCGAGCCCTTTGAGGGCGCAGTGAAATGCGGGCCCTTTCCATAACAGCCCTTTCGGAGGAAGGAGAGAGTCAATCGGGCGGCCGTAATGGCCGTCGTGCGACCGTGATTAACGGTCAACAGACCGTTGTCGCACGCTTGTAAGGACTCGAAATTAAATCTCATGTTTCGCAACGACACATCGTTAAAACGCGCTCGGCTCTGGCCTCGGACTGAAGAGGCCTTGGGAGAAGGGAGTGTTGTTCGGCACCTGTTACGTCAAACAGGGTTAGGTTGAATAAAGTTGCACTTGGAGCTAAAGGAGGGCTATTGGTGAAGGGGGGTCCTAATTGAAGAGTGCACAGGAAGAACCGCTTGATTTATTAGGAGTCTTCCCGTAGTTGTTGGCGAACATTGGCGACAGGAAAATGGTTTTATTTCGGTTCTTCATTCGCGATACAAACGTGTGACTCGTGTTCATTGATCTCTGGCGTGAATCAGGGTTGCCACGAAAGAAAAACGAAGCGAGTAACCGGTTTCTTTACACCAGTTTAGGCGATTTCTCTCTATCATTGCCAAAGAGGCCTATTGAGGAAAGCCTTCTACGAAACCAAGTGGTTTTTCCCTTGTACTCTTCAATTTAGAGCCTTTCAAGTAAGTTATGATCCTGCACTTGAGTGGGCACCCAATACAGCTTTTGAAGGCGACAGCTTATGACTTTGGAGCATATCCGACGTGCCTTTTACACAGGGTATTATTTGTTGGAAATTTCGGCTGCATAGCTCATTTGTAGGTCATCAGCTATTTGGGCAATGTACAGTCCCGAACGCCTACAGCAACGCCACAATTATATCCAAGTATTGACCTCTTTAATCCAAACAAACCACGTTCCACTATGTTCTAATCATTCGATTCGAATATCTTAGTGTTTAGAAATACGAAAATAATAAAAATGTGATTAAAGATAACATAAAACAAAAAATATCATGCTAAAAGTATAAAATAATGAAATAAGTGGGCTGTGAGGCGCCCTGTGGTCAGTGTCTTGATCAACGGATCGGAAGGTCCCGCGATCTAGTCCTGTGGTCGCTGAAAACTCACCGAGTATATGCGGAGTACGTGCTCGTTAAAGCTGTTTGGTTCGAAAGTCCCGTGGGCGGTCATTGCGCTGTTTCCCATGGGTAAAGGTTCCTGGAGACTATTTCCCACCCCTTCAGGGACATGTGTAAATTGTGGAGGTGGCGCGTGATAGATGGCAGCATCTGTCACGTACATGAGTGAGTGTGTGTGTTATGACTGTCTTACTTGATGAAGGTTTATAAGCGGCTCTCTGAGCAAGCACACAAGCCTGAAAATATATGTATACCAACCAATCAAATAAGTTTCCTGTACAAAACAACAGAAACAAAGAGAAACTTCAATCCTAAAACAACCCAAAATTTTCCCCCTCCCACGACCAGTTGCTACTGACCAGCTGTCGGGGGTTGCGTACGGAATTAATTGCCCCAGCAGTAATACAGTTTTCTGCCGTTCTGTCTTGCCCCATGCAAATCAGTTTTACGTCTAATTAACTGCGCCCCGTTTGCTCCCTTTAAATGTTTGTAGGGGTGCAGGGGGGGGGGGGATATAAATGTTTAAAATTCTTCCCCGCATTTATTTCGCTGCTCAAACAATCGCGACCCATTTTGCGAATGCGGAACGATTGGTGAGGTGTGGGGATAATTAGGTGGGGGGTGAGGTTTTGGAATGAATCGCCAATTTGGCAAAATCGAAACAAAAGAGTTATTATTTTGAATCTTGTGTGACTTTTTTGATTCTCCGAAATCTTCGGTATCTTCGAAATAGCACCAATATTTTATCATTTATACTCGCAAAATGATAACGTTTTTATTTAATACAAAATGATTTGTATATAATTTGTCGCTCCACATTAAAATTTAATATTTATGGTTTTCTGCAAAATAAGTCAGTTATAAAATAAAGGAAAAAATCTCGAATGAATACTTCTTTAATTGCATGCGTTTTGAACATGTTCTAATTGCATTAGAAAATTAAAATTAAACTCCAGTCACAACAATTTTTTTCTTTAAAATTCGATATGTAGTATAATGACAGATTTCAAGTCGTGAGTATCAACAAAAGTGCAGACTGATAACAAATCCTTCCTCGGCCGTCGATTGGTGAATCAACGAATTGGTGGCAACAAAGTACTAATCGGAGTACCTATCGAAAGAAGTAAGGAATGAAAGCTACAAGGATAAGTCATCTGAAACTAGGCAATTAAGTTTTTAACAGGTATTGTTAGCAAAAGTTTTTCTGTCTTGGTTTTTTTGTCAAAATAACAACTCATTTTACCTTTTATTAACTATATTAATCAGAAAAATATAAAATTCTCAAAAATAAAATGCTTTGAGGATGAAGTTTGGAAAGAATATTAAATTGCTCAAAATTTAAATTATTTTGAATAAGCAATAAAAGTTGAGGTTAGAAAGAATCTAAATTTAAATAAAAGTTGAACATTATTTTTCAGGTGCTTGGCGACTTTCCACTGAATTTGCCACTTTCAAAATACTTTTCTTTCCGGCAACCCTACAATTCCCAATGTCTTTTCTAGGCAATCAGATCCACCATAAATCTGAGTCTTCGGGCGAGAAAGATTTCGTCTGGACTTAATTAAAGAGATTCTGTCGATTTGGCGATGGATAAATAAATCGCGGGAAAAATGAGTGAGGATACCATAATCCAAAATGGACGCCTTCCGCGGAATTTTGGGGATATGGAATTGCGGATACATGGCTCTAGCTTAAGTTGTGACTTGAAGAAATTATATTGATTTTAATTAATAGATTAAATTTAATTAATTTCCTTTTGATCGTAATTGAAGAGATTCTGCCGATTTGGCGATACAATGTGAGTGAGTATTCCATAATCCAAAATAGCCGGCTTTCATGACATTTTGAGGATATGGAATTGTGGATATATTCCTATGTTAAGCATGTGGATGTTAGGTTAAATTAATTTTATTAAAGATATTAAATCTAATTTATGAATAATTGTATGAAATCAATTCAAGATATTCTTTCGATTGACGATTGGTAAAAAAAATCGAGGGAAATTTTTGAGGAATCTAAATCCACAATTGCCATTTTTAGTGATTTGTGATTATTATAAATATATAGCTTATTTAAAGCTAAATTTGAGAAAATTAATTATCACGATATTTTAAGATCTGGGCGACGATTAAATTCCTGAATGGTTGTGAAATTATTCTTCTTGTAATTATTTATTGGTAACTAAATTACTAATTTAGAATTTAAACTCTGAACCGATATAAGTTGGCTAAAACTACTAATTTTTAGATATTACAAAACAATAATGATTCGTAGCTTTTCTCATATCATTGCTAGAGAATGTAATTGACTGTAGTCATATTTTTAAAGTGTGTTACTAATTGATCTAGAACTTTGTAACGTCATTCTGATGTTACCTTCGAGTCATTTACGAAAAATACTATTTGATAAAATTGTTCGATTATTAATTCTATTATTCGATTAATAATACAATTCTTTGTTAAACTATTCTGAAATTCTAAGCTATCATTTAGAATTTTGCCAAAATTCATTTGAAAACAACCAGATAGTGAAGAAGGCTTCAGCCTCTCCTTCACCACCATAAAACCACCATTGCTTAATTAACCAAATATCAGCAAACTTTTGGATGTTAGTCCAAAGCATTTGTAACGTTAAACCTCTATACCAAGCAGTACACCTTTAAACACTCTATTTTACTTTTACATCAATGGTAATCTGTATTTTTTATTCATACGACCCTCAACCTTGCAACGTTGTCCCGACGTTAATTCGACGTCTACTACAAAATATCGATAGTTAATGTTAAGTCTTAAAGTTAATGTTTAACTGTTTAAGGCAATTCTCATGTTTTTAAAGTCATATATAATAGAATATTATTTGATTCTTTTGTTCGATTAATACTACTACTCTTGGTTAAACTATTCTGCAATTCTAAGCTACTATTTAGAATTCTAGCGAAATTTGTTTGCAAACAACGAGATAGTAAAGAAGACTCATTTGCCACCATAAAATCACCATTGCTTAATTACTCGAATATCATCTATCTTTGAACGTTAGTCCAAAGCATTTGTAACGCCAAACCAAGAAGTATTACTTTTAAAACCCCATTTTATTTTTACATCAACGGTAATATGTCGCTTTTACTGAAACGAGCCTCAACCTTGCAACGTTATCCCGACGTTAATTCGACGTCTACTAGAAACTCTTGCTAGTTAATATATGTTTAACCTTTTAAGGCCATTCTCATGTTTTCAAAGTTATATACAAAGATTCTATTGTTCGATTAATAATACTATTCTTTGTTAAACTATTCTGCAATTCTAAGCTACTATTTAGAATTCTTACGAAATTCGTTTGAAAACAACCAGATAGTAAAGAAGACTCATTCGCCACCATAAAATCACCATTGCTTAATTAACCAAATCGCATTAATCTTTGGACGTTAGTCCAAAGCATTTGTAACGTTAAACCTCTCTATACCAAGCACTATACCTCTAAACACCCCACTTTACTTTTACATCAACGGTAATACGTCCTTTTATTCAAACTTCGCAACGTTGTCCGGACGTTAATTCGACGTCTACTCCTGCGCATCAGATTAAAAGTGATTGAAATCAGACGGCCGGTAATCTCCCCATTAAAAGAATAGGCGGGAGGTTGGGCTAGGGGCGGGTAATTCCTTAAATAAACGACGGTTGCGTATGCTAATAAAAGGAAAGACGACGCTTTCAAAAGGACGGGTTTTAAAGGGAACTCTTATCTTTTCCGCGCTACGGGAATAAGGATGAGGAAGAAATATTAACTGGTTTAAAATAACCAGTATACAAAAATTGGCAAACAACAACAAGCTAGATGCCTAGAAAGGTTGCCCCAAAGATTTGCTAATTATTTAACAGTCTTAGTAACTATGGATATTCTTGAACTCTTCTTTTTCGAATATACGTCTTAATCTTCAACGCATTTCTCTCAGTAACAACTTTATTGCACAAAAGATGCCATTTTTTTACCTCTTGTTTGATGGACAATGAAGGTACCAGACGTACATTTCGAAGTATAGTTTATTTCAATTTTTCCTTTGATCTAGTTATAGAAATTGGGACATCAGTTTCCATTTTATTTGTTTGTAGTTTTTTTCTCGAAAAAAAAACGTAAATTAAATATGAGATACGCTAATTTAATGCGAATTTCGAAGTCGAAAAGTTAATCGCTGACACAAATCTGGTCAGGCTACCTACATGCTAAATTACTGGATTATCATTGGCATAATCATCATTTTTCATTTTTCTCTTATGGGGCTGCAATATTGGTGGTCAAGCCTTTGCAGACTTGGCATATTCCCTAGAACTTGAGAGCCATTTTTTGGTGGCACCATCTAGGCTGCTCTCGTTACGAATTTTGACGCACAGATTTCAATGAATCTGAGCTCCCTGTGGATGTTAAAATATGCCGAGATTTTAATTTTGCCGAGAGAGCCCCTCCAGGGTTATTTTACATGCCACATAATCATATGACATCCGTTCCCAGGATTTTCCCTTTCAGAAAATCCGACGTCTAAGCCGGGGCTCGAACCCGTGACCTTGGGCTTAGGAAGAGGGCACTCTCCTAACCTCTCAGCCACTGAGCCGCTATCATTGGCATAATTAAAAGTACAGTAACTTATGTCAATACTTGACTTAAGTTATTAGATATAGCCTCTACTAATGTAGATAAAGTCGTATCATAACGATATGGAAACCTGCGATCATCGAGGTCATTGTCCTATTTGACAGGAAAAACTGTAGAAGCCATTGTGAAGTATTACATTTCCATGGTATGTATCGAATATGTTAGATGTTATTTCAATTTGGTATAGAATTTTGAATTCAGTTAAATTAGGATACAATTTTATTCATTAATTTGCTTTTCTAAAGGCTTTAGGCTTTCAGAATAACTTTCAAAACGCTGCAGACTAAAGGGGTTTTGATATGTATTGCTGATTATAACTTTGATCAATTTATTCAGTAATACGAACATTATTCGTGCTGTTGCTATTGTTTATATTTTTGCTATTTTTTTTTATTTTATAAAATTGCTTTAAAGTTATTTTAAAAGTAGAAAATTTTGATAGTTCATAAAAATAACGGTATCCCAAAACACCTACTGCCTAAAAAAACCTAAGCCATCCCATCCCTCTACGAAAGCTCATTTTCTTCCTTAATCCCAGCTTCTCAAATCGAGAGACAGTTTAATTCGAGAGAGATAGTGTAATGATAATCGGGGGGAGCCAATCACTGACAGAGGGGGGAGGGCACAACATTCCAAGTACCCCCTGTACCTTATCGCGACGATTAAATCCAGGTCGCCCTTTTGTTGTTGCCAGATACCTCATTTGCTCTCATTTAAATGCAATCCCAGGAAAGGGACATTGGGAGAGAAGGGTTTTAATTTTGTTCGTTTCGGCCAGGACGAAAGAGGGGGGGGGGGGGGGTTATTTATGGAACATAAAGCTTTCAGGGATTAATAAATAAAAAAAGGCATGAGAGAGTTTGGTCTAGGGTCTTTTTGTTAGTTTGGGAAGGAGGTAACGTACAAAATCGCAAGGTAACGTACAAAATAGCAAGGTAACGTACGAAGTAACAAGGTAGCGTACAGTTTTCAAACGATCTCCTTACTTACACTCTTAAAACAAACACTCCCAATTTACCTCAGTCTGAGTGGATTTCACTCCTCCAGACTGGAAAATGCACTTCTCCTTTTGGAGTGGATCCTTTGTGTGTTAAACCTCCGACAGGATCACTCCAAACGAGTGATTTTAACTCAGTCTGAGAAAATATGCATGCCTTTAGGGTGTCGAAAATGCACTTCTCCAACTGGAGTGGATTTCACTCTTTTGTTTTAAGAGTGTAGCTTTTAAGAAAATGTAGATTTTAGAGTTTGAAAAACACTAACATGAAGTTATGAAATGGTATTTTTGAGATTGGATGTTAGTTCCCCGAGAAAAATGCACCTAAGCGCAAAAGTTGTCAGTTTCACTGACAAAAAGTTTAAATTTAAATTTGAAAGACTTTAATTTTAAATGTATTTTTAGTAAATGCTTTAAAACTAGCCTTTCTGAATACATCCCCACAGTGAATGGTTTTAGAAGACTCTTCAATTCAGTAAAATTTTGAATGTAAGTAGATTTTTCAAATAATTTTACTTGTGTTGCTAGAATAGCTGTTTGTAGAAAGGTGGGTAAATACGTATCTGCATTCATCGGATAATTATCGTTAAAAATAGTTTTGCTGAAAGCGAGAGTTAAAACTCTTTCAACCCACCTCTACGGGGTGCTAATTTGGGGGTGGGGTATTTTTCCAAACCATTGATCACGCAGAATCGTCGCGTGCAATTCGAATAAATTTTTTTAGGGGGGAGCGGGCCCTTGTTATGAATGAGTATTACAGGTTCGGTAATAAAGACGCTGGGTTCGGTAATAAAGTGACATTTTTTGTGGGTGTTTTATGTCTGTCCTCTCACTCCAATATGTCGCCAGTAAAATGAATAGCGGTCATAGAGAGGTTAGAGGAAGGCGGAGATGTTTGGCGTGATTTTAAGTGAAGACATTTGAAGAGCTTAGTGAAAGAACATGCATTTTGAAAGTGACAATTTTGAAAAAAATATGTATTGTTTTGTATCAATGAACATGTCATTCCATCCTTTAATAACAAGTTTACCCTTTTCCATAAACTTAAAGTATATTTTTTTACCGTTTGCAAGTACAGTATCTCCTCGCTATATTACACAACGTTACATCGCACATTCGGATATATCGCGCCTTGTATCATGTCTCTTAATTTTTTATCTTTTTTTTAAATATGTACTTTCTTTAAAATCGATTCTAATATTGATAAAATGTAGTTAATAAACTTTCGTTCTTTGATATTTGCCGGAAAACAGGTTTTAACGAGAAAAATCAAAGTAGGTAACTTTAGATGAATTTTTTAATAGAAAATGAGTGAAATAGTGTAGTATTACCTGTGCAATAACGTGCAATGTTTATAGTAATTAATAATAAGTCCTTTCTAAATTTTTCTTTCTTTTTTATGAGTAGTTAAATTATTTAATATGATTTAGTTTTATATTTCAAATACACACTGTGCTTTAGTTTAAAAAATTTGTTTTGGGCATCAATTTATCAAAAGAATAAATATTATAATATTTATCAAGTCGCTCGTATATAGCGCAGTCGGTTATATCGCGGTTTTTTGCTTGTTTCCCGAGACGCGCGATATAACGAGGGGTTGCTGTACCGCTTTCAACTGATATGAGTGCAAAAAAGAAGCTTTAAAGCTCCTTTTTTTCTTTTTTACATTTTTGTCACTTAGCACTTTCTTCATTTAAAAATCGCCAAATCAATAGATTCGGTCCTAAGAAACCGCATTCCAATAAGATTTCAATTCATCCGTCACGTAAGTACGTCAAATATTAACAAAACCGTTTTGTGTGAAACCGGCTAAAGCGTATTTTTGAGATTGGGCCGACTTTTTCAGCGATTACAGGCTTCACACGGCACTTTAGTTAAACTTGCTTTCCTACTTGACAAACAGTTTTATCAACTTCTCATCTCTATGATAGCATTTCTTTTTTTAGTTTTCAATGCGATTACACGCAGTGACGTTGTTATTGGTGGTAACAGATGAATATTAGTCATAGAATAGCTTGCAATAACCGCTGTAAAATTCACTTTTATTTCTAGATTTTAATGCTCTTCTCGTCAAATCGTGTTTTTAAAACGTTTAACTTTGGATTTTATGTGTTTCGAAAGAAATTAAAAGTTTATGAACGGAATACTCAAGCTCTTTATTTCCTTTTCCTTCAGCTATTACTTTTAATTAAATTATATGCTTAGAGTAATAAAATCTCTGTCCAGAAAGCTAAAGCTTGGTGTTACTAAATAGATAATTTTTGTGTGTAAGGGTTTAAATACAAGCTTTATATAGTTATATATTATTATTATTTAGTATTTTCCCCTGTACTTCACCTGAAATCTTAATTTTTGATGTTTTTTAAAAGCTGTCTAAACGAGTTTTCAAATAATATAACTTGTTTATAAATAAAATAAATAAAAATAGTATATAAGAAATTAGATAAATTTATTTATTTATTATTTATTTATTTATTTATTATGACACACAGCCTAACAGATTTACACCCAATTACAAGACTGAGATGAGTACAATTTACAACCACGCCTTACCCGGGAATCGAACCCAGACCCCCAGCTCTGCAGTCCAGAGCTATAACCATTACACTATGAGGGCATGGTATTTAACCTTTTCAGTCCCAAAACTTTACTACACTACAAAAACATCTGATATTCACAAAATAAGCTTATTTTAGGTCAAAAATAAGAGTTCCATAAGAAAAAAAAAATCATTTTAATTTTTATATGGTTTTTGAAATAATGCCAAAATTTTTTAACTGTGGAAAGCAACAAAATAAAAAAATAGATATTTATGCAACTAGTGCGAAAAGTAATGCTTTTTAAAACAAGTGGATTTTATTTCACGAGCGAGGTACGAGCGAGTGAAATAAAGACACGTGTTTTAAAAAGTTTACTTTTCGCACGTGTTTCATACACTATTTTTTATAATTGCGTGAAAAAAATCAAATCTCATTGGTTCAAAAATAATTCACGTGCTAATTAGACTAAAATAGACTAAGAGATGTCAAGGAAAACAACCAATGATCTCGCAGTTCGGAGCGCGTGACGCTATAAAAAACCAATAAGCGTGTTTCAACATTTTGTCAAAGAAAGCAACCAATGAACTCGCAGTTCGAAGGGCGTGACTTAAGAAATATTCCCATCGCGAGAAAAAAAAATTCATTGATTCAAAAATAATTCACGCGCATAATATTTTTAAATACAGCAGATCGATAAATCTTTGGATTTTATGAGTATTATCAAATCGAAATTTTACTTGAAATGTTGGCATCTTATAAAAAGAGTGCGACAAAGTCTTTTTTTCACTGCTTTTGGGTGAAAAAAAGTACTTTTTTTCACTGTTTCAAAAAGTCTGGCTTTGTGCACGCGTCTGATATTGAAATTATAATGTAAAAGTCGGCTTTTTTTCACGCAATTATAAAATAGATATTTATGCAACTAGTGCGAAAAGTAATGCTTTTTAAAACAAGTGGATTTTATTTCACGAGCGAGGTACGAGCGAGTGAAATAAAGACACGAGTTTTAAAAAGTTTACTTTTCGCACGTGTTTCATACACTATTTTTTATAATTGCGTGAAAAAAATCAAATCTCATTGGTTCAAAAATAATTCACGTGCTAATTAGACTAAAATAGATTAAGAGATGTCAAGGAAAACAACCAATGAACTCGCAGTTCGGAGCGCGTGACGCTATAAAAAACCAATAAGCGTGTTTCAACATTTTGTCAAAGAAAGCAACCAATGAACTCGCAGTTCGAAGGGCGTGACTTAAGAAATATTCCCATCGCGAGAAAAAAATTCTCTGATTTAAAAATAATTCACGCGCATAATATTTTTAAATACAGCAGATCGATAAATCTTTGGATTTTATGAGTATTATCAAATCGAAATTTTACTTGAAATGTTGGCATCTTATAAAAAGAGTGCGACAAAGTCTTTTTTTCACTGCTTTTGGGTGAAAAAAAGTACTTTTTTTCACTGTTTCAAAAAGTCTAGCTTTGTGCACGCGTCTGATATTGAAATTATAATGTAAAAGTCGGCTTTTTTCACGCAATTATAAAAAATATATTATCTAAAAACACTTCGAGTTATATATTTTAAGGTATCTGACCATATTATTAAAAAAACGCTTGTTAGCTATTTTCTAAACAAAAAAACAGTAGTTCTGACTTCTATTAAGATTAATGTAAAATATTGTCTAATAGAACAGAGTGTGAAGAATCATTTGATGTGTGTGTGGATGTCATAACGGGACATAAACTTTTGGAAAAAAATATTGAAAGTGATGATGCCAAATGGTATCAATGGGACTGAAAGGGTTAAATATTGCATTTCAAAACTTTAGATTTTAAGGGTGAAAATTAAAATGGCATTTTTTGTCATTAGCCTTAGTTTGGCATACTACACTTGTTGATGGCAATTAAAGAGTTCAAGGGAAAAATCACTTGATTTCGTAGAAGGCTTTCCTCAATAGGCCCTTTTTGGCAATGATAGCGAGAAATCGCCTATACTGGTATAAAGAAAACGGTTACTCGCTTTGTTTCTCTTTCGCGGAAACCCTGATTCACGCCAGAGATCAGTAGACACGAGTAACACGTTTGTACCACGAATGAAGAACCGAAATAAAAACCAGTTTCCTGTCGCCAATGTCCGCCAAGCAGACACATGAGGTAAGACTCCTAAAAAATCAAGTGGTTCTTCCCGTGTGCTCTTCAATTGTATTCAGGGTCATGAAAGTGAGTGACAATCATGCAATTAAAGTGTTTTTCAATTTTACCCAGTATAAAAGCTGAAAGTTCGTTTGTTAATGTATATTTTATTGAGAAAAAACATTAAATTTCTTATTTTTTGATTGTCTTTATACACAGTTCTTTAAAAAAAAAAAAACCCCGATTTTTTAGGGGAATTGTCACTAAAAGTGGTTTCGATAAGTCTCAACAGATGGGGCTCGTGCATAACCTTTTCTCTTAGTTTTAATGGACAACAATTCACATTTACTTGAAATAATCCAAGTTTTATTTTGTTTAACTTTTTTAGGCTGTTTATTAAAAGGGTTAAGTGGCAGAACTCGCATTATCCAGAAATATAAATAATATAAATGGACTGGTCTTTTCATTAACGATTTTTAATAATTTTAAATTCAATTGGACGAACTCTCCAATGAAGGAGCTTTACTAGATATTTTAGTTACATTTGTAAAATACGAATTTTGCAACTATATTCTATATATTATTATTAATTTGAGTTTTTGATGCGTTAATTATAAGGAGTTGGAATCAAAACACTACAATTTACTTGAAGTTTTTTTTTCATGCACAAAAAAATGTTATCATTTTACATTTTATGTGTCTGGAATAATTAAATTATGGTATCTTTAAAGTTCGCCACACTAGAAACTCTAACCATCACTAACTTAAAGCTTTCAATTTTTATAAAAGTTTTATGCAAATTTTTAGCCAAGAGATTAATCTGTATATTAGAAATATAGGGATTAGCAAAGTAACTTTTAAAGTACGTTGCAACTTAAACCAAAACTAGTTTATTGACATCGTTTTAAAATTGACTATATGAGTTTTAATGATATGCCTAATCGTTTAATCTCTGGTAGACAGGTTAACTAAAAATAAATAATATGTTAAGCTTTCAGACAAAAGAAAATTTATTAATTTACCGCTTGGAATTTTTTCGCACTCTCATTTCTAGCTGAAAATGCACGTTAATTTTACACCAGTCAAGTTACTGGCACCAAACGAAACCCAAGTTAGCATGTTTTATGTCCTCAATAGGAACACCGATGAAAGTGCAGAAATAAAATAGGAAAATATTACATCACTTGGAAACAGGTCAATTGTACTTTGGACAGATTAGACGCTGGCATTATTCAGATCCATATCAGGCGCGTTTACATGAGCCCTCGAATCCATGGATTGAAGAGCAAACTTAGCAATTTTTCACTCTTGGGGATTTTCGCTTAGGCAGAACCGGGAATCGCAGGGTTCATTGGGAGGTTTCAAAAACCCTCCAATGAATTAGGATTTGACACTTAATTCCATGGATTCGGCCAAAGATGGCCACATTGGGTAAAAAATCCAGCTCGATAACTTTTTCCTCTAATGGCGGGTTTGGCATTCCATGGATTCGATAGCTCATGCAAACGCGCCTACCATGAATCTTTTATCATATAAATAGAGTAGAGTTTATTTATTGGGAAGGAACGCTTCATTTGAATGCTTCCTTGATTGATGCTACAATAAAAGAATTATGCAAAACCAATTCATACTAGAACAAAAAGAGCAAAAGTATCAATGACCAAAAATCGTCCATCGAATAAGACATTCCCCTTATCGAAGATGGCAACGGCCACAATATCGTTTGGCCCGTCTCGTGTCTCCCGTTCGAAATGATTCTCTCTCTCTTATGTATAAAAAATATCAAACAAAAGAAAAACACCTCAACTCCGTCCCCTCCACGGGCGATAAAATGGAACTTTATGACGTCTTGACTGCCGCAGACGATGTCACAAAGCAGACGATAGTATTCCATAAAGGGATGGACGCATCTGGCAACGCTTGCCCCCTCTTTGCTTGCAAATGTCCCGTTTTTGAGAAGGTCCTTATACCAAGAGCCTGTTGCGAGGCTATTCGAATGTTGACATTTTATCTCTCTATTTTTTTTTATATTCAACTTCTTCTACGGTCTGTGCTTGTTTATTCCGATAAGAATTTTTTTTGTTGTTGTTGTGAGGTTTTAGGGTTTATTTTTCAAGTATTGCCCTATTTTTTTAAAGGCGGCATGGTTGTTTTAAGGAACAGTGAAGAAGAAAATAGTTTGATAGAGAAATTGATAAAAGAATACGGATTGTCTTTTCACTTTCAATTGCCTGAATGGAAATACGCTTAATGAAAGTGTAGTATTGGGATGAAGTCGAAGTTACGAAATTGATATTTTGCGTTTGATACACATTTGTTTTGCGGGGGGGGGGGGGAAGGGGGAGGATATTGATTCTGTTATAAAAAAAATGTTTTTGAACATTGGTCCATGCGTCAGCCTGTGTGTAAGAAACCAACCCCTACAGTGCTCGAACTAACAGAGTTCTAATTTGGTGCGCAAGTCATCAGCTACAGTGTTGGAAATTGATTTATGAACTGACAGTTTTTTAACAGTATTTCATTATTAAATGCATTTTTATCGATTTAAATTTTATATACTATACAGGCTTTGCATTATAAATTATACACGTGAATAAAATTTTATATAAATTCGTAAGCAATTTATTTTGTTGATATTTTAGTTTTAACATAGGGAAATTGATTTATGAACTTTTACATTCAATCTCAATTAATAATTATTAAAACTATTTTTTGTCGCTAATGCTTCCTTGATTTTGTTTTTCATAGACAACACAAAACTTTGGGTCAAGTTTTGGTCAAGCAATTTGCAGTTTTTAATGATTAAGTCCTTCTATTCCTTAACTGATGCACACTTCATTAAAAACATACTCCATTTGAGTAAATTATTCAAACCAATTGATTTCATACATTATTCTTGGGGTTTAAGTCATGTCTATTGGCAGGATGATCTAAATGAACAACACTTAGTTCATTTAACCAGTCTTCCATTTCGTTTGAAATGTGGATACTTGCATTATCATGCATAAAAATCTAATCAAAAGCATAGTTTTGCCATGCAAAAAGGAATAAAAGAATTTTCTAGAACTAATCTGCAATAAAGTGATGTTTGTCAGCCCTTCCGAAACAAAACCTTGTTTATTCAATCATAAGATATCGTTGCCCAAACCATCAAACTTCCACCACTAACATTTCTGCTAAAGACAGATCTTGGTTATTTCCGAAGATATTTTCAATTACATTTTAAAACATCACGTCCATCCAAATTGAACTTTTTTCATCAGCAAATGTCACTTTTTTCCCATTTCTCTCCCTCCACCCCCACCCAATCCATTTTCATGTAGTTACGATTAATAGCCTGTTCTTATGGTGAAGAGTAAGGTTTGGACCAGCCTTCATTTTGGAACATTTCAAGTTCGACGACGATATCAATATTTGTCCTACTCTTCTGGGAGTTACAGGAAGTGATTGTTCATAACAAATTCGTCCTGTAATGCACAAATGCTGACACAAACGGTAACTTTTTGGGATACAAGTCCAATAATCCTGCTTTTGTCCCTCGTCCCACGAGGGTTACACCTTTTTTAATGATGGTTTTTGCCGAAGCAGAATGATTCTTCAAATATTTATGAATTATATTTATTGATCGTTTAATTAATATGCTAATTTCTCTTACAGATTTGTGACAATATTATATAAGGGTCATTTTTTACCTTTTTGGTTTCAGGCAGTCCCGCAAGCTTGCCTATTAATTAAAATGGGAATAAAACATAAATTTCAACAAATTTGGCCTTAATCTTATTTATAAACACTGATAGTAAGCTCCCCTGAAGTTCAAATGAAGAACTAGTTAAAATATTTGGTGCCGGGGTTCAAAATAAACTTGAGTTCATAAATCAATTTCCATCATTTGACATGCTTAAAAACTAAAATTAGATATATTTTTATTTAACATCATTTTTTGAAAAAAATTATGTATGAAATTCCTTTATTGTGCTCTGAATATCCAACACACAAAATTTGAATTGTTAGCACTTAATACAAAGCGATATCTGGTGAAAAGAATGTTAGTTCATAAATCAATTTCCACCACTGTACATATCAAGCTTCATAATACGATTGGTTGGTAGACATATTTTCAGGCTTGTGTGCTTGGTCGCAAGGACCCGCTTATAAACCATCGTCAAGTAGGACAAGACAAGACACACACATACACAAATGGCAGATGTTGCCATCTGTCTCCACCTCCACAATTTAGACATGTCCCTGAATGGGAGGGAAATTTTACCCATGGGAAACTGCGCAATGACCGCCCAATAGACCTTGGGACCCAACAGATTTAACGAGCACGTACTCCGCATATACTCGACAAACACAAACATCCATGTCTCAACGGGATTCGAACCCGGACCCAGCAGCTCCAAAGACCAACATCTTAACCACTGCGCCGTTGGATCGGCTTCATAATACGGCTTTTTAGAATATCGTATTTGCGCAAAATGGAAGCTATGCAACTTTTACCATATAACTTTTGGGGTTCTAAAGCTATTGAAATTATCTTTTACTTGAATGGTTTGCTGAGCGGTAATTGAAAGTCGTGTAGTGTTACAACCTAGTTTTGAGGTGAAACAATTTAAAACCATTTTCAGTTTTTTACCTTTAAAATCTTATACACCAATATTAAAGAACAGTAATTTTATTTTAATATAATTATATTAAAATTAGTTCTAATTTTAATATAATTATATTAAAATTAGAAGAACTTTTTAAAATAAAAATGTTTTTTAATTAAAAAAAGAAGCTCTTTTTATGCGTTAAGAGTAAAGATGAATGAAAGTATATAACATAACTAACTATACTGTTGGGTTTTGGCACCTAACATAGAAATGCTAAAGAAATTTAAATTCTACCTAAAGATTTAAAAAACGCCGTGTCTTCCTCGAAGCCATCGGACACATATCTTTATAGGACAAAAAGAAAACACATTTTTTAAAGAAGCATCCCCTAAAAAATACTGGAATCGTAATTATCCGAATTAATTGAGCCAGTTCAAAGTTGGATAATAGTATCTTGTATGAAAGAATTCTACATTTTAGTATACAGTTCCATGTATATTGAAAATAGGAGAAACACTTTTATATAATAACAGCCTTTACTGAAACGAAAGGTAATTCTTTTATACCGCAATACGAATAAGGATGATGACCAAGAAATTTTCATCTTACCATAAATTACCAAGAATTAAAAATTTAATAGCTACTCAAAGCCGTCTGATATCTCTTAAAGAAAAAAGAATATATTTAAGAATTAAAAACTTAGTGTCTATTCTAAGACATCTGATATCTCCAAGACAAAATAGAAAATAATACATTTTTAAAAGAGGCATCTCCTAAAAAAATATAGAAACCTTTAGGGGGTGTGACCCATAGGATCTCACCCCGTTGCGGTTCGATCTCTCCTTGGAAAAGGAGCATTAGTGGGCCGAATCGATCTGCGCGCCATCTGTAGGTCCGAAGAAACATTATGTGGTATTAAATCTCCATTCGGAAACAATTTGCATCGAACATTAGAGGGGGGAAGAGGCACGTGAGGCCTATTGCATACCCCCTCCCCTTATTCGATGGAAATTGTTTCTTGAGGAAATGCATTGAACGATATCATGGGCCATGGTCAGGAATTGTAAAGGGGTTCCTTCTGTTTTAACCATTTGCTGGTGTTTTGAATGTAAGAGGGTTTAGTTTTCTTAGAGATGTGTTTGGTAGAATTGTAAGAGACGTGTTAATTAATTTACTGTTCTTTTGAATTAACTTAAGACGTGCTAATTATGTTTTTTAATTATATCAACAATTCTACTTTGATATACTCCTGTTTACCAAGTTTTAATTACTGCGTACTAATACTTATCTAGTTATTGATATACTGTGTTTTTGAATTATACCTACAATTCCACTTTGATATCCACTTGTTTAGCAAATTTTAAGCTACAGTTTTTTTAAAAAAAGAAATTGCAATTGGACTTTATTGATATATTTTATTTAACTTGAGTTCTTCGTGTGACAATTAAAGTAGATTTATAACAGTAATTGCAACCTAGATCCACTTCCAAACACCACATATAAACCGTAGAAACATAATTTCCAAACTCTGAATTTAGTTCTAATTCACACTTCTAGTCGCCATAATTGACTTGTTTTAAGTGACGCAAATTATTCCTGCTCTTATTATAGAGTAGTTTCATTGGGGGTTCGACACGGTAAGCTCCACCCACAATGTTGATTAACCAATCAAGACCTTATTTTCATTCCTGTGGAACTGTTGCCTTTCCTGACGTGCCCATTGCTTATTTTAATTAACTTTATTTCTCATATTCAATTAATATTCTTTATCGTTTGCTCAATTTTCAGTTCGAAAAATATAAATATTTGGCAAAATTGATCCTCTAAAAATGGAAGTGAAACATAATTCTCTCTAATTTTTTTTTTGATAAAGGATTTACAATTTTTGAATAAACAATCTATAACTTGTATTTTTAATTCTTTATGCTATCATAAGTGCTGAAATTATATTCAGAATAAAGAGAATTATTTATTCAAAAAAACCTGTAGAACTCTTTTTTTCCTTTTTTTAATTTAAGTGCAAAAATAATTATAAAAATTCCACCAAATAAATATCTAGATTGTAAATACAAACACATCAAATATTATTTTGATACCTAGCTTTAACATAGAACAGTCCCCCTAAACATTTTTTTTTAAAAAATAAAATTACTAACCCTTATAACTGGTTCTGTAAATGTTGTTTTTCGGCGTTGATACTTTATGCACAGTAAAGTGAACTAAAGTGAATATATTAATGTAAATTGATACTAAGAATAAATTGATAATTGTAATATGAGAGATTGTATAAATCTAAACGCATCAAAATATTACCTTGACACGCAGCTTTTATATTAGGACAGTCACCTAATTTTTTAAAATAAAATTACTAACCCTTATAACTGGTTATGTAAATGTTTTTCGGCGTTGATACTTTATGCACAGTAAAGTTATGATGACACCAAATGGAAATTTTGGGGATGAAAGGGTCTAAAAAAACCACACGCACTCCCTTAATTGTTTTGAGCAGTGTATTAATGTAAATAGATAATATGAGCGAATCGATTATTGTAATATGACAGATTATAAATATAAACGCATCAAAATATTACTTTGACACCCAGCTTTTATATAGGGACAGTCCCCCAATTTTATTTTTAAATGAAATTACCAACCTTTGTAACTGGTTCTGTAAATGTTGTTTTTCGGCGTTGATACTTTATGCACAGTAAAGTTAACTAAAGTGAATAAGTATTAATGTTAATTCCAATTGGATTAGTGCGTTACTCAGTAAATCTTTACAAATTCTTTTTAATAAAAAATAAATAAAGATATTAATTAGGATATAAAATAATATTTAAATTTTAATTTTTTATGTGAACTTTTTAGGTCGTGTAAACTTTTTAAATCATTATTTTTCCAAAGCCGCGTTTCTCTTAAAGTTGCTTCCTTGCGCTTATTACAAAATACTGCTTGAAATGTTTGTAAAACTTAATGGTAAATTTGTTTTGTTTTTCGAATTCCTTTTTTGAAAATAAAATATAGTGCTGATTTCTTTTAAAACAGAAGTTACTTATTTCCAAATAAAAGTGAGATATTCCGTTTGCTACAAATTAAACAGCGGATCCTGGTCTTGCTAATGTAAAATGTTTCGGTAATCGTGTTTCTTAGTGATATTTATTCAAACCTCTATTTTACACTAGTGCAGAGGCTTCTTTTTTTAACTGTTGCGTCAAATAATTAGTAATAACTAAATAAAACCAGGGGGATTGGTTGAAAAATGACAGTGATTGCGCCCTCTGGAAGGGAAGAGTGTAGGCTTTTTAGCCCATTACCTCGCTCGCCAGAAGAGACAGTCACAAGAGACACACAAAGATGGACGCCACAAACACATAGACAAACAGCAACATTTATTGACAAACACAAACATCCATGCCTTTACCGGGATTCAAACCCGAGCCCAGCAACTCCACTCTAACAATTGCGCTGGCGAGCGGGCAGGGGGATTGGTCAGATTTTGGCATATTATTATGTGCTCCAAAAGGTCCCAATAAATGCGTTTCTTAATTAAGACTAGTCATCTTATGCAAAAAAAATGCCACAACCTATACTATCACTGAAAATGTTTTGAAAAATTCCGCCAAAACTGGAGTTCGCTCAGAAATTACAAACGATAATCTCACTAAAACCGAACATCAGTCCCTCATCACTGTGTCTAACTTTCAACAAAAATCACTCGACGATTCTGTCCCGCACCAAAACAATGACATTACAAACCCATCTTGTGAAACACACACCAATTTCATTACCTCTCCCAATTCGGAAGATTCGACAAAAGGGGGAGGGGGGAAGTCGAACAATTGTGGGCGGAGTTTACATCCCATTTCAAGAGGGTAAGGCTTTCAAATTAATTCGCTTGTCCAAGGCGCTTTCGGATAATCGTATTGCACTCGTGTACCTAATCAAATTAGGTCTCTCAAGAAGGAACCAATTTCCAGCGGGACATTTGTCATTGTTGTAATGGGGGAGAGTGATCACTTAGGGGGTCAGGTTGCGAGGCGGAAATCGAGAAAAAGGGTTTTGGTGGTGGATTTGTAATGGATAATAGAAGTTGATTGTGGTCAGGGAGATAAGGGGAATATTGTTAAACATAACTAGCTCCTGCATATGAGTATTGATTCAGGAATATAATATAAATCGACCTTGAAGTTGGTTCAAAATCTTCTACCTTTGTTTAGGGAACGTCGTCTTTGAGAAATAGGTTGTTGTCAGCATTGCCTTTAAGGATTGTGCTTATATTTTAGAAGGCTTCGTGTCGCTGATAGGGTTGTGAAGTGTGTTGGTTTAAATGTAATTATATTACATTTATATGATGCCAATTATTCCTATATATTTTTACAACCACCAGTGCGATTGAAAAATTATTGAAGCATAGTCTTTTAGAGGATTGCAATGAGGAAAACAACATTTGATTACGTTCGCGCAGATAGTAGGATACTATTGTAATAGTGAACTAGCTTTCTTATGTTTGTAAATCCTCTTAGACCTTGTAATCACTTATCTGGGTAATAATTTAAGGAAATGTGTGAAAATTAAATTAATACTAATATCGTTAAAAAAATTCAGATAATCGTATTGCACTGGTATACCTAATCAAATTAGGTCTCTCAAGAAGGAACCAATTTCCAGCGGGACATTTGTCATTGTTGTAATGGGGGAGAGTGATCACTTAGGGGGTCAGGTTGCGAGGCGGAAATCGAGAAAGGTTTTTGGTGGATTTGTAATGGATAATAAAAGTTGATTGTGGTCAGGGCTATAAGGGAGAGGAACTAGATCTCGAATATGAACGTACACTCTAAAAAATGAATGCTCAAAAATGACGAAATTTTCCTTAATTTTGACGATTCCGTTCTGGCAAATGCTCCGAGTTTTCGTTTCCTCAAAGTGAGGAATTTGATTCGTCATTTTTATGAGGATTTAAATGTCGTCTAATCTAAAGAAATATTTCGTCATTTTTGAGCATGTGAGTACAACAATGAGAATCAGTTTCCTCAAAATCAAGATACAGAATCGTCAAATCACGATCGTAAAAGTGAGGATTCGCGTTTACTCAAAAGTCACGTGATTTTTTGACAAAACAATCCTCAAAATTAACGAAATGAGGCTTGAGGATTCATGAATCGTCAAAAATGAAAGTGTTATTTCTGAGAGTGTAGATAAGAGAATAAGTTTATTTATTGTGCTACAACCACAAGAAAAATTCAAAAATGCCAGGAGGATGAATGAGTCAATCACAGAAAATTAAAACATTTTAAATCCACATTCAACCCTGTAATGCATGATTTTTTTTCATCTCGAAAAATATATTTGTATCTTTAATACTCATACATTATGTGAAAAATACTGAAAAAAGTCATTGCATTCGAATTCAAATAATTTCAATTTTTAAAAATTTTGCCAGATGGCAAAAACCAACTACATAATTCCAATTTTGATAAAAATGACAAAAAACTACTGTATATATTTTAAAATAACCCTCTTGAACTATAATTAATTTTTCAAAACAATTTATTTGTATTTAGCTCTAATATTATTATACTTTCAATGCTGCCAAAGACGTAATTTCACAACATTTGAAAACTTCACTCCTTAGTTTTGAATACACTTTAGTCTATAAGGGTTATTAATAACTCAAACTTCAAAATGGAATGTAATAGATGAAAACAATAGAGATTTGTCGAGAGGGAGCTCTACTTTAATAGAATAAAGTGGATTATGTTATTGGTTGCCATATGGCAACAGTATGCCTTAGCGGGTTCAAACCATTTGGCGACAGATAAAAAATAACCAAGATCATTTATAAACGAACCCACTGATGTTGATAGGAACAAAAGTGACTGAGGGAAAGACAGATTGCTTGAACGATTACAATATACCTCCTAGGAGGAGGACTAGGACTAGGTCTAGGACTTCCTTACGGAAGTTAGGTTGGAAATTACTCTAAGCAACGGGATATAATACCTTACACTCTTAAAACAACAGAGCGGATTTTCCACTCAAAAAGGGAACGTAATGTTTTTCACCAACAATCAATCCTTACGAGCGTGTTTTCGATCAATAAAAACTACTTGGAGGAAAAAGAGGGAATTTAGAATCACTTTCAACCGACTGAAATACAAATAACTCATTTTCGTAGCGAATTTTAATTCGCCTTTTGAACGATCAATTTTTAAACGTTGCCATTGGTCCAATTTGATCACGTGATGCGAGCCGCCGAATTTGTTAAAGGCTATGTCCAGACGGCGACAATTAAAACAAAAACTTGGCGACCGCCAAACGAGGCAATAGCGAACGGTTTTTTCGCCAAATCATAGGTTTTTTTCAAACGCATGCGTCTGGAGGATCTGTTTGGTCTGCCCAATGCCGGTGTTGTGCTAGAAAAGTGGAATGGGATGAAAATCGCTTGTTTTAAACTTTAAAGCGTGACCTTGATTTCAATATTGATACGAAAACATTAAATTTGGTTAGTAATATTAGAACGTAACAAATTTAATTGTTGGTATAATACATTTATATTAAGAGTTAAATAAAAAAAAATCATTTTAGTTAAAATTTAGATACATTAAAATATAAATGCTAGATTCGTAAATAGCTTCATGGGGCCAGTAGGTTCAGCTAGATTTTAAATTAACTCATAAGCTAAAAGTATTGGAGAGAAGGATATTTAACGAAGAATTATTGAAGGATATTTAAAGCCCATTTCACACCTTGTCACAACTACTTGCAACTCCCGTAGGACACCGTGCATTAAAAAGTTGCACTCAGTTCGTGAGATTTTTTCCTGCAAGCACGAAAAAATCGCAGTTGCATGTACCCTTAGCCAATCAGAACTCAGGATTTCCTTGGCTGCATTGTGGCGAACTACACTTCGCCAACTGGTTGTTTATTTACTTATTAAGACGCCAACTTTCCCCGTTTGCAAAAATCTGCGCAATTAAAAATGGATATTAAATGGATGGCAAAGATGAAAATTGATCTAATTAAGGAAGTTCGGAAACATAAATTTCTGTTTGATGCAAACAATGCCCATAGTTTGATTAAAAATTGCTTTCAAAAATATGAAACTTGCCAAATTTCGAGATGAATAATTTTTTGTGGAAGCCCGAAAATCCAGGTTACCACAAGTTGCGAGTTGCAGTTGCAAGTAGCTGTGCAGGTGTGAAATGGGCTTAACGTGCACTTCCGCCACACGGGGTATTATTCGTCGGACATTTTTGGCTGCACGTGTCGCTTATAGACCGGCAGCTATTTTGGCGATGCCCGGACCCTAACCTGGGACCTTCCGCATGCTAGGCGAATGCCTAATCGACTGGGCTCCCCAGCCCCTAGACACTTTCAAGTCTTTAAATATTTACATTTATCCACCATTATTTTATTTCGCTTTATATAACATTTTGACAAACCAGTATCAATATCATCAATCATATCAAACCAGTTTCATATCATATTGGACAAACGTTTTTGTCAAATGCATAAAAAACTCAAGAAAAAAAATTAAACACATCAATTTAAATGGAGACATTTAAGGTTCTCAAAATGTAATTTAAATTCAATTGATTAAAAATAGTTTTATGCACTTCTACTTCAATTACCCTTTTTTTATTTTTTCCCTTTTATTTTTTTTATTGACAATAGCAACCCTACAACAAATTAACATGGCTTTAAATAGGAAAAGTTGTCGGGATTTTCGATTGTCTCTGACAACTTTTTTCCGGGTTACTTGGCGAGAGTAGAATTTTTAATTGCTTTTTTGGCTTTCGATTTGATTATTTGAAAATTTCCAATGATGGAATTCGGTTTTTCTCTCAGAAGTTACCATAGCGCAAGACGCACCGAATCAGAGTATTCTCGTAGACATTTAAGGCATGCGTTAAGAGCTAAAACACCGTGCGTCACAATTGAGGTGCAGTCACCGTGCGTCAATGTTTTCATTGACGCACGGTGTATGAATTGCGGTTGTTTCATCCTCCATGCGCGCGCATCCCAATACAAATTGAATGGGGATCACGTGACGCATCACGTAACATTTTTGTTTTAATTGTCGCCGTCTGGACATAGCCAAAAGAAAACATCCGCCATTTTGTTTTGAGTGTCGTATGATCTTGTGTTGCGTATTGGTAAGTTATATTTTTCTAATCTCATAACAAGCTTTCTTGTATCCTCTCACGCATCTTTTTAAACTATTATGCAGTAGGTTCATTTAAAAACATCGCCATTAAAATGTTTAAGCGATAAATAGTTTGTATTCTAGTTTGTATACATCCAAAAAGTGTTCGTACACCAAAACTATTTTGCAGAAACTATGCTATATAATTCGTAATAAACAATTCTATCACTTGAATTTTTTTAATAGTATCTTTAAATCGTTTTTAATAAAAGTGGGTAATGTGATTTTTTTAAAATCCCGTTGTATTTTTCAAAAAATAAATTGTAAAGTGTCACAGAATTTGCTAATCAGTCTTCGCACACGAAAACTTTATTTGTTTAAATTATAAGTTAATTATAAAAATATCGTTTCCAGTTTATTTTTGTATTCTAATTAAGAGCACTAAATTCGTTTGATTTCAATGTATTTTATTTCTTAATTACTTATTATATTTTCTTCATTCGTAGTATATGACAGTGTTCGGAAATAAACGAGTATTAATAGAGGTTTCAAAATTATAGGATATCAGTTTAAATCTAGAAAATCACTTAGCGGAATCGCTTTTGTAATTCATTAATATACCTTATTTTCTTTTTATAAAAAAAATCAAGGAAGCTTATCTTTCCCCTTGCATTTTATCTTAATTTATACTTAAAAGCCTTTTTCCGTGTTTATCTAAATATTGAATTCTTTAACAGAGGCCCGACCTGAAAATAAGTCACCATACAGAATACAAAGCTCAGCATTCTGATGGCTACATGAATCCTGAAATTGCCGCAATGTAAATGTTAGTTTCTCCTAAATTTATACAAATATTTTTTTAAAAAAGCAAACTGAAATGTAAATTTAAAAAGCCACCAAATTAGGACAAGATCTGTCAAAATGTAATGTAATTTATTCAGGAATATTTTACTTAAAACCCTTATTATTTGAAGAGATTTTTCTATATTAAGCAAATATTTGTTAATTTATAAAGCCTAAACAACTTCTAAACTATCAGAAACTTATGTTTTGATGCTGTTATCTTTGAACTGGTAAACACACTAATAATTGAAGGATTGTATTGTCAGTAGCATTTCAATTTTATAGAAATTGGAATTGAAATGTTTAATTTTTAGTAATTCTATATTACAAAATTATAAAAAATTAGATACTTTTCCGCTACTAACTCCATTATCGACTGTTACTAGAACAACATATATTGCTCCACAACGGTATGATTTCTGTTAGCCTTCTGTTTTGTTGAACAAGCATCTTGTGTAGTACTTGAGGTTGGCCTTGCATGCGGAAGGTGCTATAACCTTTATGTAAAAATTTCGCCATCTTTACATGCAATTTAATTACTGATTGTACAATTAAAATAATTGCATGACATAAAACAAAATAAATAACTAAGAAAAATCAAATTCTTTAGCTATTAAAAATTTAAAGAAACTTATTTCTGGCAGACTCTGCAAGAAGGAAATGGCTTTTGGTGAATCCTCTGGTGGCTCTTCAATATTAGCTCTGCATTCTGGATCTCTTTCTTATGAAACTTCATTTATCGATTTAGTAAGTGAAAAGTATTTTTTAGAAAATATTATCCCCTTACTTTTAATGCAATTTTCAAATTGTTTACAATTAAGAAACCTGTGTATTAAAACTTCATTTTTTTTTAATTTAAATCAAATGTTCTTATTGTGCCATTCAACTCTTATGATGTTTAATTTAAATCTTCATTAAAATATTTTTGAACTTGTACCTATTTGTCCACTGAACTTACAGCAATTGATTCGAGGAGGGCATTTCTTAAAATCTTATAATTTAACTAAGCTTTATGTTTAATTTCTGCATTGTTCAACATAATTGTGATCTTGTATAAATACCTCTATAGTGCACATTTATTCATTTGCCATTCATAAACAAAAGTTTCTAACAAATATGCTTTTTTAACAAATATCTATTCTTCGAATTATATACCTGCTTATTATGAGGAATAAAAAATAATAATAAAAGCCAGGTAATCTATTTTTAAAACATTATCAGCACAACAAGCTTTAGTTGTCTGTTACATATTTCCACAATAAACTAATAATAAAAATTGCATTTACCATCAATTACATAAAAAATGTGCTTAGTATTAATACATGTTGATTCAAATATAAATATCTATCAAAAGCACAGCGATAAAACTGTCTTGCAACCCTGAGCATTTGGTCACATAAGTTGAAATGGGCACAGCAGGCCTTATCCCACTAACGTGCTGTTGCATCGAGGAGTTTAGTTCGATTAAAAATTTTAATAGACATCCTAACCTTTTTTTTAAAGTCATTGTAAAACTAAATCACCAGCAATAGTGACATTTATTCAGGATAATCCAAGATTTGTTTTATCATTAATTTCTAGGTTTGTGAGCTGTCTGTCCGGATTGCCCAAGGCAAATCATTGCCTGCCTGTACCCCGCCCCAGGAGTTACCAGGTCCTTCCTGGTCCCTGAGGTGAACTGCTGAATTTCTTCTCTTCTTCAAAAGTGCTGCTGGAGGCCCTGGGAGATTTGGCTTGTCGTCCCTTGGATTTGTTGTGTCAGCTATTGCCTGTCTCAATATGTCCTCCTCCTCCCAACCGTGTGGATCTGTTCATCAACAGCCAATTGACTAACAGCCTATTGACTTTTGTTTGAAAATAATTTGTTTAATCTAAACTATAACTTTTTTTTAGCTTTAACCCCGAAATAAACATTTTGTTTTTTTGCTTAAAATAAACATTTTCCTCTGATTATAGTAATATAGAACTGTTACCAAGCTTTTTCTTCCATTTATTGCTATAAATATTGCTTTTGTTGTAAATAAAAATATGTTTTTAAACTCGGTAGATATTTAATCAATATTGTAAAACAAGTAAGTCTAACATAGATTTTAAAAAATGAATTTTATTGCCACCTTTATTTTACTTGCAGTTTTCAAAATATATGTTCTTAGAATTATAAAAACATCTAATCAACTTAAATCTTTTTTCCTAGTTCTGACTTACGAAAAAGTAACATAAAACTGTATTTTCTAAGGAAATGGCTTTAGAAAAAAAATTATCTTAAAAAAGTAAATTTCATAAATTTTTTCTATCAAGTAATTCTATGAATATCTACGTTTATGTGAGCTACAACAATTACAATGTTTATTAAGTATAATTCTAAGGTAACGTAAAAAAAGCCATGAAACTGGAAAATACATTAAAATGAATTTGAAAAACTGATGAAAATATGCAATTTTTTAAAAACTACCTTATTAAATTATCTGTTTAAATATGATTAAAAAGTAACAATAAAAATTATCTAAATGGAAAAGAAAATTACTCATTATTGCTAATATAATATGAATAAATATGCCAGAAAAGCATTAAAAGTGCTTCAAAAATAAGTAGGAAAACGACTTACAGTAGTTTTAGTCTAAAAAACGAGTGGAAAAAAAGCTATTAAAAAGGAGTGAAAAACACTCGGCTGACATATGAAATTAGATTAGAAAGGAGCGAAAATGGCCACTCAGGAAGGAGTAAAAGTGGCTTATCAGAAAGGAGTGGAAAAAACGACTCCGCTAACAGAGTGAAATTCACTCCTCACGGGTAAGTGCATTTTCGGCAATGGAAAGGATTGAAAATTTAATCAGGCTGAGTTAAATCCGCTCGTTTGTTTTAAGAGTGTATTTTTGTCAGGAGCAATAGCATAGGCTTATTAATCTAAAGAAGATTAAATGGTATGCGTTATGTTTCATTTATTTTAAGTTGGAATTAATTGGTGCACATTTTCCTTAATCCGTACTCTTAATATTGACTAGCTTATTTGCGCTGTATTAAATCGCACCAAAATACATTAGGGTAAAAATATAGACGACCAAATCTATACATTTGTTCCAAAGATCAACCCTATAATTCAATTTTCTTCACTATAACCTCTCTATACAAAAGAGAACAACCATCATATTTCCAAAACACAAGCCGTTTCATTATTAAATAATCCCGCCAAACGAGCCGGCCCTCACTTAAAAGCCATCGCCAATAATTAAATTGGCCGCGCACTAACTGTAACTGAGTGACAAGGGAACGTTCGAATGTCGGGGCTTTATCGAATTAGAACGCGCGCGTGTCGTCTGCACTTTGAGGGTGTTTAAATGCCCGGTTTGATACACAAGAGGGAGGTTTCTGGTTCATTAATCTTTTGCACCCGCGCTTCTATTGTAAACGGGGTGATTCAGCCAGAACGGGCTGTTGTTGGCGATTGTTTTTTGGCGACGGGATAGGGTTGTTAGTTGGATGAAATTGATACTATAACGATACATTTTGTGTAACGTGTGAATGTTGTTGGAATATTGTAATTATGTAGAAGTAAGGTAGTTGATATTTTAGAGAATTTCTAGTAAGTCAAAAATATTTGGAATCCAGTAAATGTTTTGTATTTGAATTTTTAATCTTTAGGTTATTACAATGCCCTACACTCTTAAAACAAACACTCCTAATTTAACTCGGCCTGAGTGAATTTCAGTCCTCCAGACTGAAAAATGCTCTTTTCATTTTGGAGTGGACCCTTTGTGTGTTAAACCTCCGACAGGATTACTCCAAACGAGTGATTTTAACTCAGTCTGAGTAAATATGCATGCCTTTACGGTGTCGAAAATGCACTTCTTCAACTGGAGTGGATTTCACTCTTTTGTTTTAAGAGTGTATTTCCTGCGCAATGAAAAGCGATATTAAAATATCTAACAATTTAAATCTTGTGTGTAATGAAACACAATAGTTTAGAATATAAATGTAGTATCATCTAGAATGTCGTATTGTTTAGAGTTAAATTAGTTAAGTGATAAATAGTCTGTCAGATGTAATGAACTACTTTGAAAAAACATGTCAACATTATATCTTAGATTTTAATTGCAGATGCATAAATTTACTACGTTTAAAATTTTTACAAGGTTGGGGTCACTTTACGTAGACATCCTAATGCCGAATTCGTATTCTATGTAAGTGTGGTAAATAAAGAAAATTAAGATTCGAGCTCTAACTGCAGAAGTCACATTCTTCATATTTTTAATTGGATTGTTTCACGTGACGTAATTCTTCATTCCTGCTTCGATTACTAGACTTCATTGGTGATTTGGTGGCGTGGCAAGCTTGAGCCACAATTTATTGACCAATGGATAAAATATTTGCATTCCTGTGGAACTGTTTCAACTCGTGACGTGACGCATGTCAGTTGAGTTAAAGTTAAATTTTCTCTCTTTTTTTTATATCTGGCACTTAAAAGTAGTTAAACAAAACTTAAGATATCATACTTCATTTGTTTATTGAAAAATGTTGGTTAAGTTCTAACACTCAACCAACTTAATAGTTTTAAAATTTAGGTCAATTTTATTCATTTAGCGTTTGATTTATTTAAGTTTCATCTCTTCTGAAACAGGTATTAATCTTATCTTTTTAAATGCTGCAGGTCTCCATCCTTATGAGATTAGTTCATTTTTAATATGCCAAACACCGTTTTTGTAGTGTATTTCTAAAAAAAAAAAGGAGACTCTAACGTTCACAATTCGATTCTTGCACTGAAAAAAAAATTCTTGCAAAAAAACCATAATTGTTTGGTAATGGTATTTCTAGTAATAAAACTAGAATACCACGTACTTAAACCATTCAATTAGTAAACTTACTATTCGTTTTGGTAACCCATTACTAGAATTTCTGGTATCTAAAATTATAGCTCTGTTACCCGTACGTTTGGTAAGATTGCAAGTATGAAAAGTAAGTTTACCATACGTTTTGTTTTTATACGAGAAGCATGGTTGAAATACCAAATTAATTTCCAGGAAGCATCGGTCTTTTACCATACGTTTGGTGATCGAACCATGCTGAGCGCAAAGATACCTACCAAATACCACGGTATTAGCTGAAATTTCGACTACCAATACGTATGGTAAATCTCACTCATCAAACACGGTGCTGTGTTGCAGTCGTTGGTGACAACTCGAAAGAAGTCATATAAGCAAACTAAACTGATTATACTAGTACAATCGGGAGTCCTGTGGTCAGAGTATCTATCTCCGAATCGGAAGGTTATGCGATCGAGTCCTGGTCACTGAAGACCGGCCGAGTATATGCGGAGTACGTGCTTGTTAAATCTGTTGGGTCCGAAAGTCCTGTGGGCGGTCATTGCGCAGTTTCCCACGTTTACAGGGCCCTGGAGACTATTTTCCTCCAATTAAGGGACTACCTCATAAAACTACATTGTTTAATAATATTGCCATCTTATTTGGTAGTGATACCTTTGTGTACAGACCAAATTATCTACCAAACAATGTGGTTTACATAATCTTATTTGGTAATATTAACTTTGTGCACGGCGATAATACTATTGTATACAGTAATAAAACCACTATATACGGTAATGAAACCACTATATATAGTAATAAAACCACTACGTAAAGTAATGAAACCAAACGTGCTACCAAACATCATGGTAATGAAACCATACTTTTCTAGTAATTTTACCATAAAGTAATTACCAAACAGATACTGGTAGATAAACCACATTTTTTGGTGTTCCATATGAGCCAGAAAATACGGTTAGATCAACCGTATTCTGGTAGTTGGACTAGAATTTTTTTTTCAGTGTGAAATGCACCAACTCGCCTATTCCGAGTGATCAATCCCGCCAATGTGGCAACCCTTCCAGCCGGCTCGTGTGTAATTGAATTTGTCCCAAAGGCCCTCAGGTCGAGTGAGTTATGCATGTTGCAAATTAAACGATGTTCCCCCTACAAAGTGATGACCGGGGCACATTGGGGAATCTGTTCCGGGGGAAGCATTCGAATGTTCCATGGTGTTCGATTACATTCATCAATGATGTGTTTAGCCGAATGGATGCACATTTTGATATGTTGATGGTTTTTTATTGTGTATATTGGAGAGGCTATTTATGGATATGTATATATATTCATACACTTTTTGTTGAGTAATACGTCACATATGAAGAGCTCTATTTAAGAACGTGAAACGTGACAAAAAGGTGAATGCTAGAAAATTACCTTTAAGGCGCGTTTACATGAGCCATCGAATCCATGGATTGAAGAGCAAACTCGGTAATTTTTCTTTTTTGTGTATTTTCTCCCAGACAGAACCGGAATTGCAGGGTTCATTGGGGATTTCGCAAACCCTCTAATAAAGGAGGGTTTGATGTTTCATACCATGGATTCAACCACAAACTATGATTTGGGCTAGATATCCTGCTTGACCTCTTTTTCTCCTAATGGGGATTTTGGCATTCCATGGATTCGATGGCTCTTGTAAACGCGCCTGTAAAGTTTTTTAGTTGCACTTCAGATCTGTTAGAAGCGTTACTTGAAAACGGTATTGTCACTAGAAATTAAATTAAAGCTTATGAAAAAGAGGAAACTTGTTATCAATAAGTTAGTGTATAACCATATCCATTGACATAAATATCTAAATTATTTTCAAAATGTGATACAGCTTGTTATTCACTAAGCTCTTCATACTTCCAAACCCACAAAAAAAATCTAAATCCTCTAAAAAGAATTCTTTAAATATATACGAAATAAAACAAGCATCAAGAAGACGGATTCCAAGTAGGCTGAAATTCGGAGCTTGGAGCGAAAATGGTACATCTTTATTTTTACAACATAACAGAAACGTTCAACACACAGAAATGCTTCTATAAGTAGTTCAACTATTTTAGCAACATTTTACCAATATTTTAATGATTACTTTTAACCAATTGTTGAAAAAACTATATTTGTTTATTTGGAAAAGTAGCAATACTAGCTTTCAGACAAAAGTGTAAGGACAGAAATGATGTCCTGTTTTTAGCTTCCACATTACGTTTATAACGTAAAAAGTGGAAGGTTTTATAATCGTTCTGTCCGTCTGTCTGTCCATCCGTCCGTCCGTCCATCTGTCCGTCACCCACTTTCACAGAGCGAACCAAAAGTCGCACAAGCAATTGGGATACGTCATTTTAAAGCAAAAAATCGGGCTAGGTTACATCCCAAATTTCATTAAAAAATTTAAATTAGAAGTATATTTAAAATTTAAATAACTAAAATTTTAATATCTGCATTGAAATAACATGCAAATTCCATTTTCATTCAATGAGCTAACCAAAAGTCGCACAAACAATTGGAATACGTCATTTTAAAGCAAAAAATCGGGCTAGGTTACATCCCAAATTTCATTAAAAAATTTAAATTAGAAGTATATTTAAAATTTAAATAACTAAAAATTTAATCTACATTGAAATAACATGCAAATTCCATTTTCACTCAATATTTTCACTGTTGCCATTTCGTCAAACGTACGAGAAACTTTATTTAAAATAAAAATAAAAGCTTTGAAAGAAAATTTATTTTTGTGATATAAATCGGTTTGGATTGTTGAAATATCACAATAAACTTCTTTTGATGGTTCATTATACATGTATGAAGAAAGATGTATAAAGAATTCTAATTTTGCATAAAATATATGCAAAGTTTCTCTTTTATTTTTAAAGTATCATTTTTACTAATTATATATTCTTCAAACTGTAAATTAAATTCCGGCGACTAAAAGAATTATATTTATTAAAAATTTGCATCATTATTCCACGAATTCCAAACAAACTTAGCAAACGGTAATGAGTAATTTTTAATTTGACAAAGTATATTAATGAAAATAGTTAATTTTGGCGTTTACAATTCTAAATTAGAAGTCTCTGTTAGGCGAATTTCTTTCTGATGTGTATAATAAGTGTGTTTCCTTTCCTGTGAGCATAAATATGGTGCGGAAGCGGTTTTAGTGACAGGTTCTGTAACAAACCAACTTGTTCTTTTAAGTAAATAAATGTAAAAAAGTATACAATTGAACAGTTTCAAACATGGAAAACTAACCTCGGTCTCCCCTACTGTCAAAGTGCATTAATCTGTTAAGACTCAAGCTAAATCCTACACGTATATTTTATATATAAGCTAAACATACTTTTCATATATGCTAAAAAGTATGTTTTTCGAAGACATTTAAAAAAAATGTTTATGGAGACTTAGGTACACGCCTCAAACCCTAAAAATACATATTTTTTGTGCTATAAATGCAACAAAAAAGACCGTACCACTTATTTGTAGTTAACAGATTATTTTAACATTGTTTTTTAAGGCAAATTTCTTTAAAATTAACTACTAAAAAAACTTTTTGAAAAGTTTAAACTTTTTTAAAATAATTTTTTTAAGAACACTATTGTCGTATTGACAATTGTTCAACTTCATTTTTTATAGAAATAAATGACTGATACCTGTAATGAAAGGCTGAAAACTGATATTTCGATTTTCTTCTATTGGGCCAGAACAATTTCGGAATTAATTAAAGCGTTAATAGTTTGTGGGGAGGTTTCAAAAAAATATCCACAAATGGAGACGCCAGGTTGCAAGCGGTATGGTATGGTATGGTACATATATATTCCAGCTTGTGTGCTTGTTCAGGGAACATCTTATAAGCTTTCGTCAAGTGGGACAGACACAGAAAGACTATTAACAGTCACAAAGAAAGAAATAACACACAGACAAATAACAACATTTATTGACGGTCACAAGCATCCATGCCTGACCTGAATTCGAGCCCGACCCTAGCAGCTCCAAAGGCTAGAGTCCTAACGATTGCGCCACCGGGGCGACATGCAAGAGGTTAAAATATGAAGACAGATGTCTTGGCAAAAGGAACCACTTTAACCTCATATTATTGTTTTGTTTTAAGTCATTTGCATGGATGAGATTAAATTAGGTTAGGTTTGAATTATCGTGGCACTAGAGCTACACGAGGGCTATTGGTGACGGGCGTCGTATTTTAGAACCACAGTCAGGTGACGAGCCAACACCTGAATAGGCACCCAACGCAACCGTTAAGGGCGACATCGTACGCAGCGTTAGGACTTTGAAGGATATTTAACGTGCACTCCCTTACACGGGGTATTATTCGTCGGACATTTTTGGCTGCACGGGCCGTTTATAGGTCGGCAGTTATTTTGGCGATGCCCGGACCCGAACCTGGGACCTTCCGCATGCTAAGCGAGTGTTTAACCGACTGGGCTCCCCAGCCCTGAGATTAAATTAATCGCGAAATAGTATGGGTTTGAAAGCACAAAATACATACTTATAAAATTTTGTCAATACACCTCTTTGCTTCTGAAAATCTGAAAAAAAAAACGACCGACTAAATCAGAGGAGAAAAAGCTTAAACAAAAGGGAAAAAAAGAGGGGAATGTCAGAAAAATGAAAAATTCAAACGGACTGACCGGAAGAAATATGGAGCTACAACTATCAACGGAGGGACAGACATAAACTCTCACCCACTTCTTTATATTCCCCCTCCTTCACTAAATATATCTATATTTATCCTTATATATACCCTAAATATATATATATAAATCCTTATATATTTGCAGAGATGGAATGAACGGCTATTTTCCGATCCATCATATGACGTCCAGTTTATTTTATTTTTTTCATGCTCTGGCCTGGTTTGTATATATTTATGGATTTTTTCCTTTTTTTCGGTCCTTTGAAAAGAATTTTCGAGATTAAATTTAAGGTTTGAAACTTTTATTAAAAGAGCGATTAGTCGGGTAGGGTTCGCCAATAACGTGTTCAGGATAGAATGTATTGATTCGGTCGGATATATACAGACCAAACGAAAATAAAATGTGTAGTAGCTCAGATATCTGTATATTTTTTTACTGCGTAAAACTTTGACCATAAAAACAATGTTTTTTTTATTTTTTTAAATATATTTTAAAATATAATACTTACTCGGGTAACATTAATTGATTTTACGAGAGGCAGTATTCAGGTGGTAAAAGTAATTATGAAGGAAAAATCTTTCTTGAGCGTCTACAGCTAGAAGGGGTAAAAAAGAGAATGTTCAAGCTCTTACAAAATATCGGTACCGAAGTAGCTGACTTGTACCGATCGCTATTTGTATAAAAAAGACTTTTTTAAGGAGTTGCTTTTATTGATGATGTTTAACGATTTTTTCAACAAAACTCTAAATTTATACCCATAATTTTAAATCATCTCCACTTGACCACCAGTCTTAAAGGGTTAGAATGTTGACTCATAAATTGCTCTCCTCCTCAAATGAAGAATCTCATAGTCCAATATATTAAGAATACACTGTGAAGCGATTAACTTCACTCACTTTATAAAATATTTTTTTGAGTAAAATAGATAGTTGTTATTCTGCTGATCCAAACCATAATTTTCCGACCTTAAAACCATCATATCGAAAACACCAACAACATTATTTGTGATTTATGTCCAAGTTAATTACAGGTCTCATTATGTTGCCTTCTCTGCATACTAACAACACGCGTAGTGAAACGGGTTTGACAGAACTTCAGTACTTTTAATTTAAATTACGTACAAATCCCTTTCAAAAGCTCGCTTTGAACAAATCATTTCTGATAATTTTTTGACGCATGATCTACACTGTCAATGTTAAGTTCATTTTAGGTTTCATACACAAAAATGCTTTATTTACGGTAATACTATGATAGTTATTCAGATTTGGAAAAATGCTCGCCATTATACGAAAGCAAATTTTATCGTCGATGATCCTACTTTCTCGAACTTGTAATTTTGAAGCTATACTTAATATATTGCCACTACTCATATAATATAATTGATAAAAAGTAGGTTTTTTTCATTTGTGCTCTTTTGTTTCTTTTCGATTCAAAAATATAAGCACAAAAAAGTGCAACCAAAAATTCTACAGAACTTTAAAGAAGAAGTTTAAGATTTATAATAATATATCAAATTTATAAATCAATTCCATATTCGAAAATCGTAAGTTTTACAATTTATACCCAGCCCCCCTCGTGGTTAAGGATAAAAAGGAAGGGGGTCTATTTCCCTAATTGATTCTTTGCCTAGTTGATCATCCCATACAAAGACATCCCGGCCCGCCATTCAGCAAACTAAACACTGCGGGAAAGCTGCGATACAGGGTTTTACTTTGCTTTGACACTGTTGTAACTAAATCGCACTTAGTTATGTTTAGGAAAGCTTTTGTTTTGGATGTTTATTTTTTATGTTTTTAACATAGAAAATTACAGCTCAAAGTTTCGATTTGTTTGGTTTGGTTTGAATTATCGTCGCACTGGAGCTACACGAGGGCTATTGGCGACGGGCGTCGTATTTTGGAACCATAAGCAGATGACGAGCCAACACCTGAATAGGCACCCAACGCAACCGTTAAGGGCGACATCGTACGCAGCGTTAGGACTTTGAAGGATATTTAACGTGCACTCCCTTACACGGGGTATTATTCGTCGGACATTTTTGGCTGCACGGGCCGTTTATAGGTCGGCAGCTATTTTGGCGATGCCCGAACACGAACCTGGGACCTTCCGCATGCTAAGCGAGTGCTTAACCAACTGGGCTCCCCAGCCCCTAAGTTTCGATTTGTAGGATGAACAGATTTTTTAATGCTAATTCAGAACAGACATGAAGCTCCCCCACCACACTCTCTTCCTATTATAAAACAAGTAAGTTTTAGACAGAAACTGTCGGTATTATAACAGCTTTCACAAGAAATCTCCCATTCGAATAAAAAAGCCTATTGAAGCATTTATTTCTATTCTAAGCTTTTACACCCTAAAATTAAACCCGCTATTTACATGGAAAATTAAATAATTATTACTTATGGTTTGCTAAATTTTTCTGTATTTTGAAGAATAAATATGTAATACTACTCCTATTTAAGAAGTAGTAAAACATTTCATATCAATATACAACATTAAAACTTTGTATCAACTTCAAAATGTAGCTAACTGCATTAATTTTTCAATACAATAACTCTCAAAAAGGAGTCATTGGAACAAAACGTCATTATTTATTAATAAATTTACTTTTTATTAAATATAAAAACTAAATATGCTTTTGGATAATAATTTTGTCGAAGTGGCAACAGTGGAAATATTATATCAAAATAGAATGGACATGTTTCCTGACGTGAGAAATGATGAATGAATAATTTTTTTCTCGAGCCGCGATTGTCGAATCCCAGCTACTACAACGCTTCGATCAGCGCTGACCGAAAGAAGGGCAGAAATGAACTCATTCCAGGTAACACAACTTAGATTTTTTGTTAAATATTATTGGTTGCATCTTGTTTGTTACACTTTTGTCAAACTGTAAAAACAATGGGGGTGGCAAAAACAAACCTTGCGGATATCTCCTTTCACCCAAAGATATCGAAGGGGATAAAAACCGGCTTCGTCGGGTCCATAGATCAAGTGGCGGGGCTTGCACCCATGATTTAGGCTGTGCCGAAAGTGGCGGACCACAGGGCCCCTATTTTCCCCCCTTACTATTTCAATTGCTAAATGTAAAATGAAACATGTCCTTTGGGAGTATTCCCGCTACGATTCTTCCTTTACTTTTTTCAGTGAAATAATAGTGTATACGGAAATTTTACTATGTCTTCACTTCGATTTACTAGTAGGGGTCAAAATGTAAGGGAAAAGAGAAAAAAATGCGGTATTGATTGTCCAAGGTGGTATTTTAGGGATTTGGCGAGAGGGATTAACTGATGATTGTTTACTGTGGGAATTGTTGTACCATTGTGTTGTTGCTGAGATGTTTTTGTTTCGATGGGTCGATTTAAATCGAATAATATCGACTAGAAGAACATTATATTTCTTTGTCACCTTATTCAATAGACAAAATATGTATATCTGCAACTTAAAGTTAGTGTACCAAATAATGTAATTAATAAAATCAAAATAAATATCCTTAGGTTACATGCATTCTAGGGTATTCATTTGTATTTTGGAGACAGTCTACTGGTGAGGGGACGTACATAAATTACGTCACGCTCAGAGGGGGGAGGGAGGGGTATGAGACAACGTGACGGATCGTGACAAGGAGAGGGGGAGGGGTGATCGCTTGCGTGACGTAACGACTCAAAATTTCCGATTTTGCAAGGAAAATCTGTTTTACATAAAATAAAGTTTTTTAGAAAGAAATCTGAAATCTTTTTTTATTATAAGATCATCAAAAGAAACACGATTTTTGTAATAAGTTGGGGGGGGGGGGGGTATTGTATGCCACAACGTTCGCATTATTAGCCTTCTACATTTTATGGACCGTTTCCTAATGGTACTAAGTAGTAACGCACAAAATTGTGACACTACCTTGAGGAATCGGAGGACTAGCAGCTACATGGACGAACACCAAAAAGACCCAGAACTAAACAATTGACAGATCCGATTACATCCCGACCCCTTTTTTAGATGGCGTTAGGGAATAGCCAGTTTATCCTTGAACAGCAAAAATGTAAATACAATGTCGAACCATTCCTATATATAAATTATTTAACCGAGACAACTTTTACTCTTTTTTAGCCTACTTTTCTTTTTTTTTTAATTCGAATAATTAAAAAAAAATGAAAAAGTAGGTATTGACATGCGGTCGATGTCCGTCCGTCCGTCTGTCCGTACCCCCCTTCCAAAATCAGTTCTAGCAATCCGATCTTAAAAATTCTTTTTTTATTAGAAAGGTATAACCTCAGGCACCCAACTTTCATACTTTTTGTCCGTCTGTCTGCACGATAGGACGGACATAAATCTATTTGTCGACGAATTTCCCATTGAATTAGCATTGAAATTCAATTTCGAGTCATTTAAATCGCTGAATTTAACTATAAATGCTACGGACAAGTGATATACGCCAAAAAATTCAGCGTATCCAAATGAGAATATATCGAAAATTTCAGAAAAGAATTCGAATTCTATGTACTTCAATTATTTAAAAAACTTCAACATTTAATGCTCATTTAAAAAGCATAGGAAGCCATTTTATTAGAAATAAATTACCATTGCCATGGCAACAATCGCTTGAGAAACTTTAATTCTTTTAGACAATGAATTAAAATAAATTTATTTTTGCGACATTGATCAGTTTGAAATGACGTCAAATATATATTTCACTTCGAGATTCCGTACGATGGTACGAAATGTTTTCATTCTATTTAAAAGCGAGAACTGTTACATATTTATTTTTTGAAATATAAATTTTTGCAAACGATTTAAGTAATAATTATTTAATTTTCGAAATAAAATAAATGAAATTAGCCGAATTTATAGTAGGTAAATGTTTAATATAGAATTAATGCTGGGTTTGGCGCCTTTTTACCTGTGGAAGCGGGTTAAGTGACAGATTATGTTACAAACCTACTTGTTAATTTACATTTCCTATTTTAAGTAAATTTTGAAGTAGTTTTTTGGTTTTTGTTTTGCGAAAAATTTAATATTTATTTATAACTGCAAATAATCATGCGGACGATAAGTAATATTTATTTTATTGGCGATAAAAAGTTAATGAAAATAATTGATTGAGAAGTTGAAATAATAGCTGGATGCTGTGTTTAGTGAAATTTATTCTAATGTATATAAATTTAATGTAGAAACGGTTGTGGATTTCACTTACTGTAACGAACCTAGTTTTTTCAAGATAAGAATTTTAGTAAGTATTTAAGTAACAGGAAAGTAGGCTATTTTAGTTCTTTTAGAACTTCTTGTTCCTTTCAAAGTTAATTTTAAAATATCGTTTTATGAATTTTTTTAACTTTCAAAAACAAAGGGAAATATTAAAACCAACTTTTTTCTTGAAAAAAAAGAGGGGGGGGGGGGGTGCGACAAACGTGACGTAATTTTAGGGGGAGGGGTTCGACCAAACGTGATGCAGCGTGACATAGGGGGAGGGAGGGGTCAAAAAAGTCAAAATTTTGCGTGACGTAATTTATGTACGTCCCCTGAACAATGAAACGGCGGTTTGTGACGAGGATTCAGATTTGGTATTGTCAATTAACAATATGGGTTATGAAATTCGGTCAAATATTTTTATAATTAGTGTTATTAATTGTAAGTAATTGTAATTAATTGTTAAGTAATTGTAGAAAGGAACTTTTCCGTATAGAAAATTTTAACCCGTTCATCTAAAGTATTTGGCGTTCAAAAAAAATGAGTTATTTCGAAGAGATTCTTGATCCAAAAACTTCGCACTGCAGATGCACATATAGTATTGGAGAAGTGCTTATGCTGTTTTGCAACGTTTTTATTTGACTGCTTTTAAAATGCAATTTAATATTTTATCAATAACATTTAATAATTTGCAATTCGCCTAAAAGTAACAGAATCGCCCTAAATTAAGATCCTTCATCCACGAATGAGACATCAATAAATACAGATACCAGGTTCAACATCAATTTACAGCTCCATCCATTGAGACAACCATCATACTCACGATTATCTTTATTTGTATAAGGACATTGTGGGGAGCAAGGAATGGGTTTGGCTTGAATTAACGACGCACGTAAGTTACCCGAGGGCAATTGGCAATGTGCTTTTTATTTCAGAACCACCTTCAAACAAGTCATATATATCTCGCACATTGTAGTATAATAGAGACTAAAGGGATTGTTTAACTAACCGAACTTTAAACATCTACGAAAATTTTGCGATGAATCATCTGTTGAAAGCGTGAGCCATTGCAGGATACAGACAAAAATCCTCACTATGGTTTGGCTCTGGTGTCAACCTGGTGCCAAATTAGGAGGTTCATTATTGATCGCTATGTTATTGTAGTTTTCTAGTTAGATCTTTGAATCAGAAGTTTAAAAAAATACAGTTCTGCTTCCATTGAACCATCGAATTACCTTCTTGACGCGTTGTATGTGGTAAAGGGATGTTCCAACAAGCAAATCCCAATCAGTTATATTGATCACCATTTCCAGTTCCATTATGGTTGATAGAATCGAAGTATTTCATATTCAGTTTAATGCATTACGTCGAGTAAAATTATCTCTCAAGGAGTAGAAGAGAACAGACTAAAATACTCATACATAAGCAAACCAAATCAACTCCAAACCTTCATCACAAAATAGTAAGGAGTGAACAAACTGTCGATAGTGTTAAGTTTTCACATGACAAACATAAAAACCTAGCTATATTCGTCGGGTGTTGGCCCATCACTTGACCGTGGCTCAAAATGTCAAAGTTCGTAGCCAACATCCTACGTGCAGAGTTCTTTTGTGACGTTATTTCAACAGTAACCCCCCGATCCAGAAGTCAACATCAATTTTCAGCCCCATCCATCGAGCCATCCCGCACTCATGACCCTCTTTATACGCGGACATGGAGGATGGACTAACAAGCGTCCTATAAATCACAGACGATCAGGACCCTCTATCGTTCTGATTAGGGAGACAATACGAGAGGGGGAGAATTCGTCAAGACCCCCCTAGCCTGACTGTCCGGGCAAATCCGGCTTGACACCGCAAACAATGGGGGGCGATTGCCGGAGTGTTTGTTTCCGGATTTTGCATAGGGTTTAGCGAGTCGTCCCCGGATTATTTTAGGAAATTTGTGGGATTTCGTGTCCGAGGGGGCGTTTCAGAGGTTTGAGGCGAGGTTCGGAAATGCTTAAGTCGGAAATAGTCTGGGGTTTGGGGAATTGGCTTTGTAGCAGATCGTTTTTGAGTATTTTAATATTAATATAAATGGAAAGATAGTGTTGTTTTTTTTTGCTCTTAAAAACAAAGGCTTTATTATTACTTATTTCAAATTTTATTTTAACCCTTTTAGTCCCAATCACAATTTGGCATTATCATTTTCGAATTTTTTTCTGATCGTCTATAGTGATATCACAAAAAGCACATTATTTTATCTTCAAAGGTTTTTCTATTAGAAAATATTTGTTATTAGATGTCAGCAATATTATTTTTTAAAAATTATGATCAGAACAATTATGATGCAAAATAGCGTCACTGGGACTAAAAGGGTAAAATGCAAGGAATTGTCAAATTTTCTCTTTAGTTACGTTATTATTATTTAAAAAAAACCTTACTACCAAAATTAATTTCCTGGAGCCTATAGACCGAGTCTGGCGGTCTGGAGCCTATGTCGAGTAGTAACCAAGCTGGCATCGATACTATTGTACATGTACGTGCGTTCCAATCGAATTTCATAATTCATGTCACTAACCTTTCCAATGTTTGCATTACTATGACTAAAAATGCCTGTATGCATTAGCTTAGTGTACTGGTATCCCTTAAGTAAAAACGGAATGTAATAATCTTTAATACATAATACAATCAACGTAATTATTTAAAAAAATATTTTATTTTTATTATGGATGTCTACTCAATAGGTGCTTTTAGTAGAAGCTCTCTATATATCTACCCTTTTCATAGCAGCAAAAAATGAACAGTAACCTCCCGAATAAGCCCAACAAAATCAACTTCAACCCTTCATCAGCGAACATTTCCCCAATGAACAAACTGTTGATAGTGTGACACACACAGAAATCCCCCGTTTTGTCAACACACGACGGAACAACCGGCCCCAATGATTGGGAAAAGTTATTCCATGAGCATGAGAGCCCATAAATGAGATGATCCGATCCTCTCCCCTTTCCAAAGTCAACATGGAGTGTAATGGGCCATTTTATCCATAGAGGTCGGAATAGGCTTGGCGCTACAAATAAGTGAAGCAATCTAAAAGCAGTCAAATTGATGTGATACACCCATACTGGAGTGTCACTAGATACAGAAGGCGCAACGTTTTTTTGTTCTAGAGGTTGCTAATTCACATTGATTTGCAATGGAGTGATTTGAATAAATCACTATAAAACAACTAGTTCTAGTGAGTCTAAGTATTAGTACAAAACGAATCGATAGATTGCCCTTCAAGCATACCTAGAGAGCCTAAATAAAACAACGAACGTATTAATCAGATTGTCAATCAAAACAAGTCTTTTATATTTGGTAATTAAAATTCATTTTACATTTTAAATTGTATTAAAAAACAGTTTAAATTAGTGCCTTTCACACGAAAGAGTTAAAATATTATAAATTTCATCGTATGCTGATAACCACCAAATAATTAATAATCTTTCATTTGGGCTTAACACGGGAGCGATCATGGCCTTACATGGCAAACAAGTTTCCACATTAGTTTCAACCGGGCAACATTGCTATTTTACTCTTACCTCCATAATTCCAAACCTTCTCAATGGACCGTTGTTATTGAATCCTTTTGTGTTGGAATTACAAAGAAGGGTGCTTAGAAAAAACATTCGGTGATGTTTGATTTTAAGGGGAATCGTGATTTAAGAGTGATTGTTTAATTTAATAGAGGAGATTTAATGTGATAAGCTTTGGCTGAAAGCGGGTTTATTTAATTTTGAATGTATTTGGACGTAATATAATTTTTTTATGCACTTGGCGGTGATTAGAATTATGTTACTTTTAACCAAATTAAATGCATGATTATTGTGGAGTATATGTGAGTGGGGTGCTTGTTGAAATTAATAGTGCACCATAGCTGAAGACATGGATATTTGTGATTGTTTAATGATGTTTTAATAAAAGGCCTTGTATTTTTGTAGAATTGTCAGAAGAAAGCACGCGAGCCTTCAGATCTTACACTCTTAAAACGAATGAGCGATTTTAACTCAGCCTGAGTTAATTTCACTCCTCCAGTCTGGAAAATGCACTTACCCGGAAGGAATGGATTCTTTGTGTGTTAAGCCTCCGACAGGATCACTCCAAATGAGTGTTTTTAACTCAGTCTGAGTTAATATTCAATCATTTCCAGTGTCGAAAATGCACTTCTCCAAATGGAGTGGATTTCACTCTTTTGTTTTAAGAGTGTAAGAACAGACTTAGGCTGTATGGATTTATGCATTCAGTTTCGTTTCGAAATCAGCCACTGTCTAGCCACTACACATGCGTCTGAGCATATTGAAGAATATTGACCCTTATAAAAGCATACAAAAGGGTTATGTTTAAAAAGTGAAGAGATATTTATTATTTCTATTGATATACTAAATTATGACACTATTTGAATATTTAAACGTAAAAAGGTTAAGTCCACAATAAGGTTTCCATACACAATTCTTGATTTACTAAAATGTTAAAAGGGAGAAGTGTCGAGGGAAATTCTTCTTTAGACGTAACCTTTTTCCATTAATAGCATTAGTATCGTTACAGAAAAATAAATATAAAGCTGAGTCAATTTAAAATATTGAGAAGCTCTTTTTTACAAAATAAATGAAGAGTACACGGGAAGAACCGATTGATTTTTCAGAGAAGTTTCCTTAGCAGGCCACTTTGGCGATGATAGCGAGTGATCGCCTAAACTTGTATAAATAAACCAGTTCCTACCATAGATATCATAGTCAAAGTAATAGAGTGGCAGATCACGTGACCTCCAATGCTAACGACGGGACGCGCAAGGAGCTCCCAGAAGAGCCCCAATGAAGTCAGTGTTGTAGGTCACGTGATCTTCCACTCTTATACTGTAACTACTATCTCTGTGGTTCCTAGCTACCAAGATCAGGCGGTTGGCGATCCCAACGCTTGGACCACATAGAGGTAAGAAATAAGAAGGAGAGATCATTGGCCCAAGTTTCTGAAGCTATCACTGTAACCGGTACGCCATATTGGATCAACCAGAAGCAAAGCATTCCACATCGCGATACTGTCTGATCACTTCTTTGATTCGCTGCTGAAATGTAACATATTATTTAGAAATAATTTTGATTCCGACACAAATATAGAGATATTTTTAGTTATTCTTTCTTCAACATGTTTTCAAAGAGGTTTCTCGGAGTATAGGTAGTCTGCTTTATATTCCTAAAACAAAATTATTTTGTGTTGTGATTGTTAAGAATAGACACTTTCCCCTGGCTTCTTTGATTATTTATTAGCATTATTACCGAGTTTTAAATTATGATTTTTAAACCTTTTTTGTGTAACTTTTCTAGATAACAATCGTAAATTTAGCAAAGTTTTCAATCTTTGTTGACGTTGCATGACATTTTCTTGAATTGACATTTTCTTTCTTTCTTTCCTTTTCATTCATAACTTACTATTCTCATTTTGTGTGCAGTTTATTTCTTATGTTTTACATAATCAAAACAACTTCAGTATTCTAGCAATTCAAAAATGTTTTGTATATATATTAACACTAACTTATGTATACTGTGAATGAGAATGTTTAAATTAGCTTGCTATGCTTACATTTCAGATCAAAAGCGTTAGTACAATCAAATCTCACAAATGCTATTTTGTGTGTTTTTCACTTAATCTTAATGTACATGTATTTGCCTTGTGGTTATATGGACTATTTAGAATTATTAGATAGACAAATTTGCACGTTGATATCAACACTAATGTTACATGAATAGCATTTTTTATCATTATGCTCATTGCGGTATTTAAATGCACATTGATTATTTATCTTATGCCTCTATGGTGAAAAATGTAAATTTTGTCCGAGCCAATGTGTCTCGCTTTGTAGCCAAGCGTGCCAAGTTCTAGATTTGTTGGTGTCCATGTTCAGTAGCCGTTAGTTAATACCGAAAAATAAGATAATTTTTTACATTTGTCTGAAAAAAGAATACTCTTTCTCAATTTTTTAAAATTTGCTGTGGTGTTATATTTTTGTTATAAAATGGTTTTATAATTATTTATATTTATAAAAAAAACTAAATTATCTTTTTCATTCAAATAATACAATTTCAATGTACAAATTTTTATTTACACAAAATCAATTTATTTGTATTATATAATAATAAAAATTTGTTTAACAACAGAAAAATAAAATTGTTTATTTGTGTCTGAACAAAGAATATACTTTATTTATAAATTTTAAATGTTGAGGTTTTAATTTTATATTATAAAATTGTTTCTATTTATTTATACTAACAAAACCTTTTAATTAGCTTTTTCATTAAAATAATACAATTGTAATGAGTAAAGTTTCTAGAAAAAAATTTCTTTTAAAAATTGAAATGTGAATTTTTTTATTTAAAAAAGAATTCAACTATTTTCATATAGAAAGCTAATTTTAAAATTAAAAGGAAAAACTTGTGTTTAAAAAATTAAACGAAAAATAATTGTGTTTTTACAAACACTCTTGTGTACCAAAACTATTAGTAATTAAGAATTAAATAAAAAATTAAATTCAAAAAAATTAAACTTTTAGTATCAAATACCAAGACTTTTATTTATCTTTTGATTAAAATTATAATAATTTAACACTGTGTCAAATACTTTTTTAAGGAATTAAAAGGTTAAAGTCCATATTATACAAGAAGTGCCAGTGAGTTTATTGTCAATTTGAAAGAAAAGTGCGAAATATGAAAAATTGCTTTCCCTCACATTGCTACCCCACACTCTCGCCGTTCTTTTTGGTTGATCCAACATGGCCGCCACTCCCGTACAGTTACTTCAAGCGAGACTATGGGCGGGAATAGGGAATGTTCCCTCCTGTCTTTCTTAGCTCTATGTTGGACCAAGCGAAGAAGAAAGAGTGAAACCGGTTTTCTGCCGCCAAGCACGCTATTGCGGACGTCAGCCTAATGAGTCAATCGGTTATTCCCGTGTACTCTTCAGATATTATAAATCCTTAATAAAACCCTTTCACATTCAAGTATTTGTTACTAGCAGTATGGTCCCGCCTTACTGGGAATCCGTTAACTTCGCATTGCTTCCTTTTAGAGGCATACTTACCCTTGTGAAAATACACTCAAAATTAAAACAAAATTAAATACGTGTTGGCGCATGCGCACCTAAAAGAGCAAACACTAATAGAGGATGAAGCAGCCCTAGGGCGAGCGCATATCTCAATCAAAGTAATAGAGGATGAAGCAGCCCTAGGGCGAGCGCATATCTCAATCAAACTAATAGAGGATGGCGTCAAGCCCCCGTTTCGGCCCGGACTATGTACGAGTATTTTCAAGCCCTGTTTTGGTCCCGCAATCCCACGTGGATGACGTTTTTTTAAAACTAATTATATTAATTAAAAATTTCAATCAAATATGAAAAATCTAAGCCTCAGGTGCACATGTAGGTATTAAAAGGAATCTATATATTAAAAATTTCGAATTTTTTAGAGCAGTCTAAGTAGGTCTTTTACGATCCACAGACATACACACAGACTGACACACAGACAGACTCTTTCTTTTATTATTATAGATTCACCAATATAAGATTCAATGAAAAATAATTTAGTGTATAGCTTTCAGTACAACCCTTTTTGCAGCTGAGCATATTCATATACCTAGTCAAAAACCAGTATGAAGTACCCCCATTGGGTAAATATAAGCTTCACTGCAAACACTTTGCAATGAAAATATGACGTCCCAAAACATATCCATGAATTATTAGAATTTATGGACAGATCATTGATATAAAGCGAACTCTAAACAGATTGTTTAGCAATAAATTGGGACCTAAAGAGGATTGGACCCATAAATTATCTCTTTTAAGTTCTTTAAGCTCTACTTTCTCTATTAAGTCTTTTATTTTGTGTTTTTCAATTACTCAAGAGGGAGATTAAAATGGAGTTGGTGTTGATAAAAGACGTCAATAGATAAGGTATGGAAGATGAAATAGGGAGTTGAAATAGGGCAAACAACTCTAAAAATTCCTGCTTAGTTACAGAAGTTCAGTTTAGCTAATTACAACCAAATTAAGATGCCTTTATTTGTTTTGAAAATAGTTTAAAGTGTTACCTGTGCTGTTGAAATTAAATATAATTGTTACTGAAGTCATGGTATAGAAATATGTCTATATTTTATGTCCCTAATTTTTTTTTTATCTAACAACTAACTACACAAATCAACAATGCTACATTTTTTACTTTCTTTAGTGTTCTAAAAACTGAATGAAATGTGCTAAAAAATAAATGTATCAACAACTGAAGGAATTGAATTAAGAGGTTAATATATTCTGCCACCATTATTTAAAATCAAAGATAAGAACAGAACTGTAAAACAAGGACCCTATAAGTACTGAAAAAAGGGCACTTTATACGTTGATAATATTGAAACTTTTATACGTCTGGAGAAGTCAAAAGATGGTCAGTTACTATTTCATATTGAGGGTTTGGATCAGACTCCGTCTTGAAATTTTTGTTTGCACCTTTCGAAATACGCTTTAACAAGCGACTTACTTTAATTTTTTATTAATTTTATTTAAATATTTAGTTTAGCCTTCAAACTCTACAGCAACATTCCATTATCTAAACGAACTCAATAAATTCCATACCTCCCCCTTCCTTCTCCAAGAAATTTAGTAAAAATAAAATCTTGCCTTTAAAAAAATATTTTCGTAATATGCATATCGTATTCTATGAAAATGCATACAAAAAATAATTGTTTTTATACTAGCATAAGAAAACTAATGTAAATGATCTAAAATGTAACATTTCTTAACGTTAATGAAACATATCCTCTCTCATACCATCGGTACAATTTTATAAGTTTCAACCCTTTTATGTACATTTCTACAAGCAATCATACACAATAAAAACTTCTATCCACGTCACTTTTCAAAATTATATCTCCTGAGTATATTTATGAACGCGAAACCAAAGCCATTCAAAATGACGACAGAAATTATCCACTTCTGCAATAACAAAAACAAATCAATGTACATAATGATCTAATTCCTCACAACAAGGCTCTCTTCAAAGATTTCATTTTCCCAACCCTCCCACGAGAAAAAAAAAACATTTGAAATTCCAATAAACGACTGAATTATCAGGAAAGGAAAGCATAATTGAATCACCGGAGAAACAGGGGGAATCTTCTAACTTGAAGCCAATAGACTCCGCGTAATTTTTCGTGGAAATGCGTTGAGGTTACTGAATACCGATATTCGGAGAAATCCATAAGCAGAAAGGGAAAGAAAGTCACAGTTAACACACCCAGAAGAGGTAAAGAATAAAAATGGATGGAGGTGAATGAAATAATATAATAAGTTGTTTTTTGACACTTGTTCAGGATCATATAAGTAAGGGTAGGTACATATACGTATATTCCGGCTTGCGTGCTTGATCAGAGACACGCTTATAAAGCCTTCGTCAACTAAAACTAAAAACCCATGTCCACATAGTTCGTGGTCAGTTAAATGTTATTTGCATCGTACCTGTACTTCTATTCTTCAAAAAAAAAAAAGTTAGCAACACAAAGCTTGATTTCTACACGACAATATAAGTAAAAGGAAGTCTCTGAACTGAAAAAAGTGAACGCAATAATCCGAACATTTAATACGACGTATTATTAATTATTCCCCATTAACTCAATAATGCGAAGTAGTGTTAACTGCGAACCATTACATTCTTCTGTAAAAAACATTGTTTTAAGGTGAATTTAATTTCGCAAAGGACGAAATAATTCTCGAGGTTCTTGGTTTTTTCAAATGATATAAATCTGTAATTCGAATGATGACAGCTGTAATTTGAATTTTTAATATTCCCCACCATTTAAATTATTTAATGGTTCTTATATGCTTTCAAATCAAAATTTTTATCCATGGATTTTTTAAAAAATTATGTCCGACAGCTTCTAAATTGCGAGAACTATACCAATTTTTCAAGCATGTATTTCTAAAGAAATTAGTTTTCCTGATATAGTAAAGAAAATAAATATGACCTTACCAACTGTTAGCTACTTCCCAGTCCCCAACTGCAAAGGGAATAGGATCGCCACCATCTTTAAAGTAGGCTTCTATACCCAAATGTTGACGTTCTTAAAGTAGTCCGACCTGAAATATAAATCAATACATTTGCATTTAGAGTAAGTTTTATTTATTTAATTAATTGTATAGAATAGTTACGATTCCTCAACTATGCGATGCTGACGCAAAACGATTGGGAAAGTTTCCGATTTTCTAGTCTTCAAAAAACAAGGTCAATGATTTTTTAAAGGTATGGCTTTTTTTAAAGTTAAATTGTAATCCCTTAATACATCGAATAAAATGTCGTCTAATTTTAAATGTGCATTTACATATAATACAACTACCACCAATGTATAAATGAGCAATCAAATGTACAATCACAATTTCATCAATTGCATTTCACCCGTATAACTGGAATTTCACTTAAGGGGTATAGGACACAAAATCTTCAAAAAAAAAAAAAATATTATCTTAAAAAATACCACAAATATTTTGGAATAATTTATAACAAAATTTTTATTTATATCTGCAGTAGAACGTGATATATGTAGCGTTTGTGTCATGACATCTGTGTTGGCCAACCACGTTTCTAATTTTTGCTTTCTCGTAATATTTGATAGGAATAACATTATCGAATCCTTAGTCGTTCGGGCGGTTTGGAGAGCTTCAATAAGGAAAGGGATAAACTTCAAAGCTGTTTTTCTCCTTGATCGAGTTTTCGATGATTTCTTGACTTTCAATTGATATAAGTCAAAATCTACTGCCCATAGAGTGTTAAAATTTTTCACACATGCTTTTCAAACATGTATCTTTAATTTGTCTTTAGGGATTAGTTGTAAATAATTTATTTATTTATTTATTAATTTTTATAAAAAAAGAAACTGTGAAATTATTAAAAAAAATTCAATATTAAAAAAAACTATGCCAAATAACAAAAATCGGTAAAGACTGTTTGTTAATTACATTTTTCTGTTTATAAAAATGCTAAATTTTTGTTTGTCAATAAATAATTTTTTGACTTATAACAAAAATAAGAAACATCACTTTTTGACACATTTTATTTTTTAAAGAAAAAAGTAATGATAATTTAAAACCTTTGACTATCTAAAAGTGTAAGTATATTTAGTATACATTTATGGAAAAAAAATTATATTGATATCTGCAATATTAAAAAAAAAGTTAAAAGTGTCCCATACCTTCTTAACCGGCTTGCCCTCGGTCTCATTATTTAACCTCTTGTGATGGTGTCCCCATTTGGGGAAATTTTTTTAAAACCTCCCCACAAACAATTAAGACGTTAAATAGTTCCGTAACTGACCTGGTTCGATAGTTCTTAAGAAAATAATTCATTTTTTTAAACTTTTCAAAAAGTTCTTTTAGTAGTTAATTTTGAAGCCATTTTGCATCAAAAACAATGTTAAAATAATCTGTTAACTGCAAATAAGTGACTTTTTTTGCATTTACAGCTAAAAAAATGTGTATTTTTAGAGCTTAAGGCGTAGTATCAGTAACCTATTAGACACAATTAAGAAGAATACTTTACAAAACATACTTTTTAGCATATACATATTTGTATGAAAAGTATAAAGGGTTTAGGATAAGAATATGCGTGTGGGATTTTGCTCGGGTCTTAAGAGGTTAAGGGGACGCATTACCCAAAATATTACTTCTAGAAATAATAACATAAACTTGTAAATTATTTGGTTTTATATAATGTTCACTTTAAATAAAAAATTTCTAGCAATAAAAATGAATATCTACAAGTAGTTTTTCATTTATTCAAAAAAAGTCAAAATTTTCAACTTTTTTTTAAACCCTACTCCTCCTTCAATTTTAGGAATAACTTCACCAAACTTTTATGGTTTCTTTTTAGTACTATTTGTTCAAGAACTGTGCATGGATTTTAAAATGTGAGCGACAGTTAAAAAGCAATATGCATTTACAGTGAAAAAACACAAAAATACAAATTATTGAATTCAAAATTTAAAAAAAAAAAATAACTATACATAGAAGACCTTATTCCATGCACAATTTTGTGCATAATATATGTAAGAACACAGGTAAAATTTAACCAATTTTTGGGTACTGCGTCCCAGCAGACGAAATACGTATTCAAACGTATAGGAATGACTCCAGAAAATATATTTAATAACTTTTTTCCTACACAAGATATCATTATGAAACTTTCAGTACATGTTTAGAAGAATATTGTAAATAATAAAAAGTAAAAACTGAAAAATTGACATTTTGACCAATTTTTGGGTAATGCGTCCCCATAATTCGATTAAGAGGGTGTCTGCTAATAATACGACTCAATCGCCTCAGTTACGAGTTCAACTATTCCACAAAAATAACATATCTGACAATCCTAATGGAATGGAATCTAAGTAAGATCCGACCACAAGAGCCCCCCCCCCCCCCCTCTCGCTGCAAAAGCGCAAATCGTTTTTCCGTTTCCCAGATAACAAAGAAGCCCGGAATGTGAGCGCAAATGACGCCGAGGGTACTTATGCAACCGATTCCAAAATGAAAACCCTCTTCCTTCCCTTCATTTGCACTCTTCCCCCGCGCGCGAAAAAATAAGGATTTAACGAAAAAGATAACGGAAAAACCTCTCAAAGGTGTTATACACGTTTTTCGGGGGGCTTCAGGGAAAGATGAGGCTAAGTCCGGGAAGTGGTTATTGTCTTGGTTGTTCCGGAGTTAAATGTCTGAAGCTGGAGACTAAAGAATTACAGATTGTGTTTTTGTTAATATAATTGCTTAAGGATTGATTGAATTAAGAGGTTTGTGCATATTAAAGTAATTGATGTTTTAAAATTAAATAGTTGTAATGCGATTAACTTTTGATTAACCCCTTCAGTCCCATTGATGCCAATTGGCATCATATTTCTGATCATAATTGTTAAAAAATAATAAGGCTGACATCCATTGGGATTAATAAAAAATATATTGAAAAAGAAAAAAGTTTGAAGAGTCGAATGATGTGCTTTTTGATATCATAAATGACTAGAGACAATCAGAATTTTTTCTAAAATGATTATGACTAATTGTCTTTGGGACTAAAAGAGTTAAAAAGAATTTTTATGAATTTGACAATAAAATTTCGTTTGTAATGATCAATGTAGTATGTAGCTGTGGATTAATGTAGTAATTAAGAAATATGACTACAAAATAGGGCCGCTTCAACACATTTGTTGTAAAAGATCACGAGACCATGGTGAAAATGTCAAGTATTCCCAAAGATATTTTTTCTGCTCCAGCTAATTGATGTAACACTGTGACAGTCTGGCCTTATGCAATTGCTTTATAACTCCATTATTCCAATGCTTCACAAAATCTCATTTTTTATATTTCAGAAAAGTATTTGTATCAGTTTACAGCTATGTGAAAAGATACCCTAATTTACAGTCACTTTATAAATAATCAAGTCTTTCAAATCAGTTTAAATAAACCGCCTTACTTCAAAGTATAAGCGCAATCTGACTTACGCTATTTCACTACTGACTTGTAGACCTGCAGCAGATGCATTGGCGAGGGAAAAAAAGGGAAAGAGACAAGAAGAGAAGGGGAAAATATAATAATAACGATAGGGAAAAAATGGGGAGGGTCGAATAAAAAAAAGGGACAAATTCCAGTCGATAGTAGCTACGACATTATCTGTTCTCTTTAGCTTTTAGGTTATTTTTTTTTGTTCTATCCCATCCCCCCTTTCTCTTTTTGCGGCTGACAATTAGGTTGTGCCATCTGGCTCCACACGCCCCCTGCTTTGCAAGATATTGTTTTTGGTGCGGCAAAAAGTCTGCAAAGTTTACTAACGCGACAGCTCCAAAACTAAATTACACCCTTTCTAGAGGGCCTTTTTTACCCGACGTTTTATTGCACTTGGCAGTCTCTTCTTTCGTCGTTTTTATCGCCGCTGTTCAAGGTTTTTTTTTTCTATCTATCTCCGCTTCTCATTATTAAGTTTTCAGACGTGGTTTATGCCTCCCTCCCATCTTTTCATTAAGGCTAATATTGTTTGTTGAAGAGATTTCTTCTCTTTTCCCCGTCTAAACCATTAGTTAATTATTCTTTTAATGAAGGTTTTTTTTTTGTGTATGTCCGTAGATTAAGGGCTAATTTTTTGGATCTTGAGAATACTTAATGAACGTGTTTGTAGGAGATTAACATACTTAATGTTGGAATGGAGGATGTTTTAGAGGGCGATTTGGGATTTGGATTATATTTTCTTTTGAATTAAATTTGTGGATTACATTATCTTTTGAGGGTCTTGTACTGCTTGGTATCTTTAAAAAGATTCCGATTTTTTTTTTCGTTTAATAGCCTTAAGAATTAAATTTCGCAATTGTGTGTATAATAACATGCTAATTAACTTCATGATTTTTTTTTCATTTAGATTTTAGCTCAAATATAATTTTATGTTTTTAAAAATTCTCTTAATTCTAGTTCCTATAAATATTTTTATTTGATTTGGGTACTTGTTTAATCAACTCTCAGTATAGGCATTTTTAACAACAACTACTTCAATTTTAAATAATGTTAAATCAAAATTATCATGAATTTATATGAATGATTGCAACGAAATTAAAATACGTAGTATATACAAATAAAAAAGTTTTTCGAATTATGAAATAAGCAAATTGCTCAATTATGAAATAAACAAATTGTTCAATTATGAAATAAGTAATTGTTATGTTTGAAATAAGAAAACTTTCTGGAAATTTTCTTTGTCATTGTATAGATTTGAATATGTACTCGTACTACATACTGTTCTCGTGAAATTGACATTTTAACTGATAAAAATACTTTAAACTGTCCATATTGCCTCAATCAATTGAATTTCTAACAATATCGGTTTCCCAAAAGTTTTACTATTAAAATATATAAAGTTTTCAGGTCTTAATAAGTATTATTCTACACGCAAATGAACCATTTGTAAAAACGCGTTGTGGAAAACAATGTTATTGCACAGAAGCATAATAAAACAATTTTCTTTCTCTTTTCGATGAAATATTGGAGTGAAACGGTAAACACGTTGACCTTTTCATTTACGCTGGTAAAAACCGTTCGCAAAAAATTATTTACCATTTAGGTAGTTATAAGTCTCAAGGAGAAGCAGTATGGCGTTTCGGTTTTTGAAATCAACAGCACCCAAGAGAAAAAGAAACCCTCCTTTCGATTACGCCAAAATTTTCCTGTTTTTCTTTGGAATAAATGTCATCAAGTCGAGCAAGAAACTGAAATGGCTCTCATGGACGCTGAGCCTTAACTTTCATTCCATCAATACCTTTGTCATGCTGGTCGCATGCTGCTGCTTTTCGAGATCCAAAAGCGTGTTTTCTTCCCTGGCCTTAGTAACTTGCGTGATAACGTTTTCTGCCTGGTTCGCCATCCACGCCAAGCAAAAGGAATGCGTTAGATTGGCGACGGATCTGAAGAGCCTCAGCAGAAAGATTCGCATCAATGGGGGTGATAGGAAGACCATACGTTGCTTCATGCGGTGGTCTGTCTTCGAGATTTTGCTGATATGTCTCGTTCCGGCGACCGCGTCAGCTGTCTTGATATACAACACCGACCATCGGTCCACGCGTTGCAACGAGTGCTGGTTCAGCATCAACTCGAGACTGGGAAAGTCCATCTACTCGTTCTGCTTGCAGTTGTCGAGGCAGATGGTCAACTGGGGTCTGACATTCGGTATAGGCATCTTCTACAGCTGCTGTTGTCTCGAGTTGGATGCGATTGCCAAGAAGCTGTTGGATGAAGTCACAAGTATTGACAAGGATTCGATATCGCCCCCTGATTCTTCAGATCCAAGAGACAATGCAAAGCTTAAAACGTTTCAGGTTATGGTCTCTGCTGGGCGACTTGGGCAGGATTGTTTCAATGTTGAACCGATGCATAGAGGAAATCATGGGTCATTTCCTTTCGTATCGACTAAGGACTTAGTGAAAACAACCTCTTCGAACACAAATCAAATTATCCTAAAGCCCTTTCAGAATTCCTACCATTCACTGAATGAGATGTTTGGTACGAGATTCAGTAGAAATTCGAGGCCAGAACCTATCCACAGTGAAGCGAACCCCAACCGAAAATGGTTCCGCACCAACTCCAATCTTCATCAATTTCAAAGTGAGCCTTGTTTCTATACAAGAAGCAAATCGTTCGAAAAGGAGTCGCATTTTCCCAAAGAACAAATGTTGCCTCAAAGTAAATTCCTTTGCAACCACAAGGCAAGAAGATCTTTGTACAGATTAGTGGTGAAGGCCGTCTACAGACTAGAAAACATAATGTCTCTGCCTATTCTGTTGGTGATCTGCAATGGCTTCAACGAACTCTATCGCTCATTGACCCACAGTATATTCCATTTCAAGGTAAAAAAAAGCATTGCAATTATATATTATTAACAAAAGTGAATTTAAATATAAATTAAATTCTAAATTTTTTTTACCACCGATCTAAAAAGCTTTTTACGCCAAGTGAAAGCTATTTCATGTTCATTAAATTCTCCTTACACAGCGTCTGTTCACAAGTCACTCTAGTACCTTCACTCAAGTGCATTACATTCGTATTTTATTTTAATATAACTTTTATTTATAAAATTACATTGAAAATATTTTACTAGTTGTAAATGAATAATATTTCAAGAATCATCAAGTCCAACAAAAACAGTAGGGCAACGTATCATTAACCAAGCTACGATTTAATTTATTGTTTCCAAGGTTTTCATAAAAATAAAGCAGTGCGGTTACGTTTCTAAATAGACTTTAATAAGCAGATATTGAACTTTGGTAGTGACAGACAAATTCCTTCGATAATTCCAAACAATCAATTCCTTCCATGATTATATTTGAGCATTACCAACTGTTTTCTCATGTTGTTCTCATTTCTAAAAGAAAATTTGCTTTTACCAAAACTAACAAGACCTTTAAATGGTCTGTGCAACTAAAACTCTCTATACGAATACTCCGCACAGAAGGAACGCAAGTAAATATGCTCCAAAGTCCTGACGCTGCAAACGATGTCAACCCTTAAAAGTTGCTTTGGTTTTCGATTCAGGCGTCGTCTCGGCACTAGACTGAGGTCCTACTCCTAAATTATGACTCCCGTCGACAATAGCCCTCGTGTAGCTCCAGTGCGACTATAATTGAAGAGCTTAGGGGAAGAAAGTTCTAAGTGACAAAAGGTGAAAACGGGAAAATGAGCTTCGTTGAAGTTATTTGTTTATACTTTGATACGTAAAAACCGGCACTTACAATGTTTATAAAAAGTACCTAACTTTAAATTTTGAAAAAGAGAAATGTTATCTTTAGAGGAGGGAATAACATGTCCCCCCCCCCCATTCACACAAAAATCTCACTATTTCATTTCTCAATAGGGTAAGGTGGGGTAAGTGGGCCATTGGGGCAAGTGGGCCACAACCCCTGGCATTTCCCGAATTATGGACGCAAAAAAAATCTGTTACACTATTTTTACGTATATACCCCAATAGATTCAGGAAACATTATGGCATCATTTTCATTTAAGTATGTAACAAGGTACAATCCTTTTTGTGATTTTTTTTTTAAATTGCATCTTTTCGTAATTCGAGCCATCATACTAGTTTTTTTTATTTATTTACAAACGGTTCTTGATACAAAACAAAATGTTATATATTTTGAAAGTGAAAAGTATGTAATTTAAAACATAGTATCTTTTTGTAGTGTTATGTACTTGTGATGTTGATAAGGTTAAAAGAAAATTGGGGTGACCCAGTTGCCCCGCGTTTGGGGTAAGTGGGCCACCACAATGGCGGGGTAAGTGGGCCAGGGGTGGCCCACTTGCCCCAACTCTTTAATATACTTAAAAAAAAGTCATATTCACTGATTCATAGGGTTAGTCATATTCACTATTCATAGTACTATTCATTGACATAGGCCTGTTTAAAATCTGTAGCCCTAAAATTTTTTTTACACTACATGCAAAAATGACAAGATGAAAATTGACGTATTTTTTTCTTGTAGTAAGCTTGAATGCCAGAAAAAATTGCTATGGGTGAACTATTTAAGATACATCATTACTTTTTGTTTTCAAACACTCAAAAAATCATGTAGATTATTCCACTTGCCCCACAATATCTCTACCAGTCATGTGTAAAAATATATTAGGGGGGTGGCCCACTTACCCCACCTTGTGGGGCAAGTGGGCCACTCGGATGACCAAAAAGAAAAACATTTTTTAAATTTATTTTTTGCCAATTTGTGTTAAGGTTATCATGGGTACAGTAATAACATATGAGAGAATGGACCACAAAAAAATTAAGTTGTTAGGCCGATTATATCCAGTGGTATGAGGGTCTAAAGTCGAATTATGCCAAAAAGGTGGCCCACTTACCCCACCTTACCCTATATCTAAATTATTTCAAAGATGTCACTTAGCACTTTCTTTCACTAAGCTCTTCAATTCAAATCAAAACTGTACTCACAACAGAAACAAACAACCTGTCCACTTTTATTTTAGATTGAGGCCCCTCCACACCTGATAGTTCTAGCTGCCTTTTACATGGTCGGCGCAACGATCACATTCTTGTCTGTCATCTTGTGTGCTGATCGGCTACAGAAGACTTGCTCCCTGCTTCGGAAGGCGATCATGGATGATGACCCGGAACTTCCATGTGGGCTACGAGATCTACCCGAAAATCTCCAGGACGATTTGGAGCTGCTGGAGGATAAAGACAACATCAATTTGACCGCATGGGGCATGTCTGACGTCAATAAGGGGTTTCTGGTACATATTCTAGCGTCGCTGATATCCTTCAGTGTTGTGCTGGGACAGATTAAGATATAGTTTTAATAGAGAGGACACATATTTACTTGCTCATGCTAAAGATCTTTTAAAGTACTATAATGTCTAAATCTTCTATATTTCTGACCTTTTATATTTAAGCCGATCGGCTTCAGAAGACTAGCACCTTGAAGGCAATTGTGGATGACCCTGAAACTCCTTGTGGGCTTCAAGACCTACCCGAAATGCTCCAATACGATTTTGAACTGCGGGATGACAAAGACAACATCAGCTTGACGACTTGTGGCATGTTTGACTTCAATAAGGGGCTTCTGGTGCACATTCTGGTGACGCTGATATCGCTCAGTGTTCAGATTAAGATAAAGATTCGGCTGACAGGTTTTACTTGCACATTTTTTCGTACCTTTTACAGAACTGATGGCTTATTCTTCTATATTTATGTACTTCATTTTGTGGGCCGATCTAGCTGACTCATAAGACCTGCACCCTGCTTCAGAAGGCGATGCTGGATGATGACCCATAAGCTTTGTGCGGGCTTTGGGAGCTTACGTAAAAAGACTTACGAATAACGTAAGGTAACATCAAGTCTTACTGGATTTGGAGAATTCGAAGAAGGACTGCTGGTCACAACTCTGGAGTAACTGTTATTGTTCAGTACGTTATGACTGAACAGCTTAAGATACAGTTTCATACTTAGATTACATTGAATATTAATTAGATATAAAGAGTAAGTTAATTAGAATACAGCAATTACAAACGGCTGTAACTATTCAATGTAAAATAATTTATCGATGAAATTAACACAGAATGTAGACGAATCTTAAAAGTTTCTTTTCTTAAGACAGTGAAGTTAAACCCTTTGCATGGGTTACACTCTTAAAACAAACGAGCGAATTTAACTCAGTCTGAGTTAATTTTCACACCTCCAGTCTTGAAAATGCACTTTTCCGAAAGGAGTGGATCCTTTGTGTGTTAAACCTCCGACAAGATCACTCCTTACGAGTGATTTTAACTCAGTCTGAGTTAATATTCACTCTTTTCCAGTGTCGAAAATGCACTTCTCCTACTGGAGTGGATTTCACTCTTTTGTTTTAAGAGTGTATCTGAAACTTCGCAAAGATATGAAATCTTTATTTACAGTGGCGTTTTAGTAGTGTTGACATGGCGAATGAAGCTCAGAAAGGATTTGTATTATGTATGACGTAAAATAGATAGCCTCATAGATGTTGTCCAAGATTGCAAGTAACATAAAACACCTATGACGAACGCATACCTAATTTTGAAGTTCTGTCTGCATTCTTAATCTATCTTACCGAATAAATTATTTTCCATCAAACTGTCAAAGACGTTTGTAGTCTTTATATTCTTTTCACTTACCCTGTATGTTTTATTTGCACAGGCTTTATATGTTAGTCAGTACTTGTTGGCTTTTACTCTTATCTTAGCATTGTGTCAAAATATGAAGAACGTATTAAACAAGTAATGAAAATAAGACTTTGGAACAACTTATATATGCATTTTTTTATAGGAAGGAACACTTAATTTTTTATTACAAGTGATAATTTTTTGAAGACGAGTACAATTTTTCGAATCTAGAATCCAGTAGAGCGAAAGAACCTCGATGATTAATTTTTTCAACGGTTTTGCTTTTTTACGATATGCATCAACATTTAATAAAGTTTAACGTTAGACGTTTAGTGAATCAAACGAATAGTTTTCGTAAAATTGATCGAGTAAGTTAGTATTAAACGAACACAGAAACTTTTTTATTTATAGAAAATCTTCCTTTACTGAAAATTTGTGGTTTCATTCGATGAAATTTTAAGCAAAAGAAAAAATGTGATATCGAACTTCAAATGAGGGACCAAAATGTGTCAAAAATAGCCAAAACCTTACAAAATTCTAAACACATATTTTCAACGGTAATTCACTTCAAAATTATTGTTCTACACTCTTAAAGCAAAAGAGTGAAATCTACTCCAGTTGGAGAAGTGCATTTTTGACACTGGAAAAGAGTGAATATTAACTCAGACTGAGTTAAAATCACTCGTTTGGAGTGATCCTGTCGGAGGTTTAACACACAAAGGATCCACTCCAGAAAAAGAAGTGCATTTTCCAGACTGGAGGAGTGAAAATCAATCAGACTGAGTGAAAATTGCTCGTTCGTTTTAAGAGTGTACTACACCCAAAACATCTCAATGTCTACTTCACTTGTTTAATTGCACAACCATCTATTCTGAAAACACTCATTTCTACTACAATACAATAAAACTACTCCCGACAAAAGAAAGATAGAGAGTCGACACCCCTAAATTTCATATAAAATACCATACTCCTATGATATTTTTCTCTCTACAGAAGAGTCTAATCCCGAGCAGACATTGTGGCCCTGACAAGAAATATCTATAACCTGAATAATAAAGTAAATATAATCGTTAGAGACAACACAAAAATGAAAAAAAAAGAGATCCCGACTGACCTTCTCGTCAAGCCAGCTAAGACCTACATTCAAATTATATTGTACAATCAAGCTGCTATTAGCGCTATTGTCTTTAGGATTTTTTTTGTTTTCTTATTCACCTTAAATTCCCCTTTGTTTAGATTCTAAATAATAAAGGATTGAGAAATTGTAGTAAAATTGGACGTAAAAAGGACGGAAGAAGAAAGGACGTAAATTTGATATAAACATATTCCTCCTACCCTCACGTCCCTCAGCTGTTTTAGTTTTTAGCTAGATGTGTGTACTATTCTCTTGAAGTAGGATCTCCGTCCTGCGAAACATGTCATTTTTTACCTAATAAAATTATTTGCACCAGCAATCAACGTTGTTATTCTTCTTGTATCTTCATGAAAATCTATGGTTAAATTTTTAAGCAAAATGGCAAATGTGGTATCAAACTTCAAATGAGTGTCCAAAATATGTAGGACGCATAACCAAACAAATCCCCAAAGTTTCTAAAAATACATTTTATGCTACATTTCACTTTAAAAGTATTGTCCATCTACACTCTTAAAATGAACGAGCGATTTTAACTCAGCCTGATTAATTGTCACTCCTCCAGTCTGGAAAATGCACCTCTCTTTTCGGAGTGGATCCTTTGTGTGTTAAACCTTCGACGGGATCACTCCAAACGAGTGATTTTATTTTAACTCAGTCTGAGTTAATATTCATTCCTTTCCAGAGTCGAAAATGCACGTCTCTAACTGGAGTGGATTTCACTCTTTTGTTTTAAGAGTGTACACCCGAAACATTTTAAATTCCATTTTACTTCATGTACGTCCACTTGTACAACATGTGTACCTAACCCAAACAGAAATCTATCCATTCTTCAAACACTCATTTCTACTGCAGTGCAATAATACTACTCTCCACAAAAGAAACACAGAATCTGCACCCCTAAATTTCATATAAAATGCCCTACTCCCATGATATTTTTCTCTCCAGATGAGTCTAATCCCGAGCGGGCATTGTGGCCCCGACAAGAAATATCTACGACCTGAATAATAAAGTAAATATGTATAATCGTTAGAGACAACACAAAAATGAAAAAAGGAGATCCCGACTGACCTTCTCGTCAAGCCAGCTATGACCTACATTCAAAATATATTGTACAATCTAGTTGCTTTTATAGCGCTATTGTCTTTATGATTTTTTGTTTTTTGTTCCACTTAAATTCCTCTTTGTTTAGATTCTGATTAATAAAGGATTGAGGATGTCATTGATATATACATATTCCTCCTACCATCACGTCGCTCAGCTATTTTAGCTTTTAATACACTCTTCCAACCTAAGTTAAGTTAATAGAAATATGCTATGGAAGAAGATCCTTCGGAGGATGTAAAAAGTTCCATAAATTATTTGTGAATCGATCCAGATATCATGTTCAAAAAACATTAATTTCATTTAAGATCTAACAGATCTGAATATTATTTGAGACAATTTGGCAATTTTATCAGAATGAAAAGTGTATTTTGGTTAAATTGTATTCAGATCATTTTGTATGTAAATATTACTTTACAAGAGTTTCCAACTAACGGACCAATTGCGTTTTCCCTCTTCTTTTTTACTCTTTGTTTTTACCCAAGTTTGGTTGGCACGGAGTGTAGATGTTTGTACTATTCTGATAAAGTAGGATCTCTATCCTGCGAAACCTGTCAATTTTTACCTAATAAAATTATCTGCACCAGTAATCACCGTTGTAATTTTTTTTATATCTTCATGGAAATCTATGGTCAAATTTCTAAACAAAATGACAAAACTTTCATTTCACTTTAAAATTTCTGTCCAACTACACCCCAAACATATTAAAGTCTACTTTCATGTACGTCTACATGTACAACATGTGAACATAACCCAAACAGAAAACTCTATCCATTCTTAAAACACTCATTTCTACTAAAGTGCAATAATACAAAAGAAACACAGAATCTGCACCCCTAAATTTCATATAAAATGCCCTACTCCCATGATATCGTTCTCTCCAGATGAGTCTAATCCCGAGCGGGCATTGTGGCCCCGACAAGAAATATCTACGACCTGAATAATAAAGTCCGGACAAAACGGTTCCTCGAGATGCGAGGCTGGACCATTCCACTCGAAGTTGAGTGGTGCCGCTTGCTCTTTGATATCCTTTATGGACCGAATTGGGAGGGGGGACTGGGTTTGGCGACTTATCGAAACTAAATATTTAAAAAGAGTTTAATTTATATATTTTTTTATTTAATCGACAAAAGATCAATATGAGTTCCACAAAGTATACCAAGCGTGAGAGGGGCATTGAAGCATCAAATAAAAACTCATAATTGCAATCAGAGAAAGATCAAATAATATTAGTTTCTTAACTTCTGTGTTTAAATTAAAAAATATGCACATAAATAAGCATTCATTTTTTTAATTTCAAAAATGGTAAAATAAGTTTTGTTTTTCTAATTCTTCTTTGAAAAAAATTTTATGTTGTGAAGAAGGACTATGCGCCCAACTGTAATAAGAAAATTTCTTCCTAGTGATGCAAGTTGAATTGAATTATCGTCGCATGAAGGTTACACATTTTCTTTTGATGACTGGCTTCGTAATTTAAAACTACAAGTCATGATAAGTGGACATCTGGGTACACTCCCTCTACATTGTGTATTATTCGTCAGACTTTTTAAGTGCACAGTTTATAGGCAGGCAGCTGTTTTAGGAATACTCGGGCCCAAATATGGGACCTTTTGCATGCAAAGCATGCATCTCAGTGACTGGACTCTTTAAAGTCTATATCTTTTTTTAATTGGGTAGATAAATGATTGACAAAAGGAAGGAAGAATTCGGTAAAAAAAATGCGAAACTTTTCAACTCTATAGGAACTTAGCACAAATATTAATGCGACATGTGAGAACGAATCAAATAAAAAGTTATTAATTCCAAAAAGCTTTGACTACTTTATTTTGTCTTAAACATTGACATCCTAATGTTCCACATAGAGGCCCAGTGGCTTAGTGTTAGGGCTTCGCATTGCTTAGCCACAGGTCCGGGGGATCGAATCCCGGATTTTGTGAGGGTGAACCATCCTTTCATCCCTTAAGTGGGTCGATAAAATGGGTACCATGCATGTTGGGAACTAAACACTGGGGGTTGAGCGTGCGGCTGACCACCTTACCGGGACATATGCCTAGTACTCCGGAGCCCTAGGTCACGAAAGCTGAAATGGGCACGGCAGGCCTTCGCCCACTAATGGGCTGTTGCGCCGAGGAATTAAGTTCAGTTTAGCTTAATGTTCAACATTGTAATTTACAAAATTCGTATTTAGCTACAACATGGCGACATTGCGAACACGTTGGCGACCGAACCGGCCCTTCATTTTCCGGCAGCATCCCATATAACTCCCGGGGTCTTATGAGCTATTTCACTGCGACTCCCCTCAAAACGACAGAATTTATCCGCAATAACACATATCTTTTCCAGTTCTTACTTGTTCTACACGCGAGGGCCCGTATTTCTTTGCCCGACCCCCCTCTTTAAGTCCGGCTATAAATCCGGGGGCAAACCAATAGCCGGATATAAATTGTCTCAATGGGCGGACATCAAATGTAAAGAGCGCAAGGCTGCTTTTTCTGGTATTGTTTTGGAATCGCTTCGATTTATTTTTCATTCGATTTTGTTTGATGTTTTATGTCGATGGGTGTATAGTTCGAAACTGGATAGAGTGGCTCACTAAAAGTTTTAAAATGTTATGTAGTTGACTTTGACTTAAATGAAAATATAAGAGAAAATTTCATCAATCCCTTATGATATAAGTTAAATAAGTTATATAGACTAATACGTTATGTATACCTATAAACGGATCGTGCAGCCAAAAATGTCCGACAAATAATACCCCGTGTTGCGGGAGTGCACTTTAAATATCCTTCAAAGTCCAAAATCTGGGTACGATGTTGCCCTTAACGGTTGCGTTAGGTGCCTACTCAGGTGTCAGCTTGTCACTTGATTGTGGTTCTAAAATTCGACGCCCGTCGCAATAGCCCTCGTGTAGCTCTAGTGCGATGATAATTCGAACTAAAACCTTAAAAGTTATAGAAAACTGTGCGTAAAGTTATTATTTTACTGCGTATTTTTTACATTTTGATGTTAACAAAAGATTTCCTTTTAAAATTCTTTATTTCAGCTGATCCAAATCGACAATTTTCTGCCTTAATCAATCCGACAACACTAACATAATTTTTGTCATTCGCGTCTTTGTTAACCTCACGGTCCCAATATGTTGCTTTTTCTGCATACTAACAACATGCGTAGTGAAACGGGTTTGACAGAACTTCAGTAGCTTATACTATTAGCATTACCTCTTAAGACTCGAGCCAAATCCTACACGAATATTCTTAATCTAAACATATTTTTCATACAAATATATGCACAAAATATGTTTTTAAAAGATTTTTTTTAAAAAAAATGATGTTTATAGTTACTTAGGGACCCGCCTTAAACTCTAAAAATTCACATTTTTTATGATATAATGCAACAAAAAAGGCCGTGTGACTTATAAACAGATAACAGATTATTTTATCATTGTTTTTCTTTCAAAATGTCTTTAAAATTAACTACAATAAGAACTTTTTGAAAAGTTAAAAAAAAATTAAAAGAATTTTTTTGAGAACTAATATCGTATTGACCCTATCGTATTGATATTTGGATCTTCTTTTATCAGATAAGGTCAATTTCGTAACTAATTAACGTGTTAATTGCTTGTGGGAAAATTAAAAAAAAAATCCCCAATTAAGTACGCCAGGTCGCAAGAGGATAAACACCAAGTTTTCTATAATTTTTCTGCCACACTTAAGTTGTATTAAAGGTAATGAGTGTAGTTTAACAATGAATAATACTAGTTGTTTGTTAATAATATTTTTTTCTCGTCGCACCAATGGGCATGATTCAAGTCTTCTGTCACAACAGAAATGCCGAATGAAAATAATTTTTCTGAGAGTCTATTTGTGAATCAGTGTCACTCGGGATCTGAGTGCATTGTAGAAAATAATTGACCCCACCCAACCTTCAGAATGAGTACTTATAGGACCAACACAAGGTTATGTTTACAGACATATAGTAAAGTAACACAGCTAGTAAGGTTTTTTTTAAGGGGGTTCGGTATGTTGTATATCGGTAATGTTAAATTGACCAATTTCAATGTACTTTTTCACAATAACTACTGATCAGATCCTCTTAAAATTTTCTGTGTGTGTTATGCCAACCTTATATATTAACCTGAGGTTAAAAGTTTTTTTTTTAAATAACTGTAAGATTTTTTTAAATAAAAATAAGTTTTAAAGTACCCAAAAAATCATGAAATTTTTCACTTTTTTGAACCATGAAATTTTTTTTCACTTTAGTTTTATTAAAATTTATAATTTCAGATTAATCTATACTATGCATTACATCATATAAAAAAAGTTTACGAGAAAACATAGCATAGTTTTTGAGAAAAGGTACATCGAAGTTCAAAAAATCAAGTTCTGAGAAAAACGCATTTAAAATTTTTATTGTTAAACCGTTTCAGTAAGGAAAGGGTTAAATAAAATTGCTTTTAATGACAAAAATATTTTTCCAATCGTCGTGATATTTTGTGACATTATTAATAAAGGTTGTAATAGTATTTTAAGCCAATAATTTTTATTTTTATTTTTTCACCGATTTTGGGGTACTGGACCACCTTAAACCATTATTTTGCTGGTAGTTAACTTTGAATTAATACTCAAACTACTTACAATTACAGAAACATACCTAAAACTAAACATAAAAACCCACAACCTACTTACTCCCCCCTCCCACCCTTTCAACCCCATTTCTACTCCATATAAAATCAGGCTCGTTCGTCTGCCCATTTCTCTCTCTAAAAATCGTTTGGTCATTCCACTCAGACCCTTTCAAGAATGACGGATCACCCCCTTGTCCGCAGACAAAGTGCTGTGGTCAGTTGGGCTCGTCCGTTGTGGGTTAGGGCCATAAATCAACTGCCCACCACCCCTTGATCAGATTGCAAGACTCTTTTATTAGTGGAAAGCTCTTTATGGAGTTAATGCTTTTTTTGTGTCCCAGTTTCTTGGGGAAACTGGAATGCTCCGACATTAATATGTTGTGAGGAAGGAGAGTTTTATTTTGATCATTGCGTGTATTATTTTGGCTTTTCATCATTTATTATGAATAATATTCTTATAACCTATTTATTATGAATAATATTGTCATTTATTATGAATAATAATGGCAATTTATTATGAACAACATTGATCATTTATTTTCCTCGTGTGACACTATAGAAAATATGTTTCAGCTCTAAATTTTTAATAAACAATGAATTCAAAATGATAACATTTGTACAACTATAAGTTCTAAAAGGCTTCTAAACTTACATCCCAGTGCATTTTCATATTTTATGAAAACAACCAGATGACCAACACAAAACCACATAACCCAATTCAAAACAAAACAAAAAATAAACCAATTAACATTCCATCCAACTGAATAAAAACATTTATTTAGCAATATCTCCCTACAAAAACATCAATACTACAAAACGAAAGCAAATATGAAAATAATCAAGATATCTTCTCCCAAAATACGGTTCTCTCTCCATTTGGGATTAATCGAATCCAATTTCATATTCTACCAAATAATTCATCCAAATTATAACGGATGTACCAAAGCTAACTTCATAGCTCTGTCAAACATTCCCTTCTTTCAACATTTAACTATAAAAAATAGATTCAATGATTTCCACAATAAACTCCAATAAAGCCTTCTAAACGTACAGCACAATGAATTTTCATATTATATCCAAAAACAACCAGATGACCAACTTAAATTCCCATATAACCCGATTCAAAACAAAAAAATAAACCAATTAACATACCATCCAACCGAATCAAAAATATTTATTTAGCAATCTCTCCCTGCAAAAACATCAATACTACAAAATGCAAATAATCAAGATATCTTCTCTCTCTCTCCTCCCTTATAAATAAGGCTATCTCTCTCCATGTGTGATTAATCCGATCCAATTTCATATTCTAGCAGAACACTTGTTTCGGCCGCTCACCAATAAGCGCGGCTCGACGAATCACGGCACGCCTAGCTGCCCTGGGGGAGGGGGTGGGGGAGTACTGCAACCCCCCTTGTTCTCCTTATGATTAAGGTGGGGGATTTGGATTCTTTTGGATGAATTGTTCCGAGGTGTTTTTTCAGCCAGAAGTATTTAATGTTGACTTGTACAAAACATGGAGGCCCAGTGGTAGTGTTTCGCATTGTCATGCCACAGGTCCGGGGATCGAATCCCGGACTGGGCGAGGTTGACCCAGCCTTTCATCCCTTGAGTGGGTCGATAAAATGGGTACCAAGCATGCTTGGGAGCTAAACACTGGGGGTTCCGCGTGAGGCTGACCACCTTACCGGGACATATGCCTAGCACCCCAGAGCCCTAGGTCACGAAAGCTGAAATGGGCATGACAGGCCTTGGCCCAATAATGGGCTGTTGCACCGGGGAGTTTAGTTTAGTTTAGTTTGTACAAAACATGCCGAGTTGGAGACTTGGCGTTTAGGCTAATGTTTCCCAAAGCAATTTAGTGAACTTTAGAATAACAGCGAATCATCATGTGTCTCAAACCCTTGGCAGAGCACTACTAGGGTTCAAAATAACATTTTTTTGGAACTTCCCCATAAAGGCAGCTATACTGCCAATGCTGTCATGATTTTTTCAAAGTTAGCAGAGGCACTATTAGGTTCTATGTATTAGGTGGCTCTGGTTTCAACGACCAATTTGAGTTGTTTCAGTTGAATATTTCTACAAGGAAAGTAGCTAGTTTGAGAATCAATAACTAATTATAGTTGCTGTCCAAATAACTGGCTAAGCACTACCGTTAAATGCTATAATACTGACCACAATGCTACTAAATAATAATAAACTGCTGAAATCGGGTTTGAACCAAGGATCTTTATATCTTACAGTTAAATGCTCTTCCAAGCTATTTGAAACGCCAGAAGCTATTTCGAACCCCATCATTAATTTATTTCAGGGAGCAGAGTTTCAGCAAACAGTATTTTTTCATTTAGCTATTCAATTAATGTATAAAGTCATCACAGAAACTTAGAACCAAATTTCTAAGGAAATTTTGATATTAATTTGCCATGAATTAAGCCACTAGAGAAAACTTTATAACCGTGTTACTTAACCCGGGGTTCGTACTCTATCTATGAGAGTGAAATTCATGATTTTTTAAGGAGTTTTTCAGGAGGGCAGCGATGTAAATTTAGGAGGTATCGTGAAATAAATTTGAATGTGTTTGTTTATTAATGTATTGGTCTAGTGACTTGGACCAAGAATGAAGGATCAAACAAGGGGTGTAAAGGTTGCGGAAAATTTGGGACTTTGGTGCAAAAGGCAAACCCGTTTTTATTTGGGTGGGGGGGGGGGAGAACGTCTATTTTAGCAATTTTTTTTAATTTCCCAGACCTTTGTTCAAATTTCATGACTTTTTCGACCGGTAGACATCCTGATAAAGTACGAGAGAAAACCAACTGAGAAAAATTATTCATGTCGTCAATTTTTTCAGGAGGGGGGGGGGGAAATATCAGGAGATGATATACAAACTTCAGGAGGTATAAGGGCCCTTAAAAATAAAATTGAAATTCAGGAATCTTTCAGGAATTTCAGGAGACGTACGAACCTTGTTAACCTTAATTAAGCAAAACTAATTAAAATGACATTTCTTTAACTACAAACCTGTTTAATAGCAAATAAAAACAGTGTCAGTTACATCGAATATTTTTAATTTATTTAGAGAAGCAAGTTAATTTCACAAGTATTTAACGCCTAACATGATAAGTATGAAGACAATGTCGTAACTGTAGTGTAATAGTTATAGCTCTGGACTACAGCTCTAGAACAGTTATAGCTGGGGGGTCTGGATTCGATACTTGTGGGTAAGATTCTGTTGTAAATAGTATCTACCTCAAATTTTGCAATTAAGTGAAAACCTGATAGTAGAGTTTATCATGACACACAGCCTTAGAAAACTACTACAATAAAAATAGATTTTATAGAAATTAGTGAAACAGCTCATATTAACAAATATCTCTGTCTTTCACAATTTCATTTTTCGCGCTCTGCGCTCTCTCTCCATTTAACTCCTTCATCCAACCCCCCTTTTTTTACGGAATGATAATCATAATAATAATAAAAAAAATCGTTTGCTCCTCCCCCCTCAAGGAGATTGGGGAGAAAGAGAAGAACAAAAAAAAAAAATCCCTCTAAAAAGATTTATCATCGGAATACATGCAGATGAATCCAAAAAAGGCTTTCGAACGGCGGAGAGGGGGGAGGAGAATGAAGAAAAAAAGAATGGCGAATGAATAAGAACAGAAAAAAGGCAATAGTGGTGCTTTGGATAGCACTCATTTGTTTAAAAAATGTATAAAATAAGGGCGCTGGAAGTGATTTTTATTAGAAACCATCGGAGAAAGTAACCCCGTCATTTGCTGCCCCCCCCCCTTATACATATAGAAATGGGTTTGAAGGGGGGGGGGGATAATAAAGTGTTCCGACGTAGAGGAGAAATGAGTAAAAAGGGCCAGAGATGGGAGTGGGGGGAAAGGAAGGATTGAGATTGGGAATCCATTAGGAAATTAGCTTTATTATTAGTTTTTATTACTCGATGTGTTTTATGAAATAATGAAAGTACTTTTTTATTTATTCTTTTCTTTAATAAATCATTTTTGATTTTACTTTCTCTTGGAGGAGTTTAACTGAGAGTTACAACAAAGATACTTAAAAAAAAAACACATCAATTGTATTGTCTAAGGATAGGGACATTGATTATTCAAGTTTTATTCATTTTTATTATTCAAAATTTGAAATATGTTTCCATATTTTTAAAACCAAGGCACAAACAACAAAGTTTTAAACGTTAGGCATTTCTTTGTACGTGAATTTCGTGCATTGTCCTATACTGTCTTAGGCCATCACGCGCGAATTGTAGCTGTAATTTTTTTTAATCCAATTTATTAGTTACAATTTAACTTTTCGATTATTTTTTTACTCTATTAAGTATTAAGCAATGTTTTCTATGTATTTTAAAGCCTTAAATTGGCCACAGCATTAGATTCAAGATATTAAAGAGATACGCTTTTGAAAACATTTATTCTTAAAGTCAAACATTTATAAACGAGTTAACAAAATTTGTTGTTTGTAAGAATTAAAAATAATAATAATGCATGCAAGAATTTTAAATAATTTGTTTTTTTATAAACAGGATGTTAAAAAATACGATGAATTCTGCCTATAAGTTCCGAGAATAAAACCAAAATGAGATATTTACATCATTTATTCGAACAAGGGCCATAGAACAAAAAATAAATTATGCTGATTCCTAGCTTCAAGTAAATTGCCTTGAATCAATCCATTTAGAATTTCTTAAATATATATATTTTTTCAATTAGGCACATAATTTCTTAGATTCAGCGTCTCAATACTATGCTAACTTTTCCATACTAAACGAAGTTTTTTTCCCATAAAGAAAATGTGCTCAAGAAATTCACCAGTTTCTATGTACGACCACACCTTCAAAAAACAAGAAACGACACCAATAAATGACAGAAACTGGACACTTAGAAAAATATGTATTTCCTTTTATAGCCCATAACAACGAATCCAACCGCGTATAACGTGTAAACAGAGCAGTTTATCGGATCGAATCAAACGGCGCTATTACACTGATAAAATTGTGTCTCGTCCATATCTTTCGATGGAAAAAATATCCCATCCGAGGCCTGGAAACCCTACGCTTCTATCAGCAATAAATCCCGCCATAAATATTACAACATTTCTATTCCCTCGCCATCCAATCGTATTATACCAATAAAAACATACACCGGTCAAACAAACAAAACAAAAAAAATACAAGACGACGCAGTTTGAAAAACTTTTCTATCCTTCGTGGGCCTTCAAGCGCGCAATATATAGTGACACAGTCATATAAAATGATTCTAAGGCCATGATTCACTCAATTCCTTAAAATGATGCCCCACCGAGATATGGACTAAAACAAAACAGAATAAAATTTCGTATCCGGGGAATGGCAACAAATGCGGATTCCCCTCCTATATCGATGACAGGTTGTCAGTTGGAATCGATATGACAGCGATAACAAAACGGGGTGATTTTAAAAGAAGCGATCTCTCTCTGTGGACATCGGGGCTGTTTTTCGTAAGAGGCCTGGTTTCAGCAACGACTTGAATGAATTGGACCGAGCATCTTTTAGTAGTACTTTTCAAAGGCCGTACTAGAACACTAGGCTATTCTAATTAGAAGGTTAAAACTATACTGTAAGAAAGATTCATCATGAATCTTGAGTTAGGATTAGGTTTAATTGCCTTCGCACCAGAGTTACACGATAACTATTGGAGGTGCACTCTTAAAACAAACGAGCGATTTTAACTCAGTTATCAGTAAGTGTAGAAAATGAACTTCCCCTTTTGGTGCGGATTTCACTCCTTTTTTTAGTTAAACCTCCAACAGGATCACTCAAAACGAGTGATTTTAACTCCGTCTTAGTTAGTTTTAACTCAGTCTGAGTTACTTTTAACTCCTTTCCTGTGTCGAAAATGCACTTCTCCTTTGGAGTGGATTTCACTCTTTTGTTTTAAGAGTGTGGGCGTAGTAATTTGGAACCGCAGTCAAGTGACGATCCGACACCCGAGTCGGAACTTTACACTTTTATTTGTTCTTCAATTTTCTGTTAAAAACAAATTTTACTAAGATTACACATTGCTCGTATAAAATAAAGAGATTTTTCCCAGTAAAATTATAGTATTCAGATTAATTATAGTGCAGAAGAATTATAATATTCTTCTGCACACCAGCTAAAAGTTTTTTTTCTGTGAAATCAACAAACTTTTTTTACAGTGTAGTTAGCTGCTGTGTTTATATCCAATTAGGCCTCGCAATTAATTATTACTTATTACTAATTAATAATCATAGCATTCATCCTTATATTAAAATAAACCGAAAATATTCATCATTTTACTGTCTGTTGCAGAAGAAAAAAAACCAAGCTCCCTCGCGAAAACGTAAATTATTTTAGTAGAAAACTATAGCGTTTTTACTCCTAGTAAGGTTTCTCAATGAATTTAAACATTACAAAAAATAATAAATATGCAATATTCAGTTATTTATAAATGTCTTATACAGAAGAAAAAAGACCATTAATATGCTCCCCAAACACGTGACTTAGGCAGTCATCTTTACACCCGTACGTTTCCCAACACTCAGTCTCTTCTTCCCAAAAGTCTATGGTTTTGTAAGGGGCCGATCGCCGTAGCCCCGACGTGTCATACCCGAGGTTCGGTTATGAGTAATGCCCCGCGGCCATTCGTAAATCAACCGGGACTGCCGCTTTCAATGTCGGAATTTTAGTTTCGTTTTTATGTTGTGTCGAAGGCTATTTGTTCCGGGTTTCGGGGTGGGTGCAATAATGGATCAAGTTTCAAAACATTGCTTTGAGGAGAAGCAAGTGTTATATATGTTTTTCTTAAATATGTGTCGTGTATACCGGGTGGTTATAAAATAACGCTCGCTATTCGGAGTGGTCTGTAGCTTGAATGAATAATCCGAATGCAACAAAAATTGAGACACTTACTAATCAAGAAGGGGGGAGAAGAATGGAATCATAAAAAACAAAACTCGTCTCTTCACCAGGGTCATAAATTACGAGGCGTAATTGGCTGTGTTGGCCATAATTGGCTTCGCCTCGTAATTTAGAAACCTGGTCAAGAGACGTGTTTATTTTTTTACGATTCATTTAAAAGAAACTCATCCCTTGACCAGTGTTCGAAATTACCAGGCGTAATTGGCTGTGTTGGCCGTAATTGGCCTCGTCTCGTAATTTAGAATTTTTTTTACATTAGAATTCAGAAGATATTTTATGATTCCATTATCCCCCCCCCCCCTTCTTGATTAATAAGTGTCCCAATTTTTGTTGCATTCGGATTATTCGTTCAAGCTACACACCACTCCGAATAGCGAGCGTTATTTTATAACCACCCTGTATTTAATAACAAATTAGAAGGTAAAACAGATACATAGTGGACATTATATTACTTCATTTATAGCGGGCAGAAAGCCTCAAGCAGGAGCCACTTATTTATCTAGAAGAATTCTCTTAATTGTAGGCTTAAGGTATCCGACTACGTTGAAATCGTATTTTTCGGCAAAAAACAGAATTTTTTTTTATAATCTTAAAATAAAGCACCACTCTTTAAGATTCTAAAACTCTCTTTATTTTGTTTGTGCGGCAAATATTTTATAACTCCATTGGTACTCCATTAATACTCCATTATAAGAAAACGGCATTCAAATCCCTTAGAAAAGACCACTAGTAGAAAATTGCGATCTACAAGAAAAATTAACAATATGAAACTTGAAGATGAATAATGTCTTATGTACCAAAAAGAAGGTTTTCATGCTATTTGAATGTAACCTCAAACTTTAAATTGATTTTCTGCAAAATGAAAATTTTGAACATTTTCTTCTTGACAAACCATATTTCTCAAAAAGTACTTAACTGAATGTTTTCAAATTTTGTGTGCATATTTGTTACACTATTATCTAGGGAATAGACTACAGACTAGTAATTTCAAGCAATATTATAAAAATTATAACACTTACTATCATAAATGGCAGAAAAAAAGTACATAAAAATCTTTAACTTAGCTTCGACAACTCATAACTTTTTATTGGTACAATAAATATCTAAGATTGTAGTCTATTCCTTAGGTATCAAACTAAGATTTATTAATTTATTATTATTTAAAAAATATCTTAAATATTTTTTTAGTTATAAAGTCTATAGTAACGGCAAAAAACATCACAATTTGCTTACAAAATCTTAAATTACACAGAATATAATTATTTAAAATAAAATTTGTGACTTGTTATTATTACTAGTTGTGTTGGTGAACAAAAAAATACATAAAATATAAGTATTAAAATTTAATTAAAAAAATAAGTGTCAAACGTAGTCGGATACCTTAAGGGCATTTTAACAAGGGATTATGGTTTTATAATATTTAAGGGGCATTTAATAGTTGGAATATACTTTCATACGCCTATATATTTATTCATAAATTATATAGATAAATAAATTATCAAAAATCTATTTTCCTTGAAAAGGGTAAGTAAAGGGGTAGAGTGGTAAAGAAAAATGTACTTGCATTCTCGATAAAGCTGAAAATCCACATACGAGTTTCATAGTTTAAGATGGGTTCCAATCAGATAATTTAAATACAAAAATAATGATGCTCTCCCTTAAAAAAAATCCTTTAAATCTCCTAATAACTGTTTAAATATAAGATAATTTCTAAATGTTTCATTTTAGCTGTCTTGCACCAATGCTTATAAGCAAATAACACAAACCAAAATCTCTACATTTTACTGGAAAGTAAAATAATCATGTATAATACCACTTTTTGTCAAAATGTGGAAGGAAATATGCCAAGGCAAATGTTGTTCAACGAAGTGTTTTACAAAAGATATCCGCACATTTTCTTCGAATCCAAGCTTTTATGGTAATAAATAAATAATAATACTCGGCAGAGGTTCTTTTACTATAGAACAAGATATTTATATTGATATTCTCATTTTTATGTATCGTTGATTTTTATTTATAGAATGCTTATGATAGGTTAAAACAAGGAGTTTTAAAATATCCTACTTCCCTGATACTTTAATGTGCACAGATATTCTTAAAATACGAACTGACTTATAAAATGAAGAAAACTAATTATCCTATATCATACCTTCAAATAAAAAAAGATTTTTTTAAAAATCGGTTTGTTGAATTATGACATTTAAACGGACTCTTTTATAAAGGACAGATGGATGGAAGGATTAGCAAGCATGGATACACACACAGAAATAGTTTAAAAAATTAATTGGATCCGCTTAATTGGTCCAAAAATTAAAATAGACGGTAGGCAGACTGGTATACAAACGTATGTCCTAATGTATATATGGACAGACAAAATATTGAAAAATATATCCCTCATATCATACGGTTAAAAAAAAAGAATTTTAAAATGCGACGACGAAGAACAAAAAATATAACAGACTTTCGTATAATTGACAAGCAGATAAAAAGAGTACAAAAAGAATTTTTTTTGCTGCCATACCTTTTTTTTTAAACAGAGATATATAATGTTTAAAATTGGATGGAATTTGGAAGGGAAAAGGCGAGGGGTGGGACTGCAGACGGATAGATGACAATTACTACACTTCAATTCCATTTCTTTAATTCTTACTAATTAATGAAAAGAAAGTGGGTAAAAAATATATATTCTGTGTTTTCAGTAGGTTAGTGCAACTTAAATTCTTTAAATTACAGATTTCGTGAAATCATTGAAAAAAATAAGTATGTTCATTTCGTAATTATAAATGTTAGTAATTATAAAAGACAGAAATTGTCAAATATTGACTAATTTACAAAAACATTTTCAAAGTTTATAATTGCAATAAAACTATATTTTGTTTCGCGTATTCCATAAGCAAATGAAACTGCCAAATGCACTCAAACAATCATCCAATCACCTTTTAACTTAATTTGGCGCTTTTTATTTAAAACATTTGGAGAAACCCTCCCCCTTCCCCCATGCAACCCTTAGAAAAGAGCTAGTGCAGAGGAGACAACATATGCCGTTGTAATAATGTCCCACCCATCTTTTTTTTCCCCTTGAAAAGAAAAGCCAAATGCAAAACAGTGCGGCGCCCGCTTTCGAGCTTCTTATTAAATTTGGACGCCTTAAAATTACTTTTTTCCATCCATTCTTCTCTCTAGGAAACTGCCTTATATTATTTCTCAGGTCTTTTTCCATATTAATCTTTTTCTCCCGCCCGTCCTACTTTTTCCGCCGGATTGAGAGTATTTTTTCATTATTATTTTATTCTTGATATTAGATACGATTATTATTTTATTTTGCATTTTTTTAGGTGCTGTTTTTTTCTCTCTCTCGCTCTCTTTGATAAGAAAAGCAGCACAGCTGTATTGGAGATACCCTCCCCTCGCTTTTTCGGGCTTGGTTTTTAACACTTAATTGACAACTCTAATGCATACTGTGAGGTCCTATGATTAACATAACCCTTGTGGAGATGGGATTTGAATTATTATTATTACTTTTTCTCTCCTTCAATATTATTAATTTTTTTCATGAGTGTTTTTTTAATTTCTTATCATTTTTGGAAGAATGACAAGAATATTCTTTCGGAGTTTTTTGTTCGTATAAAAACTGACGCATAAATAAGTTTTTAATTAACCGTTTCCGGATATTGACACCGTTAATGATTGGTATAATGCTTATGATGATATTTTAATTATTTTTTTGCGAAGTTTAATTTGAAGTAATGGCATTGTAATTAATAATTTTAATAATTCTATATTTATAGTTTTAAGAATTTTTTATTGAATTCTTTTGGACGAAATTTTATTTCAAAACGGAAATGAATAACTACAGAAGGGATAGTTAAAAATAGTAGATAGTTGTTATTCAAAAGTATCTTGTTAGTTTTTGAATAATACAATATATGAAGGGTCTATAAATAGTATCGAGAACCTTAGATTCTTTAAAGTATAACTAAGGTATAGGAACCGGTTCGGGGTTCATTGGCGGCTTTATTCAATTGAAATTACTATAATCAAAGATCGCTAATAAACGAATCGGACCACGTAGTTCATAATTTCGAGAATATCAGTTTTGCAACTAAACTCTTCAAAAAGAGTTTCATTATTACATTAGCTACAACTATTTCGTTATTACAATTATTTATTACATAAATATTATTATATTTAGATATATAAATGTTTTGAATCATTAAAAGTTATTTACATCCATTATCATACACCCATTTAATCACTTGGTCTCAACCTCTCAATAAAAGGGCAAAATCTAGGCAATCTGCTTTTCAAAAAAAATATTATTACAATCTCAAGCTCACTCTGTAACCCTTCATTATTTTAGATGAGGTATTAAAATAGTTCAAAAGTTCATTTGCTTATTTAACAGTTTATTAGAATATTGCTCGAATTTTTTTTAAAACTGGAGCTCCCTTTAGATGCTACTTTTTGGGTTTTCATGCTGACTTAGGAAGATTAAAAAAAATTAAGCTAACTCTCACCGTCTTACTTTTGACTGAATCTAAGAACTCGAAACCAAATACTCATTTCTCTTTTCATTTTGATTGATTAAAGAAACAAATGAAACTGTTAAAACTGCACGCTTATTCTATATCATAAAAAGTTTACTTTTTTATCATGCATATCAGTATTTCAATCTTTTTCTTAATCTTTTTTAATATATCCGCCTCAACAAACAACGGCTCGCCTCCCCATAAAGACTGCGACACTCTAACTAAAAGTTAAGGATAAAAAGTCCTCTTCCATCCATCAAAGAGTAAATGGCTGTATTTTAAAGAGATATCTTTATCAAGATTCCGCCAATAAAAGACGCCAAGAGATTTATGGAGCCGTAATAAAATGCATTTACAACCTTCGCCAATGCGGCGGACATTCATTTTCGGAATTGACACATTCTGGGATTGAATTTTGTAGTTTCTAAATTCAGTCGCTCGCTTGGCGATGTAATGGATTCCCCGGCTCTGTCCATCATTACTCATTGGCGGCCTTTTCTTTGCGTTTGGCGAGGATGTATGAAGAGGTGGCGATCGCCAATAGTTGAGTTAGGGTTAGGTTTGAATTATCGTCGCACTAGAGCTACACGAGCGATATTGGCTACGGGCGTCGTATTTTAGAACCACAGCCTGGTGACGAGCCAACACCTAAATAGGCACCCAACGCAACCGTTAAGGGCAACATCGTAAGCAGCGTTACGACTTTGAAGGATATTTAACGCGCACTCCCTTACACGGGGTATTATTCGTCGGGCATTTTTTTGGCTGCACGGGCCGTTTATAGGTCGGCAGCTATTTTGGCGATGCCCGGACCCGAACCTGGGACTTTCCGCATGCTAAGCGAGTGCTTAACAAACTGGGCTCCCCAGCCCCGCGAATAGTTGAGAGTCGGAATGTTGATAGAATTGAAAAATACTTAGACTAAAGGAGTGAAGGTTCCTTTAGGGAAATATTTGAATAATTTCAAACAACATTTCAAACTTTGGACATTTTTGAAATACAAAATATATTGTCGTGGCTCTTTTGAAGATCTGCTATTGCTTGATTTTTTTTAATCCAAAAAGGCTCGGGAATTCTTTGCTATTTGTTATATATGTATTTTTTTTTATCTTCTATAGTAATTATATGCAATATATTAATTTATATTGATTACAAAATTTTAATTCTTTTAAATATTTCTTTTAATGTATTCATAAGCAACTGGGTTGAGTCTTTGTGTCTGACAGGTTACATGCCCCGGTGTCACAAAAACAACGAATCACCATCAAATGCGTCACCAATAGCCCAGTGTATATCTAGTGTGACGTTAATCACCCTCCATCATCACTCACCAATGCATCAATTCTTCTAAAAAATCAATCACTTTCGATTGACGCCTCAAAGAAAAGATAACCAAAGACGATCCATGAATTCCTAAACGATTCCTCAACTATCCCTCAAAAGAAAAAAATATATAAGACAAAAATAAGAAGAAGATAAGAAAAGAGATAAGTGCGTGGGCGTCCCCCTTAATGCCTCCCCATGAAAATTACATTAACATTTCCTTTTGGTTGCTCTCCATCCTCTCTGGGATGCTGAGGGATGAACTGATCCTCCTGCATCTTCCGAGAGAGAGAAAAGGGTTGCCGTACTGGAAATGCCAATCACAAAGTTGGGGAGAAGAGCTGGAAAGGGGAAAGGGAATTTTGATTTGAGGAAATGATTTGTAGGTTTTGATTAAAAGGGTAATAGGCACTAACAACTACACTGATATTTAATTATATTTAATAATTCTTTTGAATGAAATATTAATGACAAAAGTATATTACTAATAGTGCACGTATTTTTTTAACCCCTTATATACAGGGTGGTTATAAAATAACGCTCGCTATTCGGAGTGGTCTGTAGCATGAATGAATAATCCAAATGCATCAAAAATTGAGACACTTACTAATCAAGAAGGGGGAAAAAGAATGGAATCATAAAAAAGACAGGATTCTAAAAAATAATCATAAAAAAGAATAATCATAAAAAACAAACTCGTCTCTTGACCAGAATCTAAATTACGAGACGTCGTCAATTATGGCCAATTAAGGCCAACGCAGCTAATTACGCCTTGTAACTTAGAACCCTGGTCAAGAGACGAGTTTCTTTTTTTTCGAAAAAGAATGGAATCATAAAACACAAACTCGTCTCTTGACCAAGGTTCTAATTACGAGGCGTAGCCGATTATGGCTAATTACGGCCAACACATCCAATTACGCCTCGTAATTTAGAATCCTGGTCAAGAGACGAGTTTGTTTTTTATGATTCCATTCTTTTCCCCCCTTCTTGATTAGTAAGTGTCTCAAAGTTTTTTGCATTTGGATTATTCATTAAAGCGACATACCACTCCGAATAGCGAGCGTTATTTTATAACCACCCTGTATATGGACCTTTTGCTATGAACCTCTTGGACAGTTTAACCCTTTCAGTCACAGTGATCCCCGAAGCAACCGATATTTATGGATTTGGGAATCAGATTAAACCAGCAAGTAAAGCTCTTGGAAAGGCAGTGGTGGACATTGAAATCGACGATGTTATGGGGAAAAAAACAACAATTCTTTTAGTTAGTGATGAATCCCTACCAGTGGATTTACTAATTGAAGGAACGTGGTTACACCGTTAAGTAAACTGCAAATCAATCTTGATAATACGAGAATAACTTTGAAGGCAGTGGAAGAGACAGCACTGGAAAGGAATACGGTTAATCTAGTTCAATGTAAATCAGATGAACATAATTAAGGTATTTTGTTGATGAGAGACAGGCAAAATATTGACTTCTTGCTAGAGATGAAGGAGGGAAAGGTAGTAGTACCCGTCTCAAACGAACGAAATGAAAATATTACATCAACTAATGACATCATTCTGATCATAATTTCAAAAAATAATTGGACTGACATCTATTGGGATTAATATAAAATATTTTCTAATAGAGAAAAAAAATCAAGAATCGAGTGATGTGCTTTTTGATATCATAAATAGCTATAGACGATCAGAAATTTGTATCTAAAATGATGATGAAAAATTGTCATTGGGACTTAAAGGATTAAATACAGTAACATACACTAAGCAGGTGAACTAAAATGGGTGATAAATGAAACCCAATCAGATAGCATCACATTTGAAGAGTACACGGGAAGAACCGATTGATTTTGTACAAGGCTCTTAATAGCCTCTTTGGCGATGATAGCGAGAAATCGTCTAAAATGGTATCAAGAAGCCAGTTACTCGCTTTGTTTATCTTTTGCAGCGACCCTAATTCACGCCAGAGTTGAGTGGAGCGAGTCACGTTTGTACCGCAAATGAAGAACCAAAAGAAAAGCCGGTTTCCGGTCGCCAATGTCAGCCAAGCAGAGACAGTTACGGAAAGACTCTAAAGAAATCAATCGATTCTTCCCGTGTACTCTTCATTTGATAAACGCTACTGCTGCTAATAAGATAATAATTTAGTATCATAAAAAAAGGTTCCTAACAGGTGAAACGGCTGTGTAGTGAAACGTTTAACTGTTTTTTTAGTTGAAAAATTTTTCGAATTCGGAAACCGTGTCCTTAAAAGTAGTTAAAACCAAATTAAAAAGTATTGTTAAACAGTTACTATTAATCATTTATCTTCTGGAACTAAGTATGAAATTTTTAACAACGTATGAAACTATGGTAGGATGGTAGAAGGAGTTTCCAGCAAAACTAAAGAATGGAAAACAGATGATGTAAACCAACCAAGAAAGTAGCATTATGGCAATCTATTTTAATATTAATGCATTCACAGCAAAAGTATTGCCGCCTACAACTTCGTAAAATACTAAACATTCAACTTTTTCAAACCTTATTAAACTGGCTTATTTCAAATGAATTTTCAATTGTTTATTTCACTGATTCAATCGTAAGTTGAACTATCTATTTTATATAAATATTTTTATTCAATTTAATACAAATAGGTTAATATAAAGTCAAGGAGAATTTGTATGGAAATCAATATAAGGACAAAAGTCTCTTTCTAAATTACATTTCTAAGAAAATTCGAATGTAATGAAATCTCACGCGGAATCACACCCTTTTTCACGTTTCACGCTGAAAAAACTCTAAAACGATGAACTAAAACAGTCTTAAAACTCTCAAAAATTTCCAAAACTCTAAAAATAATCCTCTACAATGTCACCATTTTCTCTCGAAAGAACCTTTATCAGAAATTAGCTTAAAACTTCAACTTTGGACATCAACACTTAATTTATCCTTCTCTATATAAAAATATTATTGCCTCGATAAAACAGGGATATCCGTAGCGATCAAATCTCTAAAGTTCGATACCATCACAATTTGTTTCTCATAAATATTTTATTAACTTTAATAAAAATAATTTTATTTGAGACTAGGTATAAATTGTCTGAAAATCAATAGAAATAGATAAAATTATTACTCGATAAAATTTCTAAGAAAATTCAAATCCAATAGAATCTCAGTTTCGACCAAGGAAACTCCAAAACAATGACCTAAAAATATTCTTTAAAAAACAAAACTCTCAAAATAACCTTATAAAAAGCTCCAAAACTTCGAAAATAATCTTCTGCAATGTCGCAATTTTCTCGCAAAAGAACCCTTATCGTCCATTAGCTTGGAATTTTAACTTCGGACATTGAGTTTATCCGTCGCTCTTAAATGCCTCGATAAAGCGGGGATCAAAGCTCCGAAGTTCGATACCATCACAATGTGTGCATCCCGATTCGCCGATTTCGATGGGGATTAAAACCCCTTCGTCCCGTTTACAAATGAGTTAGATTGCCCAATTACAATCTACGAGCCGATAGCCGATTGCCCGTTCTTATCGGCCGATTCTTTAATGGTTTCGTGAAATTAGGATAATCGTGGTGGAAGGGTTTTTATTTTACTGTTATTCTCACAGAGCAGTTTGGTTTGGTTTGAATTATCGTTGCACTAGAGCTACACGAGGGCTACTGGCGACGGGCGTCGTATTTTAGAACCACAGTCAAGTGACGAGCCGACACCTGAATAGGCACCCAACGCAACCGTTAGGGGCGACATCGTACGCAGCGTTAGGAGTTTGAAGGTTATCTAAAGTGCACTTCCTCTACACGGGGTATAATTCTTCGGACGTTATTTTTCTGCACGGGCCGTCTATAGGTCGGCAGTTATTTTGGCGAAGCCCGGACCCGAAATAGGGACCTTTTGCACGCTAGGCGAGTGCCTAACCGACTGGGCTCCACAGACCCTCACAGAACAGTCGTATCTGTTATGGTTTGGTTGAATTATAGTGGTACTAGAACTACACGGGGGATATTGTAGAGGAGCGTCGTAATTTAGAACCGCAGCCAAGTACCGAGCTGAAACCTGAAAAGGCAACTTTTTTAAAGAACGATATCGTACGTATCGCCGTTAACTTAAACACCATGTTTCTAATCTTGGTAGATTTACATAAGGTGATTATAAATATTAGTTCTTTGTGATTTCAATTTTAATAATAAAAACTTATAATTCGCATTCCTCTTTTATGAATAGCTATTCTGCTTAAATTGAATAAAACTGTCAACAAACTTATAGAAATATAAAGTTTAAGGAGCTTATAAAATAGTAAGTTCAAATATTTAGAAGATATTACAGCATATTTTTCACAAATAAAAGATAGTAGTTAAATTTTAATAGCATATTAATTTGAGTAGCTTTTATGAAGAGAATCCTCCAAAAGAGAGAGAGAGACCTCCTCAGAGTCTTAATACTGCCACCATGTACTTCTTAATTTAAAATTGAACAAAGAACAAAGAATTGACCGTTATTTTGTTCCATGATACTATATTCTTGCTGAGCTTGTATTTGGTAACAACATGCTTCTGGTAATCGTTGCATCGACTGAAGGGTAATAGATGCTCCAGAAATTTCATGAGACAAAGTTTGTAATTACTAGAATTGTAACATTTTCTGATATTATTGGAAATGTATGACATTCTATGTTGAAGGAAAGATTGTAGTTTGTTTATATTTGAACTGTTGACATTAAGATGATTAGAAACTATAATCGTTATAGAGATCTAAAAGCTTGCATCTTAACATCTAAATTGCAATTGTTCATTTATTCAATGTTGTAAACACTTTGAAAAAAAAATATTTGCAGAATATCGTTGGTAAAAATGCTTTATTATTTCCAGTAGGTAACTGATATAAAAGAAGTGGATTTGCTACAGAATAAGTCACTTATACCGCTTCCACACACCATTTGTGCTCAACAGGAAATAAATAAGTTATACGCCACGTAAAGAAATTCGCCAAACAGAGTTTTTAGCTAGTTGTAATTCAAATTTTAAACACCAAAATTTTAATTATTTTCGCGGTTCGCTCCTCTTTTTCAAAATTAATAACTAGACAGACAGACGGACGGATTGAACGATTATAATACCTTCAACTTTTTACGTTATAAACGTAGTGTGGAAGCTAAAAACACATTTTACTGGCACTTACACACAGAAGATCAAATTTTAAAAAAATATTTTAAACGTTAAATGCAAATATTTAATGGCGGGCGATACACTTTTTGTATTGTCAATAAGGCAGACAGCTTCTTATTTTTATTTTTTTAAAAAAACCTTTAAACATTAATTTGGTCGAAGGACTTTTGAATGAACCATGCAAATTAATGAATGGATATTAAAAATGTCAACTCTGACAATGATGCTCGACAACATACATTTCCTCGACGAACTGTAACATTTGATTATCCGGACATAAATCCCCAACCAATTACAACACCCTCGATTATCCGTCAAAAGTGAAAGCTCCATCCCTCATTACCATATCGCTATTTACTTTTATGATTATACATCTTCTTTGTCTTAACATGCGAAATGAATTGAAGAGCTTAGTTTAAGAACGTGCTAAGTGACATTTTTGAAAAAAAAAATGCGATATTTGTGTAAATGAATACGTTGTACAGGCTTCCTCCTTCCAATAAACTTCTTAAACAAAGTTAAGTATACTTTTTGCCGTTTGCAAGTATCTTTTTTTTTACTTCTTAATACCCGAGCAAAATCCTACATGTATATTCTTATGTAATCTAATCATACTTTTCATACAAATACAATGGTGGCCAAAAGTGTGGACACTTTTTGAAAGTTCCATATTTTTCAAAAAATAAAAAAAGTGTCAACACTTTTGGCCACCACTGTATGTGCTAAAAAGTATGTTTTTCACAGAAATTAAAAAAATAAATATTATTTTTATAGTTATTTAGGGACACGTCTTAAACTCTAAAAATACATACATATACATACATACATATATATATACATACATATATATATACATATATATATATATATATATATATATATATACATACATATATACATATATATATATATATATATATATATATATATATATATATATATATATATATATATATATATATATATATATATATATATATAATTGTGCTATAAATGCCACAAAAAAAAGACATATCACTTATTTGTAGTTAACAGATTATTTTAACATTGTTGTTAATGCAAAATGGCTTTAAAATTAACTGTACTAAAATAACTTTTTGAAAAGTTTGAAAAAAAATTTAATATTTTTTTAAGAATTCTAATATCGTATTGACCCTAGTTCAACTTTTTTTATAGAAATAAATGTCTGATACCTGTAATCAAAGGCAGAAAACTGTTATTTAGATCTTCTTCTACCGGACCAGGTCAATTTCGGAATTAATTGTTTGTGGGGAGGTTTGAAATGCCTCTTAATGGGGACGCCAGGTCGCAAGAGGATAGAGATAACAAGCTTCCCCTTTTCTCTAAACTTAAAGTTAAGTATACTTTTGCCTTTAACAAGTACCATTTTTAATAAAAATTAAGCGCAAACTAAAAACATCAAAGCTCATTTTCACGTTTTCACCTTTTTGTCACTTAGCACGTTCTGAAACTGAGATCCTCAAATGCGTTTCTGGAGAATTAAAGTTAGAAAACCAACAATCCATCTTGGTCCATAACGCGCAGTAGAAATGTTTTGTGATTAATGCTTGGTGTAAGAAGTTCGATCGAGACTGATTAACAAAAGGGAAGACTTCGTCAAGTGCTTTTTGTGAAAGATGTGTGTGAAAAATTAATCATTTTTAATGTAATTTCTTAATAAAATCGTTCTTGCTTGATAGATGAACCAATGTAGTCATGCATATTTCCATTGAACTAAACTCCTCGGAGCAACAACCCGCTAGTGGGCCAAGGCTTGAGCCAATCATTAGAGAGTATGGATGGCTGCGTATTTCGAATGAATTATCAATATATAACCCTTGTGATATAACCCTGTTTGTTAACTGAATGTGCGAAAAGTGCATAAGTATGATGTTTCGAACACATTTTATTCTTGTGCCATTTCAGTACATTATCTAACGTTGCCTTTCTCATTGAAGTAATCAAAAACAATACCATAAACAACCGCCCGAAAACTTCAGTCCATAAACCCTCAAGAGATAGCTCCATTCCCCAAACATATACACAAACAATACCATAGAAAAACAGGAACTATAAAAAAAATCCTTTCTCCTCTCCGTCAGTCGCACCTCATAAAGGCCAGAGGATTCGGCTCCTTTCGGGCCATGTGCATCTGCCCAAAGTGATTCTCATTAAGTTTTTAAATTTAATAATTTTATATTCGAAAATAAGTGTGTTAATGAAAAACCTACAGTCAGACCAATGGTTATATTCGTATATACTATGGTGTTTTTTTCAAGGACTTGGACAAATTAGTGAATTTAGTATCAATTAATGATCATAAATTCTGATTATTAAAGAATAGGAAGGGCTGCGTATTCGAAATTATAGTTAAATATATAACCCCTGTTTGTTAACTGAATGTGCGAAAAGTGTCTAAACATAATTTAACGAACACGTTTTATATTTATACCATTTCATTACATTATCTAACGTTGCCTTCCTCATTGAAGTAATCAAAAACAATACCATAAACAACCGCTCGAAAACTTCAGTACATAAACCCCCAAACGTATACACAAAAAATACCATAGAAAAACAGGAACCATAAAAAAATCCTTTCTCCTCTCCGTCAGAGTCGCACCTCATAAAGGCCGGAGGATTAGGCTCCTTTCGGGCCATGTGCGTCTGTCCAAAGTGATTCTCATTAAAATTTTAAATTTAATAATTTTATATTCGAAAATAAGTGTGTTAATGAAAAACCAACAGTCAGACCAATGGTTATATTCGTATATATACTATGATGTTTTTTTCAAGGACTTGGACAAATTAGTGAATTTAATATCAATTAATGATCATAAATTCTGATTATTAAAGAATATGAAGGGCTGCGTATTTGAAATTATAGTTGAATATATAACCCTTGTGATATAACCGTGTTAACCGAGTGTGAGAAAAGTGTATAAATATAATTTCACCAACACATTTCATTTTTTCATAAGTATATTTATTTATGCCGTGTTTCATAACATTATCTAACGTTGTTTTCGTTAGGAGCAATCGAAAAAACAATACCATAAACAACCCACACAACAAACGACCGAAAACTTCAGTCCATAAACCCCCAGGAGACAGCTCCATTCTCCAAACGCATACACAAAAAATACCATAGAAAAACAGGAACCATAAAAAAAAAATCCTTTCTCCTCTCCGTCAGAGTCGCACCTCATAAAGGCCAGAGGATTAGGGTTCCTTTCGGGGCCATGTGCGTCTGCCCAAAGTGAAAAGGGTTTTTTGTGCGCTGAAAGACCATAATGGCCCTTGTATCCGTATAATCCGCAAAATTAATTGCCTCCGCGGGGCCGTGTCGATTAAATCCTCAATTTCCTCCGGGGGATTACTCCGCCTTTCGAGGAGGCATCTGGGCGGGAATCTAATTAAGAACGCCCAGAGGGTGAAAGGGGGGGGGGATTTTTTTTTGGGTGGAGGTGGTTTTTGTTTCATCTTGGACTTGGAGGAGATAGATGGTTGATCAATTGTGTGGATCGGTATTTTGTTGTAGGGATCTGTTGATAGGTTGTACGCGTAGTTAACGGTGTGTTGCTATTGTTTTTTCTCTAATGGGACTGCAACTTTGGTGGTCAAGCCTTTGCAGACTCTGTAATTTCTCAGAACTTTTTTGTGCCACCATTTAGGCGACTCTCGCTATCAATTTTGCCGCACAGTTTACAATATTAAAAAAAAAATGTTAGAAAAAAGGTTAAAATATGTTGAGATTTAATTTTGCCGAGAGAACCCAAGCCAAATGAGCCCTCCAGGGATCTTTTACATGCCACATAATCATATGTCATGCATGCTCAAAATTTTCCCATCCAGAAAATCCAATGACTCGGGAAATACGAGGAAGTGGTTGGAGGAGTATAGTCGACAGTGCAAATGGATTTTCACCTCTTCGTACTTTTAATCGACATCCAAACTGGAAGAATAACGGGATGTCCTCATGTAACTCCAGTGCGACTATGATTTAAACTAACTCTAAACCTAACGTGATGCCAAGAAGATCTTCTGAAGTAAAATAGACACTTTTATAACAGTTTTCTTGGTAATTATCTGCTCGTTAAAGGGTTAAGTAGAGCTAATATCTAGCGACTGTAAAACAGCCAAAACTTAAAATTATTTTGTTAGGTTAGGTTTGAATTATCGTCGCACAAGAGCTACACGAGGGCTATTGGCGACGGGCGTCGTATTTTAGAACCACAGTCAAGTGACGACCCGACACCTGAATAGACACCCAATGCAACCGTTAAGGGCGACATCGTACACAGCGTTAGGACTTTGAAGGATATTTAACGAGCACTCCCTTGCACGGGGTATTATTCGTCGGAAATTTTTGGCTGCATGGTCCGTTTATAGGTCGGCAGTTATTTTGGCAATGCCCGGACCCTAACCTGGGACCTTTCGCATTCTAGGCGAGTGCCTAACCGACTGAGCTCCCAATCCCCGTAAAACATCCCTAACTCAAAATCACAGAAATTTTTAATAAAGACACTCCTCCGGATCTCACTGACTTTTATCTCCTTTACAGGTGTCTACCGGCACTTCATTTCGCACCTTTGGCGAAAAATTATCTCCGGGAGAGATGCAAAACTGAGAGAAAAAAAATTTACGACTAGCAGCTGGGGAGGAAGGGCGAGGCGCGGACATTAAGTGCTCCTCTTCAAGAGATTTTTATAACGGACACTTCTGCCCTTGCAAATGAAGAGGGGGTTGTATGGTAATAGCAAGGTTTCTAAAGTTGATCTGGGGATCCGATAATTTGTTATTAAGGATTAGGTAAAAATATACCGATTTTAAATCATTATAATTGTGTTTAATTTTGTTTTAAGGTTGGTTTATTTAATTTTGCAATCAAGATTATGGGCATTAATACTAAAAATGGTCAGTTAGAGATCAATAGAAAATTTGTATGTGACAATGGCCTGCTGGTACCAATAGAAATCTCTATTGATATCTGTACAAATCTCTACTGATTTCTATTGATATCCATACAAATTTCTACCGATACTATCTATAGATATCAGAGAGAGTGCAGGTCTATTGATGTCATTTGAGAACAGTAGCTCACTGATATTTTCGTTACTGATAACGGTAGAGCTCTATTGATATCAATAAGAAATATTATCAGGTTACTGATATCAATGGGTTCTACTGAAAACAATAGTGACATCCATAGAAATAAGTACACATCAATAAAGCTGTACTTATGTCAATTGATTTTTGTATTTATCTCTATGGATATTTTTTAGTAGGATGTTGCACTTCTTGAGTAGCATAAAAATGTTGAATGAAAAGGAATTGATTGGGGAGTCAATGTTACTTGGAAACAGAGCTTCAATAGGAGCCCTGATTCAAGGAAATGCAGGGACGTAAGATTTTAAATTACGTAATCTGAATCAAGCCAATTTTATTTTATATTTGAAAAGGAAAAAAATGCTAACCCTCTAATGCATACTGTTGCCGTTTGGCAACAAGTAACATAATCCACTCAATCTCAACCATTTTTTTTCATCTATTACATTCCATTTTGAAGTTTTAGTAATAATAATCCTCATAGATGACAGTAGTAAAATTGTATTCAAAATTAAAGAGGGAGGTTATTAACTGTTTGAATACTGACAAAAACGTAATTTCACTAGTATAATAATATATTAGTACGAAATACATATAATTGTTTTGAAAAATTAATTATAGTTAAAGATGGTTATTTTGAAATATATTTAGTAGTTTTCTAGTCATCATCAAAATTGGAATTTTGGTTGGTTTTTGTCGTATAGAAAAAATTTAAAAATTGAAATTATTTAAATTCTAAACCAGTTAATTTTTTTCAGTATTTTTCCCATAATGTATGATATTAAAGATACATGTATATTTTTTTCGGGATGAAAAAAAAAACATGCATTAGAGGGTTAAGTATGCAACTGAATTTGACTAGAGACCATGTTTACAATCAACTTAAATGCTTTCCCTTTTTTTTTGATTAATGATAATGTTTGGCAAACTGCATTGAAAACATCTAATTATCTGTTGCAGGAACCAGAAAATATCTGTAAAGAAAGTTTCTATAATCTCAATAGCTTCGCCAATGAATTCTATTTTTTTTCTATACTACTTTCTACAGCGCTGAATGTTTCGTTGGTAAACTTAAAATTATTCTGAATTTGGACAAAATAAATTAACCTACACTTATTACCTTCAACCAATATCGCATAGACTTCACAAACAAATTTCCTCAAAACAATATCAACGCAATACCACAACACTCCCCCCTCAAAAAAGGCAAGCCGAAAATGACAGAGCCCACCTATGATGATGAAGATGTGCCGAAACGGAGACGGTGCACTAAAATTTTATGGGGCTACGGGTGGGGCGTTTGCCCTATTTATGATTCCTGACGCCCCTCCAGTGTGTTGATAGAGGGCGAGTCCATCTTGTCGGTGAATTAAAACTAATAAACGCCCGGAAAAGGTCCATCAGCACGTGTTTTTAATGAGCACTGTCTTTTTTGAAAAGGTTGGGTTCGGGATTTTTATGGACTTGCTTAACGTCGATTTTGACTTGGTGGGAATTTGGAGCAAGACTTGTTAATTGAATGCATTTTTTTTATAATTTTCATTGGGATAACTTTGGTACCAGCTTGAAAATAGTAATGGTTTTATTTTTTAATATGTTTTACTCATACGTCAAGGCAGAAATGCCACTGAAAAATACAAGCATCTCTAAAAAGTGTTTGATATGATAAGTTATAAGGGATTCCCAACCCAATATGTATGATAAGTTATTAGCTTGGAAAGTTTGGGCCAAAGTTACCCCATCAACGGCACTAAGACTTTCAAATGAGTGTCCTATTTTAGTGTTTTGCATGAATAATTTTTAATGTGTAATTTCTGAAATATAGCAATTTATTTAATTTTTATTAACCCTTTCGCTACGAAGGATTTTAGCTTCCTCGCAATATTTGATAGGAATAACATTATCGAATCCTTAGTTGTTCGGGCGTTTTGGGGCGCTTCAGTAAGGAAAGGGTTAAAGGATATCTTAGCACATTTCTGCTTTATTCTTAAAATAAACATTTAAGCGTAAAAAAACTCATTTTAAATAAAAAGGACAATCGAACTAGAAAACTAACAAGCACATATTTGATAATAAAAATTAACCAAGAAACAAGAGACACACACAGAACTCCTTAAAAAAATCAAATATAATGCATCACAATTCACCAGGAGATTTGGCCTTGACACGAAACTAAACTTATTTTTAACATACACTTACACATATTTCAACAAAATTTTTTTTAACTAAATGATTATACCAGCATGAAGTAAGTATTATGAAATATTAGTAAATGAAAATAGAAACAGAAAATGAGTTAAAAAAACATTTCACTAAATATTTTCTATATTTAGTTGACAAATGTTGATTTTCCTGACTGTTAACCATAAATAGGTTTTAACGGAAATATTTATGCTCTTTCAAATTTATATTAATCCTAAGAGTTTCAGAATAATGAACGTGTAAATCTGTTTTGCCATCGCACCAATAATTTAATTTACTATTTGCAGTACCTACTAAAATGATCCATAGAGATCAATACAAAAATCTATTGACATAAGAGTGCAGCTTTAATGATGTCTACTTATTTCTACGGATGTCACTATTGTTATCAGTAGAAGCTATTGATATCAGTAACCTACTGATAATATTTCTTATTGATATCAATAGATCTCTATTGACACCATCAGTAAAGAAAATATCAGTAAGCTACTGATCTCAAATGACATCAATAGGCCTGCACTGATATCTATATAGATCAGTAGAGATTTGTATGAATATCAATAGAGATCGAATAGAGATTTGTATAGACATCAATAGAGATTTCTAATGGTACCAGTTGGCCATTTCCACATACAAATTTTCTATTGATCTCTACTGACCATTTTTAGTAGGGGTCTATTTTTAGTATAAATTTAACTAATAAAAAACGTTTTATGAAAAAAATAGTTTATAAAATTAAATTAATCGTGAAATAACCTTCATTTACACTTTAAATTGTCTAATAAATATTAGTTTTAGATAAAGAAATACAAAAAAAAAAATTGACTTCATGATTAACAATATTTGACTGTCCCTTATCATTCCTTCTATATTAAACCTCATGGTGCATATCCACTGCCAAAAGGATTGCACAAAACACAAAAGAAACCCCAGCAGCTTCAAATTTACCATATCACACCCTCAAAGAGTCAGACATAAACTCACCAAAACTGTCACCCATTGTGCATCTCTAACACAACATCAATCCAACAGTCCTAAACGACCGCTAAGTGACACCCCTGACACAAAAAAACCCTATGCAAATGTGACACCGTAAAAAGGGCGTCACCTGTCTATGTCACATCTGGTCACAACATCCTCCCCACCCTGAAAAAGGGCATTGCGGAGACGCCCCTTTTCGGCTAAATCCCGATATTCCGAATTCAGCCCCGGTTCTAAGGCCCCAGCAATTGTTTTCCAACCACTGTCTGAAGCTCTGAAATCCTGCCCCTGAAAGCAACAGGATTTGTAGGAGTGTAAGTGTGAGTGACGTGTTCTTTTGGGAGGTTTCTGATGGTACTAGGGGGCTACGCCCCCTGCTCGCTATCGCTCGCCAACCCCCGGGAATTGCTACGCAATTCCCATTGGCCGCTTCGCGACCGGCTCGCTGCGCTCGCTCGCTGGTGAACATAAATAAGATTATGTGCTAGCATTAAAAAACAAATATGAAGCAATACATAATAAATGCACAAGAAGAGTTGAAAAAAAAGTTACTAAACATATCTTTTAATAATGTGACATTGATTAGGGGTTGCAGGCTCTCCGAGAGAAACACATTTGAAAACAGTTGAACTGTTTTCAATTGTTTTAATATTTTTTTAGCATGTAGTACAAACATTGAAGTGAATGACATTGATCAAACTTTTCTTGATAGAGCAATACAAAACTGGTTTTGGACAGTATAAGAATATTTCCAGTTTCTGGGATAATATAAAAAATAGTAAGACATTAAGTTGACCATAGCCAGCTTTATTTCCTGCACTTGCATAAAGTGGCCAGGCTATTTGATATATCTGGCCATGTGAAACAGTAAGGTCCCACACCAGGAAGAGGCTTCACGTTTGCTCTGTTTCGTTCTCTATTCCAAAATAGTGCTCCACAAAACTCACAAACTTCCCTCAGTTCTCCACAATCATGTTCTGGAATTGAAGAATCTGAAGATTTTCCGATTTAGCGATAAATAGTTTTTTGTGGCAACCTGTCTGACCTGACCGAAACGTATAATGGCTAGATAGGGTTGCCGGAAAACGTCATCGTTGTGAAGAGGGCATGAAGTCAAAAGTCGCCAGAATACGGACTTTTGGCGCGATTTTGGAAAGTTCGCCAATAGTTACCGTACAGTAAATTTCTACCGCATTTCGTAAATATTGAACTGCCCTATCTTAATTCATTATTACTATTAAAGTAAATTCGATACCAAGTGCCAAAATTCAATATCGAAACCATGTGTCAACACAAAGATCTCAAATCCAAACAAACAAATCAAATGAAAATATAGTGTTGCCAAACGTGATTGAATATGTACAATCTGCAATATTTCTGTTAAAATGTCTTCAGAAAACTATTTTTATTTCGAAATGAAAGACCGAAAAGTTCATAAAATATAAAAATGTTATTTTGTACCATTAGTTCGTTAATATTTGATGTTGTATTCCACTTTCTAGTTTAGTCACCCACTTTCTAAATGATATGGAAGCAGAGGGCAAGCCTCAACCCAAGTCAATCAACCAATCAATCGATGATTTGGAAATCGTAATTCTGCTTTTCTAGCTATATTTCTCATGGAAATATTTTAAGAAATCAGTTTTTTTAAATAAAAATAGATGTTATATGCAAAAATATAAGTCAGTAATCCATTAAATTCGTATTTTGAATGCTGATAATTTTGGTTAAGCCTAACTTGGCTGCCATGCTGACAGAGCCGTTGCCATTCCGACCATAGAAATTTCCCTTTTTTTCTGACCACGTAAGAAGAATATATATATAGATAGTCATTTGATGAGATGTAAATGTATAAAAAAATTACATTTATTTTTTTTCGCTAACAGCTGAATGCTGTATTTGTTGGAATACGTAAGAGGAAAGTTGAAATTAATCATGTATGTTTTTCATGCTGTTGTTATTGACATCCTTTTTCTGCTTGACGGAGTCAGACAAAACCCTTTAGACCAGTGCTCTATAAAAAACCTAGTACTAGAAGGGAAGAAGATCAAATAACTTCTCTTGAAAGACAAAAGCAGTGGTCGGATATGCTCTATGTACTCTTTTCTAAAAGGATATAAACTATAAAGTGTAAATCAATCGACATGAATCTAAATTAAAAATTGTGCCTGAAAATTGACCTAGTGACCTAAAACATTTAATCCTTTGAGGAATTCCAAATGAGTCAGGCTTTATTTTTACGGATATTATTTTTGTCATTATGAATCAACTCAAACTTTCACTAAAATGTAATGCATACTCAGATGCTGAAACATCGTACTAGGTATAATCTTCTATAAGTAAATCCCCTAAATTCACTATAAAAATCTCTTTTCTGGTTAATTAAAGATTTTTTAAAATATAATTTTCAAGTAGAGTTATTTCATACTACAGAACTTATTCTTACTCTACACTTGTCTTCCATTATTTTATCTGTACACTGAATATTTAAATAATTTAAAGCAAAACAAACTAGTAAATTTTTTAAAAAAGTTGTATTTCAATTCTAATTTAATCAAATTAATGTAATTTATTTCAGTAACATTTGCAATTTGTATCATATTTTCAGCTGAATTTAAATCCTTTAAATATATTTCCAGTTATTTAAATTAATAGAAAATCCGACCAACAAATCTCGCCAAACTGCTCCGAATTTCAAACTCCAAACTCATTTCCGCAACAAATCCACATTAAGTCTTCCCAGCATTCCCTCTTCAATCGCTTTCTCACACAATAAAATATCTTTTCTGAATATTATTGACACTCTCCCCCTCTTAGGAAATATCCCAATACTCATTCCGGAAAGTATTCGCAAATAAACGAATATTTCATTCAATTGGCGAAACTCCTGGTCTTCTGATTAGCTTCCACGAAAAAGAAAGAAGATCGTTTTAAATTCGCGGTCCTTACCTCAATTTTCATATCTACGCGCTCTTTTATATTTCTATAAGATACGCATACGCCGCGAGTAATAAACGCGAATAAGTATATGCATTTTATTCAAGTGGCTCTGAAAATGGTATAAATCTGGTAAGAGCTTTTCTTCGGGATATCTTGCGCTGAAGCCATCCCTACCCCTTAATTTTATGTAAGATGCACTTAGATTAGCTGCGAGAGCCGCGCTGCGAAATATTGAAGGATAAGAAAGAATAACAACTTTTCTTCTTTACCTGCTGTGCAATAAATTTGACACTCGAACGAAATGCAGATAAATACAATTGGGGGGGGGGGGGGGGGGATGGGGAGCCCAGTCGATTAAGCACTCGCTTAGCATGCGGAAGGTCCCAGGTTCGGGTCCGGGCATCGCCAAAATAGCTGCCGACCTATAAACGGCCCGTGCAGCCAAAAATGTCCGACGAATCATACCCACGTTAAAGTGCACGTTAAATATCCTTCAAAGTCCTAACGCTGCGTACGATGTCGCCCTTACCTGTTGGTTGCGTTGGGTGCCTATTCAGGTGTTGGCTCTTCACCTGACTGTGGTTCTGAAATACGACGCCCGTCGCCAACAGCCCTCGTGTAGCTCTAGGGCGACGATAATTCAAACCTAAACTAACAATTTAAGGGGGCAACTTTGGGCCGGTATGGTAAATTGGTCCAAACTTTTATTGCTAAAAAATTCTCATTAAATAGTCTAAATAGTACCAGCTCTGTCTTGACCACTGAGTAAAAATATGTCTAAGAAGAAATTCCGTTCTAAGGTTTTACACTTGTGTGACCCAAAGTTACAACATTAAACTGAACCAATCTGATGTTGTCCACTGAAAGTTACCACATTAAAATGTAGTAATCTGATGCTGAAGTTACAATACATAGCCGAAACAAATAGTTTCTCATATAATTCTTAAATACAATTAAAATTCCTTGGTTCTAACGTCTGATGCATAGAATGCCTTACCATAGTATTTTTCTTAGTTATGACAGGATATTTTTAGTTATGAGTTGATACACTGAAAAAAAAACTAAATACGCTTACTTTATGACGTTGTTCAAAGTTTTGAGTACTTCTAAGCAGTAGTCCTCTTTGTTGATAATTACTCCCCCCAAAAAATAATAAAATTACAATCCCGAAAAATACACACAAACTAAGAATAAATGTTATCTTATAAAAAATCAAAGCGTTACATCCGTAAAAGATTGGTCTTTCTCCCGGTCGTTTGACTCAGAATCACGTTTGCGTTGCCTTTCGGAGCGTCTTTAAATTCTCTTGCCCCCCCCCCCCCTCCCCTTGAGGATAAGGGGTGGGGGAAGGGGTAATATCCATGAACGCAATGTAACGCACGTATACGGATTTGCATACTCCTGGTGGAAAAATAACGGAAAGGCTCCTTTCGTCTATTTCGGGAAGGTTGGCTAGTTTGGGTAAGGTAGCGATGGGGTTGGCGATTTAAAGTTTGGGAAGGTTGAAATTGAGAGTACAATCTTAAAACAAAAAAGTGAAATCCACTCCAGTTGGAGAAGTGCATTTTCGACACTGGAAAGGAATGAATATTAACTCAGACTGAGTTAAAATTACTCGTTTGGAGTGATCCTGTCGGAGGTTTAACACACAAAGGGTCCACTCCAAAAAGAGAAGTGCATTTTCCAGACTAGAGGAGGGAAAATTAATCAGACTGAGTTAAAATCACTCGTTCGTTTCAAGAGTAAAGGTTAAGTTTTCCGGCTGTCTCTTTCTGGCCTATATGGAGCTTTAAAATTCTCTAATTACGCCTCGTTATTTAGAACCCTGGTCCAATATATTAAAATATATAATATATATATCCAAAATATTGTTTGGCGATTCGATTATTGTTTGGGCATTCGAAAGTTTGCAAATAGTGTTTTGGACACCACTAGCTCAATTCCTAGCTTAATTAGTAAATATGATACTATTAAGTTGATGGATGTTAGCGACGGGAGTAACTGAATTCATTTCAAATAATAAGTTTTTGTTTGGATGCGTTCAAGTGCCAAAGATAGCACTTAAAAGGGCACCCATCGCAACTCTAGAGTGCCTTAGTTCATTGCGGACTATAAAACTCAACAAAATTGTTGTGCACTAGCCCCATACACAGCTCTGTATGATGGTGCTTAACGGACAGCGACCCGTTTTCAAGTTGTATAAGACAAGGATTGTATCCCGCAAGGTATCCTCAGAGATAAAATACGCCTTAGCCCACCAATTCACCCTAGTGCCCTCGAAATATAAGATAACTATTCAATAAGAAATTTAGGGAAGCTGGGTGAGATATTTTTCAAGGATAAGAAAAACTGAATTGTAGATATAACTAGATATAACAAATATTCTTGTATGTACAATGCCGAAGCAACTTGGTCCTCACTTTGAGGTGCCTTTTTCTGGACACGTGTAGTTCTTTATCAATACTACAGTGATGAATAGCATGTTATTACGTTGTAAATAAATTATGCTTTAATACTCATGTTAAAACTTCTTGAGAACCAAAGTATCTACATTTCCTTATATGGCTAAGATCTTGTGATATCTGGTGTCGATAACTTTATTATGATGCATAGAGACGATACCTTAATTGGCATTTCTTAGTGTATGATGCTACATTGCCATTATTTAACATTTCGTCTTTGATATTGGCGTATTTACCATTTCGAGCGCCAAAACTAAAACCGGTAGTCCTTTCCCCTATTTCAAAACAAAAGCGCAGCAGAGATATGAAACCCTTTTTTGCTTCTTCCTCAAAAACAGAAAGGGGTAGACGGGGGGAAAATAACCTAAAGGGAGGTCGAATTGGATTGGAGACTTCCATAAAGGAGTTGCCACGAGACTTTGTTTGGGATTCCAACAAACGGACGGATAAGTGAATCGCTTGACGCCAAAATGGGTCAAGCCCTTTGGAGAATATCCTTCCGCCATTCTTCTTCACAATAGTTTAGTAAGAGGAGAAGTTTGTAGGGAAATATTTATGACGACTTAAAACCCTTTTTCCTTTAGTGATTCAAGGATAAAAGCAAAACAGGAGAGAGGGAAAAAGAGATAGGTTTGCATAATTCCGCCTCTCCAATAAGACATTTCTTCGCTATCCCCCTCCCTTATAGGAATCCCATCTATATGGTTTCCTATTATGGCAGAAAAGGGGTTTCTTTTTGCCGTGGAATAACGCAATTTTCAGACATGAATATCCAGCCAGGCATGGAAACTCCCGTAAGCCCCTTTTGATGAAATTCTTTTCCAGATGTTCATGTAATTGAAAGCGGCCAAGAAATGGAATGGAAATGCTTTGATGCATGCCCGGCTCGGGTATGCAAGGGGCATTGTTTCGATACTGGTATAAACAATGAATTTTTCGGAGAAGGCTCAAGAAAAAGTCATCGAAGTAGTCCGAAGTGACCACATACAAAAGCTGGTGATATTTAATCCCTACTGCCAAACCAATACTTCAGCAGTCTGCAAGCTGAAAATTGTGCGGGTTCTATTCCCGCCTTCACCCTGGGTGTACTTTTCTTTTTCTGTGACAGTAAAAATTCTTTCTGTGTCTGTCCTACTTTACGAAGGCTTATAAGCGGGTCTCTAATCAAGCACACAAGCTGGGATATATATGTGCCTACCCCAACCGCCAAAATTTTTAGGGTCGAGTGGAATTCTCGTCGCACTAGAGCTAACGAGGGTTTTTGGCTAAGGACGTCGTAAACTTGAACCCCACATTTAAGTGACGAGCTGACACCTGAGTACCAAAATTTTTAGATGAAGTTATTGGTAAGAAAAAACTGCTCTTAATACGTTACACGTTAAAAACTCTTCGGTTAACATTATTTTGTAAAAAAAAGGTGCTTTTCAATGATCTAAAGCAGTTGCCATTGAATAATGATGTCTGTAATAGCACTGCGATCATACACTGTAAAAAATTGGAGGAGTGGTACTCCGTAAACACGGTGGAAGTTGGTGAAATGAGCTCCCACACCGGGAATTCAAAAAGAGCTTGAATCTTCCTCCAATTTTGTGTTGTAACGTTACAAAATGTTTCTCCGTCAACACTGTGGCAGCACATTTTGTCAACTTCCCAACCGGTTTACGAAGTAATATTCCATCAAATTCTTACAGTGCCGACCAGTGAATGTTCCTTCATCTTAACATCCCATAAAATAAAAGGTACTCAAAAAATTGTTGTGCACCCTCGAATTAGGTGTAAAAATATTACACTTGGAATCTAAAAGAGATTTATACATATAATTTAAGTATGACGTTTAGAAGAATAAACTATCTGCAAGCACTGGAAAAATGCTTTTTACGTTGATGTTATTTGAATTCAATGTAAAAAATCACAAAAGTAAAAAGCAAACTTTTTTGTATACCAAAGACTTAGTTAACCAATGTGAAATACTTTCCACCCTACTACAAGAAAACGGACTACTTATATTTCCCTTCAAATCGAGTTGAACCATTTTCGAAATAACAACTTCCATCTCTATTTTTCTCTGGTGCACGTGCATATATATCCCCTTCTTCAGTCCGCCTGGCCTGTTTACTTTTTTGCTGTTATTATTATTCAAATGGAGCATGGACGGGAAATGGTTGTTTCAAGATGGCCGACCGAATTCGTTTTCGCTCGCCAATCTAAAAGTATAAATTGCATGAAGAAAAGATTATTCAAATGCGAGAAATGAGTTTATTCTTTGCTTCCGATGAACTGTCAGGAGTTTCATTCCTTGGGCGTTTTATTAAAATTTAATTTCGTTGGGTTGTCAAGAAGATGATAGGAAGCCTCGACGGATGGGTTTTTATTTTTTGGCGTTCTTTTTTGGCGATGGTTTTAGTGTGCATAGGAAATCCTCAGAGTAATTATGCGATATTGTGAATGATCTTTATTTCCACCGTTTTTGTTGTGTTTCTTTTTCATTTATCTTTTAGGGATGTGCCGATGCTTTTCGCTTATTAATAAAATATTTTAATTTTGTTGGGAGGCATTCAATATTTCAATGAAATGAAACTTTATCGTATGCAGTTTAATTTACGTATTTTAATACAAACTCACATAGTGTAAATGCATCAATTTGCATTTCAGTACTAAGCATTTAATCAAAGAAATCTAAATGAAAAGAAAAACAAGTGACGAACTTTATGTAAAGTATTCTAGGACAAGGCTATAGCGTAATAAAGTTGTTAACATATTATAGTTTAAGTTAATTAACTTTTTGAGTGGCAGTCTAAAACAATTTATCTTTATAGTTACAGTAGAGGTATTGTATAAATATGGTAACATGCGGGTAATATAGAAACGTGAAGTATTTCAACAATGGAGGGCTTTACTGTATTACTGATTGCCGTAAAAAATAGTTCTAGTCTCTGTTTAATACGTTTACAATGCTAGGAATTAACCCGGAAATTGTAGCTAAAAATGCATCATTTTGTTAGGTTAGAATTATCGTCGCACTAGAGCTACACAAGGGCTATTTGCATCATTTTGTGGTTAGGCATTTTTGTAAAGGTTTTGGAGGTAATTTTGTGATACATTTACTCTAACTTATTATGGAGGTAAGAGAATTTCTTTTCTTATAGTTTAAGGCAACAGGGAACAAAACGACCTTTCAAAATATCGAATTTTCATTTAAACGTTAGTTACTGAACCTTGCCTTTACAAAAAAAAAAAAAAAAACTTCTATGGTGCACATTTGAAAATGGTGCTGGAGTGTGCAAAATTGGTACTTAATTTCAACAAAACTTTGTTGCCACTTTTAAATGTCATTATTTCAAAATACCAAATTTCAGCCTTAAGGTACACTTTTCTATTTCTATATTTTACTAAAAGGGTTGAAATTTTCTCTGATGTGGTATACTCTTTGGTCTCTTAACACAGTGAACCATAAATATTACAATCTTTGTGTCACCAAATAAACCTTTCTCCATTTTTTTTTATCATACTAATAAAGTTATTTTAATAAGACTAAGAACTAAAAGCATTGAAGTAGACTAGCAGAGTGCCACTAACAGAACTAATGAAGCACTCAATCAATCTAAAAAAAAGTCAATGCATTAAAAAAAATTTAGGCAAAAAAATGTGTGTTTATTCCTTAAAATGCATATATAAATTTTAAGGAGCAAACAATCCAGAATAACTCAAAATATATTTTTAAAAATCCTAAAAAATAGCTTTAAAAAAATTGTATCAAGCAAAAAAAAAAAAAATCGAAAAGAAGGACTCCAAATTGACAATCCCCGTGTCACCAAATAAAACTGCCTCCATCTTCTCTCCGAGGATCCTGATTCCATTAAAATTATCTGATGTTTATTAATAAGATGCCAGAGGAGACTCCATCCCATTATATTAGCAGGAAATCTTTTTCTCCTAGACGGTAATAAATATTTATGCAATCTCTTCTCCTTAGGAGGGAAGAAATATGCGATAATCAATACAGAAGGGGGGAAATATTCAAAAAAGTATACTTAGATTTTTTCTCTCCTTTTTTATGAGGGGGGGGGGGGTGAGTTGGAAAGAATAGTGATGTAGGTCTGTGTGGGGTGAATAATGTTTTTTCAGCTGATTTAGGTCTGATAAGAAGTCTGACAAAAATTAGTAGCATAGTCTTTAGAAACTTGTAGTTTATCGAATTGTATGGAGACTTGCTCTTTTCCCACTAAATAACGAAGTATAAGGATAGGTTAGTCTACCTCATTATTCATTTTTTTACTGTACAAGTGATTTCATTAGGGTCTCTTTTTTATTTGTTTATTGGGTTTTCGGTCACATGACAAAAACTACTATTTTAAAAATTAAATTTAAAAAAAAATACAAATTTTAAGCAGTTAAGAACTCTGTACAGAGAATTCTCTAAGGACAATTAAACAAATGTAAGACAATTTTCGGAGGTTATAGGAAGATGTCTACAAATATATTAATGACGAAGTTATATATATTTTAACAAATGGCAATAAATATTATTTGGATTGGTAATTCAATAATAAAAAATTAAAAGTTAGCGTTTTTGTAAGCAAATGAATTTGTTAACCGTGTTCGCAAAGTTTTCGTAAATGTGTTGATAGTCATGTGATAACATCGCATACATAATACTAAATACAATTTTCGATCGTAATACATAAGACCTAGAACCCCAAAATTTAAAAATCAAAATTGAGGTGTCATCACTTATTACTATCAACATAAATTCATTCCGATCCGCACGCATAAAAAAAATCTTATCCACCAGTCCTTCGAGTCCAGAGGAAACAAAATCTATTTTAAATTCATTCCTACAACTTACAACCCTCTCTACTCCCAAACCGTCTGACCCTCACACCCTCAGGTGCGTTTTCAATGGGGGTAGCAGAAGGTCCACTACCTCTCAACTCTGTCAAAAATCGTCTGACCCCTCAAAAGCCCACAAACTAGAGACGATGGCGGGAAAAGAGGGTGATTGACAGGGAAAGCAGCCAATGAGGGGTTGAGTAGCTGTTGGTGGCCACGCCCCTACGATCGCATCAGCTGAGTTGAAGGGTTGTAGGGAGGAAGTCGCCAAGGTAATCAAGGGAATTTCGCCAAAATAAGGAGTGTTAAATGAGTTGATTGTTTGGAGATTTTGTTGTAAAGGATTAAAGAGATAAAATTGTAGTTTTTTAGGCCTTTAAACATAATATGTTTAAAAATACAAGAATATACAGTACATTCATTGTTTTTTTTTAAATACATTACTTCGTTCGCTTTCATGTATGTTCTTTTTCCTTACAGTATTATTTTATATTGCAATTATTTTTTTATACCAATCTGAAAGTCTTTTTGTGTACTTATAGCAGGACACTTTTTTATGTATCCTGCTTTAGGTAAAATTATTCAACCTATTATTTTAAGTAGAAGATATTTTGGCTTTTTATTACAACTTATCTCACGTACAAAAGATACAGTGAAAGTTGTCTTTATATAAATGCGTCTATCAGTGTTACACAACTTTAAACATCACACTCAGACTAAGCCCCCCCCCCCCCCCCCACAGACAGTTTTATAGCAAACATTTATATTGTTACCTAATATACAATGATGTAATAAACATGTAAAAATAAAACTGATGTACCACATTAAAAAATCAAATTACAATTTTAATGCAAACGTGTTTCTATTCAAAGCATACAAAAAATTTCAATGAAGAAGATACATAGTTACAATGTAATATGAAAAGATAAAATATAGTATTCAACACAAAAAAAAAACAGCTAGAGTATTATTATCACATTTTATTAGAAGAAAAAATTTCCGACAAATAATAAAGGAATTAATTCATCTGCAATTTTTAATTTTCACATTATTGAAAACTCAAAAAGTTAAAATATATTTACAGAAGAAAAATACTGTTGTCGGCTTGTAACTTTACTGTATTTCTAAATTCTGATACCCGTTGCCAATAGTCCATGTGTAGCTCTAATGTGACGTTCATTGCACTCTAAACTACCTAACAAATCCTAAAAATTCCCTCCCACAAAACTACCAAAAAAGGCGATTCCCCGCCAAACCCAGCAACCCCTCCCCGAAGACGAGCGCAAAGACGGGATTCTTCCCACCAACATTAGTCCTGGCGAAACATGGAGATTTTTCTCATTTCAATGATGGATCTCCCGAAGCAGCCCCAATATCAACCCCCGCCCCCTTCCCCCTCCGCCATTGGGGCGCACGCTTTGCATACAGAAGCCCCGGCAACTCCCAGCTGTTACAACCCCCGGCCTTTTTCTTCTTGGGGCGAAAGCCCCTGGAGTATGGGATATTGGCGGGGTTTTTGGGAAGGACTGATGTATATTGTTTGTGTTATTTTTTCAGGGATTGGATATTTGTATCTAATTTGTCTGTCTAGTGAACGGGACTTATATATTGGATCTACTCAGTTGTCTGGCATGCTAATGTCTACTACAGTTAAACTCATAGTTTCTTTGCATAGAAGCCACGACCATTGGCGGAGCTATCAGATGAAGACAAAATAAAACGGCGCAAATTTTCTTTTCATCTGATTGCTCCGCGCGTGTTATAGCTCCGAACATGGTCGTGGATTCTGTGCAAGGAAACTATGAGTTTAACTAGTAAAAAACTCATGGCATTTACACTGCTAGTAAAGAGTAAACAAGACCCACGGGTTACCATGTCATGTGTGACGTAATGAGAGTAGCTAATCACTCACTTACTTATACAAGTTGGCCAATCTTGCCTCACTAATTGCTGTTGTGATTGGTTAGATAGGACTACTTCAAACACGTCATTATTTGAGTACAAGAGGATTTCTCTAAAAGGAAGGTGGAAACCAAAATTGGTCAATATTTTCTTAATGACATGTAGTACGATGTTTATCATTCACTGATGGACTTGTAACAGGTTTGTGTTCTTCCCCAAACAATGACAGTTATAAATCAGTCTTAGGAAGCTATAAATGCTCTATATTTTCTTAATGATATGTAGTGTGATCTTCTGTAATCACTAGATTTGTAAATTGTTCGTGCTCTATCCCTTAAAAAATGAAAATTATGAATCCGTCTTAGGAGGCTAAAGTAAATTTCGGAAGATGTCACTCAGTTCTTTTTAGTTTCATGCAATTTAATTATGTTTCAGTGATACCAATATATCATGAGGTTAGACAAAGAGTTAAACAGTTAAATGTTACTTAGGTTGTTTTCAACTAGATAAAGTAAATTACGCGCAGAATTGATGTCTCTCTCTATTTAATACATAATTAAATTTATATTTAATACAATTTTCTATAGTGTGGAGTTTTTGAACACCGCCAAACGAGTAAAAGTTACTACTATTTTTCTATTTGATAAAATTTGCATTTATAAGTCTTGACACAGTAATCGATAATTCATAAAGCCATAAGAATAAAATAAGTATTTAATGAAGAGATATTAACCTTTTTAGACCCAGCGATGTCATTTGACATTTTTCTGATAATATTTTTTTAAAGAAATAATAGGTCTGACACCTTTTGGTATTAATAAAAATATTTTCTAATAGAAAAAAGTTTGAAAAATCGAATAATGTGTTTTTTGATATCATAAATAGCTATAGACGATCAGAGAAAAAAAAAATCTAAGATGATGATGCCAAATTGTCATTGGGACTGAAAGGGTTAAGTGGAATTATATAACATTCTAATGTAACAATTTAGAAACAAAGCTCCCATAATTGACGTTGTCGCTCGAAATAACAAGTAAACACCAACCGAATGATATTTTATTACACATCCCGAGCCCCTAAATCGACATTAGCCTCTCTACCAACAGCATGCCCTGGCGAGGTGGCGCCCCACCCTAACCTTATAGCCTCCTCCAATAGCCCAATTTTTTTTATTCATTTTTTTCACCCCCTCGTAATTTTTTTCATCTCATAAGCATTGCGGTCGCGCGCTATGATATATATAAAGGGGGCTCTCATTATAACGGCAACTAAAAGTCTTCACTGCGACAGCCCGTACGAATGAATCGTTTGGAAATAGAAGCATTTAGTTCAACCCCCCATATTCGTTCTATTCTTATAGCTTATGGAATGAAAAAGAGAAATAAATGTAAGGGTTTTTTTAGTCATCGGGGGATGGGAGGGGGGATTAATTTGCCCACTCACAGATTTATTTTATGTTCTTGAATAGGGAGCCGAGGGCCTGTTATTACGTAACAAAATCTGTCCATTCTGGGTTTCAATTACTGTCTGAAGCTCGGGGTGAAACTAAAGTAAGTCTTTAAATGAGGTAAATAGGTTTTGAAGAGAACATGAAATAGTTTTGAATGCTTAATTTATAGATTTTATGGATGAATTTAGCCGATATATGTTTTATTTCCATGTTCACAAAGTATATATTCAAAAGGTAAGATTTCAAAAGGGGTAATTCTAACACAAAAACAAAAAAAAAAAAAAACGAAATTTGACATTTTCTTAACTCAGATTGTATGTATATATTAAAAAAAAACTTTTTTAAAGCAGCAAATAATGTAACTTTTTTCCTTCTTATTAATTTTTTAGACAGTTTTTATTTCTTTAAAAAAAACTGTTAGCTTACTGCACATGCCAAAACGTACAATGCCCTACTCAAAAATTTATAATTACCATTTTACCCAGTTATTCAAATACTAGCCCCATAAATAAACCTAATAGTTTCTAAATACTGTCGTTTTTTGGCTATTATAAAGTGACAAATGAATAAAGTAAAGTTATCATTCCTTTTTATTTTCAAAGTTAATACAAAAAAAATCCCATTCTACGAAGTTAATGTTTTACACAAAGGGGCAAATCAAAACTACTACAATACATATTTTTTAGTAGAATCGGTGCATAATATCCGTGTTATAATAGTTGCTTGAGTATGAAGGTGAAAGTAAATTCGGTGTCGATATGTAACTATTATCCAAAAAAAAGCATCACTACAATTATATGCAAATTGTACCTCTAAAATGAAATTATGTTTCCCCTAAACGTTTGCTTCCAGGTTGGAAATATCTTGTAGTAGAAAAACAAGTTTTACAGAACCACTTCTCTTAGCAAATCGTTAAGGTAGGCGAATACCCAAAATTTCCCAAAATTCTAAAATTTTTACTATTGCTTTAATCTTTTCCAAATTTGGCATAGTGATTTCAACTATAAGGAATAATACTATTTAGGCTTTTGTTTTTATTTAAATACGATTTATTTATTTTAAACGGTGTTTTTCTACTTAAAAAAGAGGTTTACGCCAACAGGTCTACAACATTGAATTTTCATCCTATGAACATTTATTATGTGTTAAATTCTTCGTTTTGAACTGATACATGCAATGACCCTCTAGAGTTACATAAAAATTACAAGAAAAAAAGTTATTAAGAAAAATGTTATAAATTAACCACAAAAAAGGATTTTTTCAATTAACTTACACTTGGAAATTCTTTTAAAAAAAACTTGAAAACTTACACCAGATGTTAAAGGTTCATGGCACAGATATATATTGAAATAGCATCTGTGAAAAATTTCAATTAAATTAATGTAAAACTTTTTATGCTAGAAGTGTTGGCGTAACCCCCTTTTTTTTGTTGAAAAGCACCGTTTAAAATAAATCAATTATGTTTAAATAAAAAAATGGCCCAAAAAGCTTTGTTCATTATATTTGAAATCACTATGCCAAATTTGGAAAAGATTAAAGTAATAGTAAAAATTTTAGAATTTTGGGTATTCGCCTACCTTAAGTATATAAGGCATTTGTAACTGCATATTTTTTTTTTACATATTGTGAGTCACAAATTTTTTTTAATTGTTAATAGTAATAATTTTTTATGAATGTTTTCTTTTACAGTGTTTTGGTTAAAATGCAAGTAATTAAAACCTGAAATAATCTTTCGTTCTTAGCTTAGAAATATTCTGCTTAGTTTTTAAAGTTTAAAAACGGAGTATAAATATTGAGAATTTTCTTCTTAAAAAAAAGAATAAAAAATTTCGGTTTTGCAAATAAACTAAGTATGCAATAACGTGGGTACTACAAGCATAAATCTCCTGTAATCATTATTAAGAAAAAGGTAATTTTCTATAATAAACCGCGACTTAAAATCTTAATTATACACTTAATTCAAAAATAATAATTCTAAAAGCCCCTCTAATCTCTTTAACAAAGACTCCTTAAAAACATCCCTTCCACCTCACTTTAATCTTCTCAAACTTCATATGATTGGTTCACAAAAACTTCGATTGAAATGCACCAACTATCAACTAAGTGCTGCTTTCTTTTTCCGGTCGTGTTTAAAGGCGAATCAACATATGTGTCCCACAGTTTAACCTTGTTTATCCTCTTTATGACGTCATAAAAGGCCACTCTATAAACATTATGAAACAGTCTTTTGGCAATCTTTAATTATTAATTAATTTCATGTCGCGCTTATGGCATCGCATAAATTGCCTTCTTGCTAACGATCCGACGCTAATTAAATCGACCCTCGATTGTGCCAAAAACTTCACGAAATCAATGGTTGTCGTATGAAAAGCTGGTGTTCCATGTTTGGCGGTGTATTGCTTTCATGAGCCGGTTTCAAAAATGTCGCACTACAGAAACATGGTCTTTTCCTTTGGCACCCACTGCGGCCCCGAGCAAATGATGTAATAATTTTATGAAATACATTGTTTCATTTGAATACCCTCAAAAATTCCTAATCATACCGAAAAGCTTCTACCAGTATACCAAAATAAACTAGGTAATTTTTGCTGTAACCAGTCTTTGATTTTTTTTATACAATTACTAAATTCGATGTTTAATATATATTAAAGAGTGTGGAGGAATATTGGTAGCATTAAACAATGAGAACAGCAAGATATTTTTTTAAAGAAACGATAAACTTTCATAGTATCAACTCATTCTAAAAAATTTAGCGTGGTCCGCCGTACACACGGCTTCAAATAGCATTCATGCTAGATGACACTGATTTTCTACTGCTTTAATACTAGTTATACAAATTACAACAAATATTGTAATATATAAGCAGAAGCAATTTGGTCATCACTTTGAGGTATAGCAGCCCGACGTTATATCGCGGTTCCCGGGAGACAAGCAAAAAACCGCGATATAATCGAATGAGCGATATAACGAGCGACTTGATAAATATTATACTTTTGATATATTTATGCTCTCAACAAAGTTTTTAAACTAAAGAACAGATGCATTTGAAAGATATAACTAAATAATATTATATAATATAATTAGATTTAGATACAAAAATTTAGAAAGGACTTGTTACTATTAATTATTGCAAATATTATACATTATTGTACAGGTAATAATATGCATATTTCACTCATTTTCTTGTAAAATATCCATCTAAAACTAGCTGCTTTGATTTTTCTCGCATATATCTTGACTTGTAGCCTATGTTGTCTCATGCCGATTTTTAAAGAAAAATACAATAAGTATCGAAAGAAATGAGAGGGGGGGGGGGGGGGGCAATTGGGAGACATGATACAAGGCGCGACATATCCGAATGAACGATGTAACGAGGTGTGATATACTGTACTACAATATTAAAACTTCTTTTGTACATGATATAAACATATAAAAAAAAGCCAAGTCCATTGACAAATTTCTATTCAAGCTTCATCTTTTACTAAAATACTGGACTAAAGAAGCGCTGTGAAAAATTCTAACAGTCTCAGCCTCTTTATACGCTTATCAATTCCTATAAAATAAAAAAAAAGACTCTTCTATAAAATCAATTTTCAACGCCAAACTACGCGCCTATTTATCCAACTCCATTTCATTGGCGAAATTTCTACCGCTTAAAGAGAATATCTCATTCTAATGAGTCTCCGCTTACAGAGGGCGCCAAAACCCCCACCAATGAATGTCGGTGACACGTGGGGGGGTCGGGGGTCACCCCCTAACGATGCGGTTGCAGGGAACGTTTGGAAAGATCGTTTATCTTCTCACCCACCCCACGTCAGTTATTAATTAATTTTTGGCGATATTGGGATGTGTTAATTCAAAAGGTGCTATGCAGCGTAGATTTTCAGTTTTGCCCCTGTAAGTTTGTTTTGTAGTTGTAAGTGCATCGTAGTAGTAAAACAAGTTCCACAGAAAAGTGTTAATGATAAAAACAACGTTAGCGAGGTTTTTTTTTTTTTTTTTGAAACAAAGACATAGTAATTTGGTTTGGTGGAATTAATATCTCGAGAAAAAAGTGGGCTATGTTGGTGGGAATAATTTTCGATCTTGAGCCGCGATCAAGGGACGAAGCCGAAACTTAATTTGTCACCCGGAGCTGAAACTTGATCTGTTACATGAAACACAACGTCGATATATTTAACAACTTGAAATGTTTAAGATACACTTGTCAATTTACACAAAATTTTTTTTTTTAAATTTTAAATACACAACATGTTTCTAGAGGAACTGTCTGGGAAATACCAACTTCCATACAACTTTGTTATGCGCCTTAATAAATGTGCTTTCGCGCTCCAATCAGTAAAGACTACTCCAAAAAAAATCTAGATGCAAATTTTTCTAATTAAATTTCAGTCAGGTGATAATTTGTTTTCATGAAAAAAAATTTCAACCATGACACTGTGATACAGAAAAGTCGTGTTAATTTGTAACTCAAAGGGACTCACAAAATAAGGAAAAAGAATCATCTAGTGTAATTCTGCTGATCTAAACATACCATTAGTAAATAAATACGAAATAAAAGCAATATTGTTCAAGTTAGCAGTAATTCATATTGCACCAGTTTAGATTAATGAGTTTTAATGCATAAAACCTGTGTTTTCCCATCAAAAACAGCTGATGCCTTGGAAAAGTCGCTAAAAATAATCTATCTTTCATCCATCCGTTAATATTTCTGTGACTTAATGCGAGTGTGACAGTCAATAACAACTACTAAATAAGGAAACCTAAGCCTTACATTAATAACTTAATAAATCTCATCATAGTTCTTTACGGATTAACTCCAGTCCGATTGTGTTCAAAGGTTTGCGTTGTAAAGTGAGACGTCCGCCTACGGTCTGTTTTCCCCGCATCGCTCTGCTGTCGGGCGGGAGAGAGACCTCCACAGGCGCAGTTAATCATCCAATGAATGCTGATCCGATGTTGTTTGCGAATCATTATACCAGGGGATAAGGAAACAGTTCCAGTTAATTGGACTTTATTCTGATTTGGCCAGGACTGTTTCACGATTGGTATGGGATTGTTTCACATGATGTAACTCTCCAGCTTTCATGTATACACTGCTCAAAAGAATTAGGGGAGCACTTTGCGTACTTTGTTTACCCGTAAAGTTAAAACTTCTTATTTTTTTATTATAAAAATCTAAAATTTGTTAAATAGATTCCTTATGCATCCAGATTGAAATGGTAAAAAAAGGGAAACAAATCTTAATTTTTAAACTTAAATTTAAGAGGCAAACAATTGGAATCATTAATTTTGAATAAATTATAACAATTATTTTTCAAAATTTTCATTGTAAAAAAAAGAGGTAAAATCAAATTTTAGACTTCAAAGAATGCAAGCGTGAAGTATTTAGAATCAATTTATTTCATAAAAGTTTTTGGGAGTGAATTTTATTTTACCATGTTTTTCATATTTTCATTCAATTAAAACAAACATTAATTAATTCTTCAAAAGACATGATTCTTCCATCAACGATAAATAAGTGAGAGTTCAACTTAGTGAGAAAAAAATCGGAAGCTGATGATACCAAATGGAATCATTGGGGCTAAATTGTGTAAACCATGCATTCCCCTTATTGTTTTGAGCAGTGTACATTTCATTGCGATTTCATTGGTTGTTTTGATTTTATTCTCAAAGTGAGCGTTTTTTAGGTTGCTATTTTAGAAAACTATTTTAGTCTGTTCTAATTTAGAGTTTTATTTAAGTCTGTCCCTTTTAGAGTTCTTATTGGGCAACTTCTCTGTATTCCTTTCATTTATTGAACTTTTTCAGTTCTAATTTTATTTTATTTCAAGTAGGTATGCAAAACATTACTGTACAATCAATGTCGTCGGAAAACTTCGGTTTCGATAACGTTTTGTCTCATACGGAGAAATCAAGCGAAATTGGGGGACAGCAATTTAACGTGATTCTAGGGCAGGGAAAAGCATTAGTTATAGAAAAATCAAGAAAAGAGTGTACACAATAATCGTTTCTGTAAGGTATCAAAATATTGTGCTATTCAAAACAAATGCAATTACAGAAGGACCAGAAATGAAAAAAATGCCACTGGAACTGTTGCCCCTAATGACATGAAGCGTGCCCATTCACAAAAAATCGACTTAGATCTTTACGGATTAGCTATAGTCCAATTGAATTGGTGAGTGCAGAAACCATTTCAGTCAAAAATATCCGAAAACTCGTTTTCAATGAAAATAAGCGTGGAAAGGCAAGATGGCATGTTGGGTGCAAAAACTTTGTTAGTCTGTTGAGTAGTTCCGTAAATACAGGAGGTTTGTTTCGAGTGTTGAGTGCATAAATAGAGGAAGAGTTATTACGTTTTTTCTCCCTCCTGAAAGATTTGAAATTTGTGACTGACGTTGTTTCTGCACTCACCGATTCAATTGTGTCCAAAGTTTTGCTTTACGAAGAGAGACATTCGTGACTGTTTTCCCCGCATCGCTCTGCTGTCGGGCGAGAAAGGGACGTCTACAGGCGCAGTTAATCATCCAATCAATGCTGATCCTATGTTGTTTGCGAATCTTTATACCAGGTGATAAGGAAACAGTTCCGGTTAATTGGCCTTCATTCTGATTTGGCCCGATAGCGATTGGTATTGTCTGAGTGAGGAAGGGATAAGTAGACTTAGAAGATGACGTTTTTTTCATTGTTTTTTAACTACCTCAAGAGGAAGTAAGAAAATTGTCCCTCCCCACACATATTATGAATCAACTTCCAATTATAGAGACATTTTTTTGAAGTGCGATGGACATAATCCACAATGTTTCATGTTTCTGGATATAGGTCAAATATTGTATAATTTAATGATGTTCATACATTTATAAAGTTACATATATTTTTGAAAGTGCAAAGTTTCATAAAAAAAATCTTTACATCCTGGGCTAAAATTACCCTCATTAACCGGCATAAGTTTAAATATAGGGTGGAAAGTATTCAACTTAGTTTAATACAAATGTTGGAGTATTCATCCACATACATGGAAGAATAGTAAAGAGTGTTTTATTTAGTTTTTTACAATAATTTTTTAGATGTTCCAGACAAAAGGTGGAAGAAATAGATTTTCGTCATTAAATGCTCATAAGAATACAGACGTCATTTGTGGTATTGACAAAATAAAAATGAGATTTTTTTTTTACATGTAATGAAAGGCAATGTTTCCACCTTTTCAAAAATGTAAAACAATCTAAGATGAGAAAATTTTATGAAGAGAAGTTTTGAAACAAATCTTTTTCCTACGGGTGGACCAAAGTTACCCTACATGGCCAGAGATATTAAACTGGTACATTGTACAGTTTTCGTTTGAAACCAGTTATAAGTTATCGCATTTTAACTCTATCAAAGAATTGTTATCGTTGCATTTCAAAACATTCCTTGCACATATTTTTCATGCGATAAACATAAATAAACATCAATAAAAATATCGGAAAATCGGCCCTCCACCATTTGAATTTTCAATCAGCCAAATTCACAAAGTGTTTGTTCCTATTTATGCATTGGCGGGGAACAGCTTGGCGAAGATTAATTCCGCCGCAGGGATCCTTCCGTTGAACTGATTCTGATGGAGCTCGATGGCATTAAAGATTAGTTTAGGCGCACCGGCGGCGCAATCAGCGTCCGAAGATCGCCAATAAACTATGGATTTATGCCAACGAAAAATCGCTTAGGAGGGATTTCTAAGATCATCAGGGAAGGTTTTGCGTCCTGAGGAAAATTATAAGGCCCCCCTCATGCTATTCCAGGACATATTCCGAGAGATAATGTCCATCATTGGTTTTGGATGGGAATTTCGAATCGAGAGGGTATGGTTATAGAATAACAAGAGGATGGGATTGTCATTGTTCTCAATGTTGAGCTTGTGTTATGGTTGTGCAAAGTTTGCTTGGAAAAATAATCATGTTAGAGCATTGGAAGCATCTACCGGTAAATGTTAAATCAGTATTTATATCTATTCGAATATAAGAGATGATATTTCACCTGGCATGGTTACATATATCTTGGAAAACTTAAAAAGCATCTTTTACTGAATTTATTTTTCAAGAAAAAATGATGCTAGATTTTAATTTTATTTTACATGAAGTAAGGTATCGAGAACATTAAATTTGAGAAAGTCGTCAGCAACTAATTAGAGGGTTTAATTATGTGGGTCTAAGACATTTGTTGCCTGTGCAATTTGAATTTTCCATCTTTGGCGGTAGTGGTTTGTGTTCGAACAACACCACAAGCATGCATCAAGAAGACAAAAGAGCTGAATGAAAACAAATTTCGAGCCTTGATAGGTGAATCGATGTCACATGGGAATAGAGCACCAATCGGAGAGCCGATCACAGGTAGCTCATTACAGAGATGCATCACCAGAAACAAGCCAATGTCAACCAAATAGTCAAAAATCAATTTTATGTATCAAACACTTTAAAATGTCTTTAATAATTAAAAAATTAAAGGAATGGTAAAGGAATACAAATATTGTTTGGTATTTTTCATGTCTATAATAAAATGCTTACAAACATTCTGAAAAATGAATGATCAAAAACGACGAAATTTTCCTTAATTTTGACGATTAGGTCAAATGCTCCGAGTTTTCGATTCCTCAAAGTGAGGAAATTTGAATCGTCATTTTATAAGAATTTGAACGTCGTCTAAGAAATATTTCGTCATTTTTGAGCATATGAGTACAACAATGAGATTCAGTTTCCTCAAAATCAAGATGCAGAATCGTCAAATCACGATCGTAGAAGTGAGGATTCGCGTTTACTCAAAATTCACGTGGTAGTTTGACGAAACAATCCTCAAAATTAACGAAATGAGGCTTGAGGATTCCTGAATCGTCAAAAATGAAAGTGTTATTTCTGAGACGGGGCGATAGTTTATCAGCTAGCTTCCCTCCTACTCGTCAACTGGGAATGTTGAAGAAAATAACACCTTGATCTAGTAGAACTGTAATTTTATGTAAGACGTATGATGAATTCAGGAAGTTAAAGCTTAATTTAATGGAAAGAATGTTTATGAAAATGACTTTAAAAAAAATCCCTGAGTTATAAATACTCTCTACTAAAACATTCAAACACAATCGTAAATGCTTATTTTCAAAACCAACTTTATTCTTCAAAGTCTCAATTTTAAACTACATGAGTCAAAGTTACGTTTAACTACATCTGTCAAGTTCATCAAAGTAAATCAGTCATCATCTAATTTAGGCGAACACTTATTTGAACTATGACAAATAACAGACACAATTTATTGTACCAAAAACATCTATAGATATGAACGACTACATTACCATAGACTACATCCATTTATGATTAATATCTCAACTGACATCTTTTTGAATTGTAAACCACGTCAGTCATCACCTAATTTAAGCCAACAACTTTTGAGCTATGCCAATAACTGCCACAATTTCTTGCAGTATAAACATCATTAGATAAGATCTGCTATATTGCCAAGGAATACATCAATTTCTCCATTGATATCGACAACCACAAACCCAACCAATCCAGTGAGTAGGACCACTGTTCCAGGTATGTATTATGGACTTTGGAATTATAGGCTTTATTCTTTCAAAATCTCAACTGACTTCAAACTTTTGAATTTTAGACCTCAGTCGTCAGGGTCAAAGTTACGTTAAACTACATCAGTTAAATATAAATACATAGGTCACCACCTAATTTTATGCCAACATTTCTACCTTGGTTATGTCAACGATAGACACAATTTCTTGCAGCATCAACAGCATTAGATGAGAACTGAGATGTCACCATGGACAATATATATTTCTCTATTAATATCGCCAACCACATCCATTGTGTGGGAACGCTGTCTGATATGGGTTAATTATTATGGACTTTGGAATTGTGGACTTTATACTTTCAAATGACTTCAAATTTTTGAATTGTAAGCAAAAGTTAGAGTCAAAGTTTCGTTATCAGCCAAAGTTACGTTAAAATACATCAGTCAAATTTACATTAAGTAAGTTACAGTAAATAAGTCATCACAGCATTTAGGCCAACACTTGTATTTAAACCATGACAGATAAAAGACACAATTTCTTGCAGAATAAACAGCATTAGATAAGAACTGCTATATTACCATGGACTATACCCGTTTCTTCATTAATTACGTCAACCACACCCCGAACCCTATCCAGTATGTAGAACCGCTATTCTAACATGGATTAATAATTAAGGATTTTGAAATTATGGACTTCATTCCGTCAAAGGCTCAAGTGACTTCAAATTTTCGAATTTTAAACCTCAGTCAGAGTCAAAGTTACGGGAAACTACATCAGTCAAGTTTTCAGTACATATGTCATCACTTAATTTACGGTAACATTTGAGCATAATAGACAATTTCTTGCAGCATAAACAACATTAGATAAGAACTACTACATCACCATTTCTCGATTAATATCGTCAACCACACAACCAACCCATTCCGGAAGGCTTTTCTAATATGGATAAATAATGGAATTTATTTTTTTAACGTTTCAAGTGACTTAATTTTTTCTTTATTTTAAACAACAGTTAGAGTCAAAATAACGCTAAACTACACCAGTCAATTTTAAACTACATAAGGCATCACCTAATATATGCCATCATTTGAGCTATTTCAACAATTTCTTGAAGCTTAAACAGCATTAGATAAGAACTGTTATATCACCACGGACTATATCCCTTTCTTTATTAATATCGTCAACCACACAACCAACCCATTCCGGAAGGCTTTTCTAATATGGATAAATAATGGAATTTATTTTTTTAACGTTTCAAGTGACTTAATTTTTTTTATATTTTAAACAACAGTTAGAGTCAAAATAACGCTAAACTACACCAGTCAATTTTAAACTACATAAGGCATCACCTAATATATGCCATCATTTGAGCTATTTCAACAATTTCTTGAAGCTTAAACAGCATTAGATAGGAACTGTTATATCACCACGGACTATATCCCTTTCTTTATTAATATCGTCAACCACACAACCAACCCATTCCGGAAGGCTTTTCTAATATGGATAAATAATGGAATTTATTTTTTTAACGTTTCAAGTGACTTAATTTTTTTTTTATTTTAAACAACAGTTAGAGTCAAAATAATGCTAAACTACACCAGTCAATTTTAAACTACATAAGGCATCACCTAATATATGCCATCATTTGAGCTATTTCAACAATTTCTTGAAGCTTAAACAGCATTAGATAAGAGCTGTTATATCACCACGGACTATATCCCTTTCTTTATTAATATCGTCAACCACACACCCAACCCAATCCGGACCTCTGTTCCAATATGAATTACTTATTATAGACTTTATTTTTTTTATGAATTTTCAACTGACTTCAAATTTTTGAATTTTAAACAACAGTCAATATCAAAGTTACGTTAAACTATGTCAGTAAATTTCAAACTACATAAGTCATCACCTAATATATGCCAACATTTGAGCTATGCCGACAATTTCTTGCAGCACAAACAGCATTAGATAAGAACTGTTATATTACCATGGACTATATCCATTTCTCAATTAATATAGCCAACCACACACCCAATCCAATCCGGACCGCTGTTCCAATATGGATTAAATAAGCCCACCTGCGAGAAAGCTCGATGAAGATCTCATTCATCATCCCATGTCATCCCTCACGCCCCCCTCCCCCCTAAAAAGGCTGACCACTACCCCCCTTCAAGACCAGCTGTTAGTGGCCCAAAAGAGGTTTTACAGATTACAGGACCCCTAACTTTTCCCTCCTGATTGCTGGCAACACCTCCGACCAAGTTGCCACGCGTTTAATATAAACGGTAAACAGTATGGGTTGTCGCCGGACCCTTGGGGGGTGCATGAGTGGCAGTGAAGTAAGTCGAAAGTCGAGGGAAATAAGTCAAAGACAATACTCGATACACTGTTACAAATTTTGCGTTTGATATCGCCACAAATGAGTTTTCTATAAGCGGCTCTGTGGTGGAATGTTTCGTCATCGTGGTTCAGTTAAGTACTTCTTAACTCAGTTGAAATGTTGATACCTGGTCTATCTCCAGAAGAAAAAAATGGTTGATTTGATGCAAGAAACAAGTTACAACTTCTAAAAATGCTTTCGAGCAAGTGCAAGACGTAGCTTAGGATATGTTGGAACTAAGACGTAAAATAGAACAAGACAATGCTATAAAAACTGATGAATTATTTAAGGATCCAGCTGATGCCCAATATAATAAAGTAGCCTTATGTATATCAGAAAAGATTTCCGGTATTCGGTTGAACCGTTGCTCAAATTTTTGTTTCCAACGCTTGAAAATGGTTTCGGGGGTATTATTCGTCGTACATTTTTGGTAGCACGGGCCGTTTATAGGTTGGCAGTTATTTTGGAGATGCCCGGACCTAAGCATGGGATCTTTCGCATGCTAGGAGAGTGCCTAACCGACTGGGCTTCCCAGCCGCCTGAATATCCATGGGGGAAAAGGAGGATTCGAATCCAAACGCTATAGTGAACTGCGTTTTTCAATGCAATTTGCCTGCATAATTTATTAATTATACAAAGACCGGCCAAAATTACTACTCGTCTCACTTTCACCCTGAGTCGCCCACCTATCCCCATGAGCTGAATACCGACTTCATTTACTTTGGTGGATGGAATTTAGCCCTACTTGGTATATGATTTAGCCCCACCTGGAGCGGTCAGTCGCTTAAATTAAGGCTAAGCCCCCCTTCAACACTGAACGGAATATAATGGCCATGGATACCATCAAAATGCAATTTGGGTCCGTTGTCCATCCTGAGAAACAGGCGCCATTTCGCGTCATCATATTCAACAAGTAATTTCAATAACTGGACTTTGAGAGAGTTTAAGTTAAGTTGGCCTTTAAAGCTGCTTACACCGTTCGCATGACGAATAATGGACTTCAAGTTGGTATTAGAATCGTGCTTCTCATAGAGTGAAGGCTTTCAATCGTATTTTTAGTACGTAAATTGTGTTTGGAGAGTATAGATTATGAATATGTTTAAGCTGTTGTATTATGTCAAACATAATTGGTGCTGCTGATTTCTGGCTGCATTAGGAGCTTTAATGCTGACGAAATACTTTTGGTAATATTGAGCCATTTTTGAACAACGAGCTAAGTTGTGAAACATGCACATTTCAATATTTTCCAAAGTCTTGAGTGGCGACAGTTCTACAAAAATGAAAATAAAGTATCGGTGCATTAATCTAGTGGGCGGAACTTATTGTGCCATTCAAAAGACGATGTTAGTATGCTTTTTTAAGTTTGACAAAAAGTTATGTCAGAGTGTAAGTAACGATGCTTGTCCTGTATTTTGTCCCATTACTTTATTTATTTCCACATACATTTTGATGGCTTCGTTGTTTTATCTATATTTTAAAATGGACTTTACAGGCTTTTTGTATCTTAGTATTCTTATAACATGTTCCTTTAAGGTGTTTACTTATTGTTTTTCGTATTTGTTATGTCTTGTTTTATTTGTCGATCTTTAAATTTACTTGTCCTGTATTATAGTTTTCACTAAATAAATAAGAAAAACCTGATATTTGAATTAAAAACAACTTAAATTTTTATAGTTTTCATAATTTTTATTATATTTATTGTACCAAAAGGTTTGCTTCCTCTTTCGACCTATAACAGTCTTGGAGTCACATTAAAATTGGAATGGGTGATAATTCAATTTTTTTAAAAGAAGATTCGCAGTAAATTATTTGTCTAAGTTATTTAAAAAAAGAACTTAATTACTAAAAAAAATGTAAAACTTAAAAAAAGAATAACACATTATGAAAAGCGATCATTTCGTTTTTTAATTAATAAAAGGGGAATTGCAATTTATATTCTTTCCAATTCTTCGACAATTTTAAGATATTTTGGGATCAGACACCCCTCCCCCCCCTCAAATAAAACAATACATATTACTATAACTGTCAACAATGATATTTTTGCAATAAGGTTTATAGTACATTAAAACCATATTATTTAAAAGACTTGAATGGTTATTTATAAATGATTATTATAATAGTAAAAGTTTCGAAACAATGCTTTTTACAACACAATTTTTATCCAAGCAACACACAAAATCCTCACACGAATTTTGAATTTCAAGCCAATAGCACGTACAAATATTTTGCTGATTTCTGACTTATCAATTGTTCCTTAATATCGTTTCAACGCAATTTCTTTAGTTTTGGACCAGCTTATGCTTCTAAATTTCCCACATTTATTCAATTATCTTTCATCTAAATTTTTAATCTTGATTGCAAATCAAGATGTCGCGTATCAGAAAACGCTTTAGGACCTTTTTGTAAGTAAAATAAGCTCAAAGACTATTTCTTTAAAATTCACTTTATTTTACGTAGCTCGAGCAACAAAATGTCACAATTCATAAGACATTTAAGACAAATTTCATCAGATTTTGTGTCATTTATTTTTATATACATTCTATATATCTTAGATGCATCTAAGGCTTTTAAATATATGTCGAAACATCAAAATCTTTGAATACTTAATTTTATAATAAATTTTTGGTCTAAATATTTAACTTTATACTATAGTTATATATTTATTATTACACTTTTTCTTACAGCAACCGAATCGGAAAATTCTTCAGATGCAACAAGAAATCAGAACCAATGGTGAGTTATACTTAAAAAAGGTTTAAAGAATATGTCAGTTACTTACAATACTTTCTTTTTTTAACCACCCATTGTATTTTTCTTTTCTGAGTTAGCAAAAAAAGTGGGTATATTATGTTTTTTAAACTAGTGCAACACTAAAAATACCTTACTATTGTGTACCAGATTTTAAAACACAAGATATTTGATTATTCCTTGAAATGTTGGTTCATCTCATCATGTTAACATATAATTATGATGTAATATGAACTTTAACATCAGTATAATTTTAAATGTTATATATAGTGAGGTTTTAAAATAACATAATTTACTATATCAAGTCATTGCTATAACATATTTTATATTAAGATGGCGCTCTCTAAATAACCCTCCCCTCCAGCAGAAATATATTAAAGTTTCTACATTTAATTTTTACTTTAGTGTTTAAACATGTAAATATTATTTTTAGAATTCACACGAAAGTACTTTCAATTTTGATGGAGAATACTATAGTTTTGAGAGAGTCGATTCCGAGATCGATCCGATATTCTCGGATTACAACAACGGGTCGGTTGGGAGCTTTGGATTGGTCGAAACAACATCAGACGACATTCCACTCTTTCTTGATGCTAATGAGTCTGGTGATGGAGAGTCCAGAACTGATTTAGGAACAGCTCAAGAAAGATCCGAAACTTCCATCTCTGATTGTAACGGGTCGACTGAGAGCTTTGGATTGGTCGGGACAACATCAGACCACGTTCCACTCGTTCTTGAAACAGAAGAGTCTGATGGTGGAGAGTCAAGAACTGATTTAGGAGAAGTTCAAGAAAGATCCGGACCTCCCATCAAGGATTCCGAAGTGACTCAAAAACCCACAGACAAGAAAGTGGAATCTAAAGATCCTGATGTCGTGGTTGTTGTGAATGGCGTAAAATTTGACGTCCACAGGTCTCTTCTCGGTGAAGTTTCCACATACTTCAGAGATGCATTTGCTGGGACGAAAAATAAGCAGCTAGTCCTCCACGTAAGTTTTTTTTATTTTGGATTTTTTTTTAAAGTTTATTATTTTATACTAGTTAAATATATGTAAAAGCGTAGCATATGGTTTTCTAAATTTGCGTTCGATAACCAATGCTCAACTCAGTTATTTATAATACATTTATCATTGAAACAACAATATGTATGAAGTATTTAATATTTTGCAATTTTTCTCATTTATTTGCTTATTTTTTCAGGTCAACTCGGAGGTTACAACCAGTGCTGTTTTCGAAGCCATCACAACTTTCGTTTACGATGGTGCTGTTGAAATTCCTAGCAAGCAGTTCCTCAACTTGCTGGTGTCATGTTACACCCTAGGAATGCCACGGCTGCTCGAACACTGTCTAGAGGTAAATTTAAACATTCTCTATATTAAAAGAATAAGTTCATATAGTTTAAAAAATTATTATACAAAGCACATAGTAAAAAAACGCAAAAAAGTGGTGCTGATTTGGTTTTATTGCTTTAATATAGGGAGCATATTTGTTTCCACTTTTATTCCCATAGTTTGTTTTAAAAATAAACTTATCATAGTTAATTAGAGCCGTAATAGGATCTTTAAACGAGGTATTTTTTGCATTTATACACTCCAAAACCAATATTAAAAAAATTATGTATATATGAAAAGAACTTGCATCTTTCTACAGTAATTATACTTTTTTTTTAAATGTTTTAATTTTATGCGCTTTTCAAACTACTACAAGTTTCATTTAATTTATATTTTAAAACCAAATATGCTTTTTCAGACGTAATTTGCAGCGAATATGTATTTTCTAAAGCAATTATGGTTTGTTCATCAGTTTTACTCTTGAATTTAACGTTGTTTTTCAAAAATGAAATACCAGTACTTATTAAATCCAAATAAACGCGTGGTTGACACGTTATTTTCGTAAAAAAGCTCATTAAATACAACTAGAAGCCTACGGTGAAACTGAAGTTACGACAACGTATTTTTTTCTTTCCAACAAACTATCCGGTAGCTAATTCGCCCAAATGAGAACGACTACACCTATGTGGGCTTAATAGCTACTTAAAAATCGCATTCTACACCACACAAACAACGTTTCTCTCCTTTAAAATTGTTTATTGATAGACTCATATATTTGAAGAGAACAGGGGGAAGAACCCCCTCTTCGACTAGGAATCTGTCGCATTAGGTCTACTTGGCGAAGATAACGTGACATCGCCTAAACTAGTGTGAATAAATCAGTTTTGAATTAGTTCTTATCACACGTTGCACCGATTTACTATCTCTAAGATCGAGATTCATGCCATACACTAGTCTGAAGTTTAAACTACTGAAGGAGAACCTTGGGAGAAACCGGTTTCTTATTACAACTACTCGCCAAACAGACCTCTAAGTGGACAGATTCCCAGTCAAAGGAAGGTTTTTTCTCCCGTACTCTTCATTTTTATACGATATTTTACAGTTAATATAGCGTGTTAATAACTTATAAACTGTATTTCAGCTTCTCGATCCGTCGTATAATAAGATCAAAAACCTCCTGAACTTCTATGAGGTTTTATGTCAACTCAAACAGGACAGGGCCCCAGTTTTGGAGAGGCTGGCGGAAAATTTCGAGAAGTTAATGCTCCAAGACGACTTCCTTGCTTTCACACCTGAGCAAGTAGTTGAAGTCATGAGCCAAGATCAAATTGGGGCAAGAAGGTACGTACGTTCTCGTTATGCATTGATGTGTATAATGTTTATTAATTTATATTTAACTGCATTTAAGCAAATTGAAATTATTTTTTATCTTAAGCCATGTTCGTTTTTGTTACTACTTTTGCTTGGTACTTCTGAAGCTTGGTAAAAAAAATTTATTTATCTCAAAATATGTGTCATTTCTATATGAGTTATTAAATGTTTGACTGTTGTTTCTTTCATGTAATGTGTAAGTAAAAACAAACAATAATAAATCAATTTGTGCAACAGACGAAAGCCTAGATTGTGGAATTTTTTTAATTAGACCTAAATATCAAGACACTTAAATATCGTTTAGTTTTAAATTCGCGTAGTAAAAACAGTTTTAAAAAGAAGGGCTTAAATGTTATGTAATATAATCGGGATTAGTACAACACTACAAGTGCATAAATAGTGCATCAATAATTGAAGTTTAAGATATAATAGCATAAGTTAAGTTAAAAATAAAGAAAAACGATTATGTGCGGGGCGAGGAATTGATTTCATTGTAACAAAATTTTCTTTTAAAAACGAATCTACGAAAGCTTATTTACCATTACTTAATTCATGAATTTGACGGTTTAGAACTTATGTTACAGAGCACTCGTTGCTAAGTCAACTTGTTTCATAGAATTAGATTGTCGTTTTGATATATACTGTCCAGTTAAAAATAAAGAAAACGATTATTTGCGGGGTGAGGAATTGATTTCATGGTAACAAAATTTCTTAAATCTATGAGGACATCCTTTTTAATGCCGTTTTAAGAGCACTTTTGTTTAATACAAAACTATCAGAATATTAATTACCATGATGCCATTATTTCATTCCTGAATCTGGCGGTTTAATGCTTATATTGCACAGCACTCACTGCTATATCAAGTTGTTCTGTACAATTAGATTATCTTTTTGATACATACTGTTTTCCGATACAATAAAAAGTTACTATTGCAGCGAAGTAATGCTTTTCATGGCTGCCCTGAAATGGATAAATAATGATTTTCTTGAACGTGAACAATTCATCGTCGACATCTTCCGATGCATAAGGTTCACTCAAATGACTATGGCAGAAGTGGTCGCCTGTTTCCACCCTCCCATCTTGCCAGGCGTCGTGGAAATACCAGAAATCAAGACAATGCTCTTAAACGCCACTTGGTAAGTCTTGCCCCTCTTTAATTAAAAAAAAATTCCATACCAAAACATAAATATTTATTTCGTCAACAATGATTGTCAATAGTATTTGCCCTATAAAATAAGCTTTTTGTTTAAGGTTGTCTAATAAGATAAAAGAATGAATGAATTTTTATCTAAATTAAAACCCTACAACTGAAAATAATTACGTACGACCAATGTAGTTATCGTTCTATTTATCAACACAAATAGTAAAGTAAAATAATATAATGGTACAGTTTAATTTTTTGTTAAAGTCCAAGTTTAAAATACTCGAAAGTAGTGTATTGAAAATAGAATCAATCAAAATTAAAAACTGAAAAATAGATGCTGTTATTTATAAAATGTCAAAGTATTTCATGAATTGATTTAGTTTCAAGTTACGAGATATAAATTACATCTACATTATTTTCACCCAAGTATCCTGTAAAAAGCCCCGTTTTATTATAATAATTTTAACAAAAATACTTGGCTGTTAAGAAAAAGAAAAAAGATTTTTTTTTTTCGAAATGTAAAGTTCTCTTTATTTGATGAGAAATAATCGTAAACAATTCCTTAGTTATCCCTTCCTTAATTAAACTATATTCCTTATCTTAATAATAAACATAAATATCGAGTAATAACATGCAGCATTTATTTATTAATAAATTATTTAGTGACTACTTTAAATATAATATTTTATTTTAGCTATCTGTGTGCGAAAGCCGTCAACCAAGAGCATCTATTCGGCCACTTGACATCTCCTAAAAGAACATTGCTTCTGAAAGACAAGTTCCTTGCCCTGTGGGTAAGACACGATGAAATTTTTATTTTCAATTAAAAAAATTTTAAATAATGGACAAAAGTAACTCATCGCATTATTTTATATTTAGACCATAATTATTTAATTATCAGATAAGTCATGTTCATCTTAAAACTGTAATTTTAATGTAAAAGTATAAAAAAACTATTTAGAATCCAACCATTGATTACTATAATTTACTTAATGTATTAAAAATGGTAAAATTAATACTTGCGAGTTCCAAACAAATTGAATTTCCATGAATCAATCTAAATTTAAATTTAAAAAAGGATTTTACTAAAAATATTTTTATTGTGCTGATTTTAGTATGTAGTTATTAAGTCTTATGAAATTGATACCATTGTGCAAATAAAATTATCAAATATACGACAAAAAATCACAATAGCAGTACAGAATATTTTCAAAATTTATCCAATTGACTTGTATTTTCAATAATTTTAAAAGTTTTATGTCGTAATTTTACATGTTATTTACCTTGTTTACGAGTAAGTATGGGCAAAGGGGTTTAATATATCAACCAATTTCACTCCTCCAAATATGCCATATTATATATAAATAGAGATGGTCCTTGTACCTTGTTAATTTGATTTTCAAAATTTTATAAATGATATTTTGAATGGTATTGGATGATAGTTAATTTTTTTATGTATGGAGTTACCAGACTTTTAAAGTTTGATTTGTTCTGTTAATAGTAAAAACGGATATAATTTATCTTAACTTGTCCTATTAAAAAGAGGAGCATTCTCCTGTTATATTTCTCAATTTAATAAAGTTAGTTCAATGCTTTAAATACGAGATTCTTTTATAGGATTCAAAGATCGTAGACCCCAACTACATTAAGAACGTAGCTGCCACCAAAATCCAGGCAGCCGTTAGAGGGTATCAAACAAGGAAAGAACTTTTGAATAATGGGGATCAAAAAATAATGGAATGGTATTCCAATCACAGAATGACAAGTGTTTCTGAAAGTGAATTTCGCAAAGAAATTGTTAGACAAACTCAAAGGTATGCTTCAAAGTACTTTTTAAAAAATTATTTTGATTAAAAACAATTAAAAAATATTGAAATATATATAAATATTTAAATATCAAAGTATTAATATCTCCAATTTTTTAATAAATGTCTGATGCATTTGGATGCAAGCCAAGTTCGTTACAATAAAAACTATTCGTAAATACCACTCTAAACTAATTTATTTTAACTTAACACTAAAGCTATACTTGTTAGTCAATAAATATAAAGTTTTAAAAAGATAATAAAAAGTCATAAAATAATATAGCAGGAAAGTAGACTAATATTCTTGGAGCTTTTGAAAAATCAGATCGGCTGACATAGAAAAAAGTATAAATATAGTATCTGATGTCCTGCCATTCTAACAAAAAAAAATTAAATGTGGACAATTAAAACTTAGTTCATAATTTTATTATGACGATCTATTTATTTCTATTAAATTGAAAAATAAGAAAAACAAGCTTAAAATAATAAAATAAGAGTAATCTTAAAGTAATGGTAAGATAACTGAATAATTATATTCCTCTATTTCATTAAAAATGCCTGTTTTTTGAACTTATGGTAATTCATTCCAGGTCTAAATGCCCCAAAAATGAACACATAAGCTACAGATTCTTCTTAAAGCGTATGCATGAGAGAGAAGAGACGTATTCCGAAGATTTGGAATTCGAAATATAAGGTCCACCTCATCAAAATCAGAGGCACTGTAACATCCCACGGACCTTTAAACGCCTAAAGACTAATAGACAAGTAAAAGCTAGTCCTCAAGAACATCCGAGGAACTACTACAACATCTCAAGTACCATTAAGCTTGTGAAGACAAATAGAAATCTAAATGAAGACCTATTAAACATCTATAGAGGGTCTCGAAGTATTTGCGACAAGTATCTGTTAAGCACTAGATTTGTCCTCATCAAAATCTGAGGAACTGTAACATCCACGGACCATTTAACGCCTAAAGACTAATAGACAAGTAAAAGCTAGTCCTCAAGAACATCCGAGGAACTACTATAACATCTCAAGTACCATTAAGCTTGTGAGGACAAATAGAAATCTAAATGAAGACCTCTAAACATCTACAGAGGGTCTAAAAGTATTTACGACAAGCAAAACTGGAACTGTGTAACATCATATTTATCTCAAAGAAAGTTACCATCATTCTTGAAGGATCATTATCTATCTTAGGATCCAAACACAGTCAATAGTCTTTGCCGAGAGGGGTATCAGTGGCGGATCGGTATCAGGGCTGTTTCTGGCATCGGGATACTTTCTCCTTAGCCGAATAAGGAGGGAGTGATCGCGTTGTTTGGGCAGTCCTGGCATTGACCCGCCACTGATGTTTCTTTGGGCATATCTTTTTATCAACGGCTGCCATCTTGCCGTTCAAGCAAAATATTTGTGACAACCATTACAGCAGATTTCACAAGGAGCTAAATATCCATCTGTCTGCAAGCTTCCATTACAACGACGCCAGTGAACTGTTCCGAGAAGTCTTTATTCCACCTTTCTGTAGCTCTCGATGTTTTGACTTTTGTATTAACTGATTCAAGGAGATCCACCCTACATCTTTTGGAAGCCCTTGATACTTCGACCGATGTATAACCCGTTTCAAGGAGGTCCACCCTAAATCTTTGGAATCCCTTGATACTTCGACCGATGTATAACCCGTTTCAAGGAGGTCAACCTTACATCTTTCGGAATCCCTTGATACTTCGACAGATGTATAACCCGCTTCAAGGAGGTCCACCCTACATCTTTCGGAATCCCTTGATACTTCGACAGATGTGTAACCCGCTTCAAAGAGGTCCATCCTTCATCTTTCGGAATCCCTTGATACTTCGACAGATGTATAACCCGCTTCAAGGAGGTCCACCCTTCATCTTTCGGAATCCCTTGATACTTCGACAGATGTATAACCCGTTTCAAGGAGATCCACCCTACATCTTTCGGAAGCTCCTGATATAAAGACACTTCATAATACCCTTAGAAGAGTAATATTACATCAAGAAGCTCTTAATGACTCCACAAGTTACTGATAATGACACTTACCCGACCGTGACGCATCTTATATTGGATTTGACTTTAATCGTGTGATTCTGAACATTTTGGCATATTGTACTAAATTAGTTTTGATAAAGGATATTTCTTTCTTATAGTTATGTTATTTTTATGCTATTGTGTATAATAATTTTATTTTTTTAAAAAAAAACTTATGTTTTAAAAAAGAATGCGTTGAACTACATAAAATCTCCTTCGGGCAAAATCTTAAATGTCCAGCAAAAATCTTGACTAATACTATCAGTGCATAACTATTATAAATGTAAGAAAAATTCAAGCCATATTTAAATTGGCCATATTATAAATATTTTTTAGACATTAACTTCTTAAAAAATAAAGATATTAATCCAAAAATTATATTGGGCTCAAGTGTATCATAAGGAGTAAGAAATTAATATTGTTGTTTCAAGTAGAGTAAAGTACAGAAGAAACGAGTTTTGCTTTGTTATGTTGTGCTTTTTCTAATAAAAGTGAGGATTTGCCGAGTAATATAATTCTTAACCCTCCGAGCGTGAGACCAGGTTTTTCCCGCTTATTGTGCATCGGTCTTTCTTACATTAATCTTAAATTTTCAGATTTAATGATTCATTAATTTTAATTCATAATGTACCCACTCGTATCAATAATTCTCTAAAATCTCTAAAATAAATCTCTAAAATTCTGCAAGTTCTGGGGAATACCTGCAAAGGCGTGACCTCCAATATTGCAGCAGTATTAGAGAAGAAAAAAAACCAAACTAGGTAAACACTACTTTACCAAGACCCTGTTCATTTCTATTAACCACAGGTCGTAAGGACAACTCCTTAGCAACTGAACTCTCAGGTATTATCTACACCTATAGTTGACTTGCTTCTCTCTTGCCCAGAACCCCTTGAAACCCGGACATTTTCATTAACTCAAAGTAAGCGACGCGTTATATTCCCGCTTCATCACCTTTCCCGTATTTATACACAAAAGAAAAATAACCACTTGAATAAATGTGGAGGCTTGAATAAGATGTCCATGCTGCAGCGCCAAAACCAACTATATAAGCGATTCGTCAAGAGAGGCGATAGCTTTCGGGATAAGCCCAAAGAAGCACCAGGCTCTATTCTATTGAGGAACTTTTTAGCTCCAAGTCGAAAATGGCATGTTTAATTTTTTTGCTAATACTAATCATAGAGCATTAAAACTACCAATTTCTCTTCCACTTGAAGCTGAGCAGAGTTGAATTATCGTCAAACTAGAGTCACGCAATTATCGAAGGCCAAATTCAAGTGACGAGTCGACCCCTGAGTAGGCACCCAACTCAGAATTTAGGAGCGGCATCGTACCCAGTGTCGGGAATTTAAAGCATATGTAACGTGCACCACCTCTGATAATTTAACCGCACATACCATTTATAAGTCAACAGTTATTTTAGAGGGCCCCAACATGAGACCTTTCGCATGCAAGACAAGCGCCGTAACCACTGGGCTCCCCAATCCGGAGCTTTTCTTGCATTTCTTGAAAGGGAGTATCATATTCTGTTAATAATTAAGATCACGTGTCTAGAGCTTGGCAAACATTTGATTATTCAAACTTGGTGAAGATTGATGTGAGACTGCAATTCAGGCCTACCTATCCTTAACATTTAAGTATGTGTCGTGCTTAGGCTTGATTAGCTGTAGTAGATATTGACTCCACTCATGTCAATGGAATGGTTACATGTATAATTGGACCCTACCACATAGATTTCTTTACCCCGTTTTCAAATATATAGAGGGCCCACCTTTCGTCATTTGGATTAAGTTCAATTTTCAAGTTTACCAAAATTTAGTACAGATTACCAAACTTTTTTTTGAGTGAACCGATTACTGAAAAACCACCTTTGAAATTAAAGCATTAAACCAGGAATTATTTATATTACATGAAACAAACCAATTAGTTGACAAGTAAATTTAGATGCATATTTGCATTACAACCGATGTTTAACTTGCAGTTTTGAGATAGTATTAAGAAAACTTTCATATGTGTTATTACATAACGTATGGTTTCGTACAAGTCAATCTGTAGTCCTACTCGCAAAGCCTTATTGCTTAAAAAGCTTTGTTTTAAATTTTTTTCTTTATTTGGGATACAATATTGACGGTCATGTCTTTTCAGACTCGGCATATTCCCCAGAACAGAGAGCCATTTTTTGTGGCACTACCTAGGCGACTCTCGCTACCAATTTTGCATATTACAATGAATCTGAGCTCTCTGTATACTTGCCCACCAGGGATCTTTTTACATGCCACAGAATCACATGACATGTGTGCCCTAGATTTTCCCATCCAGAAAATCCGACGACTCAGCCGGGGCTCGAGCCCGCGATCTTGAGCTTACGTGGCGGACAAGTTAGAACGCTCAGCCACCGAGCTGCTTGTTTTTAATATCAGTGTCAAGTTGTCTACCGAATATGAAATTTGGAATATCATTTATTAAATTAAAGAAAATAATTAAAGAACTCCAACAACAATAAATATCATTAATACCATTTTAAGTTATGAGAAATAAAATTTATAACGCCTTTGGCAACTCCTGCTATGTGTAACACTTTTCTACCATGACATTCTGAGGACTCCTAACTGAGCATTAAATCACTAATATAAGTAATTAAATTTATGAAAGTTTGCAATACATCTCAAAAATATGCCTGAAGAAAAAGTGTATGAAACATTAATGGCAATAATATAATTGATGCGGGAACATTAGTTTTGTATTCCATTAGACCCAAAAACATTCCAAAACTCTTTTCAAAACATTAAATCAGCTTGAAGTTAATGTGATTAGTGTAGGAAATTAGGAAATATTGCATTTAAATGAAAAAAAAAAGAATTTTCGTTCAACTAATTATTTCTTATATGAAACTTGTTTCCGATTGTTTAGGCATTGTTACGTATTATTAAAATGAACTACAATTAGATTTATTAATGCTTTACTCTAGCATAAAAAAACAACAAAAAGGTAAGAGAGCTTTCAAAACTCAGAAATGATGGAATTAATTCGTATATGAATGTCGTTTGGAAAAAATAAGGGAGGCATTAGTTCGCCTCATTTCTTGACAACACAATTTCTCAACAATTAGTCGCCGTCTCCACGCCATTTAATTTGCCGCGTTACTGAAATCGAAAAGTAATAAAAAAAGGAGGAACTTAAATATTTAATACAAAAATAACTCCCGTTTCCCTTTTAATTAGATTATTTTTTCCCATTTCCCCGCCGTTAAAAGATTGCTTTACTGATACTTTGGCGTCATTGAATGCTCGTTGGCGCAAAGTTTTCCCGCCCGAACGACTGTTCAACAATTCTGGAAAAGAACCTTTGCAGAATGGCGCGATAATTTTATTTATAACAATCACATATTTCCCTTTCCTAAAACTCATTCCATTTAATTTATCTTCATAATAAACCCTCCCCCCTCCTTTACATTCGAAGAAAAGAGAACAAGTTTTCAAACAAATAACGAATTGTTAAGTTATTTTGGAAAACAAATTAAGCGAGAGAAGGATTCCCATTCCATTTTTGCCCGAATGTTTTATTAAAAAGAAAATCGTGATTTGGAAGACGTTTTCTAATTAATGACAAGATTTAATTTCGTCGTTCTTTTGCAGAGATGCTAATGAGACTTAAGTGGGAAAATCTCTAGAGCAGTGACGGAAAAGTTTCTACTTTGGAAGTGGCAGCACTGTTGCATTTTTAATCACGTGTCGCAAATGGCCAACAAGAGAGATTAATCCATGGCGGCCCCGAGAGAGGATTTAGAACGTTTTCTTTCTTCGCTTCGGCTAATCAATTCTCGCGTTCTCTCACTGCGAATGGCTCGTAATTATTTTCTTAACTTTTCCCCGGGCGGATCCAAGGCACAAACTTTTCTTGGGTGTCTGGCTTTAATTTGCTGTTGTGAAAATGCGTCTTAATTAATGCCCGCGTAATGCGAAGGGATTTTTATTCGCAAAGGGAATTATATAGTTTTGGGACAGGGCGGGGAAAGACATAGATAACATAAGCGATAACTAGTACAATTATATTTGTTCTATTTGTATTATTAACTTTTAAGGCTGTTTATCCTACTTTTCTTTTTTAAATCAAAATAATTAAGTGAAATGAAAAAATTAACACCCGGTATGGCGAAGAGATTTATATTCGTAAAGATAATTATATAATTCTGAAAAGGGGAAAAGACGCAGGTAATATTTTATGATAGCCATAATTATAATTGTGCAAATTGTATTATTAACTTTTAAAGCTGTTTAGACAACTTCCTTTTCAAATGAAAAAAAAAAGTCACAGATTGTTGATAATCTGGGGAATTTCGGCTGTTAGTTCGTCAGTTTAATTCCTCTTTCAACTTGTATTGTAACCTTCCTAATTGAAAAATGTTTATTTTTTTGTCTTAAGGATATGACATCATATACCTATATTTAATGCTATGTGTCCGTATGTCATTATTTTCATTCAACTTTCATTCTACACTAGTACTTTTGATCCACCTTACTTTGCACTATTAAAACTTTAATGAGTGTTACAGAGTAACAAGAATTATGTAAAAACTAGAAGCCTACTTTCTCTACTCGTTTTTCTAAGCCAAAATAAGTCAAGCAAGAAAATTTTTAAAATTCAGTCTGTGTTTTTTTCTATTTGAATTACTTCCAGAATACATATTTATTTGACTTATTTGAATCTTAACACTTAAGGTCATTGTACATTAATTTTTTTTTAAAAAAAAGCTAGCATATTGATACCCATGTATTTAAGCAAACTTTTTCATTCTGTTTAATACCTGTACCTCTTAAAAAAATTTATTATTTTAAACTTAACCCTGTAATGCATGAATTTTTTTGTTCATCCCGAAAAAATATATTTATCTTTTATTCTCATACATTATGAAAAAATTTTAACTGCATTGGAATTTTATTTCAAATTTTGAAAAATTTTGCCATATGGCAAAAACCAACGACAAAATTCTAATTTCGGTAAGAATGATTAGAGAAAACTACTAAATATATTTTAAAATAACCTTCTTGAATTTTAATTATTTTTTTCAAAACAATTTATTTGTATTCAGTACTAATATTATTATTGTACTTTGATTACTGCCAAAGACATAATTTTACAACAGTTAATAACTTCACCCTTTAATTTTGAATATACATTTACTACTGTCATCTATGAGGGTTATTAGTAACTAAAACGTCAAAGTGGAATGTAATAGATAGATTTGTCGAGAAGAGGCTCTACTTTAATTTAATAAAGTGGATAATGTTACTTATTGCTATATGTTCAACAGTATTCATTAGAGTGTAAATTACTAAGCATCAAATATGAATAATGTCTCTCCATTTTTACGTATATTAAAAATCTTACATTTAAAAGCAAGATTTTTTTTATTTTCCATTAATTTCTTTACAACCTTCTTCAAAAACTTAACACCTCCTTTTACAACAGCATAAATATACAAGTTAATTTTTGTTTCATGATAATGCATATTCATTATGTTTTTGTGAATCGCGTATAATTATTTCCTTAAGTTTCTCCTCAAGGATCTGAGAGTGAGTTTGACTAATGAAACTAAAAGGGGAGATTTTTCTGCTTAGATGAGGTTTTGCCGTCTCATGGGAGCTAATCTACCAAATCAGAGAGACAAGATGTAAGGAGTTCATAGATCTTTTTAATTGCTTGGTAGGGTTTTTATTCGCTGGTAGAAGTTCCTATGAGTTTAAAAATAAGCCGTTAACTTTATTTTTCTTGATTTTTTCTAAATCTTTGATGCAAAGAAACTATACTCAGTGGTAAGACTATTGATGGATAGCCAAGGCTTTCTGTGCCGATTATGGCAGGGATTTTCCTCGGTTCTTCGTTGGCGGAAAAAATTCTGTTTGGGACGATTGAGTCATGTTCATACTGTTTTACATATAAAATTATATATTTGTTCTTCAAAAACAAAATTAGAAGTTGGCAGGGAATTTCGCAGGCATTAATTTAATAATTATTTAAATTTTTGAAAACTTATAGATAAAATCAGCACTTGAATAAAATTCTCAACCGTCTTATTTGTGCATTAAGACTTGTATTAGCAGTTTCAGAAATTTACAAAATACAATAATAAGTATAGGGTGGTTATAAAATAAAAGCTCGCTATTCGGAGGGATCTGTAGCTTTAATTAATAATCCAAATGCAAAAAACTTTGAGACACTTACTAATCAAGAAGGGGGAGGGGAGAATGGAATGATAACAAACTCGTCTCTTGACCAGGGTTCTAAATTACGAGGCGTAATTGGATGTGTAGGCCGTAATTAGCCATAATTGGTTATGCCTCGTAATTTAAAACATTGGTCAAGAGACGAGTTTCGTTTATGATTCCATTCTTTTTCGAAAAAAAAGAAAGAAACTCGTCTCTTGACCAGGGTTCTAAATTACGAGGAGTAATTAGCTGTGTTGGCAGTAATTGGCCACAATCGACGACGCCTCGCAATTTAGAAACCTAGTCAAGAGACGAGTTTCTTTTTTATGATTCCATTCTTTTCCCGACTTCTTGATTAGTAAGAGTCTCAATTTTTGATGCATTTGTAACATTAATTCAAGCTACAGACCATTCCGAATAGCGAGCGTTATTTTATAACCACCCTGTTTATTATAGCTAGAACCAGTGATATATCCCAAGAAACTAATAAGTAGAAACAGTTAGAAACTTGGAAGGAGTCATTTAATAAAATTCAAAAAATAGTTTCTAATTACCTTATTAACAAATAATCTTTCAAAACTTTCCCAAACTCCAAAGTCATAATTTCACTTCGACTCAAATTTATTTCATTTTTTCGTTTTTAAAATTCTTGCCAATGGGTCCCAGAAGGAGTACAATCATTATCCATCCTCTCTAATTTAGGGCTTTCCATCATTCCTTGGAATTTGGTGCAACAGGAAAGGAGAGATTTGAGATGAGTTTGAAGAACAGCTGTTAATTACTTTAGTACTTTTTTTAAATTTAAGTTGACGTTTTTTAAAGAAAATTTTCCTGATAATTTTTATGCGTTATACACTGAGGAGATACCGTATTATGGCCACACTGATAGTTTTTTGCAAATAAAATCCTTAGTTTTATGCCATCCATAACAATTCAAGAAGCTATATCCTGTCGAAGCCACCTGTTTGACTGTCAAACAATTGCTGACTCTCTTTTAAACATTGCCGCACCACCACAGGATATTCTTTATAGTCTGCAGGCCCAAGACCTGGCGATTCTTATCATCAATAATTTTGGCCCTATATAGTTTCATCTATCATGGACACGATAACAACAACAACAAGCTATATCTTGGATTAAGGGATGTTTTTTGGTATTGTATGAATCACTTTTAATTTTGTTAAACTAAGTATGTTTGCACGAGGGAATTTGAGTATTATTGCAAGTCAATAACATCCTGATATACTAATAGTGTACCCTGTCGGAGATGGCTATTTTCAGTTGTACAATTCTCCTTCTCATAAAGCTCGCAATGTCACGTGGTTCAAAGAGAATGAAGGAGATTTTTCTTACTTCGGAGGCCTATACAGTCGCCAGAACGCATCCCAAATTGAGAAAATTAGGATCAAATCTTAAGGAGTCGCGTAGTTCTTCGAATATACTATTAAATACTTCAAACCATCTAACAAAATATCATAGGATCTTGGCCAAAAAATTAGGGTGCCGTTAAGGGCAAAGGATGCTAAATATCAAATAGAAGAGTGGTCACAATAATTAAGCAACTCAGTGTAAATACATAAAAAAAATACTCAAACCTCAGTTAAACTTATTTACTATACATCATTTTCTTAGAAATAGAGTAAATGATTTTTTTTTTTGAAATTGTGCCTACTTCAATTTATACAAAGAAACGGTAAATCATCGAGAGGGTGTTTTTGGCTTATAATCCCATTAAATCTCTAGAGGGTATTATTGGGGGTTTGGAACTAAATCAGAGAAAAAAATTCACGAAAAAACCTCGTAATTTTTAAAACTGGTGAATGATTTTGTAACGTCAAGTATATGTAATTTACTGCGCATGTTCTTCTAAGCAATAGATGAAATAAAACAGCTTTACAATCTTTCACATCCCCAACCATAAGGATCAAAGCAACAAAACTATCCTCCCTAAAAGTTTCCCATGATCACCAAGTCCATCCTCATGACACCCCAAACCGTCTTAAAGAAGTGCCGCGTCTCGAGGAGGCTTGCCTTCATTAAGACGCAGACAATTAGCGAAAATGGGCGCCCGGTCTGAGATGCCTTTGGATCCCTGGCGCTTTCTTAAGCGAAAACTGTTTCCAAGAGAACTAAGAACTGTGGCCTGTGGAAATTCTGAAGAAGAAAGTGATAATATACCTTGGGGATACTCTATTACTGTGGCTTGAAGAGTCTTTTCAATTTATTTGGAAATTTTGGGGGCATAATTTGGCACTTTTCAGAGGAATTTTTGTTTATTTGAAGAGTTTCGAAGTTAAGGGCGATTATAGAGATAGGAAAACAAATATACGCATTAAGCGTTTTAATGAATTTGTAATAATCATTGATATCAATATTATGACTAGATGGACCGAGTTGATAGGTAATGTAATGTAACCATTTCCAGCTGCTTACTTCTAGCCTTCTTTAAGAGCTTAACACAAGTCAAATACGCCTCGCAATTTAGAAAAGATTTAACGAGCACGTTTGTCGCAGTGTACTCGGGCACCTCGGTAATTTTAGAGGATTTTTTCTACCCCTGCACAAATGCATCTACAGTATGGCGAGGGCAAGGACAGAACCAAAAGAGCCTTCTCTTTGATAGGCTCGCCGCTTACACCTCTCGGCCACCGGTGGACCAAGTGTTAATGGGTACTTAAAGTTGATTAAACTGGTGAACTTTGAAGCAGTTGAAGCAACAGTTTTAGAAATCGAAACGTACTAACTAAAGGTTATATATAAATTTCGCATCATTCTTCATCGAGTGTTTTTTTTAAGTAAATTTAGGATAGAAAAGTGGCTAAAAGTAGTTGAAGCTATATTTATAAGGTTTTTCAAGCTAATTTCGTAAAGCAATTTTTTTTGGCTCCTCGCCGTTATGAATCATATTATTTAAACGTAATCCAACAAAAAAAGACGTTTCTTTATTGTTGGTAGCAAATTGCACATTTAAATTGAACAGATAAACAGTAGAAAAATCATTAATTCAAAGACGTAAACAATGTCCTAAATATGATTTAAATACCTTATTTCACCGATGAAAAATTAATACGATATTTTACCAAATTGACGCATGCATTTTTAAATGAAAAACCACTAAAATAATACCCCTATAAATCTATCAAAATAATTAAGTTCTAAGAAACGCCAATTATTTAAACCTTCTACAGACGTTACTGGACTAACAAATTGTCGTTTGATGCGAATTGGATTACAATAAAAAAAAAAGAGTTCAGTCACCCTCTCAAATACAAAACCATTCATTTGTTATTCAAACTGCAGAATCACAATAAAACATTTTTTTTTAATCGCCCAATCTGCTACGGTAATTAGTGGCCGTCTATTTGCCCAGATCATTAACGTGATGTGATAAAAATTAATTAAGAATTTCTGAACGCACTTCAAAATGAATTTTTACCACCCCCTACTTTTTATACATTTTCTTGTACAATATTTGGGGTAAAGTGAAGTATGCTAAATTGGCTGAACGAAAACAATTTTACATACCATTTAATTTCATTTCTAATAATTTTATCATTATTTTTTTATTATTTAATGTATTAATTTGATATTATTTAAATTTATTTTTAAAATCTTGAGGAATATTTCTACTTCTTTACATTAATATACGTATGAAGCTTATGTACTTAAAAATAATATACTTAAAAAAAATAACTTTTATACTTTTATGTATATAATACTTTTGAAAAACATACTTTTATAAAATAATATACTTCTAATCTATATTTTTACTTGTATATATATTGTATTATTGTTATATAAAATTGACTTTTAACCCTTTCAGTCCCAGTGATGCCATTTGGCATCATCACTTTCAATATTTTTTTCAAAATTTTTATGTCCCGTTATGACATCCAAACACACATCATTCGAAGTCAGAACTACTATTTTTTATTTAGAAAATATTCAACAAGCGTTTCTACTGATTTTTGATAGGTTCAATTCAGTTCCACATATTTAAAACACAATTTAAACTATTTCGGTTAAAATAATTACTAATTTTTTTTTAATAATATGGTCAGATACCTTAAAATATATAACTCGAAGTGTTTTTAGGTAATATATATATATATTTTTATTTTGTTGTTTTCCACAGTTAAAAAATTGTGGCATTGTTTCAAAAACCATATAAAAAATTTAATTGAATTTTTTTTTCGTATGAAATTCGTATATTTGACTTAAAATAAGTTTATTTTGTGAATATCAGATGTTTCTGTAGTGTAGTAAATTTTTGGAACTGAAAGGGTGAAACACTGCTTAAAAGTACTTTTAATCTCTATTCCGTAAAATGTACACGCCTTTTTTCAAAAGAATATAAAAAAAATTCATAATCACGCGCAAAATTGAGCTTTTGTGAACTTAAAAAACTTAACACACTACACAGTTGCTAATACAAATATGAAAGAAACTATAATGTAACATAATTAATTTTGAGTATCTTTCCAATTTCTTACATATCTATCAATTTATTTATTTTATCTCAGGCAGTAAAACGATTGAAAAAGAAAGAACTTAATTCCATGTTTGCTCCTGAATGTTTGTTTGGCTGTAACAAGCCTGCTATAGTAGAAAAACAAGTTCTACAGAAAAGGAGCATTGCTGTGATTTTGGACCAAAAAGTTTTTGGTTCACTTTAAGGTCAATTATCGTCATATTAGATATACACAAGGTACACTCTAAAAAATGAATGCTTAAAAACGACGAAATTTTCCTAAATTTTGACGATTCCGTCACTGGCAAATGCTCCGAGTTTTCGTTTCCTCAAACTGAGGAAATTTGAATCGTCGTTTTTATGAGGATTTGAATGTCGTCTAATCTAAGGAAATATTTCGTCATTTTTGAGCATGTGAGTACAACAATGAGATTCCGTTTCCTCAAAATTAAGATACAGAATCGTCAAATCACGATCGTAAAAGTGAGGATTCGCGTTTACTCAAAAGTTAAGTGATTGTTTGACGAAACATTCCTCAAAATTAACGAAGTGAGGCTTGAGGATTCATGAATCGTCAAAAATGAAAGTGTTATTTCTGAGAGTGTATATTGTAAAAGACGGGACGAATTTTAGAACCACAGTCAAGAGACGAGCTGACTCCTTGAAAGGCTCAAACTTTTGGAAGCACAGGACAATTATAGGTCGACAGTTAATTTTGAAAAGCGCCTTACCGACTGAGTTACCCATTCCTAGTGCAGTTTAATAAACAATGAGTTTGAAATGAAGCTTAGAAAGAGTAGTTACCGCCAGAAAAGTTATGGTGTTCAAAATAAAATAATTTTTGTTCCGTAATTTTTCGGCTGCTGTGATTAAATAATTAAATATCTAAAATTGCATTCAAAACTAAAAAGGTACAAAATAAAATTGTTAAAAAAGTTACCTATTGTTGAAAAAAATTTGAATAGCCGAATGATGTGCTTTTTCATATCATAAATGGCTATAGACGATCAGAAAAAAATTCAAAAATGATGCCAAATTGTCATTGAGACTAAAAGGGTTAAAAACCGAAAAAGTTCTAAGACAGCTACCCTTTGCGCATGCGCTATTTCCTTGAAAACCTTGTTACGATTTTCAAAAGGTACAAGAAGCTGACATCAAATTTGAAGTACGTAGCTCTTTTGGCTCCCGCAGTAGAATGATTTCAGACAGACAGATAGACCAACTGTTGAAAATAACTTTTTTTTTAGAATCATCATATAACCCTCCAAAAGGCAACAAAATCACCAATTAAAAAAAATCCCATGCTAATTATTTCATTACCTCATATTTCATATTAAGTTATGGGGTTGTCTGGATCTGGCAATAGCTATACGGTTTTGTTTTCCCTACTCTCTAACAACTATCTAATTGTCTCTGCTCTCTATTTGCTTTTGTATTGGTTAGTTGGTTGGTAGAGATAATCAGGTTTGTGTGCTGACCAAGCACACTAACCTGAATATCGGGTCTACCAACCATTTAGCAAAAGTAATTAGAGAGTAGAGAAAACAACACCGTGTAGCTATTGCCAGATCTTCCGTGAAACAACCCCATTGAACGTCTAATACAGATCTCAACATTGCATCAAGTTATCCAACTAAACGATATATTAGACTTAGACCAGTATGCCTCCGACTACTCCATATTAATAAATGAGTTTAAACGTGGTCGAGAACCAAAAAAACAATAATTATCATTAAAATCGTGCAGCCAATTAAAGGGGCTTCTGAAACCCAGACCAGCATTGTTACTTAATGACTTACATATAATTAAGCAATGGGTTTTCTATGCAAATAAAGGGTTAATGAAATCGAAACTCCCTCCTTAATTCCCGGTTTTCGGGCTTTTTGTGGCAGTTTTTGTTTGGAATTAAAACCTTGGAGACAGAGATTGTGGTCTGGTATCACTGGAAACCATTTAATGGGGAACGATTGGGGCTCTTAAAATAAACAGAATATAATGAAGGAAGAAAATGTCGTTTAGACTTTTTTTTCATTGTCTGATATCATTTGTTTTGTTTTAACGGGATTATTATTTGGTTCTAATGAGTATTATGGCAGTTTGAAAAAGTTAATTATCTTTGCGTTTCTTGAAGGAATATTGAATTTAGTTTCGTTTAAGAACGAGGCTCAGTGGCCTAGTGGTAGTGCTTGGCATTGCCCCGCCACAGGTCCGGGGATAAAATCCCGGATTGGGCGAGGTTGACCCATCCTTTCATCCCTTGAGTGGGTCGATAAAATGGGTACCAAGCTTTCTTGGGAACTAAACACGGGGCTCCGAGTGAGGCTGACCACCAGTGGTCACGAAAGCTGAAAAGGGCACGGCAGACTTTGGCCCAGTAATGGACAGTTGCGACGAGGAGTTTTGTTTAAGAATTGAATGTGGTTTTCAGAGACATGCTTAAAACTCGAAGCATTTTAAATGAAAATCCAAGTTACAAATTGCTTTTTTATGATGCTTTTTTAATTGATTTTATGATGCTTTTTTTAATTGATTTTATGTTTTAAAAGCATTAAGGTTGAGCATTTTTGAAAGCATAAAAAACTTGTCGAGAACAGTTTTTAATTACAGATATCAAATAGGAAATATAAGGTAATGAAAGTATTAGGATGAGGTAGAAAATCCAATATGGATATTGTTTTTGTTCTCGTTTTGGAAGGTGCTGATTATAAAAGTTAGGTTTTTGAGCATTGGTCCGTCCGTCTGACATAAATAGCTTTTCATATAGTAATAAAAGAGCTATGAACTTCAAATTCAGTATACCAGCGGGTGACCGAGCTCTGCTCGGAGAAAACAGGTATCGAAGCTAACTCGAAGATTTAAATTTTCAATTGCGATTTATCAAAACAATATATACCATAAGAAAATTTGTGAAACCATTGGTGAAAAGATAACCGGTTAAAGTTAATGTGACCAGATTTTCAAAATCAAAAAGTGGGACACTCCATCACCCCCCCCCCCCCGGTGTATTTTTTTAAGTATTTTTTTTATGCACATAATAGTCCCTTCACACAATTACACACTTGGTATAAGAAAGATAAGGAAGGCGCGTTCAACAGCAGCAGTGGTTCCAGGCAAACAGAAACCATACTCCACCATTTGTTGATGTCTTTACCTTCATTTAACAATTTCTAAAGACGTCATAGCGTTTGACAACTATTATTCATAAAAAAAAGTCTATTTTATTTACAATTTCCTCGTTTTTCGATACATTGCGGGACTTTTACAAAAAAGCGGGACATTCGGCCCGCGGGACAGTAACACAAAAAGCTGGACTTTCTCGCCAAAAGCGGGACGTCTGGTCACATTAGTTAAAGTGCACCATTGTAAACAAAGTTAGAGTTTGGAAAGGGAACTATTCTATACGAAGGTAAAGTTTTAAAAGACATAGGAAATGAAATGTAATTGATAATTAGCGTTTCGTTGAAAAGCAACGAAAATGTCGAAATGTGGTAAACATTCCATTTCATACTTCATTCAACTCGATAGGTATAGCAACCATACGTTAAATTTTCAAGATCGCCGAAAATCGCCAATGAACAGAATAGAACTAAAATCGTCCGCTGATTGGAACTAAAAAAATATCCATGTTACCCCTTTCTGTAAAACTCAATAAAGTTTAAAGCAAGGTTGAATTTATTTAAATTTGAAAAATTAAAATCTTAACTAAATATTTGTAGCTTAAGCAGAGGCTTATAGCTTTAGCAGATGGCATCAGGAAAGTAGAAATTATGGCGAACTAATGAAGTTTGAAAATATCCTATCTGTAACTAAGAATTGCTTGACTGTAGCGCTTCAAAACCTGTGCCAATCGATTCGTCGTGGCCAAAAACCCCAGACCCCCAAGTTTAACGGAGTTTATTAATTCTGGGGCGATTTTCGACTTGGCACCAATTCCTCGTATTATAGTACATATAAGATATGTGAGCAACTGTCGGAATCACGATAGGTTTTTGAGGTAATCCTGCATGCGCAAAGGATGATGCCATAGAACTATTTAGTTCTCAATAGCACTGCTGAAACACGAAAAGAGGTTCAGACTTATATTTGACACACAGTTTCCAGTGCAAGTTTTTGACAAAATGGCGTATGCGCAAATGCTAGCTGTCACAGATTAATTTTTGGTTTTAAAGTCTTTAACACATTCGCTGCCGCCAAATCATCGATAGAGGCTGATGAAGCAGAAGAACATCCTGTTTTTTTAAACATGTTCGTTACAATGGAAATGAACTAACTATTCTTCATTTTCGAACAAGTACAAATCTTAGTTCGATGTCGTAAAATTGCAAGGTTAGCTTGAATTATCGTCGCTAACTAAAGCTACACGACAGCTATTCCTAAAAATACGAGGAAGTGTTCCTGGCGAAAGATTACACTTCGCAATAACACAAAAACTGCATGAGAATTAAAATACATGTATGGAAATTCATCAGTCACATCTGGGATTGCTAGGCTATGAATTTCATAAGAATGTGCTGTTATCGATGAATCGGAACCACGCGACTCCTCAAGGTGTCAGTGGCATCCAACGTGTTAAATTGCCTTATAGGGCATATATTATTAATTTTATGATTTATTTTGAGGAAATTAAAATTCAGGAAGTGTTACACACTCCCAATCTTTTTCTTAATATAATGCCTTGATGTTTCTTGTTTTATTGATACTTTCTCTTCAACATTACATGTTCTCTATAACTTCACAGATGATTTTTTGTTATTCTCTCAAAATTACTTGTTAACTATGAACAATCCCTATAGATAGTTTATGCTTTTTACGTAGTATAAAATCAAAAATGTAACTGAGATAAAACTCTAGGATGTATCGTTAGGCCAAAAGATCTTCACCTCTAAATCTGTGGTCTATCTTGGCCCAAACCTTCCTCTTTCTACCCCTCCAGTGTCACACGACATTTCCCCAGCTGTCGCCCACCCTCCATCACACACATAAAAAAAATAAACTCTTTAAGAAAAACCGAAAAAACAAAGAACCTAAAAAATGCCATCAAAAGACAGGAATCTTTCCATATAAAAAATGCCAACTTTCACAACGACGTTAGCTTAATGTTACTTAAAGGGAAACTCAGAGTTGTCGGGGTTTTCCCAGCCAAGCACGCAATTTTTCGCCAAAACAAGGATGATTCCTTCCAATTAGATTGAGAAGAGGAATTTTTTTTAAAATTTTACCTAACATTGGTCTTATTTGTATTTTTGAAGTAAGAGTTTGTTGTGTATTACTTAAAATAATTTTTCAATCCTAGTGAATTTCTCGAGAGGAAAATAAAATTTTTTTACATCTTGAGTGTTAGCAGTTCCACAGGCATGAACATAAAGTTTGGATTGGTAAATCAATGTAGTGGGAAGTACTCACCGTGTCATACCACCAATCACTGCCACCATATAAAATAGTAAAATATAGTAAGACTTATATTTACATCACGTGAAGCAAGCCAATTGTCATTTTACTTTTCAATTGCTTGATCAAAAGTAAACAGAATTGGGAGGTTGGCTTTAAGTTTGGCTAACGTTTCAGTTCTTTGACGACAAACAGGAATTCAACACATTTTTAAACGCAAGGAGTTTCGAATAAAATACATAAATTGACTCACACAACGAAACTAAAAAGTTATTTAAAATGCTCCTTACATTTAAGCTATGAAATAGTTGGCACTGCATGTGTATAAAATTATTTGGCGACAGATCAGTACCTTGGCCAAAATAAACCCGACAACCAGGAGCATTCCCCTATTTAAGAGAGAAAAATAAGAGAGATATGGTCACGCGCACACTGTTTCAAAGAAGGAAAAGACTACAAAAAATATAATGATAATAAACAACGGCAAAAAATGATGAAGGGATATAATGAGAGGCAGAAAGAAACCTAATGTGCCTCTGCAACACTTCGTTACAGGGATGCTTAAAATGAAGAAAGAATAACGTGTTTTTGTCACCTAGTACAGTCGGGCTGCCACAACTTGACATCCCAAATATTTTAATTGTGGAAGATTCCATTTTTGTCAATAATCGGGTTAATAAACCATTAAGGTTTTAAACCGAAGTAAAAAGGGTTGCTAGCCCAAGGCGTTTGGAGACGAAAGGGGAATCGGATTGTTGGTCTAGTTCGATTGTAAATAATGTATCACACTAGAACTACACATCAGTTTATCGGAGATATAGATGATTGTTATCTATATACCATTAAATTGATAACCTGTTTCTAAACCTCAAATAAATATGAACCCATAAAATCAATGAATCGCCAAAGATAGTAACTCTTGCCCTAAAACCAAATCTTCCTTACCTTTATTTCGAAGTGGACTGTTTAACAATCAAAATATTTTGGATGTCAAGTTGCGGCAGCCAGATTATACTCAAGATGAAGGGGATAATATTTTGCCTAAAATCCTCTATTTTTTAAATATTCTGGGAATAAAATCCCCCTTCAAATAAATAATCGTTTGTAAAGTCATGCTTTTTTTTTTTAAGAAACCGGTGTGGGAAAGTTGTTTTTAAGCACAAGTGCAAAAAAGTACCATTTCTCATTGCTTCATCTACTCTATACCTACATTTCTAACTTGACGATAAAAAAAATACTATAATATATTTTTAAACTTTGAAAAACTATTGAGTGACTTTAAGTGGTTCTAATAAAGTATGCATCCGAATCTCCGTCCGTAAATTAAACTTTCTTTTAAATTTAAAAAAATATGTTTCTCTTCTCGCGTTTAAGAATTTTTTTTATGGCAAGTTATTGTGTTATGTAGTTACTGTGTTTAGAATTTTGCGTTTCAATCAATTGTCTTTACAATCACAATCCCCACTGGTTAAGGGGGAATGGGAGCGCTGAACGGCGGATCTCCAAAGCAGAGTGCCTCAGTGTTAATCCTATTGAGAAAAAATATTTTCTCTTTCACATTTCTTCGGCTGTATTGAATCTTTTTACAAGCAGATTTTTTATGTGATAAATATAGCTGACTTATAGGCCCCAATCACACATTTTAAAATATGTTCGATTTTTTTAAAATTTTAAATACATAATTTTACAAAAAGTATTTGAAGCAATTGAATCGGTGAGTGCAGAAACCACTTCTGAAAAAAAAATTCCAAAAACTTGTTTTTAATGAAAATAAGCGTAGAAAGGTAAGATGCGTGTTGGGTGCAAAAAAGTACGTTAGTCTGTTGAGTAGTTCCGTAAGTACAGGACGTTTGTTACGAGTGTTTAGTGCAGAAATAGAGGAGGAGTTATTACGTTTTTTCTCCCTCCTGAAAAATTTGAAATTTGTGACTGACGTTGTTTCTGCACTCACCGATTCAATTTTAAAAAGTGGGATTATAGAAACTTGTAAGTTACCTACATTTATTATTTAAAAAAAAACTTTTGTAGAAATATTCACTACAGTATAAAAATAACAAATGCTGAGTAAAACTGTCTTTCGCAACCAACGAAATCACATCATTCTTAAGATAGCCTCCCACTTCTTTAACGTGTTCACTAGGGGCCTAATTATTGCCTGTTTTGCAAAGGCAATTATGCAAATTCTAAGGAAGCGTCAGCGGGTTTTTAGTGACCAATAGCACGGAGGCGGCACTGATTTAACCAAATGACGTAATGGCGCGAGAAAAAAATGACGTAACTGCTTTTTAACGTCAACGAAATGGGGAGCTTTAAAACTCCATGGAGGATCGATATTGGCCGAGATTTTTTTCTTAACTGTGACTTTAGCTCTCCTTGATGGTGTGAGATCATTGGGAGGGGGAGGGTTAAGTAAGATGGCGATACTTGGCGAGGAAAAAAATGAAGTGTTTGAAAGTCGCCAAGGGGATGTCATAAGTGAATTTCAAGCGATACACCGAAGCAAACGCATGTGCTTGATATCAAAGATGTTAGTAGTTGCATGCCGAAATATTGAAATAATTTTAAATAATATGTGCTTAGAAGTTATGTAATGTAATGTAATCATTTTCGGCTGCTTATTTCTAGCCTCCTTCAGGAACTTTAGCAAAGCCAATACCGCCTCTTAATTTGGAACCCTAATCAAATGCTTCAAAGTAGGATTAGGTTGAGTACAAACAATCCTATTTTTAAACAAGAAAAAGAATAACTTAGGCATTTGTAATCATATTTATAAGACACTCATAAATTTATCTTTCTAATTTTCTTTTTAAATAAAGTTTCCCATTGCATTTCATTGTTGCGACAGCGATTCCTTTTTATAATCGGGCAGAAGAGTTCTATAGTAGGGTAGAGGAACGACTCGTACTGAGCTGCCATCGGCAGCCATGGTTCACTGCGGAACCCGAATAGAGTGAAAAAGTGCTAGGTAATTTATAATTTTGATACTGAGAATGGAAGTACACCCATTGCAACGGTGGGAATCGAACCCGCACCAGTTACAGTGCTCGGACTGCTAGCGTTATGGCGTGTGATCCAATTCACTCGGCCATCGGTCCCCACATGCCACTCTATATTCTCTCCGTGTTGGTCCATGGTGATGCTGCCAGGTTCAGTAACTACCCTACTATCATAGATATCATAGTTAAAGTATTAGAGTGGCGGATCACGTGACCTCCAATCCTAACGACGAGACGGACAATGGAAAGAAAAATCGGAAGGTTATGGGGCCAGTGTTGCCCACACTTAAAAGAGAAACGTGCGGCGAAAAAATAAAATTTAATTCTAAAATATGAAAAAAAATTACCATAAAAATACTAGTTGCATTTTGGAATATTTTAGTGACTTTAAAAGAACTTGAAGCTCTTTTCTAGTATTTTAATATTTTTTTATTTTGTAATTATATTTCATTTTTCCGAGTATTCTTCTTCTTAATGTGGCGACGGTGGTGGCAAGTTACCTGTGTTGCCATCACATTATAAAAAAGAATGCTATGAAGAAATAAAATTTAATTCTGAAATTACAAAATAAATATTATAAAAATACTAGCAATAGCGTCTCTTTGAATCGGGCCAAATCCTTCACCAAAGGGTTTGTTTAGGCGCATCTCTTAAGCGATGATGGCTTCACATAACAGACCTGTTTCTCCATGATTTTATCCCCTTCAACATCTCTAAATCTAATTTAGCCTCCATCTGTGAGAACCTCGATTAATGATGGGGCACTTTGCTTAAAGGCTTAATCGATAGCTAAGAGCTCAAAAAAAGAAGAAAAGGAGCTTTAATATTAATTGCCTGTATTGATGGGCGATGTAATTATGTTGTGTATATTAATTAGTGTATTGGATAAACGTGAAATTTAAATTTTTGGCTATAAACAAAATGTAAACACGTTTGCTTAATCGTTTGAAGTTTTTAAAGGGTTGCAAATAAGAAACGTAGGGGTAATTTTTTGTCAGTTTTAACACAAAATGAACGAAAGACGATTAAAAAAACAAGGTCTGCAGCACAGCAGGCTTTCTTTTAGCACTCAAAAAACCAATACATTTAGAAATTAAAATATAAAAACTCTTATGGCAACTACCATTTGTGCATGCTCGATTTCCTCAAAATCCTTATTATGACGGGGACCGGGATGGCCTGGTTGGTAAGGTCTTGGACTGACATTCTTGGACTGTCACCATTAGCGTACACCCCCGTGTAAGCTAATGATGACAGGTGCACGTTAAACCCGTCGTATTCACAAAGTCCTCGAAGTTCAAATACCAAATCATTACGTCTGGAGGTGATAAGTTAATTCTGGCTATCCTCCAGTCGGCATCTGTCTTTAAAAATTAGGTGGATTCTCTTATATGTGTGTGTGTTGTGTCTGTCTTACTTGACGGTTTATTAGCGGGTCTCTGACCAAGTACACAAACCTAAATATATATGTCTACCAACCATCCTTATGATGTCCGACAGGTACTTGGAACTCGTGTACCGCATTTGAAGTCCGTAGTTCTTTTAGTTCAAGATGTAGGGTGATTTTAGACAGACACTCGGACGTACGGAAAAATGTTCGAAAACTACTATGTTTTTTTTTAGAATCAGCACCCTCCAAAACGTTTAGAAAAAAGCAAATTCCCCATTTCGTATTTTCAATCCCATAACAATACTAGCGTTTAATTGTATTTCATATAAAACAAGAAGTTCTTAAAGAACTAAAATAGCCTACTTTCCTGTTACTTAAATACTTACTAAAATTCTTATCTTGAAAAAAACTAGGTTCGTATCAGTAAGTGACATCAACAACCGTTTTTCCACATTAAATTTAAAATAAATTTCACTAAACGCAGCATCTAACTAAACACAGCATCTTTCACTAAACGCATCTTTATTTGAAGTTATAAATAAATATTTAATTTTTCGTAGAACAAAAACCAAAAAACTACTCCTCAATAAACATTTACTTGCTAAATTCGGCTAGTTTCATTTATTTTATTTCGAAAATTAAATAATTATAACTTAAATCGTTTGCAAAAATTTGTATTTCAAAGAATTTATATCAACATACAAAGATCTCGTAGTGAAATATATATTTGACGTCATCTTAAATTGATCGATGTCTCAAAAATAAATTTATTTTAATTTATTGTCTAAAAGAATTAAAGTTTCTCAATAGTCCAGTGAATAGAGACTCAAAAAGGGGGTTTACCATACAAAAGGTCCGGTATTGCTGATTTTTTTATATGTTGTGTGGGACCCCTAGGTAGTAATAAATGTGAGTTTTTGTCATCCTCGTTCTATTGCTTTTTCCGCCATCTTGAAAAAACGTTCGAAATTTCGCCCATTTTCCCGTTTTTGGCCTTTAACTTTTTTCGTAAGCATTTTTGAATATAACTTTTCGACACAAAGTTGAAGTAAACAAAATTTTCTTCAAAATAGGTACGAAACGTTTTTATGTACGACAATTAGTTAAGGAGCCACGAATCAGCAAAAAGGTTGTAAAATCGAGTGTTTCGAAAAAATATTAGGTTCTAACGACTTTCTATAGCCGTAACTCACATACAAATTCATTTTATCAATAAACAATGATTTTACAAGTCGTATAAAATTTAATTTCCTATAAAATATACTTATCAAAAATAAGTTTTTTATATATTCCAAGAAGAAAGGTTAAATTTACAGAAACCCCAAAAAGGTTCTATTTTCACCCGACGATACACTGTTTTATTTTTTGAAGGTAGCTCTTTATAATTGTAATTTTTCACTATTTTTGTGAATACAAAACTTGCAGAAAATAATTTTTCCTATAAAAAGGTTCTATTTTGTGTTTCATACGATAGAATGTAACGGATCTACGTTGTTCGAAAGATGGCGTAAAATCTTGAATTTCGCCCAAAGAGTTTTTTTATCACTTTAAATCCCAATAATTAAAACAAAAAACTTCATTTTAGTGGAAAATAAGTAATTATTCTAAAACTTGAAGACAACATTTATTATATTAGTAAAATCTCAAAGAAATTTTAGATTCAACCAAAGAATTTTGGTATATTTTTCGAAAAGCATGAGTAGAAGCCGTTATATGTTTTGCCTAAGACACAGAGATAAGAAGGGAAAATATTTTTTAGCCCCAAAGATCTTACTATATCGATGCTTTTTATAAAAAAAAATATATATATATTTAAGATATCGTTGCATAATTGTTATTGATGGTGGATATCTACTCCACCAAATGGTGTGGAGTCGAAAAGCGACATTTTCTGAAATTTACACTGATTATCGGAAGTACATTCTTAAGCATTATATATCTACGGTAATTGATGCATTTGATGGCTACCACGTCCTGTCAAAATAGACATTTTAATAAAAAAAAATCGCATACAGCTAAATTTTGGTATAGGTCATTGGTACGCTATTATAGTGTAAAGTCCTCACCAATCCCATGTCTGCTAAAAAATTTATTCTAGGTCAAAGTTCGCAAATACAGTCTAACCTCGATAACTCGACTTCCATAAGTCGAATAATCCATTAAAGTGGCCGATCTCCTTTGACAGCAAGTTTCTGAAAATTCTATTACAACCATGACGTAGAGCAATTTATTATTAGTTATGAATATAAAAATAGTTTTAAGAAAGTATTCAGTACTTGTGAACAATTATAGTAAAATATGCTTCAACAATCACCCTTCCGCAAAACATGATATCTTTACAAATTTTTCATTTTTTCCATCGTTTAAATTTATATATGCACAATAAAAATTAATATAGGTCATGAACTGAAAATGTTAAGATATCAGCTCCCAATTTTTTTATAGACAAAAGTTTGAAGCATTGCATCAAAACACATACAAACAAGAGGGTAACAAGCATATAAATAGTTTTATAATATCCAATTCTTAATAGTTTTATACGATTCTAGTTCAAAACCTTCTTCATACTGTTACTAAACTACTGTAAAAATTTGGAAGCATTTGATAATAAAGAATGTTTTGCGTAATGCGTTTTGAAAATAAATGCAAAAATAAGCAAAAAAAAGCTTTAAAGTGCTATAACTTCGGTTCTATTAAAATCAACTGAACCCTGAAGACTGGGGTTTTAAATTATTAAATAATATTTTGGAGCGAATTGGTCAATTGGTACCTACTAAAGAACAATATAATCCGACTTTTTTACAGCCACAGTTTGCACCACAACCCTTTTTGCAATTACAAAATATAGTATATTAAGCAGTTTTTCTGGAGCAGGTGGGAGTAAAGTTTGAATAACTTTACTCCCACCTGCTCCAGAAAAACTGCTTAATATACTATATTTTGTAATTGCAAAAAGGGTTGTGGTGCAAACTGTGGCTGTAAAAAAGTCGGATTATATTGTTCTTTAGTAGGTACCAATTGACATGGCCAATCTTGTTTAAATGCTGATTCAAATGCGACAAATGAGGATTCATACATAGGAGATAACCGATGCATCTTTATGTGAACTATTCCTACCAATATTATTGAATAGAAAATTATCTAATAAAACTAAATGAAAATACTACTGAATGCACGAACTCCATTTGATAAAGACTGTTTATTTTTTGAAACCAAGTAATACTCATGAATAATCAAAAGTATATTCATTGAAGAATATATCTGCTTATCCAAAATGTCAAAATCATATATTTTTATTACATGTGTGTGTATGTGCAATAACTGGTTGCGATACTACGTCAGCATTCAGCAATGTTCAGAGGGGGTAAAACATCAGTATTTAAATTGGTTAAAAAACGTAATGAATGTAACGTAATGCAGTGTACAATAGAAAATTAATCATTTTCTATTATACACTTTCCCATATTTTTTTCATAGTTCAATTGGTAGATGTTCCTTAAACTAAAAGTATTTTTTTTAGTTAAACTATTTGTTGAAATGAAATTGAAATCTTTTATCAAATCTCATGTATTTATCATTTAAAAATATAAACATCTTCTTGTTTTTTAAAATGTAACTAAATTCTTTGGTATTGAATCTAAAATAACTTTTATGACCGTACCAATATAATAAATGAAGTCTTCAAGTTCCAAAATATTTATGTTCCACTAAAATGAAGTTCTTTGTTTTAATTATTGGAATTTAAAGTGATATGAAGCTCTTTTGGCGAAATTCAAGATTTGACGCCGTTTTTCGAACAACGTAGCTCCGTTACATTCTATCGTAGGAAACACAAAATAGAACCATTTTATAGGAAAAATTATCTTCTGCTAGTTTTGTATTCACAAAAATAGTGAAAAATTACAATTATAAAGAGCTACCTTCAAAAAACTAAAACAGTGTATCGTCGGGTGAAAATAGAACCTTTTTTGGGTTTCTGTAAATTTAACCTTTCTTCTTGGAATATATAAGAAACTTATTTTTGATAAGTGTATTTTATAGGAAATTAAATTTTCTACGACTTATATAAAATCATTGTTCATTGATAAAATGAAGTTTTATGTGAGTTACGGCGATAGAAAGTCGTTAGAACCCAATATTTTTTCGAAACACTCGATTTTACACCCTTTTTGCTGATTCGTAGCTCCTTAACTAATTGTCGTACATAAAAACTTTTCATACCTATTTTGAAGAAAATTTTGTTTTCTACAACTTTGTGTAGAAAAGTTATATTCAAAAATGCTTACGAAAAAAGTTATAGGCCAAAAACTGGAAAATGGGCGAAATTTCGAACGTTTTTTCAAGATGGCGGAAAAAGCAATAGAACGAGGATGACGAAAACTCACATTTATTACTACCTAGGGGTCACAAACAACATATAAAAAAATCAGTGATACCGGACCTTTTGTATGGTAAAACTCCTTTATTCACTGGACTACAAGCAATTGTTGCGATGGCAATGGTGATTTAATTCTAATGAAAAATGGCTTCCTATGCTTTTTAAATGAGCATTAAATTTTGATGTTTTTTTAAATAGTTGAAGTACTTCGAATTTGAATTCTTTTCTGAAATTTTCAATGTATTCTAATTTCGATGCGCTGAATTTTTTGACGTATCTCACTTGTTTGTAGCATTTGTAGTTAAATTCAGCGATTTAAATGACTCGAAATTGAATTTTAATGCTAATTCAATGGGAAATTCGTCGTCAAATAGTAGATTTATGTCCGTTCTATCGTACAGACAGATGGACAAAAAGTATGAAAGTTGGGTGTCTGGGGTTATACCTTTCTAATAAAAAAGAATTTTTAAGATCGGATTGTTAGAACTGGTTTTGGAAAGGGGGTACGGACGGACGGACGGACATCGACCGCATGTCAATACCTACTATATTTTTTAATTCTTCGAATTAAAAAAAAAGAAAAGTAGGCTAAAAATTGTAAGAATTGTACGCAAATAAATAAAAAAAAGTTTAGGAAGTAAACTTTAAGATAAAGTTATCATTATTAATAGAACTAAAAACGAAACTATGGGGGCTAATAACATTGGGGCTAATTCATGCTGTACCTCTTTTCGGCTTTCAACACCACCAGAGGCAATGGTTGCATTTTGCAACAGATTTTCCTGTCAGTTAGTCAGCCAGGCAAAGAAACCCACATCGCTTAGTTATACCAAGCTTGATCATCATTAAGAACAACCCTCGTTCAATTGTATTAAAATATGCTTTGAATAGTTAAGGAGAGTTTTACTAATAGTAGATTCAACAGAAAATAGAGGGTTTATCTTAACAAAAACAAGTGTAGTTAAAATAACTGAAGAAGTTTTTCTAAAAATAAATAGTAGTATACTAGTTATTGAAAACGTTTAATATTCAGAGTGATACAATTATTTAGTACTAGTAAATAAATACCCGTCCTTCGCATGAACTGTAAAATAGAAATCACATTGCAGTCAAATATATTTGCATTTTAAGTTAATGCTTCAATTTTAAACGTAACGAACTTCAGTCCAGTCAATTGACGCGTGCTACTAAATAATGTAAATTCAAGTAAATATCTTAATCATGAACCAAACAGAAACATTTCATCTATTTAGTGCGTTATTGGCATAGTTTTTCGGAACAAATTGGATTTTTGGACGAGCTTGGCGGCATATTTGAAAATAAAATAAAATTTTATTTCTTCATCTCATAGCAACACAAATAATAAAAATGACCGACTTGGTAGGAAAGCGGCTTAGTTTCGAGCACTTAACCATTATGGAATATGTAAAAAAAGATAGTTTAAATTCTTAAAGTTCAAAAATCGTAAATTTAAATATGATTTACACATTTGTACCAAGTTAGGAGGCAAAAGAAAATCTTGTTTACGACTCTATAAGATACAACACGTACATATAACATTTCCTTTTTATTATTAGATAGTTTTTTTTAACAGAAATTTAGCGGATTATATTTCGTGCAAATCTTGAGTTTCTAATCAGCTTTCTAAAAACATAAGATCAGATATGCTTTGACACATCTAATAATTATTTAATAAATTTCAAAGACCGACAACCAATAATATTTTTTTTCAAGTAATATTTAATGAAATATCACCCTGATAATTAATTTACTTCAAATAAAACAACCCAATTACTTTTCCAAACTTTCCCAACAACTTATCACAAAATTCATTTAAAGATACCAATCTCAATTCAAAGAAATCGAAAACTGTTTAAAACTGAGAAATCTAAATTTAAACCCTACCAAACTTACCTCTCCCACCTAATATAGGGATTTTCCATTCACAACAATTTCATTTTTTTCCCTTTTCTAAAACCATTATCTCACAAAATCCCGACGCGTCTTTTAAAAATGGACCTTAAAAGATTGGAGGGGGGAGGGGTAGCGCAGATGGTCCTCCTAGAGGGGAGGGGGGTGGGCCTCAGCTGGTATTTGCAGGCTTTCTCATAAACTTAAGATTGCCTAATTATATCGACATCATTTGCATAATAATGGTTCCCCCCCTCCGAAGATATAGCCTCTTTCCCTGTATTTATCCCTACTTTAAACCATAAGAAAAAGAAGGAAGCAGGGGCTGGTAAGAAATAATGAGGCGTTATTTTTCATATGTTTTATAATAATGGTGGGAACTGCATATTAACGAAAAAAAAAACGGAAGCTCATACTCAGGTGGGGTTGAATCATCGTCACACTAGAGCTACAAGTAGGCTATTGCCATAATTTTGAATACAGTACGTGAGAAGTACATAGTAGAGAAAGTAACAGAGGATAATTTAGATTTGGCTTCATGAGTTGACAGGGTTCATGGTTTCATGAATTTGTCTTTAAAATGTAAGATATTATTTAACATGAGCTATTCTTTGCTAAGTTATTGTTCACTAATTTATTTTAAACTATAAATTTTTCAGTCGAATATTTATTTTTCTGCATTTATATATTTTTGCTCGTAAAGTTTTCCACTTTCAAGTTAAAGGTGGTTAAGTTCATTTTTCTGGGCTATATGCAAATTATTTTATTAAAGTAAATTAAGTAGCATTTTTATAGCAAACAATTTTAGCTGTGTCAATTATTAACTATATTTAAGGTATATCTACTATGCCCTGATTTGAAATCTACATTTTGAAAATCATTCTAATACAAATATTCTAGAAGAGATATTTTGTTGAAATTAAGTAATTTAAATAACATAAAAATAACCGAAATACAAAGCAACTACTCCACGAAACAAACCTTAAAGTTTCTCTCCCAAAATGAAGCGGTAATATTCCCTTCAATATCCTCTTTTAGAGGAGCTGCGAAATAAAAAACGATCCCTTCAATAATGGACTAAAATGTCTTGGAGATTGAGTCGGTCCGTCGTCTTTTTTGAATTCGAAGAATGGTAGGCGGAACGGGGGACAGATCCTATTTTTTTCTCGTACTTTTCTCTTAATGGTCGTCACAGTTATAATTGCTAGTTGATTGGGGGATTAACGGGGACCCGGTCTCCGTTATTTTTCCATTAGAACTTTTAAAAGGAATCGCCCGCTCGTCTGTAAATAACTTTCAATTAGTGTCACTGCGGATAATTACGGGAACGGTTTCCTGAAGATGTTGATAAAGGATTGGAGTGTTTTTAGAGGAGGATATTTATCTTCTTTTTGCGTCGTTGTTTTAGTTATCTAAACTTAATTTAGCGTGGGGCCTTCAAAAGTCAATGAACAAAGTTTTATAAGCGTTAATGATCCGTCTTGATGAGGAGTTTAGGAAACAATTGATTGCTGTTCTTGGCGCGTATTTTTTTTCTTCCTTTCATAATACACTCTTTAGGTTTGAAAAATGAAAAGCACATAACTAATGATCTTACAGCGATTTATTTTGTTCAGCTTATTTGCTACACATTAATTAAAGGATGATTTATACTTAATGCTAATGATTCTTAATTTCAGCTTAACTTTTATTTTTATTAAAGCATCTGACTATGATATGAAAGTTTTATAACGTTTCATTGGCATGATTCGAATAAAAGGATTTGTTGCTTGCCTTGCGAAAGCCACATTTTACAAAGTATGACCAATATATTTCAATATTTTATGCGTATCCCTTCACTGGCGATTTCGATTTAACATTATCGACAGCCGCCAAACAACTGACTGGGCCCTATATCTCAGTCATACTTTTGGGGAATGCAAGTTTTGAAACACCACCCCTTAAAATGCCACCACTCTGGATATCCTATCTACAATAGCCGAGTTTGTGAATATATGTCTGCATACCATATTTCATCACAAAAAATAAAGAAATAATAGTTTTAAATAAAATAAGTTAATAATATAATACAAGAAATTTAAAACATTTTCTTCAAACATCTCATTCATTCGTTTTTAGAAATAGATAAGCACCCCCCCCCCCCCCATTAAAGTAATTTTTTTCATTAGACCGTTTATTTCTGAAAAGCAAATCAAATTTGGCACCTAATTTTTAGTTCAATACTTTATGCTTAAACATTTTGGAAAAGTTTGAAATAAAATTCAGTGTTTACCTTAATATTAGTATATTTCTTTTATAACAAAATCTAAAATATTCTGCTGAAATAAACGTTCATGGAAGCTGACAAGAAACAGAAAACAATGCTTATATTTCCTTAGGTGTTTTTTTTATTTGTCTTGTGTATCTTTTTTATAATAAGAAACAAAATATGTATTTTTTTTGTATAAAAGAAATGAAATCATTTCCTGCCACATGGTACCGATTTAAATTATTCTTTTCACAATATATTCCATAGTAAACACAGATTTCATATATATTCCAGGATTTCGTTTCGCAAGAATGAGTCCTAAAATATACTACCTTATGAAATCAATTCTCACCGAAATCTTTCTTCTTCTTTCTTCACAATCTAAGATGAAATACTTATTCCAAAAAAAAAAAGCAACGAAAAAAAAAGAACTACCGGTATTGTTTCTCAATAAACTTTTCTTTTGGTCCTAAACATGGCATATATTCCCTTAAAGAATCGGACATTCCGATAACACATATTGCAATTCATCATTTGTGATTTTCCTCCGTAAATCAATTCTTCGATATCGCCATTTTGAGATCATTATTATTCTTTCTGGGCTTTTTTACGTCTGCCATTTTTTTATTTATGCTATTTCCCGATGGACGAATTCTCCCAATAGGGAATTCTCTCTTCATTCGTTTATTACAAAGCCTCATTATACTTTTTAATAAGTTTTTCTCCCCGCCCGAGTGGCAACAACATTTCGGAAAAGTAAACTGAAATGAAGATAATTCGGGTTATCGTTGATTTGACGATATAAGCGATTCTGTGTTTTGTTCAGCTTCGATTTTCCCGCTTTCGAATCTGTTTCGCTGTATTTCGTGTTCTTTAAAATATATTTGTGATTTTATGTCCGTTCTCTTTTTCTTTTTTGTTTAAATATATTCTTTTCGTAAATGGATTATTTTGGAAAAAGTTTTGAGGTTGGTTTATAAAATTCGACACTAATGGTTTGTTTTATTCTTATTTCAAAAGAAAAGCAACGTTTTGTACTTCAAAATGTGTTCACAAACTGAACATTCAGATCAGAAATTGTTATTACAATGTTATAACCGAATTGTTTTCAAAAGGGATTGTTTTAAATTTTGACAATTTAATTTTTTATTAAGCAACGGGATTTTCTTATGAATTTGTTTTTCAAAAAAAAAAATATATATATATATATTTGCTTACAATCTAATATTTTTTTTGCTCACAGAATAAATGCTTACTCTAAAAAAAGTATGTTCCTACCCAAAGAATATGTGATACGTATTTTTTTTGTATAATCTATCATTGACTGTTGCGAATAAAAACTGGGTTGGCGATTATAAAACTATCTGAAAATTAGAAGTCCAGCTCACGGCTTTTAGAAAGATGATACTAATGATTTAGTTGCTTTCTGTAAATAACAATGTTTTACGACATCAACAAACAAGACTGAAATTACGTCATTCCAAAGATATGTTATTTTGTATAGGATTTTAATGCCTTATCAACAGACATGCTATAAGTTCTAAAAAATGATGTAAACATTCCCTCACCAAAACGATATATAGTATGGTATTCTTAACCAACATTTAAACTCCTCATCAGGTAAAACTAAAATACACTGTCGAATAGAACAAAGGACTATATACTCGTACAAAAATAACAAAATAAATAAGCAAACATATATGTTTATTACCCAGACACACGCTGCACAAGTCGGTTATATAGAAAACTGGAGATCAAGAAAACCTAGCACACAAAAAGAAGCATGAAAGCATCCGGCTCTTTTAAACAGTCGAGGCGGTATGCCTCCTTAACATATTTTGAACAGATTTTAAAGTCCTACCCATAGACAAAAAACAAAAGGACTATATACTCATAGAAAAATAAAACAAAACGAACACATATGATTATTACCCCGACCCACCCAACACTAGTTGGTTAAATAGAAAAACTGGAGATCAAGAAAACCCAGCACACAAAAAGAAGCATGAAAGCATCCGGTTCCTTTAAACAGTCGAAGCAGCATGCCTACTCAACTTATTTTGAACAGATTTTAATGTCCTATCCATAGACAAAAAAAAACAAAACTGCTTTTTTCAAAACTGAAAAATTTGGATGTATTCTCTCTCTAAAGATATATATATTTTTAACTAACATTTAAGCACCACATATCAGTACACATCAGACAAAAAACAAAAGGACTATATACTCATACAAAAAACGAAACAAAACAAACAAATATGATTATTACCCCGACCCACGAGACACAAGTCGGTCAAATAGAAAACTGGAGATCAGGAGAACCCAGCAAAAAAAAAAAAGAAGCATGAAAGCATCCATTTTTTTTAACCAATTGAAGTGGTATGTTCCTTAACTTATTTTGAACAGATTTTAATGTCCTATCCATAGACAAAAAAAAAACTGCTTTTTTCAAAACTTGATGTATTCTCTCTCCAAAGAGATCTATATTTTTAACTAACATTTAGGCACCACATAGCATTACACTGCAGACAAAAAACAAAAGGACTATATACTCAAACAAAAAAATAAAACAAACACATATGATTATTACCCCGACCCACGCGACACAAGTCGCTCAAATAGAAAACTGGAGATCAGGAGAACCCAGCACAAAAAAGAGGCATGAAAGCGTCCGGTTTTTTGAAACAATCGAAGCGGTATGCCTCCCTGGAGGATATGAAAAGACCCGGGCCCAATATAATTCGTCGCCGGCCCACTATGAGGTGCGATCGGGCCGTGGAAAGTGTCCCTTACTGCTCTTTTTTTATGGCGCGGTACAGGTGGTACGGGTTGTTAGTGGTTCGTTGAAAGATCGGTTGTTTTCTGTTCTTGTTAGGTGAACCGTGATAGGCAAAAATGGGGACTCAAAAAGTAGCTCCATGCATATGAAACAGATGTACATTTAATATATGGTGGTCCATCATGAAACCGCTTGTGATAAAGACCCAACGCAATATTATAGCTATGAGATTGCGTTGGGTGTCAGCTCAAGTGCGCAGGGTGTTCAGCTTGGGTGCCAGTAGGTCCTGTCACATGATGGTAGATAATTTCAAATGCTTACGGGGCTGGGGAGCGCAGTCGGTAATACGCTTGACTTGCAAGCGAAAGGTTAGGCTCGGTTAGGGCCGAGCATTGCCAAAATAACTACTGACCTATAAATGGTCTGTACAGCTAAAAGTCAGCCCAGCGAATAATACACACATAATGTACAGGAAGTCTGTAAGTTAAATATGTTCCATAGTTCCGATACCTCGTAAGTTGCGTTGGGTGCCTACACAAATGTCATCTCGCTACTTAACAGTGGTTCGAAATTACGTTGCTCATCGCGTATACTGCTCTCGTGTAGCTTGACATCAACAAAAACTCAACCTTGATCAGACCGATTTGAGTGAGCAGTGCTGAAAATAAAATAAAATACGAAAAAAAAACTTAGCGATGTGTATTGTATGTTCAGGCAGGTGTGCACGTTAATTCAGTCGTTGTCCATCATGACGTCGCGTATGTTGTCACTATAAAGTTGAGCTGGGTGCTAGCTCAGGCTTCTCTCTCGTCACGTAACCATAGTTCCGAATCCCAATCGACTTTGTGAAGCACAAGTGCACCATTAATTCAGCACAAACTACAAGAATCATTATCTCATAGATCCCTAAATAAGTCGTCTTCCATTCTCCTTAATTTTCAATTTGCCCCTGCAAGTTTGTTTTGCTCCTATAAATCTTCTATAGTAGAAAAACAAGTTCTACAGAAAAGTATCACTGATTGCAAAGATATAAAAATGAGGGGGGGGGGGGGTATGGAGTCTTATTAAATTTAGGGAAACTTATAGTTTGGTTTTGTTGAATTTACGTCGCGCTAGAGTTACATGAAATATAACCTCAAATTTATCTTACCGTGTTTTATCCGTAAATAATAATTATTTATTGTTTTTAAACTTTGAAAAATGCGCAATGTTTTTGTATTTTAACCCTTTCAGTCCCAGTGATGCCATTTGGCATCATCACCTTCAATATTTTTTTCAAATTTTTTATGTCCCGTTATGACATCCAAACACACATCATTCGATTCTTCATCCTTTGTTTTATCAGACAATATTTTACTTAATCTCAATAGAAGTCAGAACTACTATTTTTTTTATTTAGAAAATAGTCAACAAGCGTTTCTCCTGATTTTTGATAAGTTCACTTCAGTTCCACATATTTAAAACACAATTTAAACTATTTTGGTTAAAATACTTACTAAATTTTTTTTAATAATATGGTCAGGTACCTTAAAATATATAACTCGAAGTGTTTTTTATCTTATATATATATATTTTTATTTTTGTTGTTTTTCACAGTTAAAGAATTTTGGCATTGTTTCAAAAACCATATAAAAAATTTAAATGAATTTTTTTCTTATGGAATTCGTATATTTGACCTAAAATAAGCTTATTTTGTGAATATCAGATGTTTCTGTAGTGTAGTAAATTTTTGGGACTGAAAGGGTTAAAAAAATATTCCAAGTAAACATTTTGGTGGTAATGGCCTTAAACTTGATATATAACTATAGATATTTATTTTAATCTTAAAAACAAGTAAACAATCCACAACTAGTATTTCTTAAAGATCCTAACACCATGGATGAACCTTGGGCTATTGTTTTTAATTCCCCCATGAGTCCGAAGCCTTTGTCCGACCTTTATTACATGTCGGAGATTGGATCCGAAGCCTAACTGCTCGCGGAAAAAAAAGATTCTGTTCTCTTTTTACAAAAGGGGGTGTTCTTATTGTTGCAATGGAATCCTAGCTCAATTGGGCAGAAGATTCGACGCAATTGCTTTCTTAGGGGGAAGGGGGCAGGCAATACGGAGAAAACGACTCCGTTATTTTGGGTCCTTATTTTTGTTTCCGTCTTCCTATGGGGGTAAAGAATAAGTACAAGATGTCTGTCGCGGGAAACAACAAAAGGGCGTGGAATTCGCCAAATCGAGGTTTGGTTTGCTTTGTTAGAAATAACTTGGTTCCACACTCTTAAAACAAAAGAGTGAAATCCACTCCAGTTGGGGAAGTGCATTTTCGACACTGGAAAGGAATGAATATTAACTCAGACTGAGTTAAAATCACTCGTTTGGAGTGATCCTGTCGGAGGTTTAACACACAAAAGACCCCCTCTAAAAGGAGAAGTGCACTTTCCAGACTGGAGGAGTGAAAATTAATCAGACTGAGTTAAAATCGCTCGTTCGTTTTAAGAGTGTAGAGTTTCCTAAGTGCTAGAGCTTCGATTAAGAGACCCGAAATAGAGCCACTAGATAATAAGATTTACTAATGTATCTAGAGTCATGGCAATCTTGGTAAGTTAGAAACCCCAAAAGTTTAAAAGCACGGAACATTGCTTATTGGGCCTGTAGGCACCTTTAACCTCTGGTTGTTTGCTCAGTCACTAAAACTATGGGTTGTCGTAATAATTCTATAGTACTTCATGCAAGTTGGCATCGAGCGACTCTAGCCAAAGTAAACACACTTGCAATAAAATTTTAGTCAGAAACGTCTCTTATTTCTGTACGAATAGGCATTTGAATTTTTTTAATGAAATCATTTAAAATGTTTAGTTGAAAATATCACATTCCCCAACGTATAACTCAGTTATAATATCCGGTCCGTCCATTTGCGACTTCCTCCAAATAATTTAATTTTGTTAAACTTTGCAAATGAAAAAATCGAACCCTACATCTTAAACTTTGAAGAATGTGAGATTTGCACCTGGACATTATGTTTGCAATTGTAACTAGTAGTACGGTATCGCAATTATAAAACGTTATAAATTTTGTTTTGGTAGGTAAGATGACATTATTTATATACCGTAGCAAACTTTCCCCTCACCTTAGTTAACTGTAAAACACTTCGTCAAGCACTAGTTCAGAAAACAAGTACAAGTGGTAGGTAAGATGCGAGATTTGCACCTAGACATTATGTTTGCAATTGTAACTAGTAGTGCGATATCACAATTAAAAAACGTTATAGTTTTTATTTTGGTAGGTAAGTTGACATCTTTTATAAATACCGTATCAAATTTCCCCTCTCCTTAGTTAACTGTGCAAAACTTCGCCAAGCACTTGTTTAGGATCTATTGCGGAAGAAATCAATGGCCTCAATGGGCACACCAGGTTGGGCACCAGAGAGCACCAGAGGGCACCAGAGAGAGAGAGAGAGAGAGAGAGAGAGAGAGAGAGAGAGAGAGAGAGAGAGAGAGAGAGAGAGAGAGAGAGAGAGAGAGAGAGAGAGAGAGAGAGAGAGAGAGAGAGAGAGAGAGAGAGAGAGAGAGAGAGAGAGAGAGAGAGAGAGAGAGAGAAGAGAGAGAGAGAGAGAGAGAGAGAGAGAGAGAGAGAGAGAGAGAGAGAGAGAGAGAGAGAGAGAGAGAGAGAGAGAGAGAGAGAGAGAGAGAGAGAGAGAGAGAGAGAGAGAGAGAGAGAGAGAGAGAGAGAGAGAGAGAGAGAGAGAGAGAGAGAGAGAGAGATGAGAGAGAGAGAGAGAGAGAGAGAGAGAGAGAGAGAGAGAGAGAGAGAGAGAGAGAGAGAGAGAGAGAGAGAGAGAGAGAGAGAGAGAGAGAGAGAGAGAGAGAGAGAGAGAGAGAGAGAGAGAGAGAGAGAGAGAGAGAGAGAGAGAGAGAGAGAGAGAGAGGAGAGAGAGAGAGAGAGAGAGAGAGAGAGAGAGAGAGAGAGAGAGAGGAGAGAGAGAGAGAGAGAGAGAGAGAGAGAGAGAGAGAGAGAGAGAGAGAGAGAGAGAGAGAGAGAGAGAGAGAGAGAGAGAGAGAGAGAGAGAGAGAGAGAGAGAGAGAGAGAGAGAGAGAGAGAGAGAGAGAGAGAGAGAGAGAGAGAGAGAGAGAGAGAGAGAGAGAGAGAGAGAGAGAGAGAGAGAGAGAGAGAGAGAGAGAGAGAGAGAGAGAGAGAGAGAGAGAGAGAGAGAGAAAAAATAAAAAAAAACAGTGGAAGGCCCAAAGGAGTTAGTTTCACATAAAACACATAAAATATTAACCTTTTGTTCGGTTTTGATTCTATTTCGAGATAAAACACGAATTCTTGAAATTCGATTATTTTTTCGTTTTTTAACGCTGTGGGTAATGGAATTGAAATTTTCAAGACGAATTCGAAGCTAAGGAGTAAGCTTAAGGGAATTTTTCAATTTTAAGAGTTACATGCACTTTAGGCTGTGGTATGTTTTCCTTAGTTTGAAATTTATTATCTTTATTGAAATTTTCAAGACGAATTCGAAGCTAAGGAGTAAGCTTAAGAGAAATTTTTAATTTTAAGAGTTACATACACTTTAGGTTGTGGTATGTTTTTAGTTTTTCAATGGTTATGCCGTTTCTTGATTAAAAATGATTTTGGTAAGTGAAAAAGACCTTTACGAAAATACGCAAACAAGTGTTGATGATGTAGTTCTATTCACGAAAAGTTTCATGTATTTTTAAATGCTATTAATAAGTTAGGAGTATAAAAAAAAATATCAACAAATATTTCATAGAAGGAGAAGCTCTGCGATCTTTGCTGCTATTCTAACCATATCTACCGATTATTACCCTTTTTGAACTAAGTTTATCGCATGAGACTATTATTTTACGAATTGTTGGTAAGTGTTGTTTTCGTTTGAATGTCACGCGAGAGCAGGATCTTAACAAATAAATTAAAGTCCCATTTGGCAACCCTGTAAACCTCCTTGGTTAGGTTAGGTTTGAATTATCGTAGCACTAGATCTACACGAGGGCTATTGGCGACGGGCGTGGTGTTTTAGGACCACAGTCAAGTGACGAGCCGACACCTGAATAGGCACCCAACGCAACCGTTAAGTGCAACATCGTACGCAGTATTAGGACTTTGAAAGATATTTAACGTGCACTCCCTTACACGGGGTATTATTCGTCCGACATTTTAGACGGGAAATTTATATAGGTCGGCAGTTATTTTGGCGATGTCCGGATTCGAACCTGGGACATTTCGCATGCTTGGCGAGTGCTTAACCGACTTGGCTCCCCAGCCTATTTTTTATATAAGGAGAAAATCTATGATATTTGTTGTTATTCTAACCATATCTACCGATTATAACTCATTTTGAACGAAGTTTATAGCATGAAACTATTATTTTACGAATAGTTGGCGATCTAGAGCAGAATCTTAGCAAATAGTTTAAAAGGCCCTTTTGGCAACCCTGTAAACCTCCTTGAAAATCTGCCGGTCAATATAAGGGCTAACAGATGATAATATAACCCAATATCAAATTCAAATTTCTTTAATAAAAAATAGTGTTGAACTCATTTATCACTACAAAACCTACTTTAGCCAACAAAAACCATAAAAAAAACCCGACAAACCATTCAATCGCATAAACAGGTGCTTGAAACGATGAAATGTTTCCTTTTCTCGAATAGGTATCAAACACAACAATGAAACACGGCCAATAATAATAATGCTTGGCGACAAAAGATTAAAAAAAAAAAAAAAAAACTCGTGGAAAAATAGGAGGTCTCGATGAAAAGGGCCTCTTGAAAAGCGACACCCCACCTTTTTAACTGATGACACTTCACCCTCATTTGTCACGATTACCTCTCCAATGGATGGGAATCTAATCAAAAGCGCGTTGCTGTTTTGTATCGAAAGATCGCGTATAGATTTCGGGTGGCCGATCTTGTTTGGGGATGTTGGCGGCGATCCTGTTTGGCAGATTTGGCGAGTATTCGGCTGATTAGAAATAATATTTTTTAGCATGAATTAGCTCTACTACACTCTTAAAAATAAATGCTCAAAAACGACGAAATTTTCCTTAATTTTGACGATTCCGTTACTGGCAAATGCTCCGAGTTTTCGTTTCCTCAAAGTGAAGAAATTTTAATCGTCATTTTTATGAGGATTTGAATGTCGTCGAATCTAAAGAAATATTTCGTCATTTTTGAGCATGTAAGTACAACAATGAGATTCAGTTTTCTCAAAATCAAGATACAGAATCGTCAAATCACGACCGTAAAAGTGAGGATTCACGTTTACTCAAAAGTCACGGGGTAGTTTGACGAAACAATCCTCAAAATTAACGAAATGAGGCTTAAAGATTCATGAATCGTCAAAAATGAAAGCGTTATTTCTGAGAGAGTGTAAAAGATTTATTGTACAATGAAAAAAAATTAAAATTTGAATGAATTAAGTAAGTACTTCAGTTGCACACGAAGTATGAAGTAATTCCGTTATCATTCTAATATTGCTGTATTGAGTCTAGGCTATCATACATTACAATATTATCCAAAAGTTATAATATTTCAATATATAAAGCCAATATTTCAATTACTATTTTAATTGACGTAGTTTTATCATTTTTAAGTTTATCTTTAATTCGGAAAATATTTTTCTAACTGTTAGGCCCATTAGAATGACTTTTGTTCACAGTACTGTTAAATAAACAAAGATACCCCTCCCTAAAAATAAAAAGAAAGATTATCGACTGCAACAAAAATTATAATAGATCCAGTTTTTTTCCGCAAATAAGCTACTATTCAAAGCCATTTCTATTTTTTTAATGAATGAATGTGAAATACATCCTCAAAATCCTTTCACTATTGTAAACTTGAATATGTAAAACACTTGGCTCCTTTTCAATAGTTTTCTTAATTTAAAAAATTGGGAAAAAATAAGTAACCAGAGAAACTTTTATTGCAAAAAAAAAACGTTAAAACAATAGATAATTCATTATTCCTAATTAATAGTTAGCTCTTTATCATTTCATAAGACCTTATTTAATTAAATTTTTCGATATTGTTAAGTTCTCGAATGAAATTGGTGATAAGAATAGTTTATAAGAAGCGTTAATATAATACTTCTATTTTTTAGTAGCACTGTTATTACTAGGCCTTATATTAAACAAATATTTTAATTATTCAGCAACAATCAAGCAATCAAAAACAACCAAATTCTCCTCTTTTTATGGACTTATTTAATCGGAATCAATACATGAAACTTACCAAAAAAATTTAATCAAAAATAGATAATTTCTTAGTTGGCGATATATCTCCCAAATATCCAGCAACCCCACACACCCCGGACGTTTTAAAAACCTACGCCACACGCCGAACCCTAAACTAAGGGGAAGTCAACCCCCCAAGCCCCTAGTGCCCCCACTTTTTCTCACGCCGTACGTTTCCCAACAAATTAATATCGTTCTCTACGGGGCCACATTCATTCGAGAAGAATACACCAATTCGATTTTCCGCTTTAATTCACCCGAACGCGCGCTCTGGGAGTTGAGCTGTTTTATTCCTGACTCCTAGGACGGTTTTTATTTTATTTTTTAAGCCTAATTTGTTATCGATATATGGTTGTTGGTTTCCTGTTGTCAGACATTTTGAATGCAATAAATCAATTTGTGATACAAAAACATTACATTTTGGAATAAGGAAAGCACTATTTAAGCTATTTTTTGTGCAAAATAAGAGTTTCCAATTTTTATTGGATGAGAGAAGACCAAAGAGAAATGTAAGTGTACGTACAGAATTTCCATTGCAAGTAAATGTTTTAGATTTTTTTTTGTTTAATATATTGCTGAGAAATGCTTAAATGTATAATCAATCTTATCAAGTTTTTTTTTTCTAAAACCAGGAAAATGGTTCAATTTAATATTTTAAATGTGGCGAAACATTTCACTACAGCCATTACAGCTACTAGAACTAATATTATGGTGAAATTACTATGCAAACCATTTTAAATAGTTTAGTGTTGAAATATGTCTATAAACAATGATATTCTCCAATAATAATTAAATGACCAGATAACTATTTTCTCTTTAAATAGTTTCGTTTTGCTGTCATTTTTAATCTTGGTGAAAAATTTTATGCAGCTCAAATCAATAAATTGACAAGTAATGTAGTTTCAGACATAATGCATTAGATCTATTGGACAGTCGATCCCTCTTAATAACATATGAGCCTCCTGAATATAGCGAAACAAGTTATGACCAACAATGGCAGCCACAAAGGAACGGTCCATCATTTCAACCAATTTCCCGGAAACGAACTTTTGACGAGGGCCCACTTTTATGCTTTTAACTTTTGACTTCTCGAAAGAAAAATTTCCAATTACGTTTTCATTAGGACTCTCGTTGATTCCACTTAGGAGATAGGGGAGGGGATCTATTGATGACGATATTAAATGGCCCCCTTGAATTGTTTATCATTTTCTTGGGGCTCTGGATAGATAGAGATTGCTCTCTGAAAGAAAAGGCTTGATGATGCTGTTTGATGTAGAGGTAAGGAGGAAATCCTGGAAAAGTTTAGTGCTATCTTGGGGATCGTGAAAGAAATTCAAAAGTAGATTTTATTGGTGTTTTATTGCTGCAGTTATTAATAAGTTAAGTGAATTTCAAATATTTGATTTTGTATGTAGTTTTTTTTTTATTAATTGGGAAAATATATATTGAAGTTTAAATATGCTCCTATTTTGCGTGAAATTGGGTTAATTGGTAACATTCGGGTTTTTGCTGATAAAGATTGTAGTTTATTTTTATTGCAAACTTATGTCTCTTAAATAATATTGAAACTTTCAATACATTAAATTAAGAATTAATTCAGTATTCTTTTGGCGATCTGCATACGTAGAAACTATATGCAAAAAAAAAATTGAAGTATGTAGAGAATAACACAAATTAGTTTGACAAAAGTCCTATCGACTAAGAAGATAGTTCAGATATAGAGCAAGTCTTGTTCTAAACTAATAAAAACATTTCTGTTGTAATAAAAACGAATGAAAAATGACATTAAAAAATCGTCCACTGTAAGCTTATTCATGTCCTTCTTAGAAAATAAACCAGTAATTTATCTATTTACTCTAAACACTTTACAATAAGAAACCTTTTAAAACATTATACACAACAATGATTACATACAATAATGAACATTTAGCATTTATATACATCTGCAAAGAATCAATACACTTTACAGAAAGCACAATATCAAACTATCTTACCTTTCCTATTGTAAATTGATCAAACACTGCTTCACATCGTATCAAGCAAACCATTCAACTGAATCATTCAATCAAGTCGTAATGCACACAATACATTATTCATACAGTCAATTACTAAATTAATCATACCATTAGAACACAGTGCGTATCCAAGGGGGGAGATTGAGCGTAACACGAAACTAAATAAGCAACACTGAAGTCACATTGGTAAATGATTTACGAAACTTAATAAAAGAAATCACTAAATTTCTTTCACGTTTTTTATATGTATATAAATATGCTGTATCTTTCGATATTGTTTCTGTGCACTTACTAGCGTACTGTTATATTACAGTGTTTAAAATCTGATTGAAACAAACTTGAAAGAAATATTTGACTTACCCAACTTGACAAGGTTAGGTTACGTTAAACGCTTCCGGCTGCCTATTTCTAGCCTTTCGTGTGAAGCGTAAACACAGCCAATAGGGTACTTGACTGTATATCTAAAATACCTTCCAATGTTATTTAAAATATAGTTGAAAGTAAAAAAATAACAAATGCATATATAATTTTTGCGAAATAAATCTCTAAATCATCTAAAAAAAAAAAAACGTTTTAGATCACGTGATCACAACCATGTCTGTTTGGTTGACGTCACTATAAACTATTAACAAACCGGGGTGATGTTTTTTTTTTTTTTTTTTGTTTTCTGATTAAACTTGATTTAATCAAATAACTATTGAAATAATAAATATTGGGAAAATGTTGGGCTGTTTTACAGAAGCGTATATTTCAAATTTGCCTAAAATCGATACCAATGTGGTGTTGTAAAGTTTGTTTATAGTTCATAGTGACATCACAGATACCACGTGACAGCCAGAAAGCGTTTTCAGGAGTGATTTTTCGTCTTAATTTTTTAAATTCATTTTTCTGCCTTTTTATAGGGTATTCGAAAAAAAAGAAAAAAATACTGGTCTAATATTTTTGGCATAAGAACATTTTAAGCAAATAAACAAATTAAGTAAGTACCTTATTACGCCACATCATTAAAACCATGGTCAAGTGACGATGTCGACACTTGAACACTGTTCTATAGTAGGGTAGAGTAACGACTCGTATTGAGCTGCCATCGGCAGCCATGGCTCCCTGCGTAGCACGAATAGAGTGGCAAACGAGTTAGTTAATTTATAATTTTGATACTGAGATCAAAAGTGCATCCAGAGCAAAGGCAGGAATCGAACCCGCCCTCGTTACAGCGTGGGGGACTGCTAGCGTTATGGCCTGCAATCCAAACCACTCGGCCATTGGGCCCCACATGCCACCCTTATTGTCTCCGTGTTGGTCCAAGGTGCGTTTGGTAGGTTCAGTCTCTACCCTACTGTAGAACTCTTTGGCGCTTCGATTCACTCAATTTTACTGACAGAAAAATCTTCTATAATAGACATAACCCCGATTTTCATTCATATACAGGGTGGTTATAAAATAACGCTCGCTATTCGGAGTGGTCTGTAGCTTGAATGAATAATCCAAATGCATCAAAAATTGAGACACTTACTAATCAAGAAGGGGAAAAAAGAATGGTATCATAAAAAAAGACAGAATCCTTAAAAAATAATCATAAAAAGAATAATCATAAAACAAACTCGTCTCTTGACCGGAATCTAAATTACAAGGCGTCGTCAATTATGGACAAATACTGCCAACACAGCTAATTACACCTCGTAATTTTGAACATTGGTCAAGGGACGAGTTCCTTTTTTTACGAAAAAGAATGGAATTATAACACAGAAACTCGTCTCTTGACCTAGGTTATAATTACACGGAGTAACCAATTATGGCTAATTACGGCCAACACATCCAATTACGCCTCGTAATTTAGAACCCTGGTCAAGAGACGAGTTTGTTTTTTATGATTCCATACTTTTCCCCCTTCTTGATTAGTAAGTGTCTCAATGTTTGATGCATTTGGATTATTCATTCAAGCTACAGACCACTCCGAATAGCGAGCGTTATTTTATAACCACCCTGTATTCACATAAACTAAAATACATACAAAAGATCAATTACCATGCCAATAACAAATCTGTATACTTAACAGACGGTCAAAACATTGAGTTTCCGAATCCACCCTCCCCAAATTGGACAAACGCGTCTCACACCGTGAACCAAGCAATCCATCACGATTATTCAATCAAAACGGGTCCATTCCATCACTTAATTAAGCATTCCATTATTAAAATGCATCAGAGAGCACGTCAAACGATTTCAGGGGTGGGGGGAGGACCGTCCACCCCCTGGTAAAAGCATCATTACGACACTTTACATAGCCTTGATTTGACAAAGGGGTTACTTAGAGTTTTATGTAGCAAATTATTTTGTGTTTTTGATTTGTTTTGGTTTAGTTGAAAGGGTTAAGGTTTGTTTCTCTGGAACAACTGATTAAAATGAGGTGGAGGTTTCAAGAATACCGTTCAATTCTGCAGGGTTAAATATGTTTTCTGTCGTAAGTTAAGTTAGCATTGGGTAGCAGCTCAGATCAATATTTAAAATGACAATACTAGTTATTATGCTTAATTAGGTTAGGTCTGAATTATCGTCACACTAGTGCTACACGAGGGCTATTATTATGTTTAATGGTTAAGTATAAAAGGTTTAGGTTTTTAAAATTGAAAATTCCTTCAAAAATCAATAGTGTGCTCCAGTTAACTGCGACATACGTTCTCGTTAACTCTTTGGAGTAGAATTTCTTGATGACGTTCTCCTGATGTCCTCAAAGTTCCGTTTGATGTCCTCTAAGATGTCGACTTCATTACTTGACCTGAATTCTGAAGTGCGAGGAGTACGTGGATGCGTTAAAACTTCGTTCGGAGGCTAAAAATGGCAGTCGTTAACGTTATCAATCCCCTTTAACTTGTAAAATTTTGGCCTTCCCGGTGGCCGAGAGGTGTAAGCGACGAGCCTTTCACCTAGAAGGTTCTTGGTTCTGCCCTTGTCCCAGTCATACTATAGACGTATTTGTGCTGGTGGAAAAAAAATCCTCTAAAAATCTCCGGGGTGCCCGAGTACACTGCGATATACGTGCGGAGTCGAAAGTCCCGACGTCGGCGTTAGCTTACGATGCCGCTAACGTACGATGCCCCTACGATGTCGCATGTTTAAGAATCGCGCGAAGTTCCGTTGAGTGCGTTTTACCGCTCAGGTGTCGACCTCTCCACTTGACCAGGATTTTAAGTTACAAGGCTGTATTTGCTGTGGCAAAGCTCATGAAAGCGGCAAGAAATAAGCAGCCGGAAACGATTACATTGCATTACACCGCCATTTAAAATTTTGCACGTCAAAGCTATCGTGGTCAGAGACATAACATAGAGTGGACTGCGCATTGGCAAACCTAAAGTGTCCTAAACATCTAACTTACACAGTCACATGACTGTGTCGCGTTTGGCTCGCATCTATGGCGAGTTTACCATTTGGCGAGTTTTTCCACAACGACCTGAACACAGAGGCCGACAATCTAATGTTATGATAAAGAAGCTTGGAAAGGAGCAAGGATGAATCGCTAGTATTTTAAGATCCTCTTAATAGATATCAGATTATTTCTTTGATTTTGTGCGTCTATTTAAGATTACTTGAACAATTGAATGTGGACTCTTTATTAAAAATTAATTTAAAAGATCATTAGTAGGTTTATGTAGAGTGCTGCTGTAATATAAGTTGGTTATTGACATGGTGAACATTTTCTGCCGTCTCTATAACTTTCGTTCTAACGGTCCGATTTTTAAAAAAATCAATTTTTTTTTTGAAATATTGCTTCTTCCTTTATTTCACCTGGAATAAATCATTTTTCTAAAACACATCAATATATTCCACATTCAGCAAATGTTCTACTTTTTAAATATAAATAACTCAAACACGATTGCAAAAACAGGTTTCGTTTTGACCAAATTGTAAAAAAATATTCTACTTCTGAGCTGTCTAATGTTCAGACCATTAATTTAATTGACTTGGCCCAAAATATTTATTATAATTAGAGTTCTAACAACGTTGATTTAATCATGGATATGATTCTTCAGTATAAAAGAGCTTTTAGAATAAATTCCCTCGATAGAAATTATAGTTTATGAAGAACACACAATTACTAAAAATATGCAGAACTAAATAAATTTTACCCGTGAAGGTGTGACTAATCCTTTTTTATACACCTCTTTACAATTAGGAATTCACAAGCATTTGGCATCTTGCACAAAACGTTACTGAATTAAAGTACAACATTCACGATTGTTAACATGCTCAGAGATTAAAAGAATGTAATTAAATATTTATTATAAAAGCCAAAAGAGAAAAATACCAACAATGCTCAAAAAATCGTCTGCAAAAACATTAAAAAAAATTCAAGCTGCCGTGATTGGTAGAAACCCACGTGACTTGGGTATTGATGGTAGTCTCCACTTCGGTTTGCTAGCTGATATTCAGGTCTGGCGACAATTTGGATTAGTTCGTAACGAAACGGTAACGTTAAGTTGCCATATGTAGCAACCTTTCCCCTCTTGGCGATTTATGATGTTTAGGACACAATGCTAATCTGCAAAGGATGGCGGTTTTCCAGAAAAAACCGGTTTTCCATTTTCCATCGGTTTTTCCCTAAAAATCCGGTTTTCGGTTCCAAAGGGCCTCATACAAAAAAACCGGTTTTCAGTCAAAACTGGGACCACCGGTTTTTTGAGAACCGGTTTTGGTTTTCCATCCCTAAGCTGCTTAACTATTAATGCGCAGTCCACTCTATGTTATGTCTCTGATCGTGGTCCGATGTCTTTGGATACACATAGAATTAGGAAGGAGATTCTCTTTTCTAACTCTATGCGTATGTTATCGTTACAAGGCATAGTTGCTACGTCAGATGCCAACCTCATCAATTGGCAAAGTGTTTAAAATTTATGAGACAGTGTTATTTTTTTTAAGTGGCAAGAAACGACTGTTTGAAGATTGATAACTAAAATTTGATCTCGATTAATTTCGATATTCCGGGTGACCCAGGTTCAATTCATGGCATGGGAACTTTATTATCGGACATAAATCACCTTTCAAAATTATGGAACGTTACAAGGCTATGATAAAACTCAGTACACTCTTTAAACAAACAAGAGATTTTAACTCACTCTGAGTTAATTTTCACTCCTTTCCAGTGTCGAAAATGCACTTCCCTATAGGAGTGAATTTCACTCAACTTTTGTTTTGTTAAACCTCCGACAGGATCTCCACCTCAGTCCCCTACGCTTTGAAATTTGAACTCAGTCTGAGTTAATTTTCACTTTCCTGTTTCGAAAATGCCCTTATCTTATTGCACTGTTAAAAAAAACCTGAAATTTCAGGAGAGAAAATTACTGATTTTAACGGAACTTTCCGGTAACTACTGAAAACGGGTTTGTTTCTTCTGAAAACGGTTTTTCTTCTTCTAAAAACGGGAAATGTCCGTAAACCGAACCGAAAATGTCCGTAAAGAGCGGAAACGGAATTTTCCCGTTTTTAGACGCGAAGTGTTACAAACAATGGCGGCTTATTGAAGTTTAGGCCTAAACATAAAAATCCATTGCAGGTATACAAGCAACTCGAATTTTAAATTTTGCCTTTCAGAACATAAATTGCATGTTTTTAATAGCAAAACTGATTGTCTTTATTAGAATATGTAAGTATTGTAAAGATAGAACAAAATTATAACTATTGTTTACTATTGCAGCTACTTTTCAGTCCAATTTACACTACGTTCTTGAATTGAGCTTTAGCGCAGTCAAAGAATGCTTTGTTTTCGCAAACTTCTATCAAACAGTTTGATAAAAATCGTATAATAAAAATGCAAGCAATATGTAAAGCAAACAGTTCTTGCTGAAAATACGATTAGAACACATTAAATAATTAAAAATAGTTTTTTAAAGCAACTTTAAATATTTGTAAATCGTTTGGAAAAACTTTTGAAGATTGCATGGTACTGCTCAACTCCTCTTTTATGCAAAAAGAATAATTCTTTTTTTCGTTTTCTCTCGATGATTTCGACATAATCAGCATGTGATAGAATATGGATTAAAAGGCATATTAAAAATTGTAAAAAGTTGTGAGATAATGTTTCGAGCCAACTTAAAGAGGATGATTTTAAAACATACATTTTGTTACGACTTTTTACCGGCAGCTGAAATCGGATTTAGAATTTGTTGTACAGAACTATTATGACTACAGATGATGTCTAACTGAAGAAAAGAAAATAAACATGTTCGAAGTTATACTGCAGTGAAAAGCCGGGTGTCAAGCATCTGCTCATTACTTTCGTTTTCTACAAAAGGAAACCGTGGTTTTCGCTGTATTATTTCGAGGTCTTATCACTTAAATATGCTAGAATTTCAAACTTAATGCCACGCAAAGTGTATTTTAAAAATATGTGTGCTGGAACTAGTGAAACTGCATTTTTTGTTGGAATTATTTGGATTATTATGTTAAAATTATTAAGGTAAGTGTCCCATCGTCGCATTGCTTGGTTCGATATTCTCACTTTCGATGTTTTTCACAGACGTAATGTTCAATCTTTTTCATATACAAGCTCAAAGTGTTTTTAAAATATGTGTGTTGGAAATTGTGAAACTACATTTTTTGTTGGAAATGTTTGGATTATTTTGTTTAAAAATTTAATCAAGGTAAGTGTAAATGTAATACTTTCTTCTGTTGAAATAAAAATGTTTTCTGTAAATTGCTTTGGTTTCTTATTCAAACGATACATATATATTATTATAAAATTATTTAGTTATTACTTGCTAAAAAAGAAAAACAGTATGAAAAACTTTAAACTCTACTTCTTTATGGTTAAAAGTATTATTTTTACAATGCATAATTTGTGTCTTAAATTCTGGTTATTAATCAAGAACGTTTTACATTGAAATATAAATTTAATTTTTTGTATTATGATGCATTACATTTTTGAAACTTGCTGTTTTTCTTTCAAAGTAATTTTAATATGTAAAGTCAATGTGCTAAATCACTATAATTTAATATCTGACAGTTTGTTGCCTTTTAAAATAGTTTAATTATATATTATAGTTGAAAAAAATATGTAATTTTGACAATTATATTATACTGTAGATAATGGACTGGTTTTAAATTTATTTTTATATTCTACGGTGGATACGAGGGGAAATACAGGATGGCCCAAAAGTAGTTTAACAGTTAATGTTGTACCATTGGTAAGAACTTTGGCTTATTTAGAACAGGTATTTGACATAGTCGTGCTTAGTTTTAGTTACGACTTTATTTTAGCCAACCAACAAAACTAAGCACGACTATGTCAAATACCTGTTCTAAATAAGCCGAAGTTCTTACCAATAGTACAACATTAACTGTTGGGCTACTTTTGGGCCACCCTGTACAAAATGGAAAATTTTAATAACGGAGAAATAAGAAACGGGACTTCTGTAAATATACGGGAAAATTCAAAATGGAAAATTTTAATAACGGAGAAATAAGAAACGGGACTTCTGTAAATATACGGGAAAATTCAAAATGGAAAATTTTAATAACGGAGAAATAAGAAACGGAACTTCGTAACGGGAAAATACTTAACGGAACGGGAAAAGCCCGGCAACTCAGCTGCCGGGCTTTTTCCTTCAAATTCAGTAATTTTTTTTAACAGTGTGGAGTGGATTTCACTCTTTTGTTTTAAGAGTGTACAGTGACTATAAAAAGGCCAGAGGAATCGCTAAACTTAAATCAGACTCAATGTTTTATGTTTCCATTGTCACTAACATCTACGTCAAACCAAGTCGATCCACTAGGACAAAGAAAGACCCTCCTTAAAAAAAAAAGACCAATCTCAAGCGCAGAGTGCTTTTACATCGAATTAAGTTAGAGCGGGAGTCAGGTGATTTTTCATGGGCGTTGATGCAGTTAAAAAGCGCTACACTTGTCAAAAAACTAGGAAAGAAGCGCGTCGGGGTGATTATTAAGTTTGGGACCATCATAGGGGGATTCAGTTCTCTTTGTTATTGTTGTTTGCTCTGTCTTTTCTTCCTCGATGGTTGATGAGGAGGATTCCCTTCCCTCCCTCCCCCCTCCAGGAAGAAAACGCTGGAGGAAAAGCGCTAGATGAAGATGAATGGGATGGGGATAGGTAAGACGGAGAGGGTGTAGCGATAGTGGAGTAAGTACGATGTTTGGCAATACGGAGTAAGTACGGTCTTGCAATTATTTTTCAATTACATCGAGGAGTCAGTTTGAGATACAATTTACTTTCATGCAGCCTAATATAGATTTCCCTTTGATGAAAAGTTATCGATTAAAAAAGTTACAGCTTGCATTGTCAAAAGAAGCACAAAATATTAGATGCACAAAAGTCATGTTCTCTTTTCTCCTGAACACAAGGGACAGTTAGAAATTAGTTCTTACAATTATTGTATCGTCATAAACCATTGTAATTTTCTTTTTACAATTTTTTGCGGTCTTACAAGTGGATAGAGTAAGTAGTAAGTAGTGGTGTACGAGTATGGAATTACAAATGTGTCGTGAAAAACTATAATGAACTTTTTTTTAATTTTTGAGGAAGTTAATAAATGGAGAACTTTAAGTTATGAACTGGTTGATCAATAAGGGTAAAAAAAAATAGTATCTTGTAGGGCCAGACAGCAACGTGAATCGATCAGAGGCAACACATTTACATGCTAAAAGTAAGAATAAAACTTTTTTTTTAAATCAATATAAATTTTTATGTGGTTTAAGAGGATTCAATTTAAAGGCATAATTTGCCATAGACAATTCATTTGGCGTGTATATTAATAAAAGTAATATATATTCAGACTTTTAAGAATTCAAGAATTATTTTTTATACAATTATTTTAATATTTTACTCAATGATTTTAAGGTAAGAAGCAATATTTACTTTGAAAAAAAATGGTAGATACTGCTGACCTGGTTAGTTTAAAGATTTTTTTTAACATGAGCTCGAACGATGGACGAAAGTTTACTTGGAAACGAAACGCTGAAATAACTAATCAACGATTCTTTCCACGCAAATTTTTGGACATTTCCCAACGTAATTTTAATCAAAAAAGCAAAGCTAAAAATAATTTTACATTATCTTTAAATTCAAAATTTGGGTTACGAAAGTTTTCAATACCTTGTTAACGCCTTATTTTCAAAAATGTGTAAAAAACATATATAAGTACGCGTTTCTATAAATAAAGAAGAAAAAACTTTTTTTGAATGTATACTAACTTTTTTTTAACTAGAGCCATATACAAATGGTTCAATATTGTCATTACATTTTAGAGGTGCCAGGTTAAAAACCGGTTTTGCCTATACTCTTTGCACGTAAGCATATAAGTATGTATTATTTTGACAATTAGTTGAGTTATGCCACTTTTGAAAACAAACCTCGCTTCGTTTTTTGTGCCGATAGGGAAACAAAGAGAGATTCCGCTGCTCAGTGTGTGTTATTAAATTGCAGGGGATCCCAGTCCGGCGTTTTAAAAGCTGACGGTTTTTAAGCGACGTTATTTCGATGGTTTTAAATCGACGTTATATTCCGACGTTATTCCCTACCCTACCCTCTTTTCTTCTGCAGCGTAATCGCATTAGGCATGCAATCTTTTCTGTTGATGTTTTCTTTTATCTGCTTGTTTCTCTAAATTTGCTTTCGAGCTCACTGCATATTCTAAAAGAGTTACTCTCATCTATTCTAACATAGAGAGGATTTGTGTTTGTTGTTTTTATATAAGTAAAATTTTATTCTAAAATGATCATCGACGCCTTTTTGCCAAGACTGATTTGCAGGGGGTGGGGGTAAACTCGCTTCTTGACATCACATGATGCAGATTAAATTTGCAGTTTTGTTTCTTAATGGGATTGAGATGAACGTTTGATATTTTGCTTCGCAAGAAATCTGCAGTCATGCCATTATCTGAATCTTCCTTTTTCATTTCCCAATAAAATAAAGTTTGTAACACTTAGCCCATTTCTTCATCAATTTATTTCGAAAATAGTGCTCTTTAGATTTTGATGATTTACAATTCATTCATTTTTTTAAAAAATATATTAGAAAAGTCGTACTTCATTTAATACGTAATATGAGAATAAGTGTAACAATACAAATTTATTAAAATAATATTAAATACACATTAATTTTCAAAAGAAAAACGACCTTTCATATTTCAAATATAAAAAAAGGCCTGGAAAATAATTTAATGATGGTATGGTATGGTATGATACATATATATTCCAGCTTGTGTGCTTGTTCATAGAACCGCTTATAAGCTTTCGTCAAGTGGGACAGACACAGAAAGAAATTTTACAGTCACAAAGAAATGAATAACACATAGACAAATAACAACATTTATTGACTTTCACAAACATCCATGCCTGACCGGGATTCGAACCCGTCCTCAGCAGCTCCAAAGGCTAGTACACTAACCATTCGGCCACCGAGGCGGCATAATTTAATGATATAGTGTAGTGTATTGTAGTGTAATCATTTCCGGCTGCCTATTTCTAGCCTCCATTAGGAGCTTTAACTTAGCTTACACTCGTAATTTAGGACCCTGGTCAAGTGACGAGGATTTAATGATATATAACTAGTAGCTTAGTTATAGAATTATTTATAATTTTCTGTATATGAATTTTAAAAATAGATAAACTATTTTGTAAAATACATACATTCTTAACTATCATCACTTCTTGTAAATTAAAAAAAGAGAATTGGAGGGGGAAAAAAATTTAGTATATAATAAAAAAACATAAATCCCTCCCACACCCATAATACATTTACATATTTTTATAATTTATTTCACTTATTTTATTCATTCATTTATTTTTCACTTCCTTAATTATTTATATTATAAACAGTTAATTTTTATTTTTCCAAACTTCTACATATATGCAAGCAATATCAGTTTTTTTCAAACACTTTTTGTTGTGAAGTTATAGAGTTTTCCTTACAAAAAAGCGATTTCCCCGGTTGCAAAAGTTGAACTTAGGATGCGAGCAAATATTGACCCTCTTTCTCATCATTTATGCAATGCTACAATTCAAACCCATGTACGACGTGTGAACCGAAGTTTATATAAAATTATACACTCATCCCATTCACACCTTTTTTTAATACGAGAAGAATCACCTCTAATCCCCATCGTTATCTTTTACGTCAACAGCTCAAATCCAATACGTGCCTTATCAAAAAAAGACTCAAGCCAGCGCAATCAAATGATACGCTTCAATCGCTCGGATTATCCGTTCCATCCAGGATAATAATCGTGGGTCCCCATTGACGATTGTGCGATAAAATATCGCGACAAATAACCAGCGATCTATCTCCCCCATAGAGTTGAAGGGAATATAAAGATGCTGCCGTTCAAAAACCAATTCATAATGAGGTTGGCCAAGTGAATCCATCTATCGCTTTATAGTAAGCCCAAAGAAGCGCTCTCGGCGAAGTATTTGGCGCTATTCTGCAGTGGAGTTTGCATGGGCTCACTACATAAACTTGGCGATTTCTGACTCTTAAATAAAAACTATAATTACAACGCATTTTTTTTAACTGTGAAGGTAATTACAACCATCTTGTGTAGATTTAAATCTCGCTTACAGCCTACAAGAAAAGCAGTCTTTTTTTAATTTTAAAAAACAAAATCATGCATTTTTTGTTGAATTAACATTGCGTGTGTGAAGATCTTTTACTGTAAATATTTGATACACGAGAACTGGTCTTTTTATTACATTAATTTTTTTTTTATACTTGGTGAACCTGTGGTTAAAATATTGTAAAACGACGTTATACCTGTAGTAAGAAATGCAAGTAGTTTTATTAACAAAGCAAAGACTGTAACTGCAATAAGAGAACCTCACAGAGCGGTTAGTTTGGGCTTACTAGGGTTACTTGGCGACTTCACTTTATTCCTCGCCAAGCATCTCCCTCTTCAATCTCAACTCTACAATCTCCCCCCCATCTCTATTATCCGCACCTTCTATTAACCGTTCACGTTATAATAAAAGATCGGGATAAGAAACGATGCTCTTTTTGAAAAAGGTAGAGAGGCGACCAGGCGAAAGCTAATCCTTTTCACACATGCGGCCTGTGTGCCATGTATTTAAGGCCTATTAAAGCCTGCTATCAGTCAAGGGCTGTGGGGCCCGCACAAAAGGGCCCATAGGCCTACCCCCTCCCCTGACACCCCTTGTAGGTATTTACGAGCACGTATGCTGGGCCATTGTTGGGGCCACCCTACCCTGTGGTGTTGCCAATTGGGGTGTTTACGTAGTCGCCAAATTTTATAAATAATCGCCAATTTACAATTAAATGGCATTTTTTTTAAAGAAATTGTCCTTGATCCTAGAATGGTCATGAACATTTTTAATAGTAGTTAAAGTTGCTAGTAACCGTAGAACTATTTAAAAGGTGGCGCAATCGTTAGGATGCTAGGTTTTGGAGATGCTAGGGTTGGGCTCTAATCCCGGTCATACATGGATGTTTGTGAATGTCAATAAATGAACTGTTATTTGTCTATGTGTTTGTGTTGTCCTTTCTTTGTGTGTCTCTTGTGCTTGTAAGAACTCTTTCTGTGTCTGTCCCACTTGACAATAGATTATTGGCGGTTCTTTGAACAAGCACACAATCTGGAATATATATGCACCTACCATACCATACCATACTATTTACCAATTACTTACAAAGTATTGGATATTGCTCTAGAGATAATAAAAAGGAGAGTCTAGTATCTCGGTTATGTAGAGAGAATGGAGACCAGAGGAACAACCAGAAGACCTGGATTTAAGACCAAGAATGAAAAAGATTTATCAAGTTGAAGAAAATTTGAGGAATTTGAGAATTACCAACTCGTCAAGGATCTCGGAAGCAAGAGTCGTCTGATAGGGTAGAAAGGAGAAAAATCTTCAAAAGCTGTAGTGACAGTGATGATGATTTGCCAATTACAATTACCATCAGCAGTTTCGAGTTGTAAAAAATGATCCTTATATGGGCTAATTGCATTTTGAGAATATTGCAGGAAGATAATAGTGTAATACTCCTTTTATTTCCAAATAACCGCTTACCAATATAGTTACTACTACCATATATATTACAAATACTGGTTACTAGTTACTCTACTATTTCTGTAGAACTAGTTGCTTATAACTTTTAGTTGCTGTTAGCCTATAATAGTTTTAGTTCATTGTAGACACCAATGAAAATTAAAGTTTATTGCGTATAATTTAAGAGTTGAGGCTTAAACGTTCATTGTGTCGCAAGGTTTCCATATTTATTGGGCATAGCTTTATAATAAAGTTTACCAGCGCGTGTGCTGTATTCTAACCTACATGTGTGTTATAATTTTCAAGAGCATGTGACTCAGCTTTGATACAGCGTCCTCTTCTTCTTTTTTGGCTCGACAGCCCTCTGTGGGCCAGGGCCTAATTCAGAATCTTATTCCATTCTGATCTTGTTTCGGAAAACGACCTCTAGTTTTGTACTTTTAACGTTCTAAAATCCTCGTCGACACAGTCAATCCATCGAATTTCGGTCCTCTTGCTATTGTGCCAATTGGTTTATAGTGAAAGACTCTTGATGTGAAAGAGTCACTGTTCATTCTGTACAGATTTGATACAGCTTGAGTTCCCTATTTGTAGGAAAGCAGATCACGAACCAATCAACCTACACTCGGGTGCAAGCTGAGAAAGTATACATGTATACTCTCTCTGCTTGCACCCGAGTGTAAGGAGTGCACTCTTAAAACAGCCGAGCGATTTCAACTCAGTCTGAGTTAATTTGTACTTTTTTCATTGTCGAAAATGCATTATCCTATAGGAATGGATTTCACTAATTTGTTTTAAGAGTGTACAGCCTAGAGTTGTACATTTATGTTTCCTTCACAAGCTGCAATCAAATACAACAGAATGTGCAGTGAATATGAACTATATTTTTACAGAATATTTTTATGGTGTGGAATATAAAACCAAAGCTTAAAAACCATTATTTTCAAGTCTTTAAATCTAAAAACTACGCATTTTAAAGCAATAAAAACAAACCATCCGAGAGAACTATCCGAAACAAGGATTTCCTGCCAAATCTGGCGTTTTACGACCTCTCCTTCTGTTCACCCCAAAGCATTTAGGACTCACTGAATCGAAAGTTCACAAACATTGTCCCGGGATTATTGTATACCAAGCCGGAGATATATCACCGTGTTAGGCGTTTTATACCCGAATAGTTATGATGCCTATCAATGGATACGATCGGATGTGTTATTATATTTAATAAAAATCCTCCCCCCCCCCCTTCTTTAGATTTCTGATCACCGTTGAGAGGCTAATATCGTTTAAATGACGTCATAATGGGTTTACAAAGTGGCGAATTTTTTCGTCACCAAGTTTTTCTTTTTATGAAATGTGTGTTAGGTCGTTTTTTTATTGGGGTTTTTATGTGACGGAACGAACAGTCACGCTCGCCAAATCTGTTTGTGCGTCGCTACTTCTGAGTTTTTGGAGGACTTCCCCGTAGCAGGATATGGAGATGGGGGCCTGTCGTGTTATTGTTAACCAAGGTTTTTGAAATGATGATATGAACACCCTATTTTTCGTAAATAAATCGCCTGATATTGATATGAAAGATTTTTTATCATCATAAGAATTTTTTTTTATGGCTTCTTGATGGGTTTCGCCTTCCTACTTATTTATAGAAAACTCAGCACCACACCAAAAGAGGCTTTAGAATTTTTTTAAAACAATTTTTCCGTCTAAAAAAAGTCATTTATTTCGAAATGCATAACTTGTCCTGAAAGCGTAAACAATAAAATTTTGCCAGACGTTATGAAGTTACAAACAATACAACTTATCTGCATTATCCCTTTAAAACTATTGATGTTCAAAATATTCTACATGTAATAATCTATTGTATCCCAAAACATTAATATTGTTTATTAAGGTGCAGTTGCGAAACTCACATTTTCGAAAGTATGACTTAAATATTATGTCCGGAGACTTTTGAAAATGGTTGATTCAATTGAACGAAATTGTCAATGATGGAATTAAACCATATATCTTAGTTACGCTTTGGAAACCATGAGTTTTGCGAATAGACTATTCATTTCTTTTTTTAGATGTGACTGTCTAATTCTGTACAAATTAGGTTAGAGGCAATCGACAAAAACTCAAAACGATAACAAAATAGTTGAATAGTCACAGTATAGATTTTTTATTTAATAAACCATACTTGTAAATTTCATTTTTTTCTCATACACTCACGATATACAATAATTATACTTTTGGGGCCCGGATGGCCGAGTGGTAAGCATCGCAGGCCAGCAGTCTGCGTGCTGTAACGGGCGCGGGTTTGATTCCCGCCTTCGCCCTGGGTGTATTTTCCTCTCTTTGTGACAGTAAAAAACCTTTCTGTGTCTGTCTTACTTGACGAAGACTTATAAGCGGCTCACTGAGCAAGCACACAAGTCGGAATATACATGTAAAATACCCTACCCTACCCTACACTTTAAAAAAAAAATCTTATTAATTTAATTTGAAAATTTCGCAATTTTATTCTTTGTTTTAGTTCAGTCACCAGATTATATCGCACTTGCACGCGGAAAGGGACCAATCGCACAAATATGACTTTTCAAGTTGTAAATGCTATGATATTCAAAATTTAAATATCTAGAGATTAAAGTAAAAATTAAATCAATTGATAGAATAGTTAGAATGCAGAAAACTAATCGTTTTTTTTTCCTATAATGTAATGCAATGGAAAAAAATAAACGTCACACGATTTTTCTTAAGAACTAGGATTTTTGCGATAGGTCTCTTTTTCGCGTAGAGTGCGATATATACCCCTCTCCAATGATGTGATAACGAAAAAAAAAATGAATTTCCCACACAATCTCCAATTCGAATGATGTGATAATGAAAAAAAAAGGCATATCCCACAAAATGGGGACCAATATTACTCAACATCACTAAACTATAAATCACCCATTCCCGTTCCACACAGATAAGAAACACCATCCACCCATACAAAAACCCATATCCTATCTCCCCAACCAGACCGCAAAAACAGAAAAAGGGACCGTTGCGTCACGTGACCGTCCACGCTTCGAACTCTTTCACCACTTTTCATAGAGTTTCTCCATCGCTTCATTAGACAGACGATTTCGTTGGAATATCGTCTGTCCAGAACGATAGCACCCAGGACAACCCCCCTAGACGGGCGGTCATGCGATTGGTTGCCTTTACCCCGCCAATGAGGTTGTGGTACCTAAGTCCCGCCCCCTTTTTGGGGGGTGGATGGGGATCAACTACGGGAAAGATTTTCACTTGGAGAGAGTTAAGTCATTGGGCAAGGTCCGTTGCGAGCTGTTATAGCATCGTAAAAGTTTTGTTTGAAGACCTTGTTTACTTGCAGAAGAAAGGTTTTTAAGTTGTGTGCGTTTTGTTATTGGAATTGCAGAGATGGTCCGTATTAAGAGATTATCGATGTTGCTCCGGTTTTATTAATTCATGCAAAACTGTTTTGGAGGGAAAGAAGAAACTTCGAAAGAGTGTGACTGTCTTCATTTTTAATGGACTATCTTTTGACATTTTAATTGATGAATTGAATAACTACGTGAAAAGATTTTCAAAGGAGTCTCATCAAATAAAACATCACAACTCTCATCGTTCATTCAGAATAGCCTATCATTAGATGGAACTATTCATTCATCAATCTTACAAAAAAGCACCTAACAAACTTTCAAAAATTCTTCAATCTTTTTTTATAATTTTAGAGACTGTTTATTTTAAAACTGACAATTATTAGTCGAGGTTCATTGATTCCAAAATAACTTCAGCTAAGTTGCCTCAACAATTGTTTGAATTCAAGAAACTAAGACTATTACATAAGTTTTATTGAAGATCTTCTAACCGACATTGTGTGAACTCATACCAACTACTATATCTCTTCAAAATACGTTATAGGATTTATACTTGAATTGTGTACATTATTTAAACTATTCATCGTACAAGTGTCTGTAACATTTTCATTCAAGCACCACCATTTCCTGGTGAAAGATCTCCCATTTGTACCTAGCCAAGCAACTCATCGACTGATTCAGCCCGAACAACCATGCTGGAGTTCAACACCCCGGCCACGACAGCCGCCAGCTCCATGCTGTCCATGCTCAACATCAACATGGAGGCCTCACGGCAGAACTTCCTCCTGGGCAACCCACCTCTGGCCGCCCTCCACAGCATGGCCGACATGAAGCCCAACGGGGCGGCCTACCACCCCCACCACCAGGCGACCCTCAAACCCTCGCCCCTCACCCCGCCGACCTGTTCGTCGTCGTCCTCCGGCACCCCCCACGGCATCAACGACATCCTGGGCCGCCCCATCGCGACCTCAGCCCCTAGCGCCCTGGGCACCCTGACGGCCCTGCCCCGGCTCGGGCTGGGCATGGGGGCGGCCGGCATGTACTTCGGGGCGCCAAAAGTTGGGTTGGGCGATTTCCCGGGGCGGCCGCACATCTACTGGCCCAACGTGCTGCAGAGCCAGGCGCTGTGGAGGGACAGGTTCGCGTCGGCGGCCGGTGAGTCACAACTTCTCTATTTTTCTAATTATTAATGATAATATTTAAAATTACAGAACAAAAAAAAACATCTGAATAATATAATAATACTACACTCTTAAAACGAACGAGCGATTTTAACTCAGTCTGAGTAATTTTCACTCCTCCAGTCTGGAAAATGCACTTCTCTTCTTGGAGTGGATCCTTTGTGTGTTAAACCTCCGACAGGATCACTCCAAACGAGTGATTTTTTTTTTAACTCAGTCTGAGAATATATTCACTCCTTTCCAGTGTCGAAAATTCACTTCTCCAACTGGAGTGGAATTCACTCTTTTGTTTTAAGAGTGTACAGAAAAAAAAACACTGAAACAGTATAAAAATATACTATGGCACCCCATACAGGTGATCAATCCTGTACACTCTTAAAACAAAAAAAGGAAAGAAGTGAATATTAACTCACTCTGAGTTAAAATCACTCGTTTGGATTGATCCTGTCACAGGTTTAACATACGAAGGATCCACTCCGATAGGAGAAGTGCATTTTCGACACTGAATTAACCCAGACTGAGTTAAAATTGCTCGTTTGTTTTAAGAGTGTACAAGTGGACAAAAACATATAGTTAAAATCGAACAAAAACGAATAAAATTGAACGTAATGTGGCAATCAGCTGGCATACAGATATGGTTAATATGCTTTAAATTCGAAGTGAAAAATAGAGATCCAAATCATCGACATTTATAAAACATTCAAAAAGTTATATTTTAAAGGCACAATAATTATTTATAGTTATTAGGTGAATAGGCAGTTTAATGTACAATTAAAGGCCAATAATAGTATATATTTTTTTTGAAAGACAATACAGAAATACGTCATTATAATTCAAACCGGTTGCGATGCCCTTTGCGCATGGCAATTTTTCTTGGAAATCATATGAAGTTTGACAATACCAATTTTGAAGTCTATAGCTCGTTTAGCTCGTATCGTAGATTCTGTGTTTTAAAGCAATTCAATAAAAACCACGTTATAATCCGAACAAGCATCAAAATAATTAATATAATTTTTAAAAAAAACTTTACACTGTCCATTCTGTCACATTTACCAAATAGAGTTACCTAGGAAATAAATTAAGTTTAAATTCAAATTTTTTTCTACTTTATTAGAATTCAAGCACAATAATAAATATTCCTCCTTATTCTCTAATTTACCATCACAGTGTGTTAGTAAAAAGCCTATGCTATACATGTGATGTCAAATTTATCATGTAGTTCCTGCAAAAACGTTCACTTCGCTGACAGTGATTGGATGCAATCATCTGCTCTGTTTAAACGTTATGTAACTTAAGAAAACTTAATTTTGCTGAGACAAACAACTTTGTACAAAACACTGTCAGGTAAATAATAAAACCAAAATGTTCTGAAATTTTACAGAAAGTTTAACAGTATTGCTCTGTATATGATAATCAAAATTCACGTTTCATTCACAAATCACGTTTTTATTAAGTCTCATCTGTAAAGTTTTCTTTAACTTACTCAATAATAATATTAATCAAAAATTCTTGATAGAAAATTATACAGTTTTTTGCTAGACAGCTATTAAACCCGTAGTCTTTATCTAAACTATAACCTATGTCTTTGTCTATACTTTACTAACAAAGATTTCAAAAATAGATTTTGATATATTGTTTACAGTGGTTCAAGCTAAAAACTTTGCAAAAAAAGTTGTTTAATGACTGTTAATGCTCTAATTGTTTGATGACTTTTCTTTACGAGATCGAATTCAATAATTTTATCAATAAACCGCTCGTCAAATCGTTTAATATTATAATGCTACACATTAAATATTAACATCTAGGAATTTGAATAAATTCTTTAGGCTATATTATATAGACTATATATAAACTTTAAATTTACATGTTTTAAAAAAAGTATGTATGTTATTCATTTCAAATATGCATTTTTTAAATAAAAGATTTTGTAAGAAAAGAAATATTCTTCTAATTATTAACGATTTAAAATTGGAGCTTAACTAGTATTTGGATAGTGGGTTTTGATCAGTTATGGAGTCATAAGGGTTCGCTCACACTATTGTAACAAATATTTAAAAAGTAAGAATTACTTGAAATATGTTATACAACAAAATTATATACGATTGAAATCTATAACTTACCAAGGAAACAATAGGAGTGAAATATTTTTCTATACTACAAGTATTATTCTTTCACACAAATATTCTTTAAAAATTTATATAATTTTAAAGTAAAATATTTTTTTTGCATTACATCATACTGTTTTATAATGGAAAAAACATACATTTTATTAAAAACTTCGTGAATGTATCGATAGTTAAATGGAGCCCCAGTAAATGAAATACAAAGAATACTTACAATTTACAATAAGCGAAAATATTAATTTTTATTTTTTTACAATCATTGAATATGAAACTAAGAAAACCTCGAGAAAGAGAATCACTTATAATAAATACCGTTAGTTAAAGGTTTTAATGACAATCAATAATTCGCGTAGCTGACATTTAAAATATAAATTTCTTACACAAAAGTATGAAATCAGCCGTATAAAAAATTTAAAGTAGCACTACAAAATCAAAAATATAATTTATATAAATTAAACATTACATTACTTTTATAAATTCAACATTACTTTTTTTAATTTCGCATTAATTTTCCATTTAATTTTATTTAAATCAATTTCTGAACCTATTTGTTTTACAAACGCATACACTTTTGAGCTACACGAAAAAATGCCTACTGAGTCAGCGCCGTGTACTTTTGAAATGTTTTTGTCTGCAAAATTTTTTCGCTGTGAGGTTTGACGTTTTGAGAACTTTTGTCTGTTCGGCACGGAAAACTCAAACAAAGTGTAATCGCAGTTTCAATAAGTAAAGTACAGTAAGTTAACACGTTTGTGAAATTTTTCTCTTTTTCTTTCATTGCCAATTCTATTGTTGTTTTAAAGCTACATATCTTTTTAGAAACTTCATTGCATCCCTACGAACTTTTTGGTTAAAACATGAATGTAATTCTAACCACATCTGTGCTATAGATTACTTTAAATATTAGAGTTTAAATTAAACAAATTAAGATAGCCGTTTTCAAAAATTTCAAAATACTATGTTTCGAAAAATTATTAAAGTTAAATAATTTTTTCTTTTGTATAAACATGCAGTTTTATGGTACATGGACTTTTTCTTAATATATTTCTCATTTTTTCAAGATTCATTCAAATAATATTTAGTTGATTACTCTATATTAGCAGCAACAACAATCAACTTAACATATAATACGCCAAAACTCATCATCTATATTCTATAGTATTGTGCATCGAAAACGTTTGATAAGAAGTATAAAAATCTAGTAACACATAAAAAAAATTAAACTCTTTAATATAAAAAATTTAAAATTAAACAGTCTGATAAAGAAAACTTTTAAAATCTCTTAGTATTAAACTAAAATAATTGAAAAGGTCTACACGCCCTTTTAAACGTTTAAAATAAAAATGTCAAAATTTCGGGGCTTCCTAAATTTGTCCAAGCAATAATTTTTTAACAAAATTTTCATAAGTTAGTAACTCAACATAAAATAAAAACTTCATAGTTAAGAAAACACTAAATTTTTTAAAAAATGCCTCTTTTTATTAAAACTCTAGCAACAAACTTCATATGCATTCCTTCTTACAGTTAAAGTACACTTTTCTTTTGAAACTATTATGCAAAAAAATGTACAAATGCATTTTAGAGTTGTGGGGTTAACAAAAAACGTTATCGATTTCTGTAAAATTTGCTAATCGAGTTCCAACAATAAAAGTAGTGAGAAATCATGTAGCAGGGAACCAGGGGTATCTTATCTTTGAGTATTTGTCACCAGGAGCAATGAATCGAAAATGTGCTTTCCCACGCGATAACTGCACCCATTCGCTTACCCCCTATGATTGAACACCCCCAATCCTATCCACACCTCCCCCGCAAAATTTATGGCCGCTATGGGGCTTCTTATATCAAGTTCTATATGACTAAGCTTACTATAGTGAATGAAAAAATAACAGTTTTTTAATTAATGGAATAGAAAATACGAAATGTAGACACAATATGCAAAAGAAACGACAGGGTTTAACGAAAGACATAAACATTTAATTAGATTAATATAAAGTGCAACTGTATTTACAGTGTAAACCAATTTTTCTTTTCTGGAGTTGTGTTTTTGGATTATAACTACCTAAAAGGAATGACCAAAGAAATCTTGGTTTTTATTGTTTTTTCTTAAGAGACTATTTTTGCAACATCAAAATACAAAATTACTTACTTTTTTAAAACTATATAAAATAGCGTTGCCCCATAAATCTCTCTGCCCCACTAATGCGACAAAAAAGGCAAACACTTAAGAATTGCTTTACCATAAAAATTGTCAGAATTATTTAAGTAAAAATATATATCGCTGCAATTGTGTTTTCATTTCAACTACTTCTTTGACACAAAAACTATAATATCTGAGAAAGTTGAGCTGCTACAAAAAAAAATTGACTTTATCAGCGAACCAAATAAAACTCAAATCAGTTTTAAAATACTAGGCTTCAAAATATTTTTTGTCTCGTAATATGCTAAAATATTTTCAAGGAATGAATAAATACTTCGATTAAGGTTCCTTACGAAGTAGAACGTAATTATATTTGTAGAACTGCATTCTATATTTTGAATATATATTTACTTAAAAGGTAAAACAAGACATTAAGTGATAACATCATATAAAGACCTATTTTAAACTACACCTTTTCGATATTGGAAATACCTCCGTATGAACAATTTTAAATATGTTTAACTACCAAGATTTTAAAATTACAACTCTTCTACCGACAGAGTAAAAAAAATCCAATTTAAACAACCAATACGAAAATCTCTATTTAAACTACCAAAACTATAAAAAAAAATGTATCCATCTATAAAATAACCCCTACAGGTCTTTCGAAGGTGTGTTTTTGTGATTATAAGTACCGAAAATGAATGACGAAGAAGTATTATTAATTTTTTTTATTGAAAAATTTTATATTCAAAAAGATAAATTTCGGAAATTACTTAGTTTTGTAAAATGATATAAAATACTCTTGCCCCTTAACTTTCGGTTCCACTATGCGTCAAGAAATTTAGAAATTGCTGCACTATAACTTTACTGCGAAAACTAATTTCATCAACGACACAACTTGTACTTAAGCGTATAGAAACATAAACAACTTAAACATATAGAAACATAAATTTGCAACTATATTTAAAAACTAAAAACATATCTAGTTCGATGTTATTAAAAAAATCAAAGAATAGGTAAATACTTCGGTGACAATTAATTACGAATTGGAAACTAAAAAAGTTAATAACACCATTTTTCATGCTTTCAATAAAAGATGAAAAAATGTTAAAGAAAAGGTAGATTCTTACATTTGCACATGTCATCACATGCAGCCCCACTTTGGTGGTCATACACTCTTAAAACAAAAGAGTGAATTCCACTCCAATTGGCGAAGTGCATTTTCGACACTGGAAAGGATTGAATATTATCTCAGACTGAGTTAAAATCACTCGTTTGGAGTGATCCTGTCGGAGGTTTAACACACAAAGGATCCACTCCAAAAGGAGAAGTGCATTTTCCAGACTGGAGGAGTGAAAATCAATCAGACTGAGTTAAAATCGCTCGTTGGTTTTAAGAGTGTACAGCTCCAGTTTAGGACATCGATTTCGGATACAGAAAATACCTACTAAGGACCAAATATTTATTTAACTAAAATTAAATTCTCAAAGTTTCAGAACAATTCCACTTTCCTAGAGACAATAGTCGGGGAAAAAATCCAATTTAAACGTCCAATGCGGAAATACCAAATCGAGGAAGAAAAAAAAATATTCACATATAAAATAACCCCACAAAAACAATTGATCTTCAAACCGAGAGAAAAGAATCCCCTATAAAATAATACCTCCCGGACGGACGAATGCCGGATCCCATACATGTTCCGTGCCACTTTAAATGCCGTCAAACACAGTTTTCATCCGGCAGTTTTACGTGCGCTGCATGCCCGGACTTTTTCCGGCCCCTTGGGGTTCCAGCGTCCGCATGGAAGGGTATTTACCGAGTCCGGACACATACTTTTCGTTGTTTTCTACTTTTTGTGTGGAAGATGTTGGTTTTTATTGTTTTTTTTTTTATGGGGGGATATGGAGGGTGTTGTTCGTATGAATTTAAAGTGTCGGATATATTTTTTTTGCAATTGAAATTATGTTTTTTTTTGTGTTGTGTTTATTTGGATTAAATTGAAGTGTGTGGAAGAATAATGGTGAGATGGTCGTATTGATCTTAAATTTCGATATATTTTTAAGATATAAATGCATATGCCGGCTAAAAGAAAATTCAATATGTTTTTTATGGAGCGAAAGGCCAATCCTAAAAAAAATAATTATAGTAATTTTGGAAAGTTTAGGGTGAATGCAAATAATATATTTATATTGCCATTCGTTCAGTTAGTCAAATAATTTTGGTCAGGTGAGTCTAAAGTTATCTTTATTATATTGATTCATTAATAATTAAGTATCATTAAAATCTAATCCATTTAGACCATTTGCCTTTTTCTTCAATAGATAATAATTCAATAGGATGTTAATCAGTAAGATTTTTTATATATATTTAAAAGCATTGGTGCATTATTCTGAAATATGAACGGGTATTTAGATATTTTTTGAATACATATTTAGCAATTTTATCTTTAAAACTATGGCGGCGTCCACATAAAGGGAATTTTCCATGTCCGGACACATACTTTTCGTTGTTTTCTACTTTTGTGAGAAAGATCCTGGTTTTTATTGTTGTTATTTTCTTTGTTTTTGTTGGGGGGAATGGAGGGTGTTGCTCGTATGAATTTAAAGTGTCGGATATATTTTTTTGCAATTGAAATTATGTTTTTTTTTGTGTTGTGTTTATTTGGATTAAATTGAAGTGTGTGGAATAATAATGGTGAGATAGTCGCATTGATCTAAAATTTTGAGATATTTTTAGGCGGAAATCTAAATGTATATGCTAACAAAAAGAAACCTTGATTTGTTTAATGCGAGGAAGGCAAAATAATTGAAAAAATCAAATATAAATTTTGGTAATATTATAAGTTTATCGATAACTATATATTATAATTTCTCAATTGATCAATCTAAACTAAACTAAATAGATTGATCAATGATGACAGCTTAATGCACTTAGTTCAACTACACTCTTAAAACAAGAGAGTGGATTTGAACTCAGTCTGAGTTAATTTCACTCCTCCAGACTGGAAAATGCACTTACCCGGAAGGAGTGGATTCTTTGTGTGTTAAACCAACGACAGGATCACTCCAAACGAGTGATTTCAACTCAGCCTGAGCTAATATTCAATCCTTTCCAGTGTCGAAAATGCACTTCTCCAACTGGAGTGGATTTCACTCTTTTGTTTTAAGAGTGTAGTTTAAATGTTTTATCATTTCTGTACAAAATAATCTCAATTATAAATAGTATTAATAATTATGAATTACTAAAATTACCATCTTTTACTATTTTTAGTGTTTTTACTACTGTAGTGTGTTTACTGTAGTTTTTTTCTTACTGTAGTGTGCATTTATCTGGCATAATTGATGTACATTTTCCTTTTTACAAATATATGTTTAAAGTTGAGATTACATTTATGTGTATAATAAGTATTATTACATAGTAGTTTTCCTAACTCAATCAATTTTTAGTACAATATTAACATTAAGTTAATTTTCATCTGTGTTTTCTGTTTAAGTTTTATAAATCTGACTTAATTTGTTATATTTTTGCTGAACAGTATGCATTCAAATTTAATTAAAAACTGTTTTGTTACTCGATTATTTCTTACAATAACTCATATATTAACTTATGCCTTAAGATACTGAAAATAAAATTAATATAATCATATTTTATAAGAGAAAATTTCTCCATTGGCAATTGAGACCATATTTCTGAGTATATACGTAAATTTAGCATTTCTTATAAAACTTGTCAAAATGATTTTTTAAAATAATGCAACTAAACTTTTAGCAAGTGTATTTATGGCACCTATTGTAATCAATAAATAGATAAAAATTACATAAAGATAAATAAAGTGTCGTATTTAAAAAAAAAAAGACTTTCAAATGATCATATGAAACGGAAAATATTCAATACTGGCATTTCTGAATAACAAGGAAGAGAAATAAAAGATAAGACATTTATGTATTTTCATATAAATAAATTAAGTTTCTGGCAATTATTTCCTTAAATGTAAGTTCAAATTTTAACATTCCGTTGTAAACTAGTTTAAAAATATTTGGAATTTTTTACACAAAAATATTTTACTATAAAATACATAATTCCAAAACGTACCTTAAGCAAACGCTTAAAATTAAACCATTGCATCTCCTCAAAATAAACCAGCCATGAAACTTCAAATGCCGTTTTGTTTATCAAGGAATAGGGACAATAGAAATTTGTCATGATTTTATTGAATAGATAAAAATTCAGAAAACTTTAGATATCCTGATAACTTCCTGAAATATTTTTAAAATATGGTTTCCTAAATAAAATAGGGCATAAGTAAGAAGTAAAAAAGTGAAACTCGTAGAGAAGTAAAAAGAGCATTATGTTACAATGAAATGCATTTTGTTCTTCCGATGAAGAAAATTTTTATAATTCTATATTTGAATTTTGCATTGCTGAAAAACGTGCGTTATTATAGTAAAATAAGTATAATATGTTATGAATTAAAATGCAAAACTTAGAAGTAAAAAATGGCTTGTGTTTCAACGAAAGGCGGTTCTACTTTGGATGAAGAAATTTCTAATGGCAGATTTTAATTTTATCCCTTGCAAAAACGTGCTTTAAAACAAAATTCTAAATAAAATAATCTGTTTATTTATTATTACCAAAATACGTAATTCTATTTGCGTAAAAATCTTCAATGGACCAAGACGTATTAAGGAACGTAAGGAACGAACGTAAAGAGGAAGACTTAGAGAAATAGTATATTATGTTTCTAAGGAATATTTTTGATGATATTCTTGATGAAATTTCTAATGAAATATTTTAATTTGACAATTTACAAAATGTGCCTCAAAACACATTCTAAATAACATTATTTTATTAACGTAAAAAATCTCCAATCAACCAATCAATTTATTCTCCATTGCATCCCCTCTCAAATCAAACCCAGGTAATAAAACTCCAATTGACGTTTGCGCTCTCAAGAATCAAGGAATCATGGCTCAGCAGAGGACAATAAGGACTCCGAAGTGAAATGAATTGATCGGTGTCGTTTGTGATGGGGGGGGGGGGAGGGAGAGGATTGCTGCATTTAAGGGTTCTGGCAACAGCTGCTACGCAAACGATTTGTTCCGGATGTGTACTTTGGGATAGCCGGGGTGATTAGGGCGTAGGTGAAAAAGGGGTGGTTGATATCCTCTCCTGTGCTCAACCGTGTGTCGAATTCCGGTTAACTAGGCCTAATTGGGGGGTGTCTCGAACCAATGGAGGTGATCGGGAGATGCGGAAGAGTGTTTTGATGTTGCAGGGGATTGAGAAAGAAGTCGTGTAAATTTCTGCATTCGGATCGAATATTAGTATCAAATAATGGAAGCAATAATTTTTGGAGAAAAGTTACCAAAGAAATATTTATTATGAAGTTTTTGAAACGCGGTTTTTGTTCTAAAAAATGTGACTATCAAAATAATGAATGCCTGTTTCTTCTTCACGCCTAGAAATGTGTTTATGCTCTCGAATACCCAAAGCTAAATACATAAATGTTCAAAAATAATCCTAATTGTGTACATGTTTTATTCTGTTTGATGCAATAAAGTGTTATTGGGAAGAATAATTCGTTTTGTTAGTTAGTAATTATCTAGTAAAACTAGTACCTTTAATTAAGTACAATTAGTGCATTACATTTCTATTTTTGAAATTTTTACTCATTGTCATTATTGATTTCCTAACGTTAAATTTAATGAATTATTTTATTTGGAATCAAATATTAAATTTCGATGTTATAAATTCTTTTTAAATGATGTAAATGTAATTAAAATATTGCAAGTATGATTAAACGATTAAAAAACAATTAACATTTTAGGTAGCTTTGAAGTTTTCCATGTTGTTTTTTAAGTTTAAGTGCTAGGTACCATTTGTCACTAACAATAACAATGTCTTAGTAGGAAATTGATGACAAATTAAACAAACATATCCATAAGCGAATGGCAAATTATATGCAACAATTCGATTGTCAGCATATAACAGTTCTTCATCATTTCATAGAAACATTAACTTAATTTTGTTACAATTTCTGCAGAAATGACGACAAACGTATGATAAATCCCAACCACTGCACTTAAAATCTATCGCCCAGAACCCTGCAATGATTCACACCAATTAACACATATGAAAATCCCAACAATGCTTTTGGAATTGCCTCATTTAAGCCCATCCTGAGATATATGTCCATCCTTCCCATAGGATTTAATGGCTGGATAAACATTCTAGGAGGCCTTAAAATTTAATTTATGGACCTTTAAATGCCATGGGAGAATGAGACTAGGTTGTTTGGAGGCGTTATGTAAATTGTGACAATTAATTTCGAGACGCAACTAGTTTCGAAATCTTTTAGGGGTTCAGATTATTCAAGTAGCCCTTGGATGTGCTAAGGATGGCGTGAAATTCATGATTCGGTTGGACATGTCACTGGTTTATTTGATTGTGTGTTTTGCTGTTCAACAAGTGAGTAAAATGAATTGTTTGGCTTTTGGACCAACTTTGTAGGGAGTTTAGTCTGTTGAATGGTCGTCAATTTTTTTGTATTTGTATATGGTTACTTAATATAAGAACAATCATAACCAATAATATACGTTTATTATTATAGTGAGTTGGTCTAACCTAAAATACAGTTTTTGAGTTAGTGTACAGAAATATTTTTTTTATAGAAGTATAACGCAGAGTTCAAGAATATTAAAATAGTTTTATTGGTAAACTAAAGAGTTTCATGGAATATATTTTATGATGTTTTAGTAATAGAGTTTAATTTAATTTACCTCAAAAGTCTGTTGTATGGTCGTCGATTTTTTTTGTATTTGTATTTGGTTACTTAATGTAAGAACAATCGTAACCAAGAATATACGTTTATTAGTGAGTTGGTCTAACCTAAAATACAGTTTTTGAGTGAGTGTACAGAAATATTGTTTTATAGAAGTATAACGCAGAGTTCAAGAATATTAAATAATTTTTTTTGGTAAACTAAAGAATTTTATGGAATATTCTATGTTGTTTTAGAAATAGATCTTCATTTAATTTACCTCAATAATACTAAAATGTTGCAGAGTGAGACAGCTATAGAGAGCAATATATAACAATCGCGTAGGATTTATGTTTTAAAATAAAAAAAAAACATCACGTTGCCGATATCGAATAACAAACAGAAAAATATTTATTCTCCCAATACACAAGAAAGCCATTTTTTAACCCATGGCTCGTAACAACTAATGTTAACTTGGCTTGGTTTTTATAGACATTAACAAATTAAATGCAATTCCACAAAACGTAAAAAAAAAATTATGAAGAAACATTAAACGTTTGTAAAAAATGACAATAACTTTACAAGGATCACAAACGCTTTATGTACTTTGAACTTTTAAAAGCAATTCACCTGTAACAAAAATTATCCCATTAAAACAAACCAACCCATTAAACAACTGAAGACTAGTGTACAGCAGAACCCTATACAGTGTAGACAAGCAGTCTGGTATCGCCCGGCCTACAAAACCCCCGGCAAAGCCTATCGCTTGTAAATAGTAGGCCGGGCCGCCTACCGTAAATCCCCCTTTCGTCGCGGCAGCTGTGACAATTTGTGAAAAGGGGGGTTCGAAAAGTCATTCTATTGCTCACTTTCTGTTCGGCGGATTTTATTTTTTCGTGCTTTTGGTGCTGGTCTTCAATAGCGATGCGCTTTTTTTTTTTGTGTGTATGTGTGTGGTGTGGTAGTAGTGAATAAATGTTTTTCCTGCTCGGTTTGTGCGCTAGTATGCGAGGAGGTAGGGAGATGGATGGGCGAGGAACTAAGTTTTAAAGGGTGTTTAAAGAAGTGGTTGGGTTGTAAAACTCGTTGATAATGGTGTAGAGGAATTTTATAGGTGTTGAATATTGACAAAAAAAAGTATTTGTATAATTGCTACAGTGTATGCAAAATAAACTGCGAAAGCACTGCACGCAGATAAGAACTTGTGTTCAAACAGCACAAGTGGAACAGAAGTATTGTGTAAAAATGGCAACAGTACAATATTCGTGTTGTCTCAATACAAGAATTGTGTTGCTGTGAACACAAATTCGTTTTGAAAAAACACATATGACAGGGGACAATTGACTGAGGAGACAATTATTATGTCCATGCGCGATTGAAGAAAAACCGCAAACTATATTGGTTTCTAAAATATACAGGTGTAACAAAATTATAATATTCATTTTAATTTACCATATTTAAGTTTTAGTATTTATCCAAAACATGAAAGAGCAAATGTTGAACTACATTTTGGAAGAATACATACTGTCCCTTTAACAACAATTTTGTGTGTAACGATGTATTATTATTTGAGGCCAACGCAATTATTATATTGTTTCAACACAACTTGTAATGATTAAGTTATTTGATGGCTTTCTGTTCGGTGCTATTTCTTTCTTTTTTTCTGTATGTGTGTGGTGTGGTAATAGTGAATAAATGTTTGTCCTGCTTGCTTTGTGCGCCAGTATGCGAGGAGCGTGGAGTGGTGGGGAGATGGATGGACGAGGAACTAAGTTTTTAAAGAGTGTTCAAGAAGTGGTTGGGTTGTAAATGCCGTAAAATATGGTGTAAGGGGAATTTTTGTTGTTGTTGAATATTGAAATTTTATTTGTATAGTCGCTGCAGTCTTCCCTGATTTGATCCTGGAACCTCACACATAGTAGCCTAACCGGCTGAAGAAGTGTCCGCTACAAAGTAATTAATTTGTCGTAATCGGCATACCACATAACGATCAGAACTATATACCATTTACTAACAGAAACGAACATTTGAATTTTACTGACGCGCAAATTCCCTTATGATCTTTGATTTCACTCCATTCCTATATTTAAGTCTTTGAAAAAAGCATACGAACTTCGTATGCATTCGTTATTTTTCAAAACATTAACTTTCAGATATCATCAAAAGATCTAGCGTTTAAACGATAGGTAGTATACTTAAATCATTTTCACTTGATATTTATATGCATTTTTTAATATGATATCATGCGATACTTATCTTGATTTCCTTGATTCAAAATGAACAACAATCATTTCCGTTATGGGTTATACCATTTAGTTCCTGCAGTTATATATTCAGAATTTCATGCGCTGTAAATACAAATTTAAAATGCAAGTCTATTTAATAATAATAATAGCTATTTATCGTAGTAAAAACAATTTATGATATTTTTTACTTGCAAAATACACCAAATTTAAAATTAGGTATTCAACACCGATTTAACGTGTCTTTCATTATTGAACAATTATCCATTTAAAAATAAATGCATCAATTACTACCAGTTATTTCATGAATTCCATTACAAAATGCCCAGAAATATAAATCCTTATCATTAAATATAATAGATCACTCCATTTAAGATAGAAAAAAATGGAAATTAATTTCGAAGCATTCATTCGCTATCTTGATTTCGCTAAATCCCTGCATTTTATAGTCTTTGAAAGACATTCACGCACTCCTTATTGTGAAATACAACTTTCAACAATAATCAAATCATTTATTAAGATAAAATCTGAAAACATTTACAATGCTCTAACCATACTGTACTTGAATTAAATTACTTTATAAACGGATGAATATTTTAATAGGTATAATAGAATAAATTTCCGTACTTGATTTCTTTGATAAAACAACCAGCAATCAATTCCGTAAATGGTTAGAGCATGTAATTCTTCCAAATATATATTCTAAATTTCACGTATAGTAAAAGCTATTTTTTAACATACAATCCCATGTAGTAATTTGCATTGCAATTCTCTTTTGACGAGAAATCTTTTATTTAGACAACACAAAGTACCAGACTACACGTAGAAATTCAGGAGCTTTTCACAAAGTTGTTTATAGCAGTCACCTTTTTTTTAGTTTTTACAAAACGCGTCACCAAAGCGAACGCCCGAATTAATTTACACTCTCTTCAGTTCAGTTTTTGCAAAACAAAATAAATCATAATAAAATAAATATATACAAGAAATGTACACGTCACTACAGACTCCTCCCTTCCCGGAGAAAAACTTTTCTCGAAGAGGAAAGTTTTTAGTCAATTGTTCGGAGTGTCAGTTCAAAGTCACATTACAGTCATTCGTGTTAAGTTGTAGAACAGTCACTCGTTCAAAGTCATAGCACAGTCACTCGTGTAAAGTTGTAGCACAGTCACTCGTTCAAAGTCAAAGTCACAGCACTGTAACTCATTCAAAGTTCGGAAAAAACACACAATAGTTCTATGTTCCACGAGTATCAACAATAGTCCTATATGTTCTACTATTTACCATAGTTCAATGTACCAACTTAACTGAACTCTAGTGCCTGTACTAAGTAAATTTAAGTCAAATATTAATTAAGTTCTACTTAAATCATGTAAGTTAACAATTTAAAGAAATAGAATATAGTTTTCAAAATTATATATGTTAACAAGTAAATTATATACAATACAGTTTACACAATCATATATGTTATCAAGGGAAAAAATGTAATATAATATACAATTTCATGTTATGTTATATACAATATCATGTAAGAAATATAACAATGGCTGTAACCATATTTACTTCCCTGACTTAGATTGCTGACTATTTAAGAAAGTCTCTCTCAAATTTGCGATAGTTCAAAAGAGTTAGAGTTCAGAGGAAGCCTAGGAACACACAATGGAAGGGGAACACACACACATGACTTTCGTATTTCCTTAGGAAACTTTACGACTTAGTTCGTGTCTGTCAGTTCCGGGTCCTACGCAATGCACAGTTGACTTGTTTGGCTTAGAAGGCTTCTTCTTGGCTTTTTTCCTGAAGTATAACTCTTGATTTTTCGGCATATATCTGGACTTAGAGATTGAGTTACCTTTAGCTTCTTGAGGGTATGTCTTCAGTTTTTCGCCCTTTTGTGGCTCTTCAATTAGCTCCTTTGGAGATGAACTCACAAGTCTAGGCTCAGAATGTAGAGAATGTGCCATAGGCAAAACCTCTCCTACCTCCATCAGCTCACCAACGTTTCCCTGGTCAGGAACATCTTCCGGAACCTTTTGTTGCACGTCTGGACGCTGAGACTTATCTACGGGCATTTTCTTTTGAGCTCTATTTTGAACTGCATTAAATTGTTGAATCTCGGCAAACTCATTCTTCTCGACTTCTTTAAGCATTGCAGCTGTTTTGTTGCCCAACAGATACATTCCTTTGTCTAAGGAGTTTCTAAGAACAGCCGCTTTAGTGACTATATGGCCTAAGTTGCATTGTAGCTCTACTTTGGCTAAAGGCAAGCATTTCATATCCTCGTCTAAAGGAGTTTTGATCCATACATTCTCATTTGTATACATTGAGGGTTTGACATACTTCTGGCAAATCAAGTCGACGGTCGAGCCGGTATCCCGGAGTATTGGCATTTCCACTCCATTTACCTTCCCTCGACTGATGTATGGTGCCAGTCCTTCTTCATTTATAGAAGTAACATTAGAGGCCACATATTCGACTTTCTTCAATTTATCGCACTGGGGTCTGAGATGCGTAGTAGATCCACACTCAAAGCAGCGACGTTGAGGTCGTCTTTCGAACTCCTCTTCGTTGTTGGTTGCCAGCTGTGGATCTTTCCTTCCCCACTGGGTTTTCTTCACTTCTTCTGCAGGTTCCTTGAATTGATAATTCGCCTGTGATTTATTTGTCTTCTGCGGGGTTTCTTTCTTCCTAAAACTCTCTCTAATGCTCTCATACTCATCTATGGTTTCTGCCAGTTCGTAAGGAGTCTTCATTTTTATCCATCTATCTAGAAAATGTTCTCTAACATCATCTGGAACCCTGAACTTTATTTGTTCGGTTATCAACAAATCTTTTAGCTGTTGGAAAGTAGATATTTCCAAATCTTCAATCCACTCTGTGAAATAACATGACAACTCATGAGCGTAATTTCTCCACGATTTTTCGGGAGTCTTCCGATGGCGATAAAAGCACTGCTTAAGTTTTTCACTGTTTAGCTTATATCTTTTTAAGATGAGGCTCTTTACAAATTCATAGTTATTTGCATTTTCAGGTGGTTCTCTGGCCAAAAGATTAGATATTTCAGCAGGTAGAACACCTAACAGGTAAGCAGTCCAATCGTCTTTTGGAACTTGTGCCATTTCAGCCTTTCTTTCGAAATTTATGAGATAAAGGCCCATTTCATCCTGCTTTTCGTCAAACTTAGGAGTTATCTGGGTCAATTGAATCTTCGGACTACTTCTTACCAAATCCCTATTTGTTTGGGGCAAGGAATCCCTTTGTGTCAATTCCAGACGTTTTAACTCTAGTTCATGTTGCATTTCAGCTAATCTTTCTTGTCTATCATTCTCTTCTTTCCTTAATCTATCTTCTCTTTCTTGTTGTCGCAATTTTTCTTCTTTCTCTCGCTTCATTCGGTCATCGATAATACGTTCCAATAAAATCTTGACTTCTTCTTCGTCATAGAATTTGCTCTTTAAGATAATTTGTTTTATCTGCGGAATCAGACTCGAAGGCGGAACAGCTTCCCCTAATTCCTCGCAGACTACTATCAAGTCTTGTTTTCTACCCTTAACTAAGAAAGCCATTTTCCACTTCAAATGTAATTTATCAAATGAATTCAGTGAACAACTTTTATTATTTTTTTTAAAAAAATCAATTCACCTAAAATATAACTTCGAAGAAAGTACTAATTTTATTTTGCAAATAATATTTAGCATTCTTATCACGGACAATATTTATGTCTTACAAGAACAATTTTCAAAGAAGCTATACATTCAAAACATTTTTCAACTGAATTATATCATGCAATGATCGTTCCACTAATTAAATATTTTTTTACAAGAACAACCAACAAATAAATCCTCATTAACTTTTTTTTACATGAAGTTACGAAAATTAAACTATGTTCGCAACGAGAACAATGCTCACGTAATTAATTGAGAATTCTACAAAGTCTAAATATTTCGGAAGTTGAAATAACGGAAAATTTATTTCCTAAATGTATTCTATCAACACTTTAAATAAAATTTTACTACAGATTATTTTTTTTATCTGCAACCAGAATTGCATTTAGCAATATACAGAATTAAATCTTCAACTGATAATTGACATTGCTTTCATTGAACGACTGTGTTAAATCGGTAAATACAACCGCAAGACAGTGCACACTTCAAATTAAGCTATTACCTTAATTAAAATACAATAATAAGATAACGAACTTCAATATCAGTTATATATATAAAGATCTAAATCAAACAATTAAACATTTGTTCTTGTTCTCAATGTGTCACTTACATATTAATTGCAACTACTAGAATAACTCACAGAATTCTACAACAAATAAAGTTTAACTTTTGTTAACTTTAAATATAAAAAATAATTTTTCGTTTCATAAAAGTAAATCAGGCACTAGAATCAAGTTAGGTACTTACAAACTTTGAATCTTCCTGATCGAAGCAATGGTTTTGACGTTCTTCTTCGTCAAAAATGGCGTGAAAATTTCTTCAATCCTTTACAGCTGCCACCAGTCTTGTCTGTAGTAATTTGCATTGCAATTCTCTTTTGACGAGAAATCTTTTATTTAGACAACACAAAGTACCAGACTACACGTAGAAATTCAGGAGCTTTTCACAAAGTTGTTTATAGCAGTCACCTTTTTTTTAGTTTTTACAAAACGCGTCACCAAAGCGAACGCCCGAATTAATTTACACTCTCTTCAGTTCAGTTTTTGCAAAACAAAATAAATCATAATAAAATAAATATATACAAGAAATGTACACGTCACTACACCCACTTCATGATGATTGTCATCAAAACAATTATGATGTAATTTTCAAACTTCCAAAAAGCATTAAGCTTTAAATCTGATGCATAACAACACGAATTTAATGTGCCTTTACTCTAAAATGAAAACCTTTCCAAGTTTCATTAGGGAACATTTATCCATTCAAACCTAATTGCAGCCAATTCTTTTACAAATTCCATTACAAAATGCCCCATAAAAGTAAATCACCATCATCGAATAAACTGGAATCGTTCCTTCGTAAGATGGAAAAGTACACCATTCAATGGGATTTTATATACAAGCAAATTCCTTCATTATCCTGATTTCGTCCCGTAGACAGTCCTTGGGAGACATATTCACTCCTTTAAAAGACATCGAATAGTCTTTTTATGGACGATATACCGGAGGAATGGCAGTAAGCCAAATGGTCTCGAAGACAGCGAAGGCCTTTGCCAAAAAGATTATTGTATTATGTGCTTTTATAGTGTCGTCTGATCCAAGTAGCCAACTATTGCCATTGGAGTTTAAAACCGAATAGTTTATAGGACAAAAGAATTTGAATTGTTTCGCGATATTTTTTGTTCCGTTTGAGTTCGGGATTTAAAACTGGCTGTTTAGTATTCATTTAATGTTTTGGAATTTTTGTCGTTAATCTATTTTAATAGTTTATGTACAGCTATGATATGCTCGGATAAAAATAGTAAATTAACGTATGTTATAGTGTTAGGGAATGATTTCAACGATTTCAATAGGTTTAAAACGATTTGTTTTTTACAATAACGAATAATTTATTTAAGGTCAAACTGTTCGTCCGACTTTTAGCTGGCACAGACCGTTTTAGAGGTCATCATTTATTTTTTGTCAAAGCCCGGTCCCGAACTCGGGACCTTTCGCATGCAAGTGCCTTACCGACTGGGCTATCCCCAGACCCTCAGTAATCTTCCAGAGTCAAAAAAGCCAAAAAATCACCACTTAAGAATCGGTTAGTGTGTGTGTGTGGGGGGGGTCGACCCCTATATTCTGGCGGGAAGGGGTGGGGGCACCTGTGCAAACAAGACACACGTGCGAATGCCGTTCACTCACCCCCGCCTATAAGTGATACAAAGCATGGGCTCAAGGGTTGGGTAAAAAGGAAGGAAAAGTCATGCGTCCGGACTCTTTATCACAGACTCTTATGGACTGCTGCGGAGAGTTTATAAGAAAAGATCCCGGTATACTGTTTTCGGGATGAGTTATGGGGTTTTTCCTGTTTGGGTTTTGTGTGGGTGTGTTTTGAGGTGTGGTGGTGTTTTTCATTCGTATGATAAATGTACCGATTTCTGATGGGCTCCTTTTCTGAGGATTACGGAAAAACTGACAAATTATAGGGAACTAGCTGTTATACCCGACGTTGCACGGGTAGAGGTGAAAAAATAATTTAATAGTCAATTTAACTATTTATTCCTTCATTTGTGTTACATAAGATATGAAGATAACCCAGTAATTTTTTCAATTTAATTACCCATCTTGGATATAGAAAAGATTATTATTAATTTCAAAAATACCTTTGATAAGAAGCTCAAATTAAAGAGAATACATATTTATGTAAAAAATAATCAGCAAGAATTAAAAATAAGCTACTCCAGCAAACAGCAAACGATTTGCATGTTTTTATAAGTTTATTTGCTTTCTAATAAGCTTATGTTGCTGATACCGTTCGTTATTAAAGTACAGAATCCAACTACTTATATTACATTAAAAAATCAATATTTAAAAAACGCTAGAAAATTCACCGATGGAGTCATCGTATTTTCCCGAATAAACATTTTTTTTTAGCTCATTTGGCACTTTTTTGCGAATTTGGCGAGGAAAAGATATGGCTAACAACACACCCATTCAGTTCTCGTGCAATGAACTTCGCACAACCAGCATTAAAAAAAATTGCTCATTTGGTACGTTTTTTGTAATAACTTGGCGAGTTTGGCAAAGTATTTGGAAAAAAAATAAGACATAAAACCATAATATGCATCTGTAGTGCAATGACTTTCAAAAAACAACATAGTTCAGTATAATCTTAACTATGCTTTTAAAAAATTCATAATTAAAATCATAGGCACAATAAAATAATAGAATGGAGACTGGTAGGATTACATCACTTTTAAAACGTATCAATTATTTTTTCAAATTATTAATCTAGTTTCTGAAGGCAATGAACAAATATTAAATAAATTAAACATTTTCAATTTCAATTGTTTTCTAAAAAGTTTTATTTAAATATTTCTGCCTGATGGCATCACGAAAGAGAAAAAATGATCGGATTTGAGCGAAAGTGGTGTATTTTTTCCCTTAAAACGTTCGAAAACGATAGAAGGAATGGTCCGATTCGAAAAATTCTTAGCCTATGTTTGTTCTGGAGATGAGATGAATTTTTGTGCCAGATTTCGTGACGATCTGTTGCGTGGTTCAAAAGTTTTTGCGTCCTATACAGACAAACACACAAACAGAAGTCGCCATTTATGTATATAGACAGGGTTGCGGGATAGTTTTAAGTTACAGTTTGGTTTCGCTGACTTCCACTCGTTGGAAAATTGACGAATTCTTTTTCAAAACAAAATATACACTCGTCGCTATTTAAAATGGTGCTATAATACTCAATAATAATGCATTTTTCGTTTTGAAAATGCATTACCCTTAAAATCCATCCGGTTGCGTTGGGTGCCTACTCAGGTGACGGCTCGTCACTTGACTGTGGTTCTAAAATATGACGCTTGTCGACAATAGCTCTCGTGTAGCTCCAGTGCGGCGATAATTCAAACTAAACTAAAAATAAAATATTTAATAAAATAAAACTAGTTCAACAGTGTCAACAAAAGTTTTGACACGTAAATAACATTTATAATATTTTGCATACTTTTAATAAACTACTTAACATTTTGGAGTTAATTGAACTGTAGCTTATCATCTATATAAGTTTGATTAATAATAAGATATTGTTACATACTCTTTTATTTTTCTTCATTTATAATTTTTTTCACATAATTAAAAATTTAAAATTACTCATTTCTCAAATAAATTTTTTTTCTCCAAAACCAAGTATTTTTTATCCATTACATATATACCTTCACAACTAGCATCAGATTCATTTTCTTACTAATACTACACATTTTGAATTACTCTTAAAAATATATTTAATCATCAGTTTTATTAGTCCTAAAAACCACTCAATTAAAAAATTTGGTGCAAGATTGCGCCGGAATCTGAGAACTTTCTAGCGGCCACCAATATAAGGAGGCGTGAATTTACCATTTTTTTTGGAAAACCATAACTTTGATACAACGGAGAAGTTTTGAATCAACGCTCCAAATAGTAGTGGCAGCTAGAAAGTTCTAAGATTCCGCTGCAATCTTTCGCTAAAATTTTAAGCAGGAAATAGCAATTGTCAACAACAACAAAAAATTACATTAAGTTAAACCACTTTTAAAACAAACTCTAACTACATTATTTCCCCTAAAAAAACAACGAAGAAAATCAATAGAAAAGCAAGATCTGCGCCGTTCATTTTTGTTAAAACGTCGGAGAAACAAATTGGGCTCAATATTTTTTATTTAGCCCTCCCCTTATACACAGAGAAAATAAACAAAGGGGGCTTAACTGAGATTGATGGATGGGATATAACGGGGTGTGTTGCCAGATTCTTTAGCTAACTCCCGCATCTATCATGTACAGTATTTGTTTTCGCTCATTCACTGAATGTTTCATTCGTTCAGTAGACAGAATAACTTTATTTTCTAAAAATTTTATGATATATGTTATTCTATTGTTAAAGGCGTTTGAGTGTAGAATTTAGCTTTTACATTAAGAGGCATTTTGTCCGTTTGTCCCGTATTATTCTTTTTTGGCTTTCAATCTTTCTATGTATAGTAAAAAAGCTGAATGTACTATAGTATTTTTGTCCTTCCGTTTGGCTCACACTGTAAACACACACACAATTTCTGCAAAATTATAATACATTTTAAGGCTAATTTTTCCCTCACGATGTTATCTTAGTTTTACAAGAAATTGATGTTTTCCAGATTCTTTAGCTAACTCCATTTTAGCTTTCGATCTTTCTATGCATCGTAGAGAAGTCTAATGTACTATAGTATTTTTTTTCCTTTCGCTAGTTTACACTGTAACATGCGTGATACGTCAACTTTTAACAAAATGCAAATATAAAGTTCATTTTTATTTTCAGCATGAAAGTAAGAGAAAAATTACCAAAATTGAAAACACTCACAATTTTTATACACAAAATCAAGGTAATAATTTGTTATTAAAATTGTGTCCGCCTGTTATTTCATGTTATTATTTGGAATTTATTTGGAAATAATAGTTACAAGTACCCAAATTCTTAAGTAAATAATTCGATGCATAAAAAAATTAAATTAATAAAAAATACTTATTAAAAAAAAGAGCTACTAATAACGAAAATAAATTGTTGAAAAAATTAACTACCCATCTATAAAATAGATCTCTAAAGCACAATCAAGAGTTCTCATTAAAAGCTTCAGCAAAGCCCATCCAATTTTTATTACCCTAAACACACAAAAAATTTCAAATGCCACCAACAAAAGGTAATAACCCTTTAAGTAATTAGTTCCTATCATTTCCTAAATTAGATTTATATTTACTAAAACTCTCAATAAAACAAACCACCGCGAACCACTTCATACATATATTTCAATAATCTTCAGAACCTAAAACCTTTTGGGAAAAAAAACCCTTGCAAAGTCCTCCTTTATTGCCATTTTAAGGGCCCTTGCGAATCCCCTTTATAGGAATTAAAATATTGGGACGGGTACAGTTAAGACCCAATGAAAAATTTATCTTCCTAATTAGCTGATCGTGCAAGATGGAGTGGCAACACTTTATCCGCAATCCGCGCTCTTTTCTTGAAACAATTTGTCTTCGCTGGTTCTGGTACTTGGCGCTAGTTTTGGCGAAATATCACCCGCTTGGCTGTGTGTAATGAGTATCGTATTTGTAATTTGTAACAATATGATATGAAGAAATATAAATAATGAGAAAATAATGAAATATATATGGGTTCCAATTTGGATTTTAGGTATATGTGGTTTATTGGGAACGTTAACATAATTTTAAAGCAGTTTAGTTCGTTATAATAAGTACCGTCAAAATGGAGTAACATTGCTGGTTGGGGGGCGATGTGTAAGATGTGCTTCTGTAGAACTTATGGCAAAGAAACAAAGTGCTACGTTCACTATTACTTTAATTAATTTCTAAAACAATACAAAATGGTTGAACAAAAAGAACTCGAACATATAGTGAGGTAGCAACTTGCTGGTTACAAAATTTCGTTAATTCGAACAGTACGAGCCGTCTCTTCTCGAGAGAGCGAGTGAGAGTCACACACTGGAAAAGAAAAACACGTTCACTTCCTTTAAAGGAAAAGTTCCAGAGTCATATCAGTTCACTTCACGGGGTGGTGATTTGCATCAGTATTTTTCCGCGATTGGTGGAGTGAAGCGTGGGTCGTGTGGTAGTTCTTGTGCAGACCATCCTCCGCCTCCGTTGGACGGCTCGTCCAACTCGAATCTTCTTCGGGAAGGGGACAGATCTGAGTGATGGGTCTTCTGTACACTCCGGAGGTCGTGCGGACTTCAACAACCCGCACGTGACCGTCTTGGCCAGGGAAGGTCTTCTGTATCCGGGCCAGGTTCCATCTCATTGGTGGCTGGTTGGGCTCCTTGAGAAGAACCAGCTGGCCAACCTTGATGTTAGGTTGAGCAGTTCTCCACTTGGCTTTGGTCTGAAGTTCGTTGAGGTAGTTAGCGCTCCAGTGTTGCCAAAACTGTAGATTAAGAGCTTGGATTAGCTGCCACCTAGTAACGAGAGACATAAGAGTTTGAGAATCAGGGTTGGGCAAGGAAAGGAGTGGTCCACCGACTAGAAAGTGTCCTGGTGTCAAAGGTTCTAGATCTGTGGGATCAGAAGAAAGTGGTGTCAAGGGTCTTGAGTTTAGACAGGCCTCGATTTGCGTGATCGAAGTGTAGAGCTCTTCAAAAGTTAAAATGGCTGCTTTGGTAATCTTGAGCAGATGGGTTTTGGCTGATTTTATGTTGGACTCCCATAGTCCTCCATGGTGAGGTCCACGTGGGGGAATAAAATTCCACTTGATACCTTCTTCTGCAGAATAGTTTTGGATAGGGTCCGATTTGTAGATCGAAAGTTGTTCGTCAAGAAGAGTTTTACAGCCCTTGAAGTTAGTGGCGTTATCGCAAAAAATATTACTGGGTCTTGACCTACGCGCAATAAATCTTCTTAAGCATGCCAAAAAAGCTTGAGTACTTAAGTCGGAAACGACTTCCAAGTGAACTGCTTTTGTGGAGAAGCATATGAAGATTGCGAGATAAGATTTTAAGATTACTTTAGAGCGTTTCATGTTAGGTTTGGTGTGTATGGGTCCGGCGAAATCTAGACCTACATTTTGAAATGGTCTCGATGGGTTAACTCGTTCTTTCGGTAAATTTCCCATGATTTGAGAAGGGTTTCGAACTTTGGTACGAAAGCACACCATGCAAGAAAAAATGATTTTTCTTACCTTATCTCTTCCCGATTTAAACCAATACCTTTGTCGAATAATTGATAAAGTTGCTTGAGTTCCTGCATGAAGAGCTTTCTCATGGTAGTACTTGATGAGGAGATGGGTGAAGTGATGATTGTTGGGCAGCAAAATCTGGTGCTTTTGCTCTTCTGATAGCGTTGAGTGTTCAAGACGACCACCTACTTTAATGAAACCATCACCATCTAAAAAGATACTTAGAGAAATGTAAGGGTTAGATGCAGGAAGTTGTTGTTTAGACCTCAAGTGTTTCAGTTCCGTTTGAAAACTATCTTCCTGGACCAATTTGATCAAACGCGAGGTAGAAGCTTGTAGTTCAGAAGCACTTAATTGGTCTTTTAAACGCTCTGAAGATTTGATTTTACAATTGAAGATGAATCTTAGGCACCATGCAGTAATTCTAATCAGCTTCCTGAAAGTGGAATACCTAGAGATTAGAGAGTCAGAAGAAAATTGAGATTGAGTGAAAATTGAAGCACTGAGACTTGTTGTACGAATTTCCAACTCTGTTGGAGTAGTTTGTGGTTCAATTGGCCAATCTTCCTTTGGCTCGGCGATAAACTTCGGACCGTGCCACCACATCTTGTTGTGGATAAGGTCATTTGGTGAAAGTCCACGAGTGCCTAAATCACTGGGATTGGAACTGGAAGGAACATACCTCCATTGGGCACTTGGCAATTTGTCGTGGATATCAGCAACTCTGTTGGCCACGAAAGGCTTCCAGCGACTAGGTGGAGCTCTGAGCCAGGCCAGTACTATTGTAGAGTCTGTCCAGGCGTAGATGCTGTTGGGTGATATTCTTAAATCTGTAAGAACTTGACAAGTTAGTTTAGCACCTAAAACTGCAGCACAAAGTTCGAGGCGCGCAATCGAAACTGGTTTCAAAGGAGCAATCCTTGTCTTTGAAATCAAGAGATGTGTAGAACGGGTGCTACCATTTTGTACACTTATGTAGACAGTAGCGGCGTAAGCTTGAGTAGAACTGTCACAAAATACATGAATTTCAATAGGGGAATTTTGGTCTTGAAAATATCCTACCCAACGTGGGATTTTTAGAGCCTCTAGTTCATGTAGGGTTAGTGCAAAATGAGTCCAACGACCTTTGATCTCTTCCGAAACTTCTGCGTCCCAATCATGGCCGGTTAGCCAAATTGATTGCATCAATATTTTTCCGATGATGGTAACTGGCGTGATCCAGCCTAAAGGGTCGTATAACTTGCTAACATCGGAAAGTATGGAACGTTTGGTTGGAGAGTCAATCTTGGGTGTAAACTTAAATTTAAAATGGAAAGAATCTTCTATAGGGTGCCAATGCAAACCTAAAGTTTTGATTGTAGTGCCAAACTGCATTGATTTGCTTTTGCTTATTTCTCGTTCACTTAGGGGGACGTCGTTGAGGACGTCGTTTTGATTACTTGCCCACTTTTTCAAGACAAAACCGCCTTCATTTAAAACGTCAATGATTTCCGACCTTTTCTTTGTGGCATCGTGAAGGTTATCTGCCCCCGACATCAAATTATCAACGTAAAAATCGTTAGCTAAAACATTTGAGCCAATAGGAAAGCTTACTTTTTGATCTTCTGCAAGCTTCTTGAGAACTCTGATTGCGAGATAAGCAGAACAGTCCATTCCAAAGGTTACTCTCAGCAGTTTGAAGTCTTTTGGTGGTTCAGACGGATGGGGTCTCCAGATCAGCCTTTGGAAGTCCGTGTGATTTTCAGAAACTAGGACCTGCAAGTACATCTTCTCGATGTCGGCTGTAAAAACAATTCTGAAAAGTCGCCATCGTAGTAAAATTGCAGACATATTTTCCTGAATATTGGGACCGGTCATGAGCTTGTCGTTAAGAGAGATGCCACTTGTAGTTTTTTGGGAGGCGTTGTACACGATACGAAACTTTGTCGATGAGCTGTCTTCCTTATGGACAGAATGATAAGGAAGGTAGTAACCTTGAAACCCAGAGTCGTCTACTTTGAGATCGATCTTGGTAGGTTCCACTTCAACCATGTAGTTAAGTTGCAAGTACTCGTTAAAGCAGTTCGAATATTCCGTTCGAAGGGACAAATTTGTGTCAAATTTACGTTCCAAATTTAAAAGTCTAGAAGTTGCGAGACGTTTAGATTCTCCTAAGGGGCCTGAATTTTCCCTAAAGGGGAGATCAACTTTATAGTGATTATTTACTTTTACGCAACTAGATTTAAATATCTCTTCACATTTTAGGTCTTCTTTAGAAAATGGTTTTTCTTTAGAAACCTCTTCTAATTCCCAGAAAGCCTGAAGTTGTTTGTGTAGATTCAAGTTCGTATGCAAGTTGGTAACTTCGATAGTATTGTCCCCAGATGCGCTAATTGGCCCTGTTAGTACCCATCCTAATTTAGTGTTCTGAGCTAAGGGTGAAAGTTGTGGGCCTTTAACTAGTCCATCTGATAGAATTTCTGGGTAAAGGTCAGCACCGATGATCATGTCAATTCTACCGGGGTAAGAGTAATAAGGGTCGGCTAAAGTTAAACCTTTAAGATGATTCCAGTCTCCCTTGTTCACCCGCAAATTTTGACCGTAGTTAGTAAGAGCTTTTAGTACCAAGGCTTCACCTTTGGAAGTGATAAGCTTGTCAGACATAGATTTAATGCCGAAATTGACAATCTTGTTACATCTTTCAGAACTGGATTTTCCTATACCGGATATGCGAGCCGAAATTGGTCTGCTCCTTAACTGTAAGATTTGGGATAGGCGTTCAGTTAGAAAGGTAGATTGGGAACCTTGGTCTAGTAATGCACGTATTACGATTTCGGATCCTTCCGAATTGAAGATCTTGACTAGAGCAGTACTTAAAAGAACCTGTTTACCTTGATGGTTTTCCTTTAAAAAATGAGCAGAGATGTTAGCTGTTTCTGTTGACGCTTCAGGTGGAAGGTTTTGGACATGAGGCTCTTTGTTGTTCTGGATTCCAGGATCGTGTATCTGGGTGTGGTGCCGCTTCTTGCAAATGGAACAAGAAAACTTACTAGGACACTGCCGGACGTTGTGTCTAGAAGAAAAACAGTTGTAACAAAGCTTTTTGTTAGTTAAGAAGGATAACTTGTCTTGCCTAGGCAAATTGGTAAACTTTTGACAATGTGCAATTCTGTGCTCACCGTCACACAACGAACAGTTTTCGTTCTTAAACGTATGATGAGAACTTGTGCGAGTTTGTTTGCTGAAAGGGTTGTGGTCAGCTTTAACGCTTGTAGGCCCTTTAGTCGAAATCGCTTCAAGAGTGCGGAAACGACCAACTAGGAATTTCTTTAGTTCGTCAAAGGTTGGAATGTCAGTCTTTGAAACTAAACTTTGTTCCCAAAGCTGCAGGGTTTCGTGTGCAAGTTTTTGGGACAAGATGTACACCAAAATAGCATCCCATTTGTCAACTGGTACACCTAAATTAGAGAGTGATTGTACACAGCGCTCGGATGTATCTACTAAACATTTAACGTTTTGCGTGTTGTCGTTAGTAATTTTGGGCTGGGATAACAAGATTCTCAACTCCGAATTAATCTGAATCCGCTTATTTTCGAATCTCTGTTGTAACACGTCCCAAGCCGACGCGTAGTTGGAATCAGTAACTTGATAATGCTTGATCAAATACTCTGCCTCTCCAGCTACGTGAGCCTTTAAGTAGTAAAGTCGCTGTACGTTACTTAAGGACTCATTATTATCAATTAGACATGTGAATAAATCTCGAAATGATGCCCAATCTTCATATTTACCCGAAAAAATAGGGAGTTTGATAGTGGGTAGCTTTTCCTCGGACCTACGCTCTGACTGAGAACTAGATTGCTGGCTGTTTCTAGACTGCGTTACGGGGTTTTCGGGGTAAGTTAGAGAAAATGACTCTTTAATTTCTGCTAGATTTTCTATGTAGTATTCTTCAACTTCGTCATAAAGGTCACCTTTGAAGTAAGGTTCTTCGTCAGTCAAACTTTCCTCCGATAGGATTTGATCGTGATTTGTGGTAAATTTGTACCATAAATCAGTAAGAAGTTGTATTCGCGTTTCAAAATAAGATTTAGTCTTGCGCGAGACGGAATCTTTCTTGTAGTTACGAATAGATTTTTTCATGCGCTCGTAAATATTCGACTGTTCTTTAAGTAAGGCTGCCATAGTTCAAAAGCAAAGATATTCTTAGAACTGGTTCTTTTACACTTAGCTTGTGATGTGGCTTCCGACGGACCAACTGGTTGGGGGGCGATGTGTAAGATGTGCTTCTGTAGAACTTATGGCAAAGAAACAAAGTGCTACGTTCACTATTACTTTAATTAATTTCTAAAACAATACAAAATGGTTGAACAAAAAGAACTCGAACATATAGTGAGGTAGCAACTTGCTGGTTACAAAATTTCGTTAATTCGAACAGTACGAGCCGTCTCTTCTCGAGAGAGCGAGTGAGAGTCACACACTGGAAAAGAAAAACACGTTCACTTCCTTTAAAGGAAAAGTTCCAGAGTCATATCAGTTCACTTCACGGGGTGGTGATTTGCATCAGTATTTTTCCGCGATTGGTGGAGTGAAGCGTGGGTCGTGTGGTAGTTCTTGTGCAGACCAATTGCTATCAATGGTAACTCTAGAAAAAAGACTTAAAAATTAATAATTATACAATAAATACACTTATTTAATTATACATTTATTCTTTTCATAATTAGTCGTACAGTTTTAATGCATACAGATTATTTAAGTTTAAAAAAAAACTTATTAGTCTGTGATACGCTTTCATGCATCGTCAAAAGTTGTCCCAATCAATAAAGTGGTTCTAAATTAGGACACCCGTTTATTACTCAAACTAACCTAACTTAAACACAGTCAACAAGTCAAATTTTCTAATAAACGTCTGCCGAAATTAGATAATTACATTTTTTAAAGATTTAAACTAAACTATTAAAAAGTGTAATGGAGATCTAAATGCATTTTGGCTATACCGCGAAGAATTGGCGAACATAAAATCCTAAACTCGGCAACCCTTGTTACAAAATTAGGCACAGAAGAGGCAAAATAGCGAGCGTGCTCCCTTTTTAATATATTTCCTCTTTCTTTAATAATCATGTTTCGCTAATAAGAGAGGAGGGCTTTTTCCTTCAACTCGTATTATTAAGAAGAGGAAGATGGCGTATGGATTTTAGGTTGTTAGCGCCATCTGTTGAGATTGGAGGGAGTTACAATTTGAAGTTTCGTTTATGATTTGTAAGGTAGAACATTATAATTAAAAAATACTTAGCAGTATTAATTAGGAAAGTTATGATATTAATTTTTTTTAAATATTCATGTATTGAAATTTTAGGAAGATGTATTTAAAACTGCTAAATTCTCACTTAACAAGCTAAAATATTATTGCATTTAGCTCCTTATTTTTAAGAACATACATGAAATTACTATTTTCTCGTTCAATTATTTTAAAACTGAGACTAAATTTTACTTTTGCTTTGTATTATTAGTAGGAAAATTCGGGAAAATTTAAAGTGGTTTAGCGAAAATAAAATTTAAGTACCTAAAAGAATTAAGAAACATCAACGTGCATTCGATTTATGAACTTCGACGTAAAATATTTTACATTAGTAAGGAAAAGCGAAAAATTTAATTAATTAAAATACATGGTGCTTAATAAGTTCCCATATATTGACTTAAAGTGATTTTAACAAAATAAATTTTACATTATTTATCAATGAAAAAAATCATCTTTATCAAAACATAGAAAAATAAATTGAACTTACTTTAATGGATATAGAACAGAATTTCTTAAAACTTTTGAAAAATGCCGATTGCAAGCAAACTTTTTGTTCATATATTGTGTTAATGAACGTCATTATTGTTTAATATCTCCATGAGTACTGATATTGTAAAAGTCCATTGTTGAGTTTCCAGTACAAGGTATCATGTAAGAACTTTGTGTCTTTTGGAAGTCTTTCGCCGAAACTGTCTCTCGAAATCGGAAATACTACGAGTCTAAATGCTTTAAATTTATGATAAAACAGCCCATAAATAGTTTTGATATCAACATTTCATTTTAAATTAGATATTTCTCTAAATTCTAAACACATAAACAACATATTCTTTAAAAACTATAGAACAAAATAACGTTTAACTTTAAATATTCCACAACTTGAGAATGAGAAAAAATCAAACGATAAAAATAAAACAACTGGCAAAACTAAAGAGTCAATAAAAATGAATGAATCGATTAAATTCTAAACAAACGATAAATTTTAAAATACAAAAATAAATAATAATTCTTATGTTTGTGTGTCAAAAATTTTAAATTGTCTTATAGATTTTAACAAGTTTTATGCATTTAATATAGATCAATTTTGCTAATTTGTCCCATATTTGAAATTTTAAAATTCGCTAGACCAAATGAGGTTGTTTAAGAAGAAGTAACTCTCTTTTTTTTGCCCTTTTTGCAATTTCATTGCCTGTTTCAGTTTTATTCTATCATATAGCTTGGTTTTTATAGTCTGCTCCGTCTATTTTAAAGTTATTTTCATGGAACTTGTTTTTAATCCTGCCATTTATTAAATTTTATCTATATTAATTTGGTTATCCAAAATATTAGATGGGGTTGTTTCAAGGAGGATCTGGCAATAGCTCCGCGTTCTTGTTTTCCTTTCTCTCGAATTACTTTTGTTTTGGTTGGGTGGTTGGGTGGGTGGTAGAGATAATCAGGTTAGTGTGCTGACCATGCACACTAACCAGAATATAGGTCTACCAACCAGCCAATTTAACTAAAACAAAAGTAATTTGAGAGAAAGGGAACAATACCGCGGAGCTATTGCCAGATCCTCCTCGAAACAACCCCATTGTTCAAGACCAAAGCAATTGTAGAAGGATCAAAAATGAAAATACCGTTTGAACTGTAGCCACATTCACGACATGAAACACGCTCATTATTCTAGCTCTAATTCTGACAAGAATTAAGCCATGTGATCTTTCATATATTTTACTTGGTCTTTTTTAATTACTAGTTAGTATTTTTGATGAACTTTTAATGTAACCTTGAAATTAGTAGATGCTGAATTTGCGTTTTTTCTTTTAGCCGTGCAAAACGCAGTGGACAAGGACGGCAAGAAGAAGCACACCAGGCCCACGTTTTCCGGGCACCAGATCTACGTTCTGGAAAAGACTTTCGAGCAGACCAAGTATTTGGCGGGCCCGGAGAGGGCCAAGCTGGCGTACGCACTAGGAATGTCGGAAAGTCAAGTGAAAGTAAGCAAACACTATGAAGAGAATGGGTGCAAATATAGAAACTTAATGTATACTACTCTTAAAGGGGTTCAGTATGTTGTATATCGGTAATGTTAAATTGGCCAATTGCAATGTACCTTTTCACAATAACTGCTGATCAGATCATCTTAAAATTTTCTGTGTGTGTGTTATACCAACCTTATATATTAATCTGAAGTTAAATTTTTTTAAAGTAACTGTTCGATTTTTTAAAAATAAAATGCGTTTAAAAGTACCCAAAAGATCATGAAATTTTCACTTTTTTTGCCAAATAATTTTTTTTTCACTTTAGTTTTATTAAAATTTATAACCTCAGATTAATCTAAACTATGTATTACTTCATATAAAAAAAGTTTACTAGAAAACATAGCATAGTTTTTGAGAAAAGGTACATCAAAGTTCAAAAAATCAAGTTCTGCGAAAAGCGTGTTTTAAGTTTAACCAGCGTTTTAAGTTAAACCCATTTAATTACGACGGATTTTTGCTTCCTCGAAATATTTGATATGAATAACATTATCGAAAATTCGAAACCCTTGTCGTTTGGCCGTTCAGGGCCGTTTCAGTAAAGAAAGGGCTAAATAAAATGGCTTTTAATGTCAAAAATATTTTTCCAATCGTCTTGATACTTAGCGATATTATTAATAAAGGTTGTAATAGTATTTTAAGCCAATATTTTTTTGTTGATTTTTTCACCGATTGTAGGGTACTGAACCCCTTTAATTCTCTACTCTAGTACTCACTGTCGTAAACACTTATTCTTGACTCTATTGTCACAAATACAAAGCTAGAATTCGAATAGAGAGTTTAAGGTAAGAGATTGGTGCTAATTTGTGTTTCGACAATTCCGTAAAGTTTTTGGGTGCAATTTTTTTGTACATTCAGTGTAACTCATCATAAGGAAAATTATGATTAAGTTTTTAATTACATTATTAATTAATAATTAACTTATCATGTAGGGAAATTAGTTTCGGAGTAAAAGGGTGTAATAGTTAAGGTATTGTTAGATTCCAAACAATCATAAGTTAACTACTTTCTTAAAACAAGGGAATGAAATCCACTCCTACAGGAGAAGTGCATTTTCGATACCGGAAAGGAGTAGTGAAAATGTACTCCTAAATCGCCATGAATCGCCTTAAAACCGCTCGTTTGTTGTTAAAATTAATGTTGGTTTAACAAAAAAAGAGTGAAATCCACTTATAGGGGAAGTGCATTTTCGACAACGAAAGGAGTGAACATTAACTCAGACTGAGTCAAAATCGCTATTTTGTTTTAAGAGTGTATTTCTCAACTTAATCGTTTAATCCGGGTTGGGTAACTAATAAACCTGCAGATGAGGGCAATATTGAAACATCTACATTTCCTTAGTCCATACATCCATGGCACATATTTACACGTGTCACGCTACACTCTCAGAAATAACACTCTCATTTTTGACGATTCATGAATCCTCAAGCCTCATTTCGTTAATTTTGAGGATTATTTCGTCAAACTATCACGTGACTTTTGAGTAAACGTGAATCCTCACTTTTACGATCGTGATTTGACGATTCTGTATCTTGATTTTGAGGAAACTGAATCTCATTGTTGTACTCACATGCTCAAAAATGACGAAATATTTCTTTAGACGACATTCAAATTCTTATAAAAATGACGATTCAAATTTCCTCACTTTGAGAAAACGAAAACTCGGAGCATTTGCCAGTAACGGAATCGTCAAAATTAAGGAAAATTTCGTCGTTTATGAGCATTCATTTTTTAGAGTGTAGCTTAATTAAAGACTTAATACAGCCATCTAAATGCATTTCTTACTCCTCCAGGTGTGGTTCCAAAACCGTCGCACCAAGTGGCGAAAGAAGCACGCGGCGGAGATGGCGACCGCCAAGAAGAAGCACGACTCGGAGGCCGAACAGCTGCGCCAGGACGACTGCTCCGATCAGGACGACATGGACTGTTCGTCCAAACAGCGGATGCTCAAGACGGAACACCACCACAGGCAGGACGAGTCCTCCGACTCCAGCATGCCGTCTACTTAGTTCTTTCCCCAAGAGGCAGAGTGAATCTCGTAGGCGGACCAAAAAAAAAGAAGCATTCTCGCTCGCCACTTCAGTACTTGTGCTTGCCAACAGAATGAAGAAATGATTACCAGAAGAATAATCCTCAACTTCAAGTACTAGTGAAAGGTGCTCATTGGCTCAGAAAACTGTACAAGGCTCTTATCGTCTCCGTAGAACATTCTATAGAAACTTTAAATGCTCATTGAGGGCCGAAGAGACTTCTTCAAGCACATTTCAGTGACCGCAAGTTACTGGAGAACTTTTTTTCAACTTCAGTTTGGTATTGACTGTACGCAAGATGACTGCTTGAGGTACTCTTTAGGGCTATCAAGGTGCTGGAACACCTTCTTGAACTACTGTTCGGAACTCATTGTACTGGAAAACTTTCCTAATGAACAGTTGAGTGTTGATAAGACTCTAAAGATCTTTCTTCAACAACCATTCAGTGTTCACTTCGTGACTAAGAGCTGTTTTAAAGCGTACTGCTTTGCCATCGATAAAAAAATACTGGAAGTGACAGGAACGAATACTGAAATGTTAATGCGTGGTTAATCTTTAGAATCCGGTGCTTCTGTCGCCAAGGGATTTGGCGACAGAATGCGTTTAATGAGTTATCGAAAATTATCCATACAGTACTGATCACTATGGAGTGTACAAAATCTTATTTGAAAAAATTCGTGCCATCGAAAGGAATACTGGGAGTAACTGGATAAAGTGATATATAAGAATCGCAAAGTCGAAAGCGAGAATCGGAAAGTTTTGTGGCCCATGGGCAGGCTAGCGTCGAGTCTGCGTATGCAATACCAATGGCGATGTCGCTGCGAACACCAATGATTGGTCTCAAGGCACATTTAATTAAATTCATCATCTTCATTTCTTTGCTGTTACACATTCTATCCCGTTACTTCCAGTATTTTATCGATGGTTCTTGCAGATGCGCTGAACATGGGCCACAGATTCAACGATATTTAGAATAATACCAAATTTAAAACCACCTTTGATTAACCTGTTACGTTGAACAATTAGTCAGGACAGATTTTGGCGTTATGAAAAAGAGTGAAGTAATTTTAGAATACAATGACCACTTAAGTTATTTGTGAACAATACCTTAAAACTAATTTCTTCAACTGAATAATAATTTAAACGCGTTTTAAAGCATTTTCTGCAACATTTTGTCAGTCGTTGTTCTGCAATACTCTTCTTGATTCCTAAAAGTATGTAACATCACTTACATACTAATCGCACAATGTATCTTAGACTGAAAGAATACACTAGTACGAGAATGTTTCATTTTTTAAAACAGAAAAAACCACATTTGTTTATAGTACTGAAGTGAAGTGGTATGGACGAGATCAAATCGAGTCGGCTGTGATATATGAAGTGCAATAGCGTCACTGTGTTGTAAATAGAACATTTTCACGTCTGATGGAACTGTCTGACAAACTTTGGACAGCTTTCGAAAACAATTACTCCAAATAGGAAGTGTCCAAATGTCCAGAACATTTAAATTCATATGATGGTTCTGTTGTATGAAATACTCAAGACATTCTTCTTCAAACATAGTTTTAAGTAAGAAAAATGTTTTCTGGTTGAAATCCAAAGAAATTTTTTATGTAAAGATTTGTGTACGTTAATTTTATTTGTTGTTTATCTGATTATTAAATACGAAAAATTTCAATAGAAAATTGTTTTAGATTTACAATCTTGAATACAAACTTCGAAAAGCAAGCGATTGTTCACCCCGAAACTTCACCCCGAATACTTATAGTAACACATTGAAATTCGTACTTATGTTTAGGCATTCACTTCAAGACCATATGAACTTTTTTGTGTGTAGTGGAAAACTGCGTAGTATAGTTCATCATCTTATTATTAAAAAGTTTAAACTCTTAAAAAAAATAATGACGTTTCATTAGTAAAATATATGCCAAAAAGTTTGCAAAAATTATTTTCTTGATTTAGTAACTGAATATTAGTAACAGCAACTAATTTATAAAATTAATAGGTACTATGAATAACTTTTAGATTTTTTTTAAAAGTTATTTTAACCTATTTTAGTTATTTGTTACCTAATATTGTAATTTTTTGACTTAAAAAACGCAAAATAATAAGGACTTGTAAAACAATGAATCTAAATGTAAATTTTGAATTTTTATGTGAATAAAATTTATAAAAACTACATATATGTTCAAATTATAGAAAGAATAAGTACTTATAGATGATTAAAAGAGAGTTTCGAAATGAAAACTTTGCTTTTTACAAAAAAAATGACCAGTGAAGGAATATGGTCTTTCTGTAATTTTCTTACCCCAAATTGTGAAATTTAGTGTAAAATAGCATTTATTCATACAAATAAATGCATAATGTAAAATAAACTAGTCATGAATTTTGATTTTGTTTTTTATTTATTTGATGTTCAAGCTTGCTCACAATTTTTACTTACTTCAAGACACAATTAAATGTGCTTTATACTTTCGAGTCTTAAGTTAAGCACAATTACAAATTAGGCAAGGAAAAAATTTTAAACTAAAAAATAAAGAAAATCAAAAGAAGAAATAATTTATTTTGCTAGAACAACAGTAACATTAGGTAGCATTGTAGCATTAGGTAACTAGGTAACATTGCAAAAGAATAAAGAAAATCAATTAAATAAAGAAAATCAAAATAAGATAAGCAAAAAGAAGAAGAAATTTATTTTGCTAGGAAATAGCAAAATAAGCACTCTTTGCATTTACAACTTTACAAGGGACAAGATGTTTTTAATAACAAAAAAAAAACAAATATGTAAAAGTTTTTGATGGGTATGCTCTAAAAACAATTCCCACTCAACAACAAAAAAAAGTCGGTAAACCTACTGGACTCCAATCTCTCTAATAGACCCAATTGCAAGAAACCAAGCGGAAAGTGTTAAAAGCTATACGCTCGAGTACCCCTGACCTTGCCACCCCCGTGCACCCCACCCCCTGTACCTCTATGGCGAGGGTGTACTTTCTTAACCCCCTCTCCCCCCCCCCAATTCTGCATTTCCCCGTACCTTTTATAGACCGAGTCTCCTAGACTGCGTTGCGCCAAGATCGAACACAATCCTCAAGGAATGCGAGTAGATTCTTGGGTTCCTTTTTAGACTAAGAATTTGATGGGGACAATAACGTCAATGACCATTTATACCAAAGGTTACCAAAGACTTGTGTATTTCCCTTCAGGGACCTGTCTAAATTGTGGATTCGGCGTGCTATAGATGGCAGCATCTGTCGCGTATGTATGTGTGTGCTGTGTCTGTATTACTCTTGATGAAGGTTTATAAGCGGGTCTTTGACCAAGCACACAAGCATGAAAATATATATGTACTTTACGAAATGAAAACTCTTTGCTTTTTCCAAAAAAGTGACCAGTGTATGGATGTTTGTTGCCACTGTTCGTTAAACAGTAGTTAGCCTCTACCTGTGTGCTGTAGGCCTTGATTCCATCAATTATTTTTTTAAAAAAAGAGGCCTATATGGTACTAAATAAACTAACGTCTTTTTGACTGGTGAACCGTTTTTGTCTCAGACCCTAAACGATGGTTTTTCCTAACACACATTCTTAACGTAGTGAAACAACTTGTACAGATTACATTTTTAGCGGTAAAATTAACAAGGATAGATTTAGTATTTAGTTCGTTTTTTTTCCGAGTTTATATTCTAGTTTTTTTTTTTCAGTCCATGATATTTTTTTCATTCGGCTGTTTGAAATGTAGCTTTTTTTTTCTCTTGGGTCACCATCTAATTGTGAAGTATTCATACCTAACATTATTTTTTATTCTTTACAAAAAAAAGTTTTCCTATTGAATAAAATTATATAATGATTAAATACATACTATTTAAAACAAGTTATGTAAAGATCGTTTGAAGGATGTTTTTTTTCAGTACAGTTATTTTTTTAAGTGAACTGACTATAAAGGTTAAATAATATTTAATCAATTTTAATTAATAAAGCACAATAAATTAATTAATGTACTAAGCTCTTTAACTTGACTTAGATTCGTATTTATCACACAACTTAACTAATTATTCAAAAAAAAAAAAATTTCACCATAAATCTCATAGACCAAAGGAATGGCCATAGGTAGCATAGGTGTGTGTCCTTGAAATTATTGACTTTCCCCCCTCACCTTTTATACATAATATCCTTACACTCAATGGTCACGATGGGCTTTTGGAGATCGGCCCAAGAAGCTACAGACTTAAAATTGACCCAAAGTTGCTTTCCCTTCAATGCGAATCCATTGATAGCCCACCTGTGCCGCTTTAGCAGCTGTGACTTTTTTTGTCCGCTCCCCCCTCTCTTATGCATTCGGCCTTTTGTCAGATCGCCCTCCGTGTATTTGAATACACATCAAAAGTCAAATTCCTTCCTCATATGTGTATGTTGACACCATCAAGGGTTGGCAGGTTTTGGAGAGGTTTTTAGGTCGCCAAGTTGTGACGAATTTTGTCGATCATTGTAAATTCCATTTTGGAGTTATTAAATGAATTTTATTCATTAAAAAAGGTGTCAATGGTATTCACAAATGGGTTAAAAGTAGAACATTCAATACAATTTTTGATTTAAATAAATGAGATTTTTTCCCCAATTATATTAAATATTTTTTCCTTATTTTAAACTAACTTTTTTTTTAAAAAAAATTAAGAGGTTATATAAAATACCTTACTTGAAAAACTGTAGAGGGAAAGGAAGAAGTCCTGACTGGCTAACTGAGTCACGTATCAACGATCAGCCAAAGCTATATAGAAGGCACGGATTACACATTTTAGGAGCTTATTTCTTTTGTACTGAAGGCGACATTTACGAAGTCAGTTTTCAAAAATCAAACCCAAATGGGTGAAGGAAGTCAAAACTTGAGCCGATCTTTCTATAGGAGTAGTATTGTGCATTGTTGGAAGATAAGGATGTGGGATTGTTATTTGAATATCATTAATTCATTTATTTAAAGCCTTGATTGATATTTGTTATGCTGAATCAGATTTCTTCAACTATATTCTAATTATATTTCCAAATTGATTTTAATCGATGTTTTAAAATGGTAAGAAGTGTAGAAAAGGAAAAAGATTTAATCGCAAATTAGGAGTTTGTACTTTATAAAACTTTTCCTACCATACAAGATAATGCATTCTGTTTAATTTATTTTCTTTTTCCATAAACTGTACAGACTTTATGCTTGCAGAGAAGAACGGGAATTGATATTGAGATATATTATACGAAATTGGGTGATACTTGCTAGGATTGTCTCATGGCAGAAGAGGCTATAACTTTTCTAGACCAGCTGAATCTTAAATATTTCCATCTATAACATATTCGTGCAAATTAGCAACAGAAGCAAGCGAACTGTATTTTGATGCTTAATTGCTTTCTGGGGCCAGGTTTTTCTCTGTTTTTGAAATGGGCAATTTTAACAGGGGTTTATGGAAAAGTCTTCTAGCACCTGGTAAGGACTCGATACAATCGGAAATCCATTTTTTATACTTACTTACTACTTACTTATATTAGAGTGGGGGATCATAATATCTTGATACAGTACTGACCATTTGAGAGGGTATCAATTTAAATTTTAAAAAAAATTCAAATTAAAAAAAAGCACCCTTAATTAGAGGTCACCCGGGCAATGCCGGGCTTATACTACTAGTAAGTATATGAAAATAATAAGAATCACACATGGAATAATTTTAAAATTGTAATTGAATTTAATTTATATCACAATTCAAATTTTTCTTAGCTCTCCAAATTTACACTGAGTTTAAAAATGTATTCCACTTAAAACATGAGAATAACATATTTGATTGTAATAAAATAAATATGTGATTTTTTTAAAAACACTTTGTTGTGAACAGTGTGAACTAAATATTTTAAAGCCGCCAAATGGGGCGATACCTTGCCGAAACCAGTGCTCACCACCCGACATCGACTCGTGACAAAAGCATTGAAGGAAACTAACTCCCTCAAGTGTCCTTACAAAAGACGACGGTCCCTTTGAAACCCCTTTTAGCCTTTAAAAAAAGGATTATTGTAACCAAAAGAAAAATAGTGTTGATTCTAAATGGCCACTGCCACATTCAATGGTTCAAAGGTCCTTCAATAGCTGACCCATGGCCTCTCTATGCAAATTGAAGCGGCTCGCATTTCACTATAAAATATTTCTAATTTTTTTTTTTTGTCGTTGGCTATATTTTATTATATTTATGGGTGTAGGAGATTATTTTCATGTTTTGTTGGGGGAATCTATGGAATGTATGCTTTTTAAAAGTCAAGTGGGGAGGGTGTCAAATCTGGGAGGAATGTGATTTTTCAAAATTCTGAAATGTCGTTTTGATTTTGTCAGGATATTTATGAGTTTGGGTGTATTCAGGTACTTGGAAGTAGGAATTTGTGCAGCTCTAGGTGACATCGAACTAAAAAAAGCATGACTCTTCAGGTCCAAACATCACTGATGTATATTTAATTTGTTACTTTTAATTATACAAATATACCTTTGGCAATAATGAACGTTTTAACACATAGATTATTTTTTAGATAATTTGAAAACCCTATTTTTTAAACTAAAAATTAAATTACCTTTATTATCTTACAAAATATTATGAACTATGTAATGACTCTGTGTAAGATGGGTTTAAAATTCATTCCTTTAACAACACACTGATAAAAACTTTGTACTTGATTTCACCAAAAATAAAATGGTTTCTATTAGCTGCAAGAACTGTGTGGTGAAACGTTTCCTCACATTTTTGGTTTTAAGGTGAGGTTATGTTAGAATTATCATCACACTAAACCTACACGAGGGCTATTGGCGACGGGCGTCGTATTTTAGAACCACAGTCAAGTGACGAGCCGACACCTGAATAGGCACATAACACAACCGTTAAGGGCGACATCGTACGCAGCGTTAGGACTTTGAAAGATATTTTACGTGCACTCCCTTGCACGGGGTATTATTCGTTGGACATTTTTGGCTGCACGGGCCGTTCATAGGTCGGCAGTTATTTTGGCGATGCCCGCACCCAAGCCTGGGACCTTTCAAATGCTAGACGAGTGCCTAACCGACTGGGCTGGGCTCCCCAGACCATTATTTGGTTTCAAGTTGAACAATTTTTCAGATTTTATAAACCAAAAACCTAATAAATGGTTTTAAAGAATTCTTAAAGTATGTTTAACCATTCCACCACACAGCTGTTTCAATTGCAAAAAATCATGTTTTTAATAAGCACTAGTATGATTTTTTTTGTGACAAAAAGAAGAAATTTAAAACCATAGCTCAACGATGAAATAAAAAAAAAACTGAACGCACCCCAAATATCTAAGTAGTAGACAATAGTTATTTATGCAACAAGTGTGAAAAGTAATACTTTTTAAAACTAGTGTATTCTATTTACTAGGGTGGAAATAATGCCACGTGTTTTAAAAAGTTTACTTTTCACACGATGTTTCTGTTTCATACACTATTTTTTTTATAGTCGTGTGAAAAAAAATATCATTGGTCCAAAAATGTTTCACGCGCATTTTTATCTTTAAATAAAAGCAGATCAATAAATATCTGTATTTCATTAATATGAAATTGAAATTTTAACTTGAAATGTTGGCATCTTATGAAAAGAGTGAAAAAAGGTACTTTTGTTCACTGTTTCAAAAAGTTTTGCACGGGTCTGATATTGAAATTATAATGTAAAAGTCGGATTTTTTTCACGCAATTATAAATTTTTTTTAAGCAACTACACCCGATTGAAAGAACCACATTTATCTAGTGTAATTTTTTTTTTTTTAAATTGCTAGTCTGACCTGATATATTTTTACCACAAGCCAAGAATTGATATATTTTTACCACAAGCCAACTATTGAACCAAGTTCAAAAGTTTGAGGTATTGTTTAAAAAAAAATTAAGGTATAGCATAAGAGATAATCTAAAGACTTTGAATTATCGTCGCAATAGAGCTACAGGAGGGTTATTGGCAATGGGCGTCGTAATTTAGGTGCACAATATCAAGTGAAGAGCCGACACCTGAGTAGGCACCCAACGGAACAGTTAAGGGCGGCATCGTACGCAGCATTGAACCTTAGGAGCGTATTTAGCGTGCGCTTTCGTCGGACATTTTTGGGCTGCATGGGCCGTTTATAGGTCGGCAGTTATTTTGGCGATGACCGCACCCGAACCTGGGACCTTTCGCATGCAAGGCGTACGCCCAATTGACTGTTCTCCCCTGCCCCCAAAACATACCAGGGAAATTCAACGAAATCGCCTTTAAGAAATTCCTTCAAGAAACCTGTCGTTACGGAAGCATTCTTATGCGGACGGGGGGAGGGGGATATTATTGTTGTTATTTTTTTTTAAGGGGCTACCCTTCGAAGGAGCCTGGCGCAACGCAGTCTGGACTGAGCGATTCTACTTGTGTGTGGAGGGGAGGGGGGGGGGTTACCTTTGTCGGATGAGATATAATAGCGAGGCATACAGGTAAGAAATGGATATTGAAAGGCACAAAAGGTCTAGTTCTCCAGTTGAAATTTTGATATGACCTGGTTAGGTTAGGTTTGAATTATCGTCGCACTAGATTCTAGGACTAGAGCTACGCGAGGGCTATTGGCGACGGGCGACGTATTTTAGTACCACAGTCAGGTGACGAGCCAACAGCTGAATAGGCACAGAACGCAACCGTTAAGAGCGACATCGAACGCAGCGTTAGGACTTTGAAGGATATTTAACGTGCACTCCCTCTACACAGGGTATTAAAGTTATTTTTTCTAAAAAATTGGATTTTTTTAATGTTGCTCATTATAGAAAATTATAAATAGAAAACTGAAAGAGCATAACATACTTTTTTTGAGGTTTACGCACTTCAGAATGAAATAGTGATTAATTCATAAAGTAAGTTTATAAGTCCTCATCAATTCGCAAGAGGGCACTTCCACCACCGAGGAAAACACCAAACCATAGACACTATTACACTTCTTCCTCATCCGACCCAAACATGCGTAGGAAGGATCGGCCTTCACCGAGGAGAGCGCCACGCCACCGTGCAAGCGCTCTTTCCTCATCAATTCGCAAGAGGGCACTTCCACCACCGAGGAATATACCAACCATAGACACTATTACACTTCTTCCTCATCCGACCCAAACATGCGTAGGAAGGATCGGCCTTCACCGAGGAGAGCGCCACGCCACCGTGCAGGCGCTCTTTCCTCATCAATTCGCAAGAGGGCACTTCCACCACCGAGGAATATACCAAACCATAGACACCATTACACTTCTTCCTCATCCGACCCAAACATGCGTAGGAAGGATCGGCCTTCACCGAGGAGAGCGCCACGCCACCGTGCAGGCGCTCTTTCCTCATCAATTCGCAAGAGGGCACTTCCACCACCGAGGAATATACCAAACCATAGACACCATTACACTTCTTCCTCATCCGACCCAAACATGCGTAGGAAGGATCGGCCTTCACCGAGGAGAGCGCCACGCCACCGTGCAGGCGCTCTTTCCTCATCAATTCGCAAGAGGGCACTTCCACCACCGAGGAATATACCAAACCATAGACACTATTACACTTCTTCCTCATCCGACCCAAACATGCGTAGGAAGGATCGGCCTTCACCGAGGAGAGCGCCACGCCACCGTGCAGGCGCTCTTTCCTCATCAATTCGCAAGAGGGCACTTCCACCACCGAGGAATATACCAAACCATAGACACCATTACACTTCTTCCTCATCCGACCCAAACATGCGTAGGAAGGATCGGCCTTCACCGAGGAGAGCGCCACGCCACCGTGCAGGCGCTCTTTCCTCATCAATTCGCAAGAGGGCACTTCCACCACCGAGGAATATACCAAACCATAGACACCATTACACTTCTTCCTCATCCGACCCAAACATGCGTAGGAAGGATCGGCCTTCACCGAGGAGAGCGCCACGCCACCGTGCAGGCGCTCTTTCCTCATCAATTCGCAAGAGGGCACTTCCACCACCGAGGAATATACCAAACCATAGACACCATTACACTTCTTCCTCATCCGACCCAAACATGCGTAGGAAGGATCGGCCTTCACCGAGGAGAGCGCTACGCCACCGTGCAGGCGCTCTTTCCTCATCAATTCGCAAGAGGGCACTTCCACCACCGAGGAATATACCAAACCATAGACACCATTACACTTCTTCCTCATCCGACCCAAACATGCGTAGGAAGGATCGGCCTTCACCGAGGAGAGCGCCACGCCACCGTGCAGGCGCTCTTTCCTCATCAATTCGCAAGAGGGCACTTCCACCACCGAGGAATATACCAAACCATAGACACCATTACACTTCTTCCTCATCCGACCCAAACATGCGTAGGAAGGATCGGCCTTCACCGAGGAGAGCGCCACGCCACCGTGCAGGCGCTCTTTCCTCATCAATTCGCAAGAGGGCACTTCCACCACCGAGGAATATACCAAACCATAGACACTATTACACTTCTTCCTCATCCGACCCAAACATGCGTAGGAAGGATCGGCCTTCACCGAGGAGAGCGCCACGCCACCGTGCAGGCGCTCTTTCCTCATCAATTCGCAAGAGGGCACTTCCACCACCGAGGAATATACCAAACCATAGACACTATTACACTTCTTCCTCATCCGACCCAAACATGCGTAGGAAGGATCGGCCTTCACCGAGGAGAGCGCCACGCCACCGTGCAGGCGCTCTTTCCTCATCAATTCGCAAGAGGGCACTTCCACCACCGAGGAATATACCAAAATATAGACGCCATTACACTTCTTCCTCATCCGACCCAAACATGCGTAGGAAGGATCGGCCTTCACCGAGGAGAGCGCCACGCCTCCGTGCAGGCGCTCTTTCCTCATCAATTCGCAAGAGAGCACTTCCACCACCGAGGAATATACCAAACCATAGACACCATTACACTTCTTCCTCATCCGACCCAAACATGCGTAGGAAGGATCGGCCTTCACCGAGGAGAGCGCCACGCCACCGTGCAGGCGCTCTTTCCTCATCAATTCGCAAGAGGGCACTTCCACCACCGAGGAATATACCAAACCATAGACACCATTACACTTCTTCCTCATCCGACCCAAACATGCGTAGGAAGGATCGGCCTTCACCGAGGAGAGCGCCACGCCACCGTGCAGGCGCTCTTTCCTCATCAATTCGCAAGAGAGCACTTCCACCACCGAGGAATATACCAAACCATAGACACCATTACACTTCTTCCTCATCCGACCCAAACATGCGTAGGAAGGATCGGCCTTCACTGAGGAGAGCGCCACGCCACCGTGCAGGCGCTCTTTCCTCATCAATTCGCAAGAGGCACTTCCACTACCGAGGAATATACCAAACCATAGACACCATTGCACTTCTTCTTCATCCGACCCAGACATGAGTGTCACCCCAATTAGCAAATTCCCGTCCAGAGAAAAAGAAATAATTCCATACATTATGCATAAAGCAAGAACAATAATGCTACTACGGTACAAAATGTTTTAATGGTAATGGCTGTATGTTGCATTTTTAAAAATGTATCTGCTTCAAAGTAAGAAATGTAAAACAAGTAATATCAGCATTAGTTAGAAAATGTATATGGTTTTATTGAAATATTTTTGCCTGCAACTGTTTGAGAATGAAGCTAATTTTGAATAAGTCTAACATAACCCTGTTATCTCCAGATTTTTTACAGAGCAGCTTAGTTGTTGAGATCTCCGGCCGAAATGACCAAACTGAAAGAAATTCATTGTTGTAAAACGAAAATAACAACAAAAAGTTACGTATTCCACAAAACAATGCTTTATATCTAATTTAATATTATTCCACTTACATTGTTAAGGTGTGGGAATTCTACGCCAATTGAATTTTTTATAATTCAATTATTATAACTTAACAATCTTAAGGGCGATTGGCTTGACTGACTACGGGTCTATAAACCACTTTTGTTAATCCAATGGGAAAAATATTTTCTCTGGCTGCATTGAATATTTTTGCAAATAGTTTTTTTTTATAGTAACTGACTTTCAGTTCTTTAATACCCCTTTTTTAGAAATTTGTTCTAATATAGTTTTTTTTTTTAAATTTTCAATAAATAAATTTACATTAAATATTGCAATCGATTTTTTTTTAAATTGAATTATAGAGATATGTAAGTTAGCCACGTTTATCCAAAAGAAAACTAATTTGTAATTATGATTTTTGAATATTTAATGCAGCCGAATAAATGTGGCTTGGAAAATATTTTCCCATTTTATTAACATAGAGGCACTTAAGTTTCGAGACCCACGTTCGATCGGGCTCATTCGTCCTTAAGCTGTCTAATTTGCACTACATAAGTTTTTCAGGACTATGGTCTTCACTTATTATAGATTTTATGTTTTGGACCAACTTAAATATCGAAAAATAAACAAACGTCCTGCATTTTAGTAATTGTGTATAAATGGGTAAATATTTGCTCCGAATGCTAAGTTTTGTAATTGCATTCAATTATCCTCATTCAAAATATCCGAAATAATACAGTCGGTTTTCCGTCTTTTAAAATTTATTATAGGACGTAAATGTATGTTGCAAAAATCTAGTAATTGCAGTATAGTCTCGGTTATCGGAATCCCGGTAATCCGAAATTTGGCTTAACCGAAAGGCTCAGAAATTTTGTGTGTGCTGAAATACGAAGTGTACTCATACATAAAGAAATACACAAAAAAAAACGTACTTGCAAAGTTGGATTTATTTATAAAAATATGCAATAATCCTTTTTTTGCGCTTTTATATATCCAAGGGCCTGATGTAAGATTTTTGTAACGAGGCGAACAATTTATGATGTCAAAATATCTTTCGACAGCGTTTTTCTAGGCGTACACTTTAGTTTCTCTGTTCTGCTTATTTTTGACCTTCTGAGTGTTAGACACTGCTTTATCCGTTATTTGTGCACCACTTTTTAAAGCACTAGCAATAAATTTTAAAATTTTATAAATGATTTTTTTTTATTGATCTTCTGTTTTTTTTTTCAGATGGAAGAGATTTTAAGATGATGTCTTCAAAAATAACTGACATTCTGAAACTCTTGATTTGGAATTGCTTTTTAAAAATAATAATAATAATAATAATAATAATAATAATTATTATTATTATTATTATTGTATAATAAGGTAATGGGGTTATTTCACGTCGTGGAAGGCAACAGGCTTGTTTTCTTTTGTTTCCTAGTACAACTACAACTTGCTACACAACCTTGCAACAACTACTTTTTCCTACGACAACTACGTAACAACTACGTTTCCTAGATTAGAATTACTTTTTTCGGTATTCGAAAATGAGTTTTCTAAAAATATTTTGCGTGAAATTTTTTTAAATAACAATTTGTTTCTGTACTGTTGGCTGTTTAATACATTTGTTAAAGAAAGCTTGTTAAGAAAGAAAAGTTTATTTTCATCTATAAGGGTAATTTTTGGAGTGAAACGGAAGAAAAGAAACCAATTAAATCGCAGTACATAGAAAAATGAAAACAGCAGCGTTACATCATCTGAAACATTCTTTATTCACTATTCGCGTTTACAGGCCTGTTTACATCAGAGACATAACATAGAGTGGACTGCGCATTGATAGTAAAGCAGCTTAGGGATGGAAAACCAAAACCGGTTTTCAAAAAACCGGTGGTCCCAGTTTTGACTGAAAACCGTTTTTTTTGTATGAGGCCCTTTGGAACCGAAAACCGGTTTTTTAGGGAAAAACCGATGGGAAATGGAAAAACCGGTTTTTTCTGGAAAACCGCCATCCCTTGCAGATTAGCATTATGTCCTAAACATCATAAATCGCCAAGAGGGGAAAGGTTGCTACATATGGCAACTTAACGCTACCGTTTCGTTACGAACTATTCCAAATTGTCGCCAGACCTGAATATCAGCTAGCAAACCGAAGTGGAGACTACCATCAATACCCAAGTCACGTGGGTTTCTACCAATAACGGCAGCTTGAATTTTTTTTAATGTTTTTGCAGACGATTTTTTGAGCATTGTTGGTATTTTTCTCTTTTGGCTTTTATAATAAATATTTAATTACATTCTTTTAATCTCTGAGCATGAATCGTGAATGTTGTACTCTTAATTCAGTAACGTTTTGTGCAAGATGCCAAATGCTTGTGAATTCCTAATTGTAAAGAGGGGTATAAAAAAGGATTAGTCACACTTCACGGGTAAAATTTATTTAGTTCTGCATACTTTTAGTAATTGTGTGTTCTTCATAAACTATAATTTCTATCGAGGGAATTTATTCTAAAAGCTCTTTTATACTGAAGAATCATATCCATGATTAAATCAACGTTGTTAGAACTCTAATTATAATTAATATTTTGGGCCAAGTCAATTAAATTAATGGTCTGAACATTAGACAGCTTAGAAGTAGAATATTTTTTTACACTTGGTCAAAACGAAACCTGTTTTTGCAATCGTGTTTGAGTTATTATATTTAAAAAGTAGAACATTTGCTGAATTTGGAATATATTGATGTGTTTTAGAAAGTTGATTTATTCCAGGTGAAATAAAGGAAGAAGCAATACTTCAAAAAAAAAAAAAATGATTTTTTTAAAAATCGGACCGTTAGAACGAAAGTTATAGAGACGGCAGAAAATGTTCACCATGTCAATTACCAACTTATATTACAGCAACACTCTAAACCTACTAATGTTCTTTTAAATTAATTTTTAATAAAAAGTCCACATTCAATTGTTCAAGTAATCTTAAATAGACTCACAAAATCAAAGAAATAATCTGATATCTATTAAGAGGATCTTAAAATACTAGCGATTCATCCTTGCTCCTTTCCATGCTTCTTTATCATAACATTAGATTGTCGGCCTCTGTGTTCAGGTCGTTGTGGAAAAACTCGCCAAATGGTAAACTCGCCATAGATGCGAGCCAAACGCGACACAGTCATGTGACTGTGTAAGTTAGATGTTTAGGACACTTTAGGTTTGCCAATGCGCAGTCCACTCTATGTTATGTCTCTGGTTTACATGAGCCATCGAATCCATGGATGATGGATTGAAGAGCAAACTCAGCATTTTTCCCTTTGAGGATTTTCTCCCACACACAGCCGGAATCGCAGGGCTCATCGGGGGGTTTCGTAAACCCTCCAATGAAGGAGGGTTTGAAATTTAATACCATGGATTCGGCCACAGACTATCAAATGGGTTACAAATCCTGCTCGACCTCTTTTTCTCCTAATGGGGATTTTTGCATTCCATGGATTCGATGGCTCATGTAAACGCGCCTACTCATAATAATAACAGGGCACCATAAATTATTTATTACCTACCAAGTAAATACGTTTTCATGTCGGCAATTTTCCCTGGAGAGGGATATTTATTTCCCAATTGCTAGCTTAACTCGTGTATCTTTAGTGCGATTATAAGCCTAACTATCTATCAATTGCTGACTTATTGCAGACTTGTCCACGTCCACTGTCTCCAAATTCACCGCCAACCAAAGTAGAATAAGTTAGGGATGGCAGTTTTCAGAAAGCACATGTTTTTCAATGGGGGACATTCACGGCCATATCCACCTGAGCTTCAATTCCAAATCGCTGTAGTGAAAAAAGGGGTTAGACAGGTTAGAGCAGTAGGAAAACATTAGCACGTAGTTCGAGAGCTGTATATGATAACATTAGCACGTGTGTTTCGGGAGGTGTAAGATAACAAAACACGTGACTCATCACATGAATGTTCCCCATTACGGTTCTATCCCTAAAGTGTGTCAAATGTCAAATAAGGTTAACGGAAACTATAGTTGGCCTCTGTCTCTAAAATAGATGAATCCACTAATGAACAGTGGCCTCTATTGAGGGAATTATGACAATGGATCATGAAAGGTATAAGCTCGCCCCGTGCGAAGCAACAAACCAGCTTAGACATCCAACCAACTTTATTAACTTTCTGATCTTTCTACTAGATGGCAACAGCCCCTGCGTGTTTTATTTTGAGATTTTAATCATGTCGTCTCTCGTCGAGGCAATAGCGAAACAAGCCCAATTAACCTTTTCCAGATGTCTCACGGACGAATGTTTCGCCGAGAACCTCACCAAACTCATCCGGAACGTCAGCCGGATCCGTGCCACCGACCTCAACTTCAACAAGGACTCCGTCTGCGCCGCGACAGACAACGACGGCCAACGTCCCGCGCCCGTCATCTACATCGAGGTCGCTGAAAACCAGGCCTTCTCGATGGGCATCTTCCTTCTAAGAAACGGAACCAGAATCCCTCTACACGACCACCCTGGCATGCACGGGGTCCTGAAGGTAATCCAAGGGACGGTCCAGATAACCTCCTTCAGCAAGATCCAGCTCCCCCCCGGCTCCAAGCTGCCCCAAGACATCAACAACCGAGTCAAAGGGGTGGCCAGAGATCTTCTCATCCCTGTCGAGAAGCACAGCTCTGCTATTCTCAGCGACAGAGACGAGCCGTGTGTTCTGTCGCCCAATGAGTGCAATTATCACGATATTGTGGCTGTCGGGGGCATGGCGGCTTTTCTAGATATCCTAGCACCTCCTTATGACATGAAGGCTAGGAATTGTCACTATTATGTTCCCATGGAGACCAAAAAGGCGGACTCCGAGGTGAAGACTTGGCTGCTGCGAACGCCTCCCCCCTGTGACTATTGGTGCAGAGCTGCACCCTACACTGGACCAAAGTTTACCCTGTAGCAAATAAGACGATAGCAAACTATATAAGTTGTGCAGCTATGATATAGGGGCCAGTCGTAGTACGGCTATGATATAAGGGTCAGTCTGTTCATTGACGACTTTTAGTGATTGTGAAAAATATACTTTGTTAGCCTTTGCTTGTTAAGTTGTATAATGAAGTTGGGTACAGCTATGATAGAACGGCCAGCCTGTTCATCAGTAATTTTTGGCATGCTATAAAGTTTTACATTGGGTTGCTATACCTATCAAGCTATATGAGATTGTATGCTTACCACACTTGCATACTTTCGTTGCTAAAAAATGTATCACCATATTCAGACTGAGCCATTATACCATAGCTGGTCCCCAGTCTGTTGATTGGCAGTCATGGGAAAATAAACAATTTGCTCTACTTGTCAAGTTGATTTGAATGTAGATGAAGTTGAATTGGAAAGTTCATCAATTGTGTGCTCTTTCATTGTTTGGCAAATATAGCATTAACCGCCAATACCAGACTGGTCTCTATATCATAGCTGTTCCATCCTTTTCTACGGAATGAGTTTTTAGTATGATATATGTTTGAACATGGTACAAGTCTAGAATACACTGTGGGCTCACCATGAATTTAAGATTTGTCTCTAAATAAATTCAGATACCTCAACACCTCTTTCTTCCAAAGTTTTTTTTCTTCTATTAGCTTTTTTTTGGGAATCTTGAATTTAAAAGTCGCTAAAAACTTCAAGAATCAAGCCAATGCGCGAAACAGTATATATTCTATATTAGGGGTTTTCCCGTTGCAGCTCTTATGTACACAGTTTGGTGCAGTAGCTTTATTTAATAGTTTTATGGCATCTCTTAATTCTAGGATGGCTAAGAATAATGGCTGATAAACATAAGGTAGGAAGCAAAAAGGAAGGTCTTAACTGCTATCATATATTTGTAAGCAATTAATTAAAGGCAATATTATTACAGTCAAATCTGGTTACAATGACAACTTGTTTATAACACTCTAAATATTTTCCCTTGAATTGCCTTTAAAGGTTAATAGTATAATATCTTGCTTATAACTACTGTGGTACTACATAATGCTCATACTTACACGTTTTAATTTACTCCTTGGTTATAACACTACACTCATGTGGTTATATGATATCAAAAATATCTTCTTATTTATTTTTTAATTTCTGCTATTTAAACTTATTTTTACTCTTTATTATTTAAAATAGACTAATATAAAGCAGTACTTTATTTACAAACTTATTATAAACTATTTGTTTTAAAAGTTGCTAAATTTGAAATTTAATTAATTTATTTTATTTAAATTTTTTTGGTACCGGTGAGGGACAAAATAAACTTCTACTAGCACAGAGGGAAAAAAATCAATGACATTTTATAACTTTGATTGATAATATAAGTACATAATACTTATTTAACAGGATTTTCTACACTGAACATTCAACCCTGTTTAAAAAGATACCCGTTTTCAATGTTGCAAAGATCGTTGTCTCTTGAATAACACTACAACTGTGTTATATTGTACATATAATTATATTGTTACAAATATATTAGTCTTTTAAAAATATATTTTCACGAAAGCTCATTCCGAAGGCGAACTGAATATAGTATATTTATCTAAATTGTACTTCCTGTTATACCATTAAAGATAAACACCGGTTATTTGTGAAAGTGTTCCTGAACTAACGCCTTTGTATTAGGTACAAAAGTCCCAGGTACAAAGCTATTACTACTTAAAGTGTATAAAATGCTGTTATAGAATGTAAATTAGGATATGAACGGGTGTGAATTTATTATTTTTGTATTTTTTTGCATAGGGAAAAGCCAGGAGATAATGTGGTTAAAATTTTTAAATTGGACTGTGAACTTTTTACTGCCATTTTCCCTAGGTTTGATGATAAGTGGTACTAGTCGTATATATTTAAAAATGTAGCTATGATTTTGATAAAAAAAATTGAAATGAATTAGTTTGGTGTATTGAACAATAGCCCCCCTGCCTTAGGATGAAATATTTCTAGGTTGTTACATCAAAGTGTTTAAATGCTGAATAAAATATTTATATCCTATTGTGTTGGATTAATTTTTATTAAGTATTTTGTTTGAAAACGTATTCTGAGTGTGTAATGCTACAATTATGTATCGTTTAAAATATTTAACCAATGTACTTACTTAAAAATTAATAACTTAAGATTTGTCGACATTAACTTGATATAGTTATTGTTTAAAATTCAGAATAATTAATAGTTAAGTGTACTCTAGTCCCTTTATTTAACGAAAGAGGTAAAATACAATTTTTCTCGCATTCTATTGATATTTTCTGTTTATAAATGGTAGATGATCTTTTAGCATGAGATACACGTTTATCCGCGTTGAGCTTAACACGTTGGATGCCACCGACTCCCTAGCGAGTCGCGTGGTTTCGATTGACCGATAACAGCACATTCTGATGAAATTCATAGTAACATTTCGCCAACCGTTCTTATGAGTTCAAGTTCGTTTGTAAACTTGATAAGCATGATGGTCTAGTGGTTACGCAAACTACACGATCAAGCTATTTCATCTTCCCTTTTGTGTGATATTTAATTGACATCTGGTAATGCTGGTATCTGACCAAGCACACAAGCCTGTAAATATATATGTCCTACCAACCAACCGCCTAGTAATCCCAGATTGACTGATAAATTTCCATACATAGATTTTAAAGCTTATGCAGTTTTTGTGTTATTGCGAAGTGTATTTTTCGCAAGGAACATTTCCTCGTATTTTTACGGCTAGCTGTCGTGTAGCTTCAGTTAGCGACATTAATTCAACCTAACCTTGCAATTTTACGACCTCAAACTAAGATTGGTACTTGTTCGAAAATGAAGAATAGAGTGTTACATTTCCATTGTAACGAACAGGTTTTAAAAAACAGGATGTTCTTCTACTTCATCTGCCTCTATCGATGATATAGTGGCAGCGAATTTGTTAACTGGATTACGTATTAGGAAATTTAGACACTTGATATATCTCTTAAACTTGTTGTGGAATGATGTTTTTTTAATATATATCATAATGGTAAAATATCTTTTCATTCATATAATTTGAAAATAAAACTAAAGGTTTCTTTAATATTCTCTACCTCATCTCCTTCAATATATACTTAAAATATAGCACTTTTTCTAAATCATTCTATTTTATAAAAATTTTTTTAGATTTGAATAGATTTATTAAATCCTGCTTTTGACTTATACCTTGTCTATCCAGAATGCGAGCCTCAAAAACATTTTCTTCCCCCCATCCCTACGCTTGTTTTTCTAAGAAACCTGGGGATCACCGCTTTTCTAAACTTACCACGTTTGAGGTTCTGTTGTGAGGCTAACAATCCGAACAGTTCAAACGCAAGTACAGGGCTGCCAGTGCCAGAAAGCTTAGAAAATAGTTGCTTTAGTAGCCTCAGATGTTAAAAAATAGTAGCCAAAATAGTATCCTCTTTTACCTAACTAAATAAACAACTTTTAATTGTTAGATAACACAAATGTATTTTTTTTTAATATTTGCATTGAATGTTATCCGAAATTAAATAAAATTTCCAAAAAATAAAAGTGATAAATTACTTTAATATGCTTAGATGCAAAAATTTAAAAACTAAAACTTAAGACTTATATCAGTGCAGATCTTAGAATTGTAGCACCAACACTCGGTTAAAAGGATTGATAAAACTGCCAATAGTTTTTCGGATGTATTGCAACAGAAAATTTCATGTTATATTATTAAACCAATTTATATATAACTGTTAGAGAACATAAATTCGGAGAAAACATTTTAAATCTACTAATTTGAATTGGAATTTAATCAGCAATTGCATAAAAATTTTCAAAAAACAAAAACATTCCATTAACGATTGGATAACAGCCATAAAAGTGCCTTTTTTATCCTTCAAAAATATATATGTATGGCATATAAATTTATTTTTAATTTTTGATTAGTATTTAGCTCTAAAAATCTAAGTAAAACCAACATTCATCTATAAAAAGCCTGTCATTTCACAGAAGCGAGTAGGAAGAAGTTAAAATGCTAAATTGTGCAAAAAAAAAAAAATAATAAAAAATTAAGACCTCAACTTAAATTTACAAATTGCAACACCAACTTTCAAATGAAAGGGTTGATACTGCCGATAAAATTTACTTGAAAATAAATTTATTAAAAAATATAATATAAAATAAAAACAAGTTTATTTTAAATAGTTATCAGTTATTCAAGTAAACATAAGGGTCAATACTAATCCATGTAAATATGTTTCACTGAAATATCTCGCAGCTTTAAAATACAAGGATAGCCGAATTAAAACTATTAAATGTAAGTATTCTTATTTAACACAATCCAGAGTCATCGAAATTCACAAGTAAAATATTAACTTTTTTTTTTTAATATTTAAAAAACGTATTTCGATACGATTCTTTTAGATACCGCCAGATTACTTAATAAAAACTTCAAAATAAAGCAAATTAATAACAAACAGACAGATGTCAATCCTATCCCCAAATGCAGTTTTAAAAAAAATCTTCAACAAAGCATACAAAATCAAAGTTTTAGTTTCAATAAACTTTACATAGGCTGCTAAAAAAATTCATAAGTACTATTTCAAAAACACATGGTTTTGCTTTTGTTTTGTACAAAACGAAAGCAAAATTTGATGAGAACTTTTGACTAGATCTATGTGAGAACCAAACAAAAACTATAGGCATCAATTCATCTGCACTTCACGTTTTGCGTATCGGCAGTATCCTGGTGGCGCCATCTATGAAAAAATTATGTAACTAAAAATAGTCGCCCAAGACTGAAAATAGTTGAAGGTTTTGCTTAAAATAGTTGTTTTAGGCCCTTTTTGGTATTAAATAGTTGCCATAGTCGCCTAGACGCTAAAATAGTCGCTTTAGTAGCCTTTTAAGTCGCCACTGGCAGCCCTGAAGTAGGGTGAGAAAAAAACATGCATGCTTTTGAGGCTCGCATTCTGAATAGACAAGATATAGATGGTTCCAAACCTGCTTCTCTCAATGGTTCAGTAACGTAGCAACAAAATATTGGATTATTAGTGTTTGTATGTGACATTTCTCTATCAGTTATATTGGGTTATTCCCTATATTGGATTATTAACTCTTTTACTGAGTACGATTCCTGTTGCCACGTAACATGCCATTGGAATACATCGTTGAATTCTTAATTATTGATGCCTTCTGTTGCAAAAGAGTTGAAAGATTGCTTTATCCTTGCGCCCATGGATACAAATAAAATGAAAACTTTTCTCAGGTCTCCATCTGATATTGATGGAAGTGAGATTACTTAGTTTCAGCAATTCTTTGATATTGTCTTCAGACAGGGTTGGAAAATTTTTTTTTTGCATTTTGGTTTCCTATATTTACTTCCATACCCAATAATTTTAGCCATATGAATTACATCTTTATTTGTTGAAGAATCATAGAATACAAGAAAACCTTTGATTATCTGGCGATTCGGTGTCTTCCTTTGATTAAATCGGATGGCTAATAGAAGAATTTATAAACTAATAAAATGTGATACTAGTTTATGTTTGGTATTATTTTAATGAACTAAAATTATGTACCACATTGATGATTAGCATAAATCTCACAAATTAGGGGCTTACAATAAATTAATGAATATTATTAAATGTCAGTAGTGTCCCATTTGGGACCTAAAGTATCACATACAAGGTTTACCATTCCAACAGGGTCTTCTATTTATCACAATCTTAATCTTTAAGGTAATACAGCATGGTCATATATCCTAAAATAAAACCTATTTCTTTAAATGAACTGTATTTGGCCAATAAATTATAAAACATGTAATTAATAAAATTGTTTTAAACATGTTTTTATTACTATGCTTTAAACATGTTTAAAACATTTGTTTTAAACAAAATGTTTTAAACATAACAACCCTGTCTTCAGATACAACTGCAGTGTAACATTCTTTTATTCCACCCCAAAGAATTGTTTTTATCTTCAACGTCCTACAGTAACCCTTGATTTAATTTCAAGAATTTTTTTATCATGGTTCCACGCTAACAGTGTTAGTTTAACTTCCTGGTGCATAAACAATTAGTAAGCATCAGTGCATATAAACATGAACCAAACAACACAGAAATCCTTCCATTTGAAAAAGTAATTTTATTTAGCATATAAAATAAAAATCACATTCAAGGAAATCTTGTCAATTTTTTTTAACACTCATTGACTAGAAAAGGTACATTTGGAAATAATATGAGCTTGTGCACCAAAACATTGTGCTCATCGAAATGTGAACAGGGTTTATTCAGTTCAGTATTTTTCATAAAATTATAATTGCTACTTCAATTTTTTTTAATGCAGCACTTGTTTGTCAGCCTTCTGTTTGGTGAGGCATAATTTTTTATTAATTACCTAAGTAGTATTGATTCAGTTACATACTTTGATTGCTTTAAAGTCAAAATAACAGTAAACTACATAATTTCTGATCATATCTGAATATTTTAATTAAAAAAATTCTATGTTAAAACATATATTGCTGACTTTCAACAGTAAGTAGTGACTTAAGTCAAATAATATTGAATATCATCATTTAAGTGTTATTCAGTTCACTCTGTTACAAATTGTGCAAGGAAATATAAATATTATTAAAACTTAAGTATTTAATGCATACAATAAAGTATTTTTCAAAAAAAAAAAGTTCAATTATATTTTTCATAAGATTATTTTAGTATTTTGGATAAATCTTGCTAAATACAAGCGGTTTTTTTTTCATAAATAAAATATTTATGGAGTGATAACAGAGTGAAAACCTCCACCTTTTAAATTAAAAAAAACTTCATTAAGTCATCTTTAGGTAGTACAAAGGTGGACAGATTTTATAAAATTTCATTAAACTTTTGAAAATTAGAATTGTAAAATATTTTGAAAAGGACCCTATATGTTTAATTCATGCTTTTGATTAATTTAGTACCCATTTTTTTTTATATCAAGCAATCATTGATAATTTTTTATACAGTAGCAGCTCTAAAAATAATAAATGGAAAAGATATTTGAGTCTAAACATAGTTCATTTACAAAATATATAAATTTTTAAACATAATTATACCAAATTTAACAAATTCAAATTTCAAAACAACAACAAACTTCATATCTGTCTAAGGATAATAAATAAGTAAACTGTGATGGAATTATATAAATAATTAAAAAGTATAAATATAGATTTCTTTACAATTTTGATTATATGCTCGATTAATATGTAACTTTAATGATAAACTTTAGTTACTTCTAGATAAAAAGTTAGCACTATTTGATATTTTTTAAATTTGTTGCAAGGAAATTATTAAAACAAAAAATAATTTTTTTGGATGCATCATATCAAAAATTCAACTTATCACTAAGTTTAGAGAATGAAATAAATAATTTAAAGTAATTGGAACAAAGTAATATTTTAAAAAATATTAAGATATTTATGATGAATATTTGAAATTGAATAATACTTCCAAATGGAACTAATTAAGAAACACCTTCCTAGAGTACAATTGTTAATTATAAAAGATTTTTTTGCTTCAGAATTAGTATATGTTAATCAAATTTATGTATTTTTTTTATTATATATATTATTCATTTTGGGGGAAAATTAAAAAATAGGACTAAGTTCTTATATTTTGATGAACAAAATTATAAGTTTATGGTTTTTTGGTGTCTGTCCCCTAAAACATTGATTTAAAAAGAGTTTTCTCAAATTTATTACAAACATAATCTCCTATTGATTTTAAACAACATCAAAGTGGGGAAGGAATCACAAATTAAGAATATAGATGAAAATAAGCATTGGATGAACTGTGGAAAATATCACAAAATTGTGGATGGAAACATTAATAAAATTAAACTTTCAAGTTTTCTGCTTGGAAAAATCAAAATTGAGGCACTTTAGATAATAAAAAAGATATAGATTTTTTAAAATTTTCATTAGATAAAAAAGTTTACGTGATGCAATAGTAACAAACATTTCAAACAGAGACTTACTTCAATTTTGAAAAATAGAATTGTTAAGTTTTTTTAGTATGACTTTCTTTATATGTTAAAATTATTAGCGTTTGAAAAGAGCTAAACACTTGAGCATGAATCCTACAAATATCACACAAATGAATATAAATATTATTACTCTTCTACAAAATCATCGCAAAAATTCTAGAAATATTTTAAAGCTCAGTTAAAGCGGGAAAATCAGATAATCGGGACTGTACTGTAGTACAAACCGATGGACGGAAATATTCACTGCACTACAGAGGCCCAGGCTTTTGAATATTGCTCAAAATTCGCATATGAACCTTATGATTATTACTAACACATAAACAGACAAATTTACTGTACTACACAGACAGTGCCTTTGGATATTGCTCCAAATATTAATCTCTAGCGACCGGTATTGTCCCCATTTGGGGACATTTAATACAACCTCCCCACAAGCAGTTAACACGTTAATTAGTTCTGAAATTGACCTGGTCTGATAGAAGATGATCCAAATGTCTGTTTTCAGTCTTTGCTTACATGTATCAGTCATTTATTTCTATAAAAAATGAGTTGAACGAGGTTCAATACCATATTAGAGTTTTTAAATTTTTGCTTCAAACTTTTCAAAACATTTCTTTAGTACTTAATTTTAATGCGTTTTGCATTAAAAACAATGTTAAAACAATATGTTAACTATAAAAAAGTGATATGGCCTTTTTGGTTGCATTTATAGCACATTTTTATTTTTAGAGTTTAGGGCGTGAACCTAGTAACTATTAAATACAATTTTAATTTTTTTTTTGAAAAACTACTTTTTAGCATAGATTTGTCTGAAATAGTTATGTTCAGATTAAAAAATATACGTGTAGGATTTTGCTCGGGTCTTAAGAGGGTAATGTTGTAACACAACATTTTGATGGTGCTGAACACATGGACTCTTTAAACATTACAAATGCACTGACAGAAACATTTGCTGCACTACAGAGGCCAGGCTTTTGAATATTGATCACAATTCGCATATGAACCCTAGGATTATTACATACACATTGACAGAAAAATTCACTGTACTACACAAACAGCACTTTTGGAGGTTGCATTGGACGGAAGAGTAGTGGCTTGGACGTGTGTTGGATCATTTTGGACAATTTCTGCCTTTACGACAGGTTGGACGGTTTCTTGTTCGGAGCGAGTTAGTCGGATTCCGAGCAGTTCCCCTGCAATCTTTTGAAAGCATAAAGCAATCTGAAAGGAAAGCTTAAGTTAAAATGTGTACTGAAATAACAATGAACAAGTGCAAGTTCACTTGAAAGCTATGAAGAAATAGATCAATGGTTAAAAACACAAGACTACAAGGTTTTTTACTTCTACAGGAAGGAGCAGTTGGCAATTTTAATGAATAACATTTGTTTTGTACTGTTTGAGTGAATTGTGATACAAAGTTTTTTTCCAACTGCTTTGAAAGCATAAAGCAATCTGAAAGGGCAGCTAAAGTTAAAATGTGTACAGAAATAACTATGAACAAGTGAAAGTTCACTTGAAAGCTATGAAGAAATAGAGTATTAGTTAAAAACACGGGACTACAAGGTTTTTCACTTCTACAGAAAAGAAAGGAGCAGTTTGCAATGTTAATGAATACTTTTTTTTGGTACTGTTTGAGTGAATTCTGATACAAAGTTTTTTTACAACTGCTTTGAACACAATAACATAACTGAAATTAGTTAATATTCAAATTAATAAGTTTAGATGGTATGACAATTATTTTACTTGCTCCATTACTAAAAATTTTTCTAAAGAACAAGTACTTTGAAAAGTTCCTACAAAATAACTTGTACTGCTACACATATAATTTCTAAACAGAATAAACTTAAATATCCAGCATTCTTATTTAGAATATTAACTCAAGAAATAACTACTTATGACAATATTTTTTTTAATTTAAAACAGGAAAATGTCATGGAATAATTCAAAATTTTACAACTTGCGTGCTAATAAATATTTTTAATTCATGTATTTTACAGAAATTATGTCCATTCTAACTAAGAATACACTTGAATTAAAGTTCTGATAAACAAGTTTTGAGAATATCTTAGTTTTGGGTTGTTTTAGCTTTAAACTCACAATAAAGTGTAATAATTTAAATAAGCTTTATACTTAAATACACACAACACAACTATATTGCACTGCACGCAGAAAAGTGACCTATTGCACAAATATGACATTTCCAGTTGTAACTGCTATAATAATGCTATCCCCAATTTTATCTGTGAAATCAACAACATTAATACCTTTTAATTTTATTTATTTATGAAGCAATAGTAATACTCTTAGCCTATGTTTGCCGGATGTATTTTGTTTATATCTTTTCTTATTAACTTTAGTACTTATATATAATCTTTAACTGAATCAATATTCTGCTATGGCCTGTATATGTTTTGCTTCCCTTTTACCATCAATGTGTGTTTTGTAAATGTACCTAGTTTGTATAATATTCAGAATTTAAATATCTAGCGATTAAAGCAAAAATTAAATCAATTAGTCGACTATTTGGGAAGTAGCAAGCGAATCGTTAGTTTTTTCTATCATGCACCGTGCAATGAAAAACATAAACTTCAGACGATTTTTCTGAAAAACTAGTATTTTTGCGAAGGGTCTCTTATCCGCGTACAGTGCGATGCAGTAAAACAAAAAATCTGATTCCACTTAAAAACAGAAACTGCAATTTCTGTTAAAATATTTAAGGACTTTATATAAAAAAAGTAAAAATAATTACAGATTCTCCAGTTTTAGCGGATACTGTGTGGGAAGACATTGCATTGTCAAGAGCGAATTTCAAATGCTTGTCGTTTTTCACAACTCTGCTATGCTCCAGGTCACCTAAACGAATGGAAATATATATATATTTTGTCTCTCATAAAACAAAGTTAGTTAAAACACAATAGAATAAGACAAGGAAAACTGCAGTAAAAATTTAATTTTTGAAACATTTTTTCCCCAGATGATATATTTCTGACTGATTGGTTCGTTAGTGGGAAACTCTTGTAAGGTATTATTTACATACAAAATGATCTGAATACAATATAACAAAAATACACTTTTCATTCTGATAAAATTGCCAAATTTTCTCAAATAATATTCAAATATGTTAGACCTTAAACGGAATTAATGTTTTAAACATGTTTTCTGAATGAATTGACAAATAATTTATGGAACTCTATACATGTGCGGAAGGATCTTCTCCATAGCATATTTCTATTTACCCAACTTAGGTTGGCAAGGAATGTAGTTATTGTTACTTCTTACATGCTGTGCAATTATGAATTTCTGTATTCATCAGTAATTGTTGAAACAAATTTAATGTTTCATTTTTAAATGCTTTAGCAGGAGTTGAGCTGGACTTCACTTAATCTGTAATTTTTTTAATTCTCTATTTCCTGATTAAAGATTTTTTAAAAATTAAATAAGTTTTAAATATTTCTTTAAATTTATTTATTTGACTGATATACAAAAACGAAAATTTAAAATTACATATCAGAGGCAAGACACAAAAAACATATCAAATACAGACAACAAACATTAGATTTGAATAAAATAAAAGCATTAAAATTGAATAAAACACACACAAACAATGGATTGACACTGAATTATAAGGTCACCGATAAAATATCGTAAAGTTGTCAAAAAAGTTGTCATTTTTAATTTCGTAAAGTTGTCAAAAAAATAAATCACTGTTCATTGGGAGTTTGTTAACCAGTTTAATGAATTGTATACATGGATGATTTTTAAAATAGTAAATAATGCATACTATATAACAAGTATCATAAACAGTGTTAAAAATATTATTGTAAGCAAAAACCAATTACTATAAAGCAAATTTTTAAATATTCAAATATTTACTTCCAAAAAATACCTTTGTTACTTATAAGAGCAATGTGGGGCATTATGCATTCTTCCTTGAACACGTGGTGAACAGCCTTCATCCATTCTTCCAGATTAGCAAAACTCTCGGTATTAGTGATGTCATATACAAAAAGAATGGCCTTAAAACACAAGCATAATAGTTTATTTACAGTAAACAGATTTTACTATTCAATAATAAATTTTAGGCAGTGCAAATACATTGTGGTAATAACAAATTATTAAGAAAAAGCAAGATTACCACATCATTTCAAACTATTAGTGCATGTATAAAAAATTATGTTCGCATGCATGGCAAATAAGTAGCACATTAAATACAATGTACTTACAAGGAATAAATATTGTTGCAAAATAAAATATGAATATTACAGTGATGTCTTTGGCAGTGCTATCTGCTAGTAAACAGTGATATTATATTACAATTCAATTATTATTTTTTTAAAATTTAAATAATACACAATTGAGACACAATCAAGTTTTACCCTAGAATTGAACCTGTACTGAACAAACATGTGTGATGCTATATCCCTAAAACCAAGAGGGCAAGAGGTACGATTATGCTAAATAAATATATATTAAACCACATAAAATATATCCTAGAACCTATACATAAAATATATTCTAATTATATAATACAAAGGGAGAAGGTATGAACTCAATTCAACTCATTATTCAATTTACAAACAAAAAAGAATGTTTCCCTATCGTACATGCAATAATAACATTAAATTACAAATTAAATGTAAGATAAAATGATAATCACACTAACTCAATGCAAAAATGACCAATAAAAAACACATGCAAATTAGGTTAGGCTTCAATCATTGCATTTACATGTAAATCTCAAGTTGCAGACAAACTAACTCTATATGTGATTATGCAAATAAAAAAAAATTGCAAATAGTAGTAATAAAGAGTATTTATATATCTTACATGTGCTCCATAGAAATAATTATCTAGCATTTCACCAGATAAAGACTGACTGCCAATATCCCATAACTGGATAGTAACACTTAAACTTCCTGCAATGAAAGTAGTTGTAGTTAGGTAGAATAATATAAAACACAAAGTAAAACATTATAAAATAATTCAACTAAAGAAATGTATTTGAAAAGTTGAACTGGTATCCAGCATATTTTTAGATTAACAAAGATTTACAAAGTAGAAAAAATATTTTTAACAGATTTAAAATTTAATGCAATGGATATCTCTTAATGATAATGTTATAGAATTGTAGTGTAGATTCGTTCATTAAGTACCAAAATAAATCCAAGAAAAATTTTATTGGGAGCTTTACCAGTTACCAAAATAAAAGAAGTATTGTCCTTTTTTGTTTGAATATTTTTTATGTATATAGAAATTTCTCTGGTCTTTATTATGATGTTTATAGGTTTGCAAAATATTCTGCTGGGAATATAATTTAATTTAGTTTTAAAGTATGGTGTGCATCACAAAAATGTTGTCATGATATACCATTACAAATAGGCCTTTTAATTTGGATAGCTTAGAATGTCAATCATTATCAATTTTGCTACAGGGTAAGCACAAAGTGTTGTTTCAATTTGAAAAATATTGCTTCTCAAAATATATTACATAGGTAATGGGTTGAATTTTATTAGATAGTTAATAAAAATAAATTGTTTCTTCTTTTAAGTACCATCTTTTAAAAGTAACACTTTATATTGAAATTTACAGCACAAAAAAGTTATATAGATCAATTAAAGATTTAAAACATATTAACATATCAAGTTATGTTAATTTACCTGGCAGAACAATGCGTTTAAGAAAAAAATCCACTCCAACCGTCTGCTTGTAGAGTTTGTCAAATTTATCTTGAGTAAATCTAAGGGCGATACACGTCTGAAAACGAATCAAAGATATTAAAATTACTGAAGCCATAATGCTAAACGACTAATGGCTAAAATCAGACTGCATAGAAACAATGTACGATAAAAACTTATTTTCTACTTTAATAATAAAGGATTACTTTCGTTGTGATATATGATTTTTATTATAGTCTGAGAACTACACTTTGTTTGTTGTTAACAGACCTGAGGACGATTGAACAATTGATGGCAAATTGCATTTTCTCAGGTCATGCAACATCATAAGTGTATACAATGGTTAGTTCAGCTGTAGCAAAACACAAAATAAACACAAATTACCAGTAAAAACTTGGGACCACAATTATAGATTAATGGGTTTGCCAATATTCCAATCTTTTGTTGCCGCCAACTACATTGTGTTATAATTCTGCATAAGAAACATGGCATAAAATACTGAAAATAAAGAGTTAACTACTGAAAACAATAAAAAAAAAATTAATATGATTTTGCATAGAATATGTGTTTGCAGATTATAAAAATACAATATAGCTTACATGAAGTTGGCAAGCATTACACTGCTGATTACAAAGTTAATAAATGACTCCCCAAAGACTTCTGCTACAGTTATGATATGATACCCGGAGTTGAATTGACGACTATTCCCAAGCTAGAAAATTTAATATAAGGTCACTATACCTATAGGAGGCCCAGTGGCTTAGTGGTAGTGCTTGGCATTGCCAGGCCACAGGTCCAGGGATTGAACCCAGATTGGGGTAGGTTGACCCATCCTTTCCTCTCTTGAGTGGGTCGATAATATGGGCACCAAGCATGCTTGGAAACTTAACACTGTGGGTTCCGTGTAAGGCTGACCGCCTTACTGGGACGTATGCCTAGTACCTCAGAGCCCTAGGTCACTAAAGCTGAAATGGGCACGGCAGATCTTGCCCAATAATAGGCTGTTGTGTCAAGGAGTTTAGCTTTAGTATTTTTTATACTTATAGAATTGTATGAAATAGAAAGTAGAATGATTATGACATTTAGGAATTTTCGTTGCTTGGCAAAGTAACACAAATTTAAGAGTACACGGGAAGAACCGATTGATTTCGTACAAGGCTTTCCTCAATAGCTTCTTTGGGGATGATAGCGAGAAATCTCTTAAACTGGTGTAAAGAAGCCAGTTAATTGCTTTGTTTATCTTTCGCGGCAACCCTGATTCACGCCAGAGTTGAGTGGAACGAGTCAAACATTTGTACCGAAAAATTAAGAACCATAAGAAAAACCGGTTTCTGGTCGCCAATGTCCGCCAAGCAGAGACAATTACCGAAAGACTCTGAAGAAATCAATCGGTAATTCCCTTGTAATTTTCAATTGTGGGGCTGTACCCACATTTTAACTGTGACTTCAAGTCAAATTAATACCTTTCCAACTGCTTCTCCACCCACTAGTAGGAACTTGAACTGCCTTTCACCACCGGAACACTGATCTGAACTCATGTTAGAATTCACAATACAGAAACATCACAATAATCATAGGAATATAAACCATCTGATTAGTTTTTCTGCATTATACCTAGAACAGATATTTAAGAATGAGTTTGAAAAATATCCCAAAATGAACAATTTTACAAGGTACATAATTAGATTTTATAAGTTTCATTCGTAGTGTAATAAAAATTGAGTACAAATGATTTGACTGGAACAAAAAGAATGCTTGAATAAGTTTAATAAGAAATTAACTTCTAACTTTTAGAAATAGAATATTTTATTTGATTTTCCCAAATATTTAAATCTGAGTAACATAACAGGCAAACCATTCACATAAAATACGGAATAATCTTTTAGAAGGATCTTTAGAAACTTTTGAAATTATTACATTTAAATGGCTAGTTTGCAGTCATACAATGGCACTTTTACAAACACTTTTTCTTTAATACGGTGAATTTATATACCGTAGACGATCACTAAAATTAATTCTAAGAAAATCTATAAATTTAAAATAATTTAATTTTAAAAACAAAACTGCAAAATCTTGATGTTTGTTGATTGGTTTGGTTTGGTTGGTTTGACATATATTTTCAGGCTTGTGTGCTTGGTCGCAAGGACCCGCTTATAAACCATCGTCAAGTAGGACAACACAAGACACACACAAACACATATGACAGATGTTGCCATCTGTTTCCACCTCCACAATTTAGACATGTCCCTGAAGGGGAGGGAAATTTTCTCCAGGAACCTGTACCCATGGTGAACTGCGCAATGACCGACCACAGGACTTTCGGACCCAACAGATTTTACGAGCACGTACTCCGCGTATACTCGGTAAGTCTTCAGTGGCACCGGGGCCCGAACTCTCAACCTTCCGATTGCAAGCCCGGGGTCCGGACCACTAGGCTCCTTACAGCCCTGATGTTTGTTGATACGTTGATAGACAAAACAGATATTTATTGCCAACTTATGAAAATTTGCTATAATATGATGGCCATAAAATAGAAAAGAAATGCAATGATAAATATTACCCATATGCTTTTTGCTTATTTATAATGGTAAAAATGATTCTATTAAATATTTTCTCCATCCAAAAATAAAAGTAAAAAGTTTTAGAGGTTGTTGTTAAAAATCGAAACCAAATAAATTTTTCATCATAATTGCCTACATTAAGTTGGCAACTGTATTCCAATATTTTAGAAACATCAAATTTTCTTGTGAAGTTTCAGAATTCCCATAGCTAAAAATAGAAATTTTATCTTTTACAAGCTGTCATGGATAATAATTCTTTATTTTCAAATTTAATACGGATGACAAATTTTTGTCGACATCAGAAAATCTTGTAATTCTTAAAATCCTGCAGCCTAGTAATCTATATGTAGTTTCAAGAAGCGTATATTTATTTTTATAATACAGACGTACTTTGAATGTTTACCAACATTTGAATAAATGAATTTTATCTATGGATCTAGTTCTTTTAAGAGATTTTAGTGTTAAAAGTTAAATAGATTTTTAGTCGTTCCAAGTGAAAAAATATTCGACCTATTTGTACATATATATTTTTAAAAAGTAATTCGAAGATGTTTGAAGTACCAAGCGTAAATAGCAAAGATCAATTTTTAGAGCAAGCAAAAGCTGCTAGGTTGGAAAGGGCATTCGAAAGGAAAAAGGAAAGTGCTGCTTTGACTATACAAGTATGTCATATAGCATACATTTTTTTTCTCTGTTTCATTTCATAATGACATTTTTCCTAAAAATGTTTTTATAGGTTTGTTTCATAAGTACGATAACTTTAATTTACGATTAGTTAATGCTAATTTAATCTTTATGAATTGTATACTGGTAACCTGCATTTTTGCAGTTGTGTTATGCATATTTTATTATTTGCAATTAAATCTGTGTCTGTTTTTAAATACATTATTTTGTATTAGCTTTTTAATTTAATAAAATCATTAAGGGAGTGCATGTTAAATATCCTTCAAAGTTCTAACTCTGATGTCGCCCTTAACGATTACGTTGGGTGCCAACTCAGGTTTCGGCTTGTCACTTGAGTGTGGTTCCGAAATATGCCGCCTGCCGCCAATGGCCTTCGTGTAGCTCCAGTGCGATGATAATTCAAGCTTAACCCAGAACTGTTTTTCTATCCTGATTGGTGCCCTATGGCCACATGACACATACAAGCTCTGCTTGCTTCATCAGTTAGACCTATCAAAGGAGGATAAAATTACTTTAGGTCAGGTTCAAGAACCAAGTACCGCTATGTATGCCCAGCATAAGGAAGTTGAGAACCAGAAATATATTATAGCCATCAATAAGTAAAAACATATAATTCAAGTTGTTACAAACATTCATCTTATGAATATGTTTCTTTTCAGTCATATGCCCGTGGACATTTTGCCCGAAGAAAGCTGAAGAATGACATCAGAAAAGAATTTGATGATAGCTTCCTTGAATTCACAGAAGAAAAGAAACTGCAACCAGGTTTTAAATACTATTCCGAAGAGCATGATTCTAATTAAAATAATTTTTAAATATTAATTTTAATAATTAAAAGCATATTTCAGTACTTGTTGTCTTGTATGCATTTTTAAAACAACTGAAATATATCCGTGTTCCTTAAGTATGTTATAAAGTGTACTCTAATATACTTAAGATAAAATAATGGTGTAGTATTTTTTTCTAATGGGGCTGCAACATTGGCGGTCAAGCCTTTGCAGAATCGGCATATTCTCCAGAACTGAGAGCCATTTTTTTTGTGGCACCATCTAGACGACTCTCGTTACCAATTTTGACGCTCAGATTACAATGAATCTGAGCTCTCTTTGGATGTTAAAGTATGCCGAGATTTAATTTTGCTGAGAGATCCCAGGCCAAATGGGCCCTGCTCCTCCAGGGATCTTTTACATGCCACATAATCATATGACATGCATGCCCAAGATTTTTCCATCCAGAAAACACTACTACTCAGCCGGGGCTCGAACCCACAATCTTGGGCTTATGAGGTGGACATGTTTAACCTCTCAGCAATTGAGCCACCCAAATTATCTAAGGCTAAATTCAGCCATCAATTTATCAATAAGTCCTTACCTACACAATTTTGTTTCAAATATATAAATCTTTAAAGAAAATTTCAATTTTTCAAACATTTGTTTCAATTTCCTTTAATAAATCGCTTTGTAAAAGTGTTTAGGACTTTGTTTCTCGTTAAAAAAAAATATTTTGAAATTTTTTTTTACGATCATTTCCTTTACAGCTGTTGATATGTACAAAATTATTCGAAGACTGATGTATGTGATAAATGAAGATAACAGTGACAAGGAGGTAATAAATATCAATTTGATAACAATAATATATTTGTAAAATTGTATGACATTGTAAAATCTAAACATTGAAGTTCTGCATGAGATTCACCATCTAACCGGAACATATGCTTAGCATCAAAGAGGAACATTTTTTTCAATATAGCTGAAATAGGTACAGCAGCCTTTGGCCCAGTTTGCCTGCCCTTGTCGAGTTTAGTTTTTATGCCTTCAATTTATAATCGGACTAAAGTAAAAGTATGAATTTTATTGAGATGCTTCTTAATAAAAAACAATTAGCAGTGGGGGTTGTCACCTCCATTTCTATCTGTCCCAACACCAATTTTTGTAGGCTCTTTACCCACACTAATTTTGCCTAACGGTTCAAATTAAAAGTTGTAGTCCAGGTTGATTGCCTATGGGAAGTGTAGCTCTAGTGTGACTTTCCACCTAACCCAGAAACTTATCTTGTTATAAGTGTCCCCACATATACAGGAGAGGCTAAGAGTAATATAAAATTCCAACCCAGGGTTGTATTATCCTTTACTTTTGTAATTACTATAGTTAAAATACCAATAAAATAGTAATTGTTATAGTTTGAGTTGTAAAATTGTTATTTTCCCATTAAAGGCATACAATATTAAGGCCATACTCTTATTAATTTTTAATGGCACTCTTGAAAAGGGTTTCTTTTTAATAAAATAGTTGTTGTGATACTGATTTGATAAAAAATTATACCTCTTCTGTTTATCAATTTACTCATCTTTCTTTTTGTAGAGATTCGAAAAAGTCTGTAAATATATTATTGCAAGTGTTGAAACAGATTCATTGAAAGTAAGCTGAATATTTTATTTTCATTTAATTTTAAATTAAAAATATTCACACATAAAAAAAAACACTTTTACTCATTCTTTAATTTTATCAATATTTTTACAAACAAATTTTAGAGGCAAAATGTGATTTAAAATACATGTGAACTATGTTAGATAACTTTTAACTTCTAACTTTTTATGTCATTTAATGTGTTTTGTTTGTTTTTTAAAAAAATATTTTAAAATTATTTTGAATGCCGATGAAATACATTGAAATTTATACATATTTTTGAATGTAGAAAAGCTACATTGCTGTGTCTTTCAACAAAGAGTTTGCAGTTCAGTGGATTCATCACATTAAAAACCTCCTTTGGCAATGTTGTGCATATTTAAAAACTTTGAAGGTAAGTTTCTAATTTTTTTTCGATAAATCTCAACTTTTGTAAGATATTTACATCTTGATTTGTTAAAGTGGGAGATTGACTTGACCGTTATAAAAACTGCCAATTTTTATAAACACTTTTGTTATCATTAGTATATAGTTTCCTTTACTGCTATAAATGTGCAGTTGAAAAATAATGATTGATGCATTATTCAAACTGTACCATAATATGTCATTTGCCATGTTTGGATAATAATATTTATTTATTCTCTATATTAATTTCCAGAAACTTTATAGGAAAAGTTTGTAGTTTTTAGATTTCTGGAAGATTAGTGTTTTAGTGGAAACTATTTACTTTAATTTCCCTGTTTTGGTGTCAATAAAAACTATATTTTTAAGGACACCTTTTTTTCTGAAACAAGTGATATTGCATGTTATAGTTATATTTTGCCAACTCTTTGACTTTTGTATTGAAATTTATATCAGCATAAAGTCTAAATGTGTTTTGCAAGTAGTTGTTTCTGAAATATTTATTACAAAACTACATAGTTATATTTATAAATGAAGGTGATGTTAATTATTGCTGTCATGTCAATTAAATTTTAATTATATTACCCCAAAACAGGGAAAGTAAATTGTTAAAGGAAAAAAAACCTTCATTATATTTACTTCACTTTGTGGTCCTGCTAGTCAAAATTCAAACATGTTTTAGATTTTCTCTTTTAAAAAACAATAAATTCCTCCTTGCAGCCTGATAACTCTCAAGACACAAAAGAAATTGTTTTATACCTCCACATGCTCATCTCTTTTACAAGCATTAATTCTTGGAAGATTCTAAACAGTAAACAAGGTAATATGTTCTTGAAGCTTTTATAAAGTGCAGTAAAGATAAGAGTGTTAAACTTGTTCATTCAAAACACGGGTCTTTTGTTAAAGTTATGTAAAAATTTAGCAACATCCATTATTATTTTAAATGCTTTTTGTTAATAATTAATGAACTGAAATTCAATTATTTTTTTCATCAAGTAATCAGATCGTTTAAAGAATATATTGCTCAAACCACATTTCCTTTTAGAAACTTTTTTAATGGAAGCCTTTCCAAATTAGCTTTTGAATTTAATAATAATAGTTTATATTTGCTATTGTGAACAATTTTTAAATAGTGAATGCTTACAATTCAAAGTATAAGGTTTGTCTACTATATCAGTAAATTTGACGAGGCAAACATGTTTTTTTTTACAAAATAAAATTTAACAACCAAAATCACAAAAATGTCAATTATGGACAAAGTTTTGCTCTTTTATAATCCCTTACTAAATGTACATTTTAGAACATTTATTTGTCGCAACACTTACCTGGCATAAGATGTATAATATTTGCCTTATAAATTGTTAATAACAGGTTTTAAGATTTGGGCGAAGGTTTATCACTAACACCAAAGTTTTCCCAAAGTATAATAACATTATAAATGTCCTCTTTAACTTAAATTACTTTTAATTTGACCTTTTTAACTCTAATTTAGTTTTATTTACAAAGGTAGTTTCTTTCTGGCTATCTAGCCTTTCTTGAAGAGCTTAAACACAGCCAATCTCATATTTTTGTGACTTGTTCAACTGACTGTAATTTATTTTTATTTATTCCAACTGTTTCCTTATTTTTCCTTTATTTTTAATCTTCAGGGGAGTCTTTGAAACCAGCCATGACCAAACTGTGTGACAACATTATGGGTCATCTCGTCACGAAAGGCCTCTATTCCGTACTCCAGACCATTTTGCTCAAGGGGCTAGTGAGAGTGAAGCCTTGTCTGAAGAAGGCAACTCTGCTGGCCATTATAAATCTATCTATTCGGTGAGATTAGTAACTAATTGTGTTTTATTATGCTATTAATAGCTTCTAGGGTTCCCACAGGTCCTTGACAGTCCATAAGAAGTCCTTGATTTTTATTTTCAATTTCAAGGACCCTTTTATACTTCTTGGTTTTTACCAAAAATCAATAAAAAGTCCTTGATTTTCGATTTCAAGTACCCTTAGTGTTCCTTAATTTTGACAAACAATCGTTAAAAAATCCTTGACTTTCTTCGTTCCCTACATTCAAATTTCAATAAGTCATTTCTATAAACAGTACCAAGTTGGAAGTAAGGGCACACATAGCCATGGGTGAAAGTTTTCCGTATTAGTACGGATTTCCGTATTTTTAAAAATACTCCAGTACGGAACGGGACAGAACCATAAAATGATTTTTTATTCAATTTGATTTCGGCCACGAACGGATCATGTTGTGCCACGAAGCTTATTATGTGATGACGTCACATAATCAGGCATAAAAGTGTTCCGCCTTTCGGCGAAATTCCCCCTTTTTTAATCTCATTTTGACTGATCCCGAGATCGATGCAGAACCGTTGAGAAATTGTGACCCATATGGGGGTTCCTAAGATCAAACTAGGCAGGACAAAAAAAAAACACTATGAGGCGAGGCATCGATGTTTGGTTGACTGATCCGTCTTGAACTATAAAAATACCAAAATGTACTGCAATTTCGCCGTATATAAGCGAGCAAAAATTACTATAGGCAGAGGTTTTGTTCACTGATCCTTGAACTATAAAAATAATGCGATTTTACTTCCAATTAAGCATAAATTACGAGGCGTTGAAGTTTGATTGACAGGTCCGTTTGAACTAAAACTGTAAAAATAACGTGTTACTACAGTGCGATTTCGCTACGAATTAGTAAATATTACGTTGAAGTTTGGTTCAAAGATCCGTCTTGAACCACAACTATATTATAAAAATAACTAGACATACATGCAATTAGGCTAAGAATCGGAAAATATTTCAAATGCGATCATATCGTAACACGTCTCTGCAAAAACTCAGTTACGACGTCATTTAATTTGGTTTCGAATATTCTTTTTTTCTTATAAATATAAAACGCTGGCTTCCATAGGTATACCGATATTTCAAAGCCGGTGAACCGATTTCTCACTAAGTTAACTTCGGGGGTCGAGGGCTATTTTTTTTTTTAAAGCAATCTGTGAATTTTTGCTACCCTACCAGGGTTCGATTTAAGTGGTATCGCATCGCAATTTGCGATGCAAATGCTCTGAAACAGCTATGCATATAGTCAACCTATTCGCTAGCACTGCTACGCATTTAAAAAAAAAAAACGATTGTTTATTTTTTCTTCGCACCGTAATTAGGTGAAACTAAACTTGAATTTCAATAACCAATAAGTTTAAATAACAGATTCTTATAATAAAGATTGTGAAGATAATTTAAGATTAGATTATACTAAGTTTTCTTTAAATCTCGGCCAGCCTCCAGCTTGTGTAATCTCCCATTTTAAGAAGAGTCCAATAATGATCCCTGATTTACTTCCTAGTAATTTTCACGAAATCTACCGATTACGTCACGTTGCAGCAGAATAATTGGCAGTTCTCTGGCTCTGTGATCGGAAGAGTGTCTCGTTACTTTCGTAGCTCCAGTTTAGGTCAAGTCGAGCAACCAGAACATTTTCTTCTGATCAATTGTCTGACTCGCAGGTGCCCGTGACTCATGATCAGTAGGAAATAAAAAAATACTTTTTGTTTACATTTGAACCTTTTTTTCTACTTCGGACAATACTGGGGTTTCTCATTTTAGACAATTTTTAGGTTTAAAGAAATTGGAGCTTCCGCTTATACACGCTTTTTATATTTAAGTTGTTAATGAATTTCGAGTCCTTGAACCTTGAATTTTTTTAATAATGAATTGTTTGAATTTTTTTTTTCTGACTTTGTATAAACCATGTTATTATTAAGTATGAAAGACAAAAAGTTTTTGAAAAAAGCTGAAAGCAGAAACCCTGTGTTTAGTTCCGATTTTTATTTTCTTACACTTGGTTTAGATCTATGAAGAAATAATTATTTACTTGATATAAAAGTAATTTTAGAAGATAAGACATTGCACATCAAATTGCATAATGGCTCGAATTGAAATTTTTTTTTTTGGCCCGATTCCGGGAGTTATGAGAATATTTAATTTCAGTCATGAATTTGAGACAATTGATCTCTGTAAAGAGACCCGGCAGAAACCCTGAATCTAAAAAATCTCTTTCCTAGGATTTTTGCCAACTTTCACCCATGCACATAGCACTTCGGCATTCTTCAAACCTCCACGTCTTGTATTCTAGTTCACGGTGTAAGCGTGCAGTGAGGTCCTTTTTTTTTAAAGGGCACATATTGGTAAATCAAATCTTTATTTATATTATTACTGATCATCGACTTATGATTAAGGGTCCTTGAAACATTTTTTGGGAGTCCTTGATTTTTATTTTGAAATAAGAGTGGGAACCCCGGCTTCTATAATGGTGTTTTGACAGGCCCTCTTTTAACCAGACTCCAGTTAATCGTCTATCCACTTTAAACAGATGATTTTTCTTTTATCCCCTTAAAAAGCAAAACATTTCTAAAAAGAAAGTGCTTACTGTTACTTCTGCAGAAATTTTGCCTATGATGCCAAACAGTTTTTGCTCACGATCATTCTAACCTTAATTTATTGAACCAGGACCGTTTAATTTTAAAGATTTAATTAAAAAAAATTAGTATTTCATGAAAATTTACGCCATATGTATTTTTTATTATATGCCATTTCCTCTGAGTTGCATAGTTTTCTTTATACCTTTTATTTAATGCGTGTATAATTTATATATTTATTCTTACATACATTCTTTATTTTATTTTTAGTCCTGTTGTCTCATCCCAATTTTCGAACAACCTCATGAACTTGTTTCTTCTTCACATACTGTCTGTTCCTGCAATTATCCTACATTTCAGCAACTTTACACCAGAAGTATGCCAATTTTATCCTTTACTTTAAAATCATCTATGGTGGAATTAGAGTAAACAAATGTGCAACAGCTAATTGCCCTTAAAACAATTAAACATTACCAATATTTAATTTAAAATCGCTTGAAAACTTCTGTTTTTTTTGTATAACTTAATTGTGCAACCGAGAATTTGAGGTAATTTGGGTTTTAATGAAAACTTTCATGCTTATGTTAATTGTTATGAAAGTAAGGTTTTATAAATAATATATTTATATGTTTAGTCCTAATTTAAGATCTGACTTCTTCAGGGGACATTGTACATTATTTTCAAGACTTTAAATAAAAAGGATATGAATTTCAGCATTCCTTTCTATCTGTAGTTTCTTCTGTTACATTACTAAATCACTTGCACCATAATTTTTTTGTTGCCTGAAATTTATTGCATTGGTTTTTTTGTATCATAATAAAATATTGTCTTTTTTTAACCCGGCAGCACTCACATGGAGGTCTATCAGACCCCACGCACATTCATGTTTCTAATTACCTAACCTATCACTTTTTAAAATGGTTCAAACCCAGAGGTCTGCCTTCAAGGTCACCCTCTAAGGAAATGAATAATTATCTTTCACATTGTAAAAGCGGTTTTAGTAGAATTGTGGTTTTGGGGTCCAAAAGACCCCATACGAGTGCCCGCGTTTCTTCATTCTAGTTCAAATTCTCTTGATACTTGTCCTACAATGAGGAGACGGAATGTATGCAAAAATTGTTGGCAGAAGTTTCTTCGGATGACAAATCTATAAACAAATCTGAAGAAGCTGGTGATTCTATTAATGATGATTATAAGATTAATTGATTATCGTTCTTGTTCCGATAGTGAGTCTAATGAATTGTTGGAAAATGAAGACACTAGTATACACATACTGGTAATCCTTTTGATACGATCGATGAAGATGTGGTTCAGAATTATAATTCCAATACCCAAACTTCGCCATAAATACCTTAATTAGTTGTGAGAAAATGTCTTTTTAGTAAAAATTGCTCAAGCTTTGAATGTAAAAGTGATACTTGAACGAAATTCTGTGCTGAGGTCTAAAGTAACCCTTTGCGAGTGATGGTGTTTCTCTTTGGAGAGCGAATGCTGCCGGGTTAAAAAAAAATCAAGACATGTCAATCTCAGCATTCTTTACATCGAAGAAGACTGCAGAGCTGATTGTAAATTACCATAGAAATCAGTTTTAAAATCCAAGTTTAGTATTAATTTCAACAGTATTACAGAAACTAGCTAGGGTTCCACAATCTGTGAAATGCCTCTCACTGATTTGTTTTGTTAGAAAAGTTAATATTTAAATTCTTAATAATAATAAAATTAAAAATTTAAGTGTTCTTATCAAAATATTTAATTACATTTTAGTTTTAAATTCTTATTTTTACTTTCATAATTTTGATTTTATATCAACAAACTAAAATTATTTTTAGTGCCTAGCTGTTCTCTCTGCTCACAATATTTTCAAGCACTCTTTGGACCTCCTTGTGTCCGAGCAGAATGCCCGGATTCTCTTTAATGCCTTGGAAGGGAACTATGCTCTTTGCCTTATTGGTAAGTCACCCGGTATTTGTTTTTTATTTTTAGCCTACTTTTCTTTTTTTAATTCAAAAGAATTTTTTAAAAAATGAAATTGTACGTATTGAAATGCGGTCGATGTCCGTCTGTACCCCCTTCCAAAATCGGTTCTATACATTTGATCTTAAAATTTCTTTTTCTGTTAAAAAAGGTATGATCTCAGAGACCAAACTTTCATACTTTTTGTCCATCTGTCTGTATGATTGGTCGGACACAAGTCTGCTATTTGTCGACGAATTATCCATTGAATTAGCATTGAAATTCAATTTCGAGTTATTTAGATCGCTGTTGCTAACCCAACAATGGCATGAGAAACTTTATTCATTTAAAAATAATATTATGTAAAGCAAAATTTATTTTGGTTATAAATCAGTTTTGAATGACGTCAGGAATGTGATTTTTGGATTGTTTATTATTTGTTTACTAAGTAAGTGGCAAGGCATATTTTTTTGCATATATTTCTGCGTAGTTTTAATTTACATTTCTTATTTAAGGGCATTTTGGAGTAGTTCCATGTTTTTGTTTTATAAATAAATATTTAATTATTCGTAGAACTACAAATGAATCAAGCAGACCATAAGTAATATTAATTTTATTTGTGATAGGAAATTAGTGAAAATAGTTGTTTTTGGCTTTAAGAAGTTTAAATTATAGCTGGATGCTGAGTTTAGGGAAATTTATTCTAATGTTTATACATTTTATGGTAGAAATGGTTGTAAATGACTTTTACTGTTACGAACCTAGATGTCTCCTGATAAGAATTTCAGTAATTATTTAAGTAACAGGAATGTAGGCTATTTTAAACCAAAACTGAGCTTAAGTTTGCAGCAGAGAAATGTACTAGGTGGAGGAATTTGCGTAAACAACGCTGCTGGCGCCGACATTTCGACTGCTTCTATTGGCTGCTCCTCTGACCCTGATATTCGTGCGCCCTGTTACGTCAAAATTGAAGGAAAAAAATAATTAAAATAACGCTCTAACTGAAGCTAAACTAATAAAAATAATACATTTATGTCTTGAAATAACAATTAAATTTGTTTATTGAATGTGAAATACCTTTTTGTATTCGATTCTTGCACTCAAAAATGAGAAAGAACTTCTTGTTATTTTAATAATTTAATCACAATATCATAAAATTTTAGAGTGGTTTGCAACACAATTTTCAAAACTATTATCTGTTCTGTCACTTTCCTTATAACATTCTGTAACACTTGAAGTGTATAGTTGCAAAACTCGCATTACCTTAGTTTAAAAGCTGAAATGGTCTGATATAAGATTATCTGGAAATAATTTTTGTACCCAGATTGCTGGTATCAGTTGTTTTCATGTATAAATTACCTGACTCAAAGATTAAGGAAATTCCCTGCAAAACATGCTTTTAAAGATATATTTGTTTCGAAATAGTTTTATATTAAAAAATGTAGAATTTGCGGGTGTGTCTGGAGCAATTATAACACAGGGTTCCCACAGGTCCTTGAAAGTCCTTAAGAAGTCCTTGATTAATGATTTTTATTTTCAATTTCAATTACCCTTTAATACTCCTTGATTTTTACCAAAAATTGTTGAAAAGTCCTTGATTTTGGTCTTTGATAAAAAAGTACCCCATAGTACTCCTTGATTTCGACAGACAAACAATCGTTAAAAACTCCTTGATTTTCTCACTTTGCAACCTTCAAATTTCAAGAAAGCATTTCTTCAAACATTGCTAAAGTCGGCTATAAATAACGCACATAGCACTTCGACATTCGGTGCAAAACATTGCGTTTATATAAACACTTATATTTTTGCCAAACACTTCTGTGTTTTCCTCTGATATAGTTGCCACTCCTGGCGTCGGCGGTATTTCGAAAGCTATTTTATTTTAATATTTGTTAGGGTCCTTGAAAAAATTGTTGGGAGTCCTTGAAAAGAGTCCTTATATAAAAACTGCTTGGTTTTTATTTTAAAATAAGAGTGGGAACCCTGTAACATTGAAAATATATATCTGTATATTTAACATGATAAAACTTTATATATTATACTATTTTTACAGCTAATCTCATACACATGGCTTATTCAGACCTTGATGTAAGTTTGTAATATTACTTTAGCTTTATTAAAAATCATTTTTTTATCATCTTTTACTCTACAATCAAACAATACATCTTTGGCCCAGGCTTAATCTCTACTAACTCTTCACTAAATATACTTGCTATATTTTTGGCTTTTTTATCAGTGGCAACACTGCCTTGACTTATAAAAAAAAATTATTATGCTAAAAATGGCTAAATTACGACGAAGGATTATTATGCTAAAATATGCTAAATTATTCTAAGGATTATCATTCTAAATTATTATAAAGATTATTTTACTAAAAATGCTTATGGAATGTTTATGCTAAAAAGAAAAGTTATACCCGTAAAAAGTTTAGAAGAATTTTTTTAAAAAAGGAAGTAGTTACCCCTAAAAATTTTCTCCATAATTGCCCATATACTTTGGGTTTCGGTATTATAGGGTAATATTAACTGCATTCATTTTTTATTTTCTGAACCTATATTTGTTGGCAAATTATTTAATTAATTTAACCTTTTTTTTCAGAATCTTCAAGCTAATTTGCTAGATTTTATCGTAAGTATGCCCTTTTATTTATTTTAACTATTGTGTACAATTTGTTTCTTACATTCATTAACAAATGTTTTATTTGTAGAATGTCATAACACGGATTATGGAGAGCTGCCAAAAGTATGTCGTTAACAAGAAGTCAAATTTGACGCATTGGCATCCGGTCCTGGGTTGGTTTGCTCAAAAGTTGGATCATGGGTGAGATCTATCGAAAAGTTTGTTTATTTTTCAATACAAAGTTTTTTTTAATTATTTTATAGGCAGTTTTCATACTTGACTATTAAAACATTCATGTAAGCTCCTTTGTGAACTATGATAAATTGTAACTTAATACTTTTATTAGAAGCTTTATTGTGCACTGACAAAGAATCTAGGATTTTAATTTTTCAATTAAGGTAATAGCAGCTGTGTTATTTTTAAAGTAGTAGATTTAAATTCGTCACTCATTTACTATTTGTTGGACTGTGTGACTGGCTTAAATATACTGAAAAAATTTAGAATATACAATTAAAGAGCTTAGTGAAAAAACAGGCTACATGGCATTTTTGAAAGAAGCGATTTTTTGGTTAATAAACATATAATTTCCTACTTTTATGATACCAAGTTCCCCCTTTTCAGACACTTTAAGTAAAAGTATTTTTTTTAACACTAGCATTTTTAACTAAAAACTTAAAACTCATTTACATGCTCCTCCTTTTTGACATATAGCACAGTGTTTCCCAACAACATTTTCTCGAGGACCCCTCATGAAGCCGTTATTGTGAGAAAGACCCCCATTAGTTCCAAATTCAAAAATTAAAATAAAGTGAGAGCCAAATTAAGAGTCTTTTTATATTTATACATTTTTTTTTACAGTTACAACAGAGTATCATCAGTATGCAGTTTTGTTTTTCAGTTCTTAAAGAAATGAGTTGAATCTCTCTCCTTTGAGACCATTATTTCTGAAAATATAAGGTTTCAAAACTAGAATCTTTCACTCTGAAACATGACTGCATATAGCAGAACTACTCCCTCTATCTAATTCTAGTTTTGCGCCAGACTCTGCTCATGCAGGAAGCAGCCAAAACATAAAAAAATCTGTAATCATAAATATATATTTAATATATATTTTTTTTATTCTAATAGCATCTTGTGGACCCCTCTGGTATAAGTCAGGGTTTGGGGACCACCTGTTGGGAACCACTGACATAGCATGTTCTCCCACAAAGCTCTTTAACCCTTTCAGTCTCAGTGATGCCATTTGGAATCATCCCTTTCAATATTCTTTTTCCAAATGTTTCTGTCTCTTATGACATCCAAACATGTACCATTCGATTCGTCACACTTTGTTCTATTAGACAATATTTTACATTAATCTCAATAGAAGTCGGGACTACTATTTTTTTTATTTAGAAAATTGCTAACAAGCGTTTCACCTGATTTTTGAAAAGTTCACTTCAGTTCCACATATTTAAAACACAGTTAAAGCAATTTTTTTGTTAAAATAATTACTAATTTCTTTTTAATAATATGGTCAGATACCTTAAAATGTATAACTCGATGTGTTTTTAGGCAATATATATATTTTTATGTTGTTTTCCACAGTTAAAAAAATTTTGGCATTGTTTCAAAAACCATATAAGAAATTAAAATGATTTTTTTTCCTTATGGAACTCTTATTTTTGACCTAAAATAAGCTTATTTTGTGAATATCAGATATTTCTGTAGTGTAATAAATATTTGGGACTGAAAGGGGTTTAACTATACATTGAAACTGGTATAGACTACTTTTCGATACGATACAAATTCGTCCCATTTGTAGAACTGTCTTGCTTTTGAAATTAAAACTCTTACGTTTTGAAAAGAATTATGTTTAAACTATCTTGTTTTTTATTTTTAGCCTCCACGAGTCCCTTGCCCTTGTCAAGAGGCAAGTTCAGCTGCTGTGGAGTGGGAAGATGATCAAGACGATGTTCTCGCACCTAGTGGAATGTGTTCAAACGCAACCTCAGTCTACCAGCCCTACAAACGAATCGCCTTTCAACTCTCCCTTTAAATCTAGTAGGTTGAGATTTTTACTTTTTTTCTGGTTTTAGTTAACAGTGTAGTTATACTATTCTTTAGCAGGGGCTGGGGAGCCCAGTCGGTTAAACACTCGCTTAGCATGCGTAAGGTCCCAGGTTCGGGTCCGGGCATCGGCAAAACAGCTGCCGACCTATAAACGGCCCGTGCAGCCAAACATGTCCGACGAATAATACCCTGTGTAAGGGAGTGCACGTTAAATATCCTTCAAAGTCCTAACGTTGCGTACGATGTTGCCCTTAACGGTTGCGTTGGGTGCCTATTCAGGTGTAGGCTCGTCACCTGACTGTGGTTCTAAAATACGACGCCCGTCGCCAATAGCCCTCGTGTAGCTCTAGTGCGACGATAATTCAAACCAAACTTACTTTTTGAACATCAGTGTTTTGGAAGCAGTGGATTTTCTGGTTTCAGTTAACAGTGTAGTTATGCTAGGCTTTAGCAGTTTTTAACATTATATCAATTTTATTCAAAGTTATTTAAGGAAAGAGATCAAAAGCAGCAGAATGTTTTAGTTAATTGGCTCTTTAAAATTCAGTATGTTTGAAGTTTTATTTTTAGAACATTCATGTTGTTTTTAAATGCCTCGTAAGGTTTTGAAAGCAACAGATTTCCTGAATTTAGTTAACAATATAATCTTGCTATGCTTTTGCTGCCTCCAAAAATATTTTAAAATTCAAAAATCAATTTGTTTTCAACCATTTTTTCATTTAAAATGAATGCCCATGTTTCAGGTTTTGAGTGGCAACAAAAAGTCTGACAATAAATTCCTTCTTGTGCCCAGATTGGTAGATCAATGTCATTTTGGGAACAAAGCTCTAATCGACTATCGGAGCACTGATCAAAGGAGATCATTAATGAAAGCTGAAAGAAAATGCATCACCTGAAATGAACTGATTAAATCTTTAAAAAATATATCAATAAATCCTTTATTTTATTTTCAGGTATGTTCAGGAAAGTTGTGGAAAAGGCATCTTCTAGTCGATTGAACAATGTCCGCTACAGGAGGCTGGGAAGTCCAGAAACCACCCTTGTGGCCTTAACCTGCAACCTGTACGAAACTGCCTTGGCCACCCTCTCGCAAATGAAACTGGACATACTGACTGGTGAATTTTTTGTTTTTTTACTTTCATCTACGTTTAAAAATCAATCTATCTAATTATTAATAGTACTATAATTATCAATAAATCACCAAATTATTAATACATATCTATCAAATTAGTAATAAATATCCATCAAATATTAAATAGTACTGGTTTTCATTGTGTATTTTGATACAAACTATTTCTCAGTACTATCAGTAAAAGTAACTTTAGCTTCTATAGGTAACATTGCCCACAAATGTTAATGCTAAGCCTACCTCTCTTTCAATTTTATTTACACTTATTCGCTAGGATACTGTCCATAGGTAATTTTGATAATGGGATATCATTTATAATGTTAATGTATATTTTATTTGCAGCTTTAAAAAATTATGGTCAAATAAATTTTATCCTTTCTATCTAAAATGAGATGTTTGCTATGCATCTGTTCTTTATAAATAGCTTTTAAAAAACATGAAGAATATAATTTCTGATGTTAAATGCCAAGATTGGAGGAAAAAGGTCCAGGATACAGTGGCACTTAAATAAAAAATGTTTTTTAATTCGAAACATCTATTTGTGATTCTAAATCTCATCAATGAAATATTTGATTCTCAAAATATAGTAGTTTTCAAGGATAAAAATGCCATTCCTTACTGCCAAAGAAATGTAATTAAATTAGACTTGAAAAAATACAAATTACATTATAGTCAAAGGTTTTATGTTTGTTAAACTAAACTAAACTTCTCGGCCCAAAAACCTGTAAGTGGGCCAAGGCGTGCCGTGCCCATTTCAGCTTTCGTGACCTAGGGCTCCGGGGTGCTAGGTATATTGCCCAGTAATGTGGTCATCCTCACGCAGAAGCCCCAGTGTTTAGTTCCTCAATATGCTTGGTACCCGTTTTATCAACCCACTCAAGGAATGATTATGAAAGGATGGGTCAACCTTGCCCAATCCGGGATTTGATCCCTGGACCTGTGGTGTGGCAATGTAAACCACTACCACTAAGGCACTGGGCCTATGATTGTTAGATCATTAAAAATATTATTGCCATTTAATATTCTGCCTTAGATAGTGTAGCATAACAGTAGTTCTATGTGGTCATTAATTTATTATTGTGACCTATCATCTATGTTATAATACTTTATAACAAACAAAAATGAAACCAAGTATTCAAAGATTGTTTTTGTTACAAAACACACTTACAATAATATGATTTTCAACCGAGTTTCATCATTTTTAGGCCTCTGCTACCAGGATATGGTTCTGCCTAACCTGTGGAAATTTATCAGCAGTCTGGGTCCTGGCAATGGTCTGAAAGCCTTCCTCGATCACTTGGCCGTCACCACCAAGACTTGCTGTCCCGAGTTTCAAATTCTAGTTTTATTCTGTGATTTGGCAACACACCTCATAACGTAATTTTAAAATTGCAAATGATTTTCTTTATCCTTGTAAAACTTTGAATCTTAACTTTTAAACCCTTTCAGTCCCTTGGAGACCATTTGGCATCATCATGTTACTGATCATAATTAAAAAAAAATAATGGGGTTGTCATCTATTGGGTTTAATAAAAAATATTTTCAAATGCAAAAAAGTTTGAAGAATCGAATGATGGGCATTTTGATATCATAAATGGCTATAGACGATCAGAAAAAAAATTCTAAAATGATGATGCCAAATTGTCATTGGGACTGAAAGGGTTAAAATTTAAATTCTCTGTTGTAGTATTTTTGTTCATACGTTTGGTTAATGTAAATTTTTTATTTAATATTTCTTATTCATGACACTCTAATAAGACATAATGCATATCTCTTAGTTTTAATAGTGATTTAGCATAAAAAATACCATTTATATTTTTAAAAAAAATCATTTTTCAGTTTATTTAAATAAAATTAAATACAAATTATATATAATGTGTTACTCGCAGTTTTACTAGGGATTTGGTATGGTAAAAAAAATCTTAAAATTCAGAATTTATTGTTTATTTGGCTTATTTATATTAAAACTAGATTTTTGACTAGGTTTTTTTTTAAATCTTAGCCAGAGCTTTAAAGAGATAATTGCCATAGATATTGAGTGAGCTGTGGTAATTATCTTTAAAATGTAATATTTCATTTTGAAAAGTGAAAAAAATTTTCTGCCAGCAAATAATTTTTGTTCCATCTATAAAATTTATGATGTAACCTTTTAAACTTGGTACTGGACTTTTATAGAACAGAAATATATTTTTTCTCAAAACTTTCTGTATTTTAACAATAATTATTTGCCAGTGCATATGCTTTAAAAGATAATTAGTTAAGCAATATGCTTTCTAATATGCGTTTAACAATAGAAAGTATATCATAATTTTGTTTATTTTTTATGGTTCCATTTTTTAAAAAAAGTATTATGTGTTTCAATTTATCTCTGCAGAATATTGGATGATGTTGAATTGTATGAACAACAGAAGCCTTTTATGCTGGAAGATTTGGTGTCAATATCAGCTTTTCTAAATCAGTTAGTTTTTAAGCTTATATGGAATAACTTAATCGGTTAGTATTTTTTTTTTTTTAAGTTAGTCTTAAAATGTATTTTTATAATACTACATTCATTACTTAAGTTCCCACATGTGCTATCTAACTATGCAGAACGAATCAGATTTACAGTACAGTAACCCTTGGCAAACTTTCCAAAATCGTGCACAATAGTCAGTATTATGGCAACTTTTGACGTAACGCTTTCTATACTGCGCTAATAAATAATGGTCAGATAAGGTTTCCGGAAAGCGATATCATTGAGAAGTCAAAGAATTCGACTCAGTCGACGTCAGACAGGTTGCTGCAAAAAATATTTATCGCCAAATCCAAACAAATTTGCGTCAAGGGTTATCGTGCAGTAAATCTGATCCGTTCTACAAAGTTAGATAGCTCATGTGGGAACTTAAGTGACGAATTTCTGTATGTTTATGTCTAAAGCAACATTTGTTTTAGCCTTAAAGAATAACAAATAAAATATGACTTTTACTGAGTATATACTTAAAATGTTGTTGTATTAAACTCAACTATTATCTATTAACTAATGTTGTGTAAAATGTTGTAAATGTTTAAATTGAGTTCCAATTTAGATAAAAATTGAATATTAGTAATTTCACTTTCAGCACAATTTAGCTTTTGAATATTGCTTATTAAAAAGTAATATTGATACATAGATATTGCTTACATAGTGATTTACTTTGTTCAAATATTTGTATTCTGAGCTTAGATAAACATTTAATATAGTTGAAAATTGAAATGAAAAAAAAAATAGTATGAAACATTATAATATTGCTTGGTTTTGAAGCGTCCAACTTTTACAAGCATCATTTTGAAACTTAATGCACTGGAGAACTTAATGCACTGGAGCACTTAATGCACTGTAGCAACCATGTGTTTATTTCATGCTGAGCAAAATTCCATGTTAAGTTTTATGTCAGATGTTTAAAGAAAAAGTAATTTTGATTGATCCATCTTAATTTAAATATTCCAGACGCCAAAGCAGTAAAAAGCAATGCTCTCTTGACTTCAGCTCATACCTTATTGATGTTGCTTTACAAAAGGGATTGCAGACATTCGTACACTCCCCCGGATCATTGGCTGATTAAGTACGATTTATTCTCTTCAAATGTGACTACTACCAGTTTTCAATAATTTTAATATTTGAGGATCTTTTAAGGTTGAGTTCAATAACTTATGTAATGGGGCTTATATAAATTCTTTGATGTGTTTAGTTTGGGTTCTGTCTGCCATGTAACATAGAAAACTTCCTGTAAATATCAATTAAAATGTAAACATGCAGGCATCTTGCATGCAAAGCATTTTCATAACTTTGTACTATTGTTAGTTTGGTATTATAGTATGTTCTTATTTTTGCTTTAAAATAAAATTAAAAGAAAAAGTATTTTTTCCAAATGGTCTTCCAATTTTTATGTTGGAATTGTTTGACAGTTTAATATTAAAACATTCTATTAGTATTAAACTAATCACACCTCTGAGGTTGTAGTAATAACGGAGCAATATCTGATAAGCAACAACTTTGCAATTTTCAATTTACAAATGCAATGTTTGGTCATAAGTGAGAAATTATAGTTTCTTTCATTGTCGCCCAGTGACTTAATTTGTCATAATATAGGAATACCAAGTAACATTTGTCTTCCAAGTAACCTTTGTCTTTCCCTGAGCAACAAGTGTTGCCCATTCATTGTGTTAAAAAAATGTTCCGTCACCATACTCTACCCTATTAAGAAAAGCCAAAAGGAAACCCATTTTTCAGAACTTTGAGATAGATAGGTAATAATGGTTAAATATTTTATTTCTTTTCCACACATTTCACAACTTTTTAACTTAGTCTAAGCAGCAAGGAGGGAAAGTTTTGGAGCAATATTTGTGACTTCATAACTTTGTTTCGACCAGTTAAAGGGTAAACATCGAAAAGTCCCTGCTCCTGAGCCGAAGGGGGTTGAATGTCCCATTTTTCGGTTTTTTTGCGCTTATATCTCGAAAGCTATGGATCCTAGCGATATAATTGTAGTACACAAAGTGAAAAGTGATTAAATTTACCATAAATTTCACCCATCATGTGTTTTAATATCTTGTATACTTTTTGTGATATTCTCTCTTAAAAGTCTGTAATTTTGGTCGGAGAAAGCATTTTTTCCTCTTTTATGACCAGATAACAGATATTTTCCTTGTTCTCTAGGGAAGTCCGAGTGAGCTCCTTTATGAATGACCTTGAAAAAGGGAAGAAGGCGGCCCAGGTGTTAATGCAACAAGTGCCTCACATCATACCACACAAAGAGGTTGGTAAAAGTACTCCATTTTTTAAAAAATAGTTTCAGCCAAACCTTTTAAAATTCAAAAGAATTTTTTAAGAAGTTTAAGTCAATAACCATATAAACATTTTCATCCATGTGTCATTCTGTACTCTGCTTTTTAACTTTCTTAACCATCCAATTTCAAAAATTCTTTTTTTTTACAAAACAGTGTTACATGTTTTATACTTTTTTTCACTTTATATTTTTAAAAAAATAACAGGAAAGACAGCTATTTTATTTATTTTGGAACTACTTTTTTCTGCTTATACAGGGTGAGGCAAACAAAACCGGCCCCGAGATGGAGATTAGAATACGACAGAAATGTTGCCAAGTCTAAAACCAATACAAAAACAGGCTTACTCACTGAAGCTATTGATCGCTTCAATATTAAGCACAAGCAAACGCTTGGCGACTTATTTGCCGGCAACTACGGTACGCTTTTAAGGGGTCATAGGAGTCTTAAAAATGTGCAAAGAAGGTACTACAAAGCATAGTTTGATCTTTCATGTAATTTTTTAACTACTCAATTTATAAGTATATTTTTTTATATGTAATTCTATAAGCTTTATTTAATATAAAGCAAATTTTAAAATTTATGAAACTTAAGCCAAAACTAAAATAAATGATATTAAACATAAAGCTATTTGAACACATTGTGATTAGGCTTGCGCGGCAAATTTTGAGGTCAAAATTGAAAAAATGACCTAGAAAATGACTTTATATTGTACAAATATGTGCAACAAAGACTTATACCTAAATTCTCAGCTCAATTTTAATTGGAAATTATTTTAAGAACTTTTTCTAAAAAAAAAAAAAAAAATTAAAATTTTGATTTTAATTTTTTAAAAATAATTTCTTATTAAAATTGAGCTGAGAATTTAGGTATAAGTCTTTGTTTATACATATTTGTACAATATAAAGTCATTTTCTTGGTCATTTTTTCAATTTTGTCCTCAAAATTTGCTGTGCAAGCCTAATCACAATGTGTTCAAATAGCTTTATGTTTAATATCATTTATTTTAGTTTTGGCTAAAGTTTCATAAATTTTAAAATTTGTCTTATATTAAATAAATCTTATAGAATTACATATAAAAAATTTATGGTACTTATATATTGAGTAGTTAAAAAATGACATGAAAGATCAAACTATACTTTGTAGTACCTTCTTTGCACATTTTTAAGACTCCTATGACCCCTTAAAAGCTAGTTGAAATGGAATATAAACAAGGTTAGTAGAGCTGATCAAGATTTAGTGATTATTTGATTGTTTCGGTCGTTATTTAACCTTGAGAATCGGACCTTTTTGTATTTGGTAATACAAAACATTCTAAATTGATTGCAAGACCCTAAATTTGCATTATGGGACGTCTTCATACAATACGAACTAAGATCTGAATTTGCCACTAGTCTATGAGTAGCTCTAAAGTGAAGCTAATCCGATCCAACCAATGCAAAAACAGGTTTCAGGCGGCTTCAAGAGTTTTTCTCGCCAAGCATTTTAACGTATTCCCATTTCTAGCTCGGGGCCGGTTTTGTTTGCCTCACCCTGTACCATGCATAAATGAATGTTGCATCTATTATATAAATTACCATTAAAGTGTAGAATGCAGTTATTTCAATACCTAGTTATTCCACGAAATAACTGATCAGGTCTGTTGAAGTGTGTAGTATGTTATTAATTTGACACTTTAACTAGTTATTTTATGAAATAACTAGATTTTCTATAAATTAACTAATGGGACCTGGGACACAATGGGATGTCCACTTAGTCACTTAATGGTAGTTATGAATTATGAGGTGTTTAATAGTCATGTTAATTTTTTTTTGTATTCAAAGTGTATAAATAAGAAGCAGTAGTATGTCAACTCTAAGCTTAACTGTGGGCTTAGAATGTCGACGAGATTATGATAATCAATGCAAATTTTAAAGTCTTCATTAACCTATATTTAGATTTTGTAGTTTATCTTCTATCATTAAAATATGCAACTTTAAAGTTATAGGTTTTATTTGGAAGTATTTTGTTTTAAATTTTAAAAATGCGTCCTAATTTTCAGTTTATTCGAATAAAAAAAATTCACCTTGCAAAAAATGCTATCAGAACTCTTATTGTAATTTAAAAAAAATGAATTTTGCAGAATAAGAATGTTTTTATGTTTTTGTAGATATAATTTAAAACCCTTCTTCTTGGATAGACCTTTGTAGTTGTGGAAAATTTAATGTTTTTTTCTTTATTTTACCAGAGAGTGGTTTTGTTCAAAAAGTTTGTCAACAATGAAAAGGAAATTCTGGGTCTAACAGAATCAGCTTGTATCTCCCCCCAGAGCACTCTTATAACAGTGCATCGGTCCCGAATTGTGGAGGTAAAATTAAAGTACTTTGCAATATTTCTTTGATTTAATATTTTTCATGTTGTGCTCTGTGAATGTTTTTAAAGTTTCCAATTGTGAAACTATTTTTTCAAGAATTCTTTTTTAAAAAAACTATTTCTTTTAAAAAAGAAAAGTTCAACTATTTCAGTACTTTGGTTTATTGATACTTGTATCGAATTAAAGTTATTCTTAGTTTTGGAACACAGTTTTTGGCTTCGCTTAGTTAAACTTTAATATTTCAAGTTTAGTTTATTTTTTGAAAAAAAAAGTAATCTTAATTTATTTCATGCATAATAAAATGAACATTCTACTGTATAGTTTTATATATTTGTAAGATATTTAGACTGATACCAAAAAAAGCTACATTAATTTTCAAAACACAGTAATCTTAATTCAAACCTATCTTGTTGAACAAAAGATAATTTGTTTGTTTTACAGACGTTTGTTAATTTAATTGAATCCTTCTTTACCAACATGTTAACAATATAGTTTTGTTTTTCAGGATGGGTACCATCAATTATCTTCAATACCACCTCAATCATTAAAAGGTGTCATTCGCGTCAGATTCATAAATGAACAGGTTAAAATTTATCCTTATTCTTTCATTTTAATTCAGCAGTTCACTATGTTGTTGTAGCTTCTAAGCTCAGTATGAAAAGTTATCCTTAAGTTAATTATATCCATCAATATTTTTAAATATTTTCTTGCACTGCAATAACTAGGTTATTATGACTTTATGAATGAAAAAAGTGAAACTCTTATGGCTTTTTAAAAAGTTTAATTGTGTAAGAATGAATAAAAAGAGTTTTAATTTTTTTTTTTTGAAATATTACTTAGTTCTTCTTAAATTTTTATGTGCTTCAATGTTGTTGTTTTTTCTTCTTCTATTCTCTTCATTAGGAAAGCTTTAAAATATTTGTTATTAAGGTTTGTATTGCCACTAAAGGAAACATTACGAATGATAATTGTATAGCTAAAGTCGAAGTTTTATTCATTTATTTAATGAACACACTGCATGTCTTGTCCTTGTTTGATATAATACAATTCTTTTTATTACAAACACAACAGAAGGATACGGGTTATTTTCAGATGATTGATTCAGTAATTTACAAAGTCATGCAATCAAGTTACAGTTCCAAGTAATAAGATAACAAATTAATTAAATGTCATGTAAAGTCTTCGCCAATAGATAATTTAATAATAATGTATAAGAAACTGTTTTTTTTATTCATTATGACCAAGCACATTCTTAAATATTTAATATTAGCCAATTTTCTTATTAAGGTTAGTGTAATAACATGAAAAAATAAATATTACCATGCTATATCTCATTCAAAAATAAATCTGTATAGGTTATTAAACTTTTTGAATATGTCAATAGGGTCTGGATGAAGCTGGTATTGATCAAGATGGTGTTTTTAAGGAGTTTTTGGAAGAAACTATCAAGAAAGTTTTTGACCCCACTCTTAATTTATTTAGAGTAAGATGCTCAAAATGCTTTTGTTTTAGAATTTCAAATGTTTTAATTATTGATAGAATGGCAAATTACTTTTATTATGTGTTTTAAATAATTTACTTAAAATACATAATTATTATAAGTCAATAGTAAAAAAATTCATTTGTTTGCTTTTGCTGACTATTTATTATTATTACTTTTTGCATATTAATAAAAAAAATTCTGACAATAAAAACAATTTCTTTAACATTGAATTTATATCAAAAATAGTAATTGGCAAGTTATTCTATATGTTTATGTTGAATAAAATACTAAATACTATTTGAGTTAAATTAAACTGTAAAAAAGTAACTCTGTAAATTTTTTTAAGTAATTTAAAGCTTTTAATCAATTTTTTTAATGCATTGAAAGATTAAAAAAATGTAACCATAAAATGAATTTATAAAATTTTTATTTTTTATAAAACTTTCTTCTTGATTGTATTTAATATCATTTTTTTTAAGGCTACCAGTGAAGAGAGGCTTTTCCCTTCGCCTACATCCTACATTCATGAAAACCACTTATCCCTTTTTGAGTTTGTTGGGAAAATGCTTGGAAAAGCTTTATATGAGGTGAATATATTTTCCTTTTATGAACCAAATAAATAATTAGGTGCAGCTAATTAGAAAGGCATTAGTCAAGTTCTGATTATGATTTGGTGTCCTTAGGTTTTGAAACATTATAGACTGGACATAGTAAAAACAAGAATGAATTTTTGAACAAAACCATATTCAAATCTAAGGTTGACTTAGATATTTGTTTTTATTTTACACCCTAATTTTATACATTGTATTTCATTGTACTTGTGGATTTATATAAAAGTAGAAGGTAAGTAAAAATAAGAAGATTTAATTTCTTCAATTCTATGTTAAATAATCAAAATCTTTAGTATTATTTGCAGGAAGAAAATGTGTCAGATATAATTCTGCATTGAAGAAATTATATTTGCCACCTAATTCAGTTTTTGTTCACTATTTTGCAATATAATTGCGGTATTAAGTTCTCTTCCTTTTAAGAACTTGTAAAATTTTCAAAGTTAATTTTCTACTATTTTTTAAAATGGAGTTTTATTTTGGCTGAGTTATTAGTTAGGGAACCCGAATACTATAATTACTACGTCCTCAAATTCTTTTCTATCAGAGTTCTACTAGTCATTCAGAATCTGCTTTAAATGATAAGCTTTTTGTTCCATTAATCTATACCTTTAATCACTGTGGTACTCTTAAATATGAAGAGTACAGGGGAAGATTTGCTTGATTTATTAAGAGTTGTCCCATAATTGTGTCTGCTTGGCGGACATTGGCGACTGGAAACCGGTTTCTCTCTTCCTTCTTAGATTAGTCCAAGCGACAGAATACTACATCGTGTGAATCTCGGGAAAAAATACATATGTATATATGTATGTACATATTACAGTAAAAGCACCAGTTTAGGCGATTACTTGCTATCATCGCCAAAGAGACCTGATGAGCAAAGTTTTCTACCAAATTAAGCATTTTTTCCCTGTACTCTTCATATGTAGCGTTAAACTGTGAAGATGTCTAGGAATCACAATTGTTACACCAAATGTCTTTAACACCTAAAACATAGCCTAATGAATAAAAGTCCCCATACATCAACAATATTTATTATTTTTTTCATTTCAGGGCATTGTAGTTGATGTTCCGTTTGCATCCTTCTTTCTAAGTCAAGTTTTAGGACATACACATAGTGCTTTGTACAGCTCCATCGATGAACTACCCTCCTTAGATCCAGAACTGTATAAAAGCTTAACATACATAAAGGTAACTATTTTAGAATGAGATTTGTTGCATTGTATTTATTATTTTGAAGTTTTTATAATGAAGTATTTTATCAATTTCAATCTCAGTATTTGTTACCCCTTTTTTTATAATTATAACGCGGGCGAGGGGTGTAGGAGATTTGTTTATATTATGTAGCAGTAAAAATATAACACATAATTGTTCTTTAAATCTTTTTGGTTTTTTTGTTGTTGTTCTGTGTATATTTTCTTATTTTTGCTATTTTATGTTTACAAATAATTTACTTTCAGTATGAGTGTCTAGTAATAGTTAACTTGTCCCTTTTTTAGAAAAATAATTATCTTCAATGCTGAAAAAATCCTCAGTATATATACTCCTTTTATAAACATATATTAATATAGTTATAAGCATGTTTTGCAAGTAATATTTTCAATAAAAATTATCATTAGACATTTGCTGGGTTTCACATCAATGAAGTGAATTTGAGGTTTTTTTAAATTTTATCGGTGTGTTTATAATAAACAATTAGCTCTGTCAAGTTTTTTGTAATTAATAGTCCATTCTAACTTTTGTTTTAACCCTTTCAGTCCCAGTGATGCCATTTGGCATCATCACTTTCAATATTTTTTTCAAAATGTTTATTTCCCGCTATGACATCCAAACACACATCATTCGATGTTTCACACTTTGTTCTATCAGACAAAATTTTACTTTAATCTCAATAGAAGTCAGAACTACTATTTTTTTTATTTAGAAAATAGTCAACAAGCGTTTCTCCTGATTTTTGATAAGTTCACTTCAGTTCCACATATTTAAAACACAATTTAAACTATTTCGGATAAAATAATAACTAAATTTTTTTAATAATATGGTCAGATACCTTAAAATATATAACTCGAACTGTTTTTAGGTAATATATATATTTTTTATTTTGTTGTTTTCCACAGTTAAAGAATTTTGGCATTGTTTCAAAAACCATATAAAAAATTTAAATGGATTTTTTTTTCTTATGGAATTCGTATATTTGACCTAAAATAAGCTTATTTTGTGAATATCAGATGTTTCTGTAGTGTAGTAAATTTTTGGGACTGAAAGGGTTAATCCATGATATTGTATAAATTGACCACTGAAAAAGCTTCGAAAACCTCTGAAATCTGCTTGGTCTCTCTACATCATATTTTGACACAATAAATAAACTACTTCTGTATCAGTACTTGTGGATAGCTTAAACATTCTAGTTCATAATCAAAATGTTAATATTAAGAAAAACTGTTAAAATTGAAGTTGTGAAGCAAATTCTACAGAGGTCTACATGTGCTGAAGCAAAGAGGTTTTACTGCAACCTACTTACAATTAATAAGCTAAGCTCTACTTAATTTTTAAATATTTTCATTAAAATACTACTTATTAATATTTAAATTTTATTATTTGTCACTTCGAAATGCAGCACTATAAGGGAGACCTGAGAGATTTGGACTTGACTTTTTCTATTGATGAAGACTGCATGGGTCAGATAATCACACACGAACTGCTTCCAGGAGGTAAAGCAGTTGCAGTAAGCAGCGAAAATAAGTAAGCACATCAAAAACACTTTTCTTGATTAATTTTTATTTAGGTTTAGCTCCATTTCTTTTTTGAGTGTGGAAGTTCAGTAAAGTTTAATTTTTAATATATTTTACCAATATAATGTGTACATACATAAATAAAGATGATATACATCTAATATTTAGCTTGAAAAAAACTTTTACCCTTGAAGTTTTAAGTTACTTAGTTTTAAAAATCCAGATTTTTGCTATGATTATTATATTATGTATTTTTTTATTCTAAAACAAATTATATTAAGTATTTATTAAATGATTTAAATACAAGAAAGTAATAGTTTTCATATATTTGCAATTCGTGAACTTCTTTAGAAATTATATTTTATTAATTAAACAAATAGTTTATTGCTGGTATGTGTATTACCACAATGGCATTCCATTTTTTGTCTGAGTATTTTCATTTTTGATGATCTCACCATTGATAACATTTATGACTTTTTTTTTATATTTGTTGTGTATATAATCTTTTACAGTTTCAAGCTAGATTGTGCACAAATCTGAAAACTTTACCAATATACAATGATATTTTTTAATGCAAGTTGTTTTTGTTTGTTAATGTGTGAACAAAAATATTAAAAAAAAAATTGGTATTTATTGTTAGTTTTCGATGAATTCATTTCATGTTACTTTAGGTCATAAAAATAAAAACTTCATGTGTGAAAAATCAATTTAAAAAGATTACTTTTATGTTGCTGATGTAGTAACACTCCACTCCTTCAATGTCACTTTTTCATTATGTTTTTTTTTATTTAAAAGACAAAAGGTCTTGGGTGCCACAGAGTATACTGTACTATTTTGCATTGAAGAACAGCTTTTAGGAAGAGACATATCTTTATTTAGGACAAAACAAACATACAATACAAAACGGTAGAATTCTGTAAGATCTGGGACAAAACGTTAAACGGTCTCATTCTCAGCAAGTTCTGACTAATCTGTTGTCGAGGCAATCCGAATGTTATAAATACTTCAATTAACTACAGTTCGATTATAAAAGTCAGTCATTAGGAAAAATATTATTTTTGTGAGAAAGTCACTTCATTACAATACCATAGGGCTTACAGGTGTAAGGGAGTTGTTTCAATCATCAAATAACACAGCGCAAAAAGTGCAATAGCATAAAAACAGAACAAAAGAGAGCTATACATAAAAAACACAATACAAAAATTTCAAAATTTAAGAATGATGAAAGTTTTTTTAATAATTCTTTAAAGGGCAAGGCATTCTGCAACTGCATATTTTTTTTCTAAAAAAGCACTTCTTTGATGTTCTTTAAAAAAAAAAAAGCTATTCAAGCCATTTTATTTATTCAGAACATCTGTAAACTTAACCCTCTGAGGGATAGACATATATTATCACCTGACTCTCAGGTTTTACAGCAGCACACATACTGTTTGAAAATTCTTAAATTTAGTTATCATATTAAATTTAATAGCAAGGAGGAACCATTTATAATCATCTACTACAGAAACATAATTTTCTAAAACTTTAAGAACTTAAATTTTCTGTTAAAAATTATATCATACAGTGAAAACAAGTTTACACCTCAGCCAATTTGCTTATCTCTCAGAGTTTTAACATTACTCTTCTTCCACCAGGATCAGCTACATCCATCTGATGGCCCACTTCCGCATGCACGTCCAAATCCACGACCAGACCAACGCCTTCATCAAGGGTTTCCGCACCATAGTCAACCCGGACTGGCTCACTATGTTCTCCACACCCGAGCTGCAGAGGCTCATATCTGGGGACAACACACCGATTGACCTCACAGACCTCAGGTAGGATGTAGTTTAATATGGGTTTTGTGATCTAGTCAGCTTAGTGGCAGGGTTCGTACAACCCTTAAAAAAACAAATTAGGTTAATTACTAACCAAACCTAATTAGTTTAGTGACTTATAATTTTTTTTTGTAATTTTAGAATTCAATGGTATTTTTTCATAGTATTTTTCTCATTAAAATGATGGCAACACTTTCCAAATTGCCCCTCTTCTGGGGTCTCCATGCATGTTCCGTCGTTAGCATCGGAGTAGTACGGTGCAATTAGACCCGAACCCGGACATCCAAAGTAAAAGTTTCATTCCAGGTCCAAATTGTTCTATACAGCTTACATATTGTTGGGTAAAAAGTCTCACCATTTTGAGCGTCGGGTTTGGGGGGGAGGGGGAGTTAAAGTTCGAAAATTGGTAGTTTTTTCAGTTTTTCTTGAATATTTCGAAAAATATACAATTTAGAGCAAAAAGTTCAATTACAAAAATATTCTATATTAAATTACAAACAAAATGACTATTTACAGTATTGTTGTAAAGTGAATGGTTCTAGAGTTACAACGGGTTAAAAGTAGCATTTTGGGCAACTTTTTTAGATTTTTAGCAAAAACTAGCAGTATGGTCCCGCCTTGCTGGGAACCCGTTAACTTCGCATTGTTTCCTTTTAGAGGCATGCTTACTTGTGAAAATACACTCAAAATCTAAACTAAATTCAATTCGTGTTGCCGCATGCGCAAGAAAAAGCAAATAATAACAGAGGATGGCGTCAAGCCCCTGTTACGGCCCGGTAGTTGTGTTTTGAAGCCCTGTTATGTAAAAGTAGCATTTTGGCGAACTTTTTCAGATTTATTCTAAAAAAGACATTTTATCTACAATCTAAGCCAGTGATAAGCTAAGCCAGTGATAAGGTATGCCAGTGATAAGCCCTTGAAGAAAGGAGAATATTACCACCTTCTCAAGGGGTGCTACTTTTTAAGGGAAAAGAGGCTTCCACACCCCTAGGCCACATAAACCTGTAGTGCGGAGAAACTGAAACTGAACTGATAAAAATGTAGAATTTTAATCAACATCAACTTCTAAATCCTCATCTATGATGTCCGTGTTCCTGTTGTCACATATTAGGTCTGAGCAATTACTGCATATGTTTGAACAATTTAGACCAATTTTTCTGCACTTGCAGTAAGGGATGCATTCGTCTTTGCAAGCGTACTTCGATGAGTGAAAGTAGTTCCTCAGGAGCTGCAGGACATTCTGATACAATTGGTCTCAAGCTTTCGCCAACCTTCTTCCACCCCCACTTAAGTAGATTCTTCTCATTCAGCCACTGCTGCACCTGATGGCAGGTTCTAAATGAATGTTGCTTGTTGGAAGCTACTGCAGTGGGGGGTTAGAGCAGCCAACTTGAACAGTGAATGTATATACTGCCTTGCAATACCCATCTAGTAAAACTGGTAGCGAAAGCAATCTAGATCTTCAGTATCCTTGGCTCCAAACATTGCAAGAAAGAAACGTTTGCCAACTTCAGCCACTGCAGTGGTGTCTTTGAAGACTAGAAGTTTTGTACGAAGAGCGTTGTTGACCCGCACTTTCCTATACGACGTTATTTTCCCCTTGTAAATAGCTTATACAGTGTCACATCATGTGAAGGCGTATATTGGTAAGAGTACACCTTTCAGGTTACAGTACAATAGACCTGAGGTCGCAGTGCTAGGCTTACTGAGCCCCCCTACAAATGTCATAAATGCCATAAATGTCAAGAGTACACCTTGCATGTCTCTGAAAATCTGAAATAATATATTATTTCCTGTTTATTGCTTTTCTTTGGTACCATCAATTCTAATTTATCCTCTGAGGATGCGTGGACATTCAATAAAACTAGTAAGTCAGTGTCGTCGTAGTTTGTAAGTGCACTGTAACGAGATAAATAAGGCTCATTTTGTTTTTACAGTTAGCTAGAAATTCACTTTGATTGATATTTAAAGGGATTAAGTCCTCTACTTTCACCCCAATGTTCATAGAGGAACGTGATCTGCGCAAATGTTCTTCATCTTTTGTGTTTTCTTGGCGGTATCCATAAAAAAAAATTCTCGTTATAGACCAGCAACTGTTAAGTTATGTAATTTGTGTATTACTCGCAAATCTGTTTTAAGGTAGCTGGTCGTCGCCAGACCACACGATGAAGATGACCTCCATCAATGATATCGGACACTTTCTTTGAATCTGGGATTATTGAGGTTTCATTTGAATCTGAAAAAAAACGGTCTCTTCTGAAGATTTGCTTCCCTTTCCTCATCAAACTAGATTCTTCGAAGAGGGATGGAGGATAAGCATATACTAGCTCACAGTTAAATATTTTCTTCAAGTCTCTCATCACTTCTTACTGTGCACACCATCCGATGTAAAAGAGTGTTAGGGTTCACACATTACAGTGTTGTTATAAATTGTTGTAGACTTGGTTATCGAGGGAGCTACATTACGTAGATAACTTTCTTTTTAAGTGTATGTCATTGAATGTTTTGCTCTCGATCTTTTTCGACGCTTATGTTCCCATTTCAAAAGCTTTATTACAGTTCACGTTTTTTGTCGCATGGCATTTTCATGCAGCCACTCCAACCAGGTTTACATTCTTCTCAGGGTCTTTCTTTCCAACCAAGTTCCACTTAACCAAAACAAATTGAGTATTCGGCCATGTTTATATGACAGTGGTTTTTTCCAAGGAAGCCATATTTGTTGCAAATATTTGAAATAGCCAGACGCATTTGGGGCTATGTAAGTTTTCAAGTCAAACAGGCCTCGTTTTTCTATCAGCATGAGTAGAAACTTTCTTTCTAGGTACATTGTCCTCTACCTGAAGAGCAGTTGTAGGAGTTATGCAAGCAATTCCACCATAACATGAAACGTATTATGACCATCCAAAGTGCGAACGTAATGTAGTTTGCATTATCAAAAAAAAAAAAAAAAAATGCCTGTATCCGTTGTCAATTCTTGTGCTCTCTTCTCTTACGAAGTGACTCGTTACTTTTGAGTGCTAGCTGTGTGTTGAGTCTGCTCCCGAACTTATTGTACAAAAATGTAACAACCTGTAAATATTGGCTGTAGCATTAAGTTTAATAAATTATACGAAAACGCTACCACTCTACAATATCTTTACACGACGCGACGGTACAGAGGGAAGGGGGCAGACAACAGATGTAAGATGCGTAGGTGGCTTATTGCTAATAAATTTGTTCTTGTTCGCAGTTTCAGTATTTTTACAATTCTGACAGTCTGTGGAGCTTCTTATACCCTATTAGACTAAAATATAATGCAACAATATTCCTTTTAAATAAAGTTAAAGCTTATATTCTAGATAAAATGTCTTTTTTAGAATAAATCTGAAAAAGTTCACCAAAATGCTACTTTTACATAACAGGGCTTCTAAACACAACTACCGGGCCGTAACAGGGGCTTGACGCCATCCTCTGTTATTATTTGCTTTTTCTTGCGCATGCGCCAACACGAATTGAATTTAGTTTAGATATTGAGTGTATTTTCACAAGTAAGCATGCCTCTAAAAGGAAACAATGCGAAGTTAACGGGTTCCCAGCAAGGCGGGACCATACTGCTAGTTTTTGCTAAAAATCTGAAAAAGTTCGCCAAAATGCTACTTTTAACCCGTTGTAACTCTAGAACCATTCACTTTACAACAATACTGTAAATAGTCATTTTGTTTATAATTTAATATAGAATATTTTTGTAATTGAACTTTTTGCTCTAAATTGTATATTTTTCGAAATATTAAAGAAAAACTGAAAAAACTACCAATTTTCGAACTTTAACCCCCCTCCCCCCCCAAACCCGACGCTCAAAATGGTGAGACTTTTTACCAAACAATATGTAGGCTGTATAGAACAATTTGGATCTGGAGTGAAACTTTTACTTTGGATGTCCGGTTTAGGCCTTTTTTTGAACTAATTGCACTGTACTAGAGGTCACGTGAACTGCTAATCTAGTACTTTATATATCTATGACTATATGTCATTTGAATGGTGACAAAAGAACAACCACAGATTAATAAAGACAAAGTTAGGGTATTTTGGATAGCAAGACTAGTAGCCCATCTGGCAGGGTTCGTACAATCCTTAAAAACCTCTTAAAAAATGAACATTTTCTTAAAAATGGAAAAAAAAGTCCTTAATACCACTTAAAAAAGTAAAAAATCCTTAATATCCCTTAAAATATTAAAAAATCCTTAATACCCCTTAAAAAAAGTAAAAAATCCTTAAAAACCTCTTAAATTTTGGTAAAGTTCAAAATTTCTTTCTTTTTTTGTTAAAATAATCTTTTACTTGTATGCTATTGATATATATAAATTTTAAAATGTATCATATCGTGATTGCTAGACAAACTAAATATTTAAATGTAAATGCACGTTAACTACATGTTTTGCTAAATTTTCGGTGTATATTTATAAAATAAAAATATTTTTACTAAAGAATTTGCTTTCTAAGCTATCATTCTTATTTTTGTTGACAAACAACAGATGTTAAAGCCACTCTGAAAGCTCATCTGTTCTTAAAAATCATAAAAAAAATTCTTATAAAGTCCTTAAAAACCCCTTAATTTTTATGTCAAAAAAGTTGTATGAACCCTGTTAGTAGTTAAACATGCCTGACTCCCAAGCTGCCCACTCAGGTTCGAATATGGGTCAAGTATCTTTTTGTTATTCAACCCATGATAGGGGAGCCCAGTTGGTAAAGGGCTTGCCTTGCAGGCAAAAGTCCCTACTCCAGTCTGGAGTCTCCTCTTGGAGTGGATCCTTTGTGTGTTAAACCTCTGACAGGATCACTCCAAACGAGTGATTTTAACTCAGTCTGAGTTACTATTCACTCCTTTCCAGAGTCGAGCCCAGTCATTGCCAAAATAACTGCTGATCTATAAACAGTCTGATCAGTCAAAAAGTTGTCTCAAAAATACCCCATGTAGAGGAGGGAGGGAATGTTAAATATGGTCCTTAGCCCCAAAGCTGCATAGCTCTTTAAAGCTCCTTCAGGTGCTTGCTCAGGTATTGGCTTGTCACTTGACTGTGGTTCCAAACTACGTCACCCATTGGCAATAGCCCTCATGCAGCCTCTAGTGACAATTTTTCAACTCAGCCTTTCAGAACATTATCCAATAGTACGAGAGCTAGCAACGTCGAAAAAACAAGCATTTCAGGTGGGCCAGTTTTAGGATATGCTATCTCTCTCACTCTCCCGGACATCATAAGGGCTATCTGGCTGGCGGTAGTGGTTGCGTTCCTCAATGCGCATCCTACTAATACAAGTAAAAAACTGATTTTTCAAATCATTTTAGGACGTTTTATTTTTTTATAGTTATTTTTAGTTAACTTTTTGCAACATAAATCTATTATTGCCAGACATTTTTATTGTTGTTTAAGCTGTGCCAGATGCTAATTTTGATTTTAAAAGCTCAAGTGTTGCCCAAATTATCAGCTCATTACAAGTATTGCCACATGGTATTGCGCAATGAATGACGATGACGTAATTACAATGATCGGTGAATTCACACCTGAGCTGGTAATTTGGGCAACACTTTAGCTTTCAAAATCAAAATTAGCGTCTGGCACAGCTTAAACAACAATAAAAATGTCTGGCAATAATTGATTAATGTTGCAAAAAGTTCGCTAAAAATAACAATAAAAAAATAAAACGTCCTAAAATGATTTGAAAAATCAATTTTTTACTTGTATTAGTAGGATGCGCACTGATGAACGCAACCACTACCGCCAGCCAGATAGCCTGTATGATGGATGTATCCGGGAGAGTGAGAGAGATAGCATATCTTAAAACTAGCCCACCTAAAATTCTCTCTCAAAAACGTTGCTAGCTCTTAGACTACAAGGTCAATAAATTAGTACCAAGCGATTCGCCATTGGCAATCTAGTATTTCTTATCCAATAGGCTTTCTCAGACTTAAAACCACAATACAGATACATATATTATTTACTTATTAACATTAACTAATTTTCCATTCACTTTTATTGTGTTTTAACTGTTCAATGGTGTAGTTACTTAAACTCGTGTTCTCCATTCAAAGTATTACTGAGATATAGGGTTTGTCCATTCATTGATAACTTTTAACGGTGGTAATTCATTTGAAGGAGCCGCCGAACCCTATATGAGTTATGCTTTGGAGAATGTAAGCTTTGTAACTACACCCTTCAGTTCCATAAATATGCTGGTGCTTATGTACAGTTTGTACAACATAAATGGTTTTATAAGTCTGAAGAGTAAAAGTAACTTAAAGTATTTTTATTTTTTAGTACATTAGATACATTAACTGTTTGGGCTGATCAGTATTAGAATAGTAAGTTTATAATTTTTTTTGCCTAAAGTTTTAAAAAACCCGAGATGTAGCTTTAAGCCAGTGGTTCTCAATCGGTGGTTCGCGACCCCCTAGGGGGTCGCACAAAGTTTTTTAAAAATAAAAAAATATATTTAAGTAACGTTTTATACAATAATTTTACAACTGGAATTTAAGAAAAAAAAATCACCATACATTATTGTACTTTATATCTTGGTAAATTTACATTATAATTTTTTTTATGTTATTCTTACATAATTTTAATTCTAGTACGGGGGTTACGTTACAACAAGCTAATGAGAAACTTGTGCTTGTCGCAAATTTTCGGAACCCTCTTAAATTCGTAACATAAATGGGAGTTTTCAAAACTGGATTTCTTAACTTTAGCAGCATAAACATTCAGTTTCTTTAAGAATCCATTAATTTTTGTCTTGGGTTTTGATTATTGTTATATTTCTACCTTGTAGCTCGGTATTTAGCTCATTTAGGTGCATAAATATGTCTGCTAAGTTGAAACAACCAAGTAGGGGAGCTAAAAAAAATCTGGCCAATTCTGGTTTGGCATCTTGTAAAAATATCAGCAATTCAGATCACAGCTCAAGTAACTTTTTCAAAACCTTCCCACGGGTCAGCAATCGTAAAATAAAAAAACAAGTACCCAAATATAATAGTTTTTAAAGAGTACAGTATGTGTAGGACGTGGGGGGGGGGAATTATTTTGTGGCATTAGGGGGTCTACACCTACAAAAGGTTGAGAACCACTGCTTTAAGCCATGCATTTGTTGTTTATGCTGTACCAAACCTACATAACTGAAGTGGCACATAAACATCTAACAGAGTATACTTATTACTTTCTTTATGTGTTAATATTTATTGCAATGAAGAGTAAAACTTTGTATATATTGACAATCGATGTTGAATTCCTTTCAGGAAACACACCAAATACTTTGGGGGATTTCACAACAACCACAGAGTTATCAACTGGCTGTGGGACGTTCTGGAAAAGGATTTCACCCAGGAGCAGCACCAGAAGTTTTTAAAAGTAAACACTGTCATAAAATCTGACTGTAATTCTTTAACATTTTAATTTTAAAAAATGCAATGTGTGTGACCTAACTTAATTTTTTCACAAACCTGTGTAATACTGTCCAAATTATGTTTTAGCTTGTTAAGTTTGTGTTAAATCTTGTATTTTGTTATTTGTGTAACTGTCATATTGTCACGTAGTTTTAGGAAGTACACGAGATATGGAAATAGTCGAAGCTTTGTTAATTCTGTAGAAGAACAACCCAACTTGGGATAAGCAACTCTCTACTTGTATGATTAACCATTGAAATTGACTGAGTTGTTTAATTTGTGTTATATTTTTTTTAAAGAAGCATTCAAACATACAAATAGCAAGTCTTGGTATAAACCCTTGAAAGTTTGAGCTTCAAAATCCTGAATAGCATTTAAATTCAAATATCTTATCAATTTTTAATTTAATAATTTTTTCTGCATTTTATATTGGCCTTAGATTTTTTATGTAAATGTATAGGTGTGTTTTAATGATTATTTATTATTATTATTTTTAACATTCTGATTTTATTTGCAGTTTGTCACTAGTTGTTCTAAGCCACCCCTTCTGGGATTTGCACATTTAGAGCCTGCCTTCTCTATACGTTGTGTAGAAGTTAGTGATGATCAAGTAAGATAATATATTTTTTTTTAAATTTCCATAAAAATAGTTTTACAAATTTTAGCAAATAATTGTTAAATAAATAACTTTTATATGATTGAAAGGTATTATTTTACAATAAGTGAAGAAAGCAAATAAATTGCTATGTTGGTGATGAAGATAATTATTATGTGTATATTGAAACTATTTTTTTTATTGTAATGCCTACTTTCTGTAAATAATTGGTGTTTGAGTTTCGCAAACAATATGTGAAGGTGTTCCTTTATGTTATGCAGTTGCTTTTAAGTTAAGGAAATAAATGCTTCCACTCGGAATTCTTTTTATTTGAGATATACTTATCAATAGTTAATATATAGTATAGTCGAATAGTTAATGTTATTTAGCCAAGCAATCTCCCAATTGACATTAAGATTTTACATATTTTACTAAATAAAATTACACACTTTGGGTCTCTTTTAATCCATTCCAACCAGTTTCTAGACTTAATATTTTTGCTCTTGTTTATTGCATACTTATTTAAATTAATTGCATCCTGTGACACAACCAGGTTTGCAAATTACTTGAATAATAGTTTAAAGAAAAACAGCTTTAATATCATGTCTGGTCTTAATTTGGGGATTTCCTTTTTATGTTACTAAGTAGTCGAACAGATGTGGTAAATATTCCACTTAAACACAACTTGTTAAAAAATCACATGCCTATGTTAATTTTTCACTACTGCCAAATGTAACCAATAAAGATTGGCCCTATGTATCAAAGTTGTTTTCAAAACAGGTAAAAACTGCCTAACTAACCTACACTAAATAAAAATTGAATTATTAGAATGTATATCTTAATAGAATTCATGGTTTTGTGAAATAAGCATATTTATTAAAAAAAGCTATGATGTAACTTCGACAGTTCATTCATGGCAAGTAAGTTTAATACAGGGTAAAGCAAATAAAATTGGCCCCGGTCTAGAAATAGGAATGCGATGAAATGCTTGGCAAGAAAAACTCCTCTTGAAACCGCCTGAAACCTGTTTTTTCATTGTTTGGATCATATTAGCTTCACATTAGAGCTACTCATAGACTAGTGGCAGGTTCAGATCTTAGTTCATATTGTATGAAGACGTACCATTATGCAAATTTTGTGCCCTGCAATCAATTTAGAATGTTTTGTATTAACAATAACAAAAAGATCTGATTCTCTAGGATAAATAATGATCGAAATAATCACTGTTGGGAACTTTTCTTGATCAGCTCTACAAACCTTGTTCATATTTCATTTCAAATAGCTTCTCAAACCATTGTGTAGTTGCTGGCAAATAATTTGCCAAGCATTTGTTTGGGCCTAATAGTGAAGCGATCAATAGCTTCATTTGGCAAACCTGTTTCTGTATTGGTTTTTTACTTGGCAACATTTCTGTTGTATTCTTATCTCCATGTTGGGGCCACTTTTATTGGCCTCACCCTGCATGTCATGGTAAGAAATCTGTTTTTGCACTAACAAAATAACTACTTGCATCCAAGTATAATGAGTATTGGTCCCAAGTACCTGCTAACCAACACCTTTCCACTTAGGACACAGGTGACACTGTTGGCAGTGTCCTCAGAGGCTTCTTCACAATCAGAAAAAGGGACCCCGTTCACAGACTACCCACGTCCTCAACATGCTTTAACCTCCTGAAACTCCCCAACTACCAAAGAAAAGCGACCCTCAGGGAAAAACTCAAGTACGCCATCACTTGCAACACTGGATTCGAACTATCCTAGGAACAACTTTTCATAACCTAAGTTGCTGTGTCCACAAATTTTTTTGGTTTTAAGGATAAAGATGTACTCTTAAGCATGTAGATGTTTGTAATTTAATTTGTTTTATCCACAATATACATAATCTATGTGCTATTGCTTGCAATACTGGATTCGAATTGTACTGAGCACACTTTTAAATTTAATTTGTTGTGTCCATAAGGAGTTTGGGGTTCTAGGAAAAAGATATACTTCTAAGCATGTAGATGTTTATGATTTAGTTTGTTTTATCCTTAATATACTTGGTCTTTCAACTCAAATATAAATATGCCATAACTTGCAACACTGGATTTGAACTATCTTGAGCACACCTTTTTAATACAATGTGTTGTGTCTCTAAAATGTTTGATTCCAGGATGAAGCAGTACTTCTAAGAAACTAGATGTTTATGATTTAGTTTGTTTTATCTACAATATACTTAGTTTAAGAGTTTTCCAACAGCGTATCTAGTGTATGTTAAATGTAGATGTTTTATTTTATTAATTATAGGTTTAATTGTCATTTTGTAATAATTGTTCACATATTATTTAATGCTATTTTATTTCAGTACACTTTTGTGACCAAATATGTGCAGTCCATTTTAACTAGTTTGACTTTATATATTCTTTTAACACAAACTATTTTAATAGGACCTCATACTTTGTGACCTTATATAAATAATACGTTTTAGTCATATATTTTTAATAGATTTTCATAATTTCTATTTTTTCCACCTTTTGCTATAGTCCCATACAATCAAAACTACCACAATCACATAAAAAAAACTAATGTAAACTATCTGACAAATGAAGATATCTAGGTCCTATATGAAGAATTCATATAACTATGTCAGATCGACAATACTTTAGATTCTTGTTGTATTTATTTATGGGTATGTATTGTTTTTTTCACCTATCACTTGTTTGGCAGCTGCCTTTATATTACTCTTTATTTATTACGTTATTTTGAGACATTTTAAACATGCTTTTCATTAGAAAAAGCAACAGAAAACTTTGAACTGATCCTACTTGTGTAAATGCTGGTGAGCTAGTGTCAAAAATCTGAAAAACTTGAAAATATTCAGTTTTTTTTTATTTCAGGATTTTGTAAGTTTTACGTTATGCAGCACTTATTTTAATGACTTTCTTACAATAGATTTGGTTAAGAAAAGTCATTTAAATGTATATAAAATAAAAATAGTGAACACCAATAACAATGAAGAACACTAATAAGACTAAATAACAATGAATGTATATTTTAATAAACTTTACAAAGCCAAAGTATTCTGTAAACCGATATCTGTTCATTAAGATTATGCAGATTATAACTCGTAATTATTTCCTTCAAACTGGTATATTTGTTGTTTTGCAATCAAGAAACCTGATAGTTGTACGTCTTTTTACATCCAAAAATCTTTGCAAATTTTCGAATGTAATAGATTTCTGACTCTCCTTTGTACTAGCTACCTTTTGCTGGGCTGGTCAACAGCAGTATTGATAAAAATAAACCGCATTATTTTAGTTGTGATAGAATTTTTCAGGGCAATGGTCTTGTAATTAAAGGTGTTTTTATAGTTAAATGTTCTTGCATATACAGGGTGTCCGTAAAATAATGTCAAAATTTTAATGGTATATTACAGGAGTTTATTTTATACTTAATATAACAAATCATACATGAAAGTGAGGGAAAACTAACCTAATTTTTCCTATGAGTGCTCAATGTGTGCACCTTTAGTGATACAGCACACATCCAAACAAAAATGCAATTCTACCCATACTGTCTGCAGCAAGGCTGGAGTAATGGAATAGATGACACTGCAACTGTAAAAACAATGTAGCGGTACAAGCACATGCTCTTATCTGAAACTGTTGTAATAGTATCAGCTGTAATCATTCGACAGTTGTGGTTGTTCTTTATTTGTCACCTTCAACCACAACTGTCGAATGATTACAGCTGATACTATTACAATTTGAAACTCGGACATTCTTCTATGGACACCCTGTATTACAATGAATAATAACCAGTTACTTTTTATTACCTGTAATCAGTTATTCACATTTAATACAGCATACAGATTTAATATTTGTTGTTTAAAACATGTTTTCTATTAAGAGTAAATTTTGTGATTTTTTTTTATTTATGGGTGATTGCAATCATGTGTATAGGTGCGTTACTCAAAATATATACGCACTCTTTACTTGAGCAAAATGTTTTTTGTGTATAGTGGAAAGCAAAAGTATATATTTTAATTAATTTCTTTAAAAGTGCTTAATTAGTTACAAGATAAATCAAGTACTACAAGAGTAACCTACTTAAAGATATTTTTTGAAGTCAATAGCTTTTAAAGAATACACTATGTTATGTATTTAAATTAGTATGCTGTGTTTAAATTTAACCAAGCTTTTTATTTATCAAAGTCATAATTTGTAATAAATAACTTATATTTTAAAAGAAAATAACACTCGACATGTTTTAGTGTATGGATATCAATATTTTTTATAACTACAATTTAGTTTGTAGTTTTTAAATTTAATTCTATTTAATAAGAATTTTAATTATGGTATATCATTTTGTAGGGTATATCATTATGTATATAGTGTAAATTCATTCTTGTCCAGGGAAATTGAAGCGTTTAATAATTGTTTATTAAATGTTATTGTGTTTGATTAACTATCTTTTATTAAAGACATACAAAGTTTTATTAAATATATTTTATGAAAGTTATATATATATTGTCAATATCAGGAATGCAGGCGTTTCTAATTTGCAGTGTATTTTTCTTTACATGTAAAAATGTATTTAATTAGTTATTTGCTTTAGTTTCACAAAGTATATTTATTAGTAAAAATATGTGTACTCTTGGAATTTAGCTTTATGTAAATGTTATTGTGTGTGTTCTGTAAAATGAATTATTCAATATTTAAATACGTTTTTTAAATAATGTAAGTGGTGGTGTTTTATTTGAATTTATAAATTAAATAATGTATTTTAAAAAGGTCGTATTATTTTACTAATGAAAAACTCACATTTCACATCTTTGAGGTTACCTTTATCAGATTAAAGGAAAAATAAAAATAATCATATTTAACGGGCATTGGGCGCGCTGGACTGGGGATCTCCAAAGCAAAATGCACCAGTGTTAATCCTATGGTGAGAAAAAAAAAATTTCTTTCCCACATTTCTCCGGCTGTATTGAATATTTTTACAAGTGCATTTGTTTTTTTTTGGGATAAATGTAACTGACTTACAGGTCCCGCCTTTGAAATTAATTTGAAATTTTTAAAAAATTTCAATAAATAATTTTACACAAAATATTTAAAGCAATTTCAAAAAGTGGGAAGATGGAGATTTGTAAGTTATCTACATTTATTATTTAAAAAAAAAACGTTTGTAAAAATATCCAATACAGCCGAAGAAATGTGGGAGAGCCCCCGGGTCCAGCGTGCCCATTAACCCTTAATGGTTTATAATTCAAGAAGATAGTGATTTTTTTTACAATTTTTTTGCTTTTTATGATGGAAGTAGTTTTATGCAAAGATAGTAACCTAAATTATAGATTTAAATTTTTTTTACTGATATTTGTAACACTGCCACTGGCTTTGGTAACAGGTATTGTATTTTAAACAGGAAACCTCATCTCTTTATTCTGTATTTTAACTGTATTTTTTTTTCAATGTACAATAGCATATCACTGTATGCAATTTTACAGCATTTTACTTTTTAATGATATTCATAATTTTGTATAGAATATTTTTGTGTAAACGTATCTAAAAAAAGAACTTCCAAAGACTGAAATAAAACACTTCATTAGAAAGTTAAGTGTCATGTTTTGTTATTGAATAATTATATGTGTTATACCTAACTCTGAAAACTCGTCATATTTAAACTTAGTCATATTTAAAAACAGAGGATAAAATTTGTTTCCGTAAAAAAGTAAGTCACTTAGTAACTTTTATGTCGAAAGGGGTATTTAGTCTTTATCCTAATTATTTCCAAGAAGAAAAAAAACCAGTTCAGTTCTTAAAACTTTGCCTTAAAGCTACCAAAAATAAGGAACATCATGTCCTGTTCTCTTACTATTTAAATGTGACGTAAACGCCAGTTATCATCTGATTCTAATCACCAATCCGTGATTCTATTTATGCCGCCGGTGATTCCCCGAAACAAATATTTATATGCTCAAAATTGTGGCGTGTCTCTGGTGATGTATTTCCTTCCTGCATTTTCTTCGATTGGTAAATCAACGTCACGTGGAAAAGAGCTCCAGATCGAATTTATTAATTCAGCCTTTCCATTGCCACTCAAGACCCGAAACATGCCAATTATACTATAGGATTTCTTCAGATGACGTAACGCTCTTGTTTTCATATTTCCTTGCCCTGCGATTTCCTTGTTGCTTCGATTTCACAACTGGACATTTTTATCATCTGCTTTTTCTTTTTTAAGTTCTTTCCATTCTACTTGTTTTTTCCCCTGCTACTCATTAAACTTTATCGGTTTTAATTCGATTAAATTTTGAGTCATCCATTGCTAAGAGGAGCGAAGTTTTCTCGTTTAATTCGAGATAGTCACTCGTTCATCAATTCAGGATCAGAATGCGGAAATCGATGAAAAGGAAATTTTCTTTCCATGCAAGCTTTCTTTAACAAAAGATTTGAACAACCAACAGCACAGCAAGAAGTTGGCATTTAAAAAAAATAACCCAAATATTCTTAGAAAACTCATTTAAGCGTATACAAAAAACAAAGTAATTCTGGAAAAATGAAAACAAGACCGCTGCAGCTGTTGCCACTCACGATGTGAAACAACCCATCCGTTTCCTTATACATTATGTAAATAAAAAATAAAGCGCATTTATACTCTTATTGGATTGTTTTTATGAAATAATTACAATATTTAAAATTACTGAATACAGCGAAATAAATAAAACAAAGAATGCAAATTTGCATGTATTTCTATTTCTCAATGCTAAAAACTGTAATTTGTAAAATTATCGTCTGAATTTAAATGATTGATTTTATTCTTTTAGATTAAAGCAATATTTTGATATATTTCAGACGTATTTATTGTTAAAAGGTTTATTTGGAAATAATATATATGAGTGATTCCAATAAAGCTGTTTTATTATCTTGACAGCCTAAGAAAGAGAAAATGTGATTCAAGTTTGTTTTAATAATATGCACTTGGATTTCTTTGGAATACAAGTAAGTCATTACGTTTTGCGTTATTTTATATATTCGTATTATTCCTTTCCCAAAAGAGAATAAGTCATGAGTTATATTTTCAAAAAGGGTTAACTAGTTCTGAAATTTAATTTCTAAATAATTACAGTGTCATGATTTTTGTAACCTTATAATTTAGTATTCATGCATTGATAAATGGAGAAAAAGTTATTTATGCATAACAAGTGTGAAAAGTTACACTTTTTAAAACTAGTGGATTTGATTTCACGAGCGAGTGAAATAATGTCACGTGTTTTAAAAAGTTTACTTTTCGCACGTGTTTCATACACTATTTTTAATAATTGTGTAAAAAAAATATCATTGGTCCAAAAATATTTCACGCTCATTTATATCTTTAAATAAAAGCAGATAGATAAATATCTGGGTTTTATTAATATTAAGAAATAGAAATTTTAACTTGAAATGTTGGCATCTTATGAAAAGAGTTAAAAAAAAGTCTTTTTTCACTGCTTTTGGGTGGAAAAAAAGTACTTTTTTCCAGTGTTTCAAAAAGTCTAACTTTTTGCATGCGTCTGATTATTGGAATTTGTAAAAGTCGGATTTTTTTCACACAATTATAATAGATATTTATGCAACTAGTGTGAAAAGTAATGCTTTTTAAAACTAGTGGATTTTATTTCACGAGCGAGTGAAATAAAGACACGTGTTTTAAAAAGTTTATTTTTCGCACGTGTTTCATACACTATTTTTTATAATTGCGTGAAAAAAATCAAATCTCATTGGTTCAAAAATAATTCACGTGCTAATTAGACTAAAATGAGTTTGGAGCTTCCAGGAGTGATGTCAAAGAAAACAACCAATGAACTCGCAGTTCGGAGCGCGTGACGCTATAAAAAACCAATAAGCGTGTTTCAACATTTTGTCAAAGAAAGCAACCAATGAACTCGCAGTTCGAAGGGCGTGACTTAAGAAATATTAACATCGCGAGAAAAAAAAATCATTGATTCAAAAATAATTCACGCGCATAATATTTTTTTATAATTGCGTGAAAAAAACCCGACTTTTACATTATAATTTCAATATGAGACGCGTGCACAAAGCTAGACTTTTTGAAACAGTGAAAAAAAGTACTTTTTTTCACCCGAAAGCAGTGAAAAAAAGACTTTGTCGCACTCTTTTTATAAGATGCCAACATTTCAAGTAAAATTTCGATTTGATAATACTCAAAAAATCCAAAGATTTATCGATCTGCTGTATTTAAAAATATTATGCGCGTGAATTATTTTTAAATCAGAGAATTTTTTTTCTCGCGATGAGAATATTTCTTAAGTCACGCCCTTCGAACTGCGAGTTCATTGGTTGCTTTCTTTGACAAAATGTTGAAACACGCTTATTGGTTTTTTATAGCGTCACGCGCTCCGAACTGCGAGTTCATTGGTTGTTTTCTTTGACATCTCTCCTGGAAGCTCAAAATTCATTTTAGTCTAATTAGCACGTGAATTATTTTTGAACCAATGAGATTTGATTTTTTTCACGCAATTATAAAAAATAGTGTATGCAACACGTGCGAAAAGTAAACTTTTTAAAACACGTGTCTTTATTTCACTCGCTCGTACCTCGCTCGTGAAATAAAATCCACTAGTTTTAAAAAGTGATACTTTTCACACTTGTTGCATAAATAACTATTTAAATACAGCAGATCGATAAATCTTTGGATTTTATGAGTATTATCAAATCGAAATTTTACTTGAAATGTTGGCATCTTTTAAAAAGAGTGCGACAAAGTCTTTTTTTCACTGCTTTTGGGTGAAAAAAAGTACTTTTTTTCACTGTTTCAAAAAGTCTAGCTTTGTGCACGCGTCTGATATTGAAATTATAATGTAAAAGACGGCTTTTTTTTCACGCAATTATAAAAAAAATATATTTACCTTAAATCAATAATTTGTGTAACAAAGCGTATTCACGTTCTCCGACAACTGCAAAAAAATAATAATAAATAACTTAAGGGGGAATGGGCGCGCTGGACCGGGGGTCTCCAAACTCAAGTGCATCAGTGTTATGCCAATGGGAAAAACTATTTTCTCTGCCACTTTTGTCCTGCTGTATCGAATATTTTTCGAATGTTTTTTTATTTAATCAAGCAGATTTCGGAGGCTCGGAAAAAAGTTTTTGCTGTGGTTAATTTATCGGGTATTTTGAATTAAATCAGATAAAAGGATTTATTAATAACAAAAACTTAATTTTATTTTCAACCCTCCAAACCTCAAATTCCACTAAATGACGTACACTTCAGCAAATGTTAAACGTAATATTTTTTTAATTACTTGTAAAACATATCTCTATACATAATTGTAGGGGAGAAAATATGTTTTTATGAAGAATATATGCCAGCGACGGCGGAGTAAGTTAGAAGTTCAGGAAAGAAGAATAATTTTTAAGATTTATTTCCACCGAATAAAACATTTAAATTCCTTATTTTGAAAGTGACCTTTGTAGCATATAATATTGTCGATATACTTCCTCATCATTTCGACATCGAAAGGTGATTTTACTTTGTCGTGTTGTATTAACGATTCATGAAAAAAAGTGTATGAAGGTCATTTAATTTTTTGAGTATTTTGGACTTTATTGAAAGACACATAATTCTTTTTTCTCATAAAGAGTGAATTTCCATTTATTAGACCTTAGCAATTATGAATTATTCTTATTGGTGTACTATTATTTTTCGATGCACTCAATTTTTCGTTTTTTCCTCCGACACAAATGATGTATTAAATACCATTTCAGTTCTTGGTAATTATGGGTTACCAATGTGGAAACTATTAGGTCGATGTAGTCTTTTGGTATTTTTAGCCTACTGCTTTTCTTTTATTTAAATGTCTAATAATAAGTTCCTGTAATAATACGATATTATTATAATAATTCTACAAATAAACATAACTAGCTTAAATCCTGTTATTAGCTGGCATTTTAGATTTATTTTATGTACATAGAGTTAATTACACTAGACTATACATATTCATTTTTTTAAAATAAAACTTCTTAAATAACATGTTTTGAATCAGCGTCATAATTAAATACAAATATTACATTTTATATTCCGAATCGACACAAAAATGTTTGCTGAAAAAAAAAAAACTTAATTTCATCGTACATGGATATTTTTCGTAAGATGTATTATGCATTAGTTCAAAATTACAAAAAAATATATATATATATCTTAAGAATATCCTCTCTCTGTTTGTGCCTAAGCAGATTAGCGAGGCTGCAACTGTCGTATAGGAGCTTAAGAACACGATAGATCCAATTCCAGCCCGAAGACATTCTACAATTATTCTTATTTCACTTAGCATAACTTGTGTGCGAGGGAAGCAAGAATTTCCCTTCTTCGTTCGCCCACTCTCTTAAGGGGTCATATGAGTCTTAAAAATATGCAAAGAAGGTATTACAAAGCATAGTTTGATCTCTCTTGTAATTTTTCAACTTCTCAATATATAAATATGATTTTTTATATGTAATTCTACAAGTTTTATTTAATATAAAACAAATTTTAAAGTTTATGAAACTTTAGCCAAAAAATAAATGATATTAAACATAAAGCTATTTGAACACATCGTGATTAGGCTTGCGCGGCAAATTTTGAGGTCAAAACTGAAAAAATGACCAAGAAATTGACTTTATATTGTACAAATATGTAAAAACAAAGACTTATACCTAAATTCTCAGTTCAATTTTAATTAGAAATTATTTTAAGAACTTTTTTTCTTAAAAAATTAATAAAAATTTTAAAATTTTGATTTTAAATATTTTTTTTAAATAATTTCTAATTAAAATTGAGCTGAGAATTTAGGTATAAGTCTTTGTTTGTACATATTTGAACAATATAAAGTCATTTTCTTGGTCATTTTTTCAATTTTGACCTCAAAATTTGCCGCGCAAGCCTAATCCCAATGTGTTCAAATAGCTTTATGTTTAATATCATTTATTTTAGTTTTGGCTAAAATTTAATAAATTTTTAAATTTGTTTTATATTAAATAAATCTTGTAGAGTTACATATAAAAAATTATACTTATATATTGAGTAGTTAAAAAATTACATGAAAGATCAAACTATGCTTTGTAGTACCTTCTTTGCACATTTTTTAAGACTGCTAAGACCCCTAAGAACTCCTTCGAAGGTATTAGCAGAAACATAAATAGAACTCCAACGAACAAGCGTATAATCTCCTGCAGAATGGCAACACATGCGATCAAATAAATTGAGAAACAAGCTGTGCGAAGAACAAGAATTCGGCTTCTATGCCTCCCGGCTGTAGATAGAAGCTGACGAAAGGATTAAGGATTATTTAAAGTCGATTATTATTTTTTTTCTCCCTTTCTTGTTTCGAAGTGAATCTTTTAACCCGGGAAAAAGAACTCTAAGAACGCATTCAAAATGCATTTGCATGAAAAGGGAAAACTTTAAAATTGAAAATTGCGTCTCCCTTTGTTTATAGAACGACGAATTCCTCTGCCGAAAGAACATCGCGATAAACATATCAAGTATTAAAAAGAACACAATTTCTAAGGGCTTATCATGGTAAACACATTATCCGGCTCCCTTTTCGCATTTGTTGTTCTATTTATCTTATTCTTTTCACTTGATAGTTTTTTTTGTCGTTCCACGCTCAATGAAATTCGTATTCGTCGTTAATACAAACAAAAAGGGCGGAATTCTTTTTCGTCTGCAGGCACGATTCCAATGTTCCACGTTTCAATTTTGCAAGGATTATCTACCCGGGAGACATTGTGAGGGGAAAAGAGTTCTAAAATGCCCTTAGTCGCTTAATGTATCTCTTTTCTCGAGGAAAGTAAAAGTATAAATCGACATTGTGAAGGAGCCTTGATGAAGTGAAATCTTAGGGGCCTGAAATCAGAAGTCTAATTAAAGTTTTTCATTTATGCTTTCAAACTCTCTTTTGAAATACTTTCTTCTATTCTTTTCACGCCGTTCATGTGATAATTGTCGAGGGATACCGCTTCGAACTTCAAACCGACTTTTATTTTTGCCGCAAGTAGAAAAATGAATGTGTAAAAGGTCTTTTTACACTTAACCCGTAATTACAGGTACATTGGGTTTTATTTTTCCTAGAAAATATTTTTCGTTTAATTCTCTAACATTTTTCTAGTGAATTTCATGTGGTTCCCTTTTGTAAGACGTTTCCCAGTCCAGAATTCGAAGGACCAGTTCAAGGGTAGCCTAAGCGTAGCTCTAGTGCGACTTCAATATACAACCAAATCAAATGTCTGATTGAATATCGGTGCCCAAATGACAAAGCTACACTCTTAAAACAAAAGAGTGAAATCCACTCCAGTTGGAGAAGTGCATTTTCGACACCGTAAAGGCATGCATATTTACTCAGACTGAGTTAAAATCACCCGTTTGGAGTGATCCTGTCGGAGGTTTTACACACAAAGGATCCACTCCAAAAGGAGAAGTGCATTTTCCAGTCTGGAGGAGTAATATCCACTCAGACCGAGTTAAATTAGGAGTGTTTGTTTCAAGAGTGTAACGAATTTGCAAATTCACAGAGAAAGAAATCTGGAGAATGATAAACCCACCGATTTCAAAAACTGTCAATCCTTAGAATTTGCACATTCGTGGTTTTGTCATTGGACCGATGATATGGTATTCGACACTACAATTGTCTCATACACGGAGAAATAGTCGGTGCAATAAAATATTAAGATCGGAAACTCGTGCGATGTCTCTCGTTTATTTATGCTTTTGGATAACTATTTTTTCTATAATGGGACTCTAACATTGGCGGTCAAGCCTTTGCCTCAAATCCCCTAGAACTGAGAGCTTTTTTTTGTGGCACCATCTAGGCGATTCTCGCTACCAATTTTGATGCCCAGTTTACAATGAATCTGAGCTCTCTGTCGATTTTAAAGTATGCCGAGATTTAATTTTTCTTAGAGAACCCATGCCAAATGAGCTTTCCAGGGATCTTTAGCATGCCACAAACTCATATATGACATGCGTGACCAAGATTTTACCATCCAGAAAATCCGACGACTCAGCTGGGGCTCGAACTCGGGATCTTGGGCTTACGAAGCGGACTAGTTTAACCTCTCAGCCACTGCGCCGAACTAGATAACTGGATAAAGTACTTAGCTTTGTCCCTGAAGGTTCTGTTGTCCATTCTATAAATCAATGTCGGCTAATGAGTGGATTGTTGAAAATTGGGACAGCGAATATAAAAGATAACATATTTTAACCTAATCTATAAAAGAAATCTTTTATTTATCGTATTAAGAGGACTCCCTTGAAATTCCAAATCTTGAAAATCGTAATGTTACTCCTATGGAAAACATTCGCAAGTCAATTACCGCCACAATTTTAATAAAAGATGACTAGTTTCTTGTATCATTGTAAAGAACGAAAGGAACTAAAAGGGTAAAACTAATTTGTTTTGTGAAAATCACATATTTAGTATTTTTAATAATTTTTTGAAGTTAGTAAAAAATGGAGTAAGCATTAAGTTCTAGCTTCAGAAAATTATCAAAAATACTAAATACGTGATTTTCACAAAACAAATTAATTTTAGCCTTTTAGTCCCTCTCTCGTTCTTTACAATGATACAAGAAACTAGTCACATTTTATTAAAATTGTGGCGGTAATTGACTTGCGAATATTCTCCATAGGAATAACATTACGATTTTCAAGATGTGAAACCCCAAGGGAGTCCTCTTAAAACAAATCTAACTTCCAAGCCAGAAATTTTTTTATATATCCTTAGATGAAATGAAGTCGATTTTTTTTTTTATAAATCTAGCATTTAAAAAAATTTTGGCGATTTTTTTGGCGCCTGGGTAATTTGAGAGTTGGCAGCCCCTGCTCGGGTCTGTAATGATGCCATTTATATGCACAAGTGTTCTCCCCGCGGGGGACGAGGCATGTGCTACAACCACCGAGCACAAAAAGGGTAGAACCGGGTTTCCGGAAGGGCAGAAGAACGAGACAAACACATAAAAAAAAATCGAGAACAAATTAAATAAACAAGGCTATAATGTTGGGAAGAATTGTTTTATGGAATAGGCATTATATCTGATTTTTGTAGGTTTTCTCTAATAGAGGTTATTCTGTGGCGCATGTTGGTTATGTTAGAAAAATATCTATAATAATAAAATAAAGTCTGTGTGTATGTCTGTGGATCGCAAAAGACCTACTTAGACTGCTCTAAAAAATCGAAATTTTTAATACCGATAACTTATAATACCTACGTGTACATCTGAGGCTTAATTTTTACATATTTGATTGTGATTTTTAATTAATATAATTAGTTTTTAAAAAAGTCATCCACGTGGGGGTACGGGATCATAACAGGGCTTGAAAATACATGGACCGGGTCGAAACGGGGACTTGACGCCATCCTCTATTAGTGTTTGCTTTCTAAGTGCGCATGCGCCAACACGAATTTATTTATTTTTATTTTGAGTGTATTTTAATTAGTAAGCAGACCATAACAGGGTTTCAAAGCGCAACGACCGGGCCGTAACAGGGGCTTGACGTCATTCTCTGTTATTATTTGCTTTTTACTTGCGCATGCGCCAACACAAATGAATTTTGTTTAGATATTGAGTGTATTTTCACAAGTAAGCATGCCTCTTAAAGGAAGCAATGCAAAGTTAACGGGTTCCCAGTTAGGTGGGGCATACTGCTTGTTTCTGCAATAGAGTTGTCAAGGAGTGGAATGTTTTACTGGATTATGTTGTGTATTCAAAGAGAGCAGAAGAATTTAGGAAGGATCTCGATAGTAATTGGAAACTAGTAAAGAATTAAGAAATATTTTGGACCAAACTTGCAGGGCCTCTGGCCTGTTGTTGGTCGACATTTTATGTATTTGTTTGAGACAAGATTTGTTACTTGAATATGCATAATTCCACGTAACTGTCGTGTAAATCACAGTTTAAGAGGAAACTAAAAGCTTTTCAAAATTGAAAAATAAATCAAATTATATAAAGCACGTTACTTTTTTTAGTTTTAATAAGTGGAGAAGCTATTCCACTAATTTTCTTTTCATTTAATGTTAAAAGTTGTAAGCACTTTTTTCACACGTTTATTTACACTACAGAAAGGATAATTTTGCATAGAATCAGCCATTTATGGTTTTTTCTAGTTGGTTATTTTGTAGGCGTATGTTTGGCTTGTTAGGAAAAGGAAAAAAAATTCAATTATCTAGCAAAAATTAACTTTAAGGTAGGCGAATACCCCAAATTCAAAATTTTTTACTATCACTTTAATCTTTTCCAAATTTGGCATAGTGATTTAAAATATAATGAACAATGCTATTTAGAATGAAATAGCATTGTTCATTATGTTTGAAATCACTATGCCAAAAGCTCCGTGGCGGTAACGTACGCTGGCCTGTTTGCCCTGAAAATCTTTGCCCCATGAGTGTACCGTCGCTACCATTGGAGGTCACGTGATTGGCCGATCTAATAGTTTTACTATGATATCTATGGTAAAATCAATACCACCTAGATTAGAAGGCCGGTGAACTAAATGCTTGATGTCATATCAGTGGACCGATTCTGTGGTATTGACCAATGATCATTCGTGACTAGATCTTGTATTTGAATACATTTTTAAGATAAGATGAATGAAGATGCGACATCATCTTAGGATACGACGTTATTGGTCAACAAATCGAAATTGGTCTATTAGTGTGACGTTGTGTTGATTAGTTCTTCGGCCTTCTAATCCAGGTGGTATTGGTAAAATGCGGTACATTCACTTATCATTCAACCTCAAACGGGCGATAATTTTTTAACTATGGCAACCTCCCCAATTGTATATTCCCAAAATCGGGGGCGCGTAAAACAGAAGGTAGACGGAGACGGGGGACATAGGAGGAACAAGTTTTCCTCATCGCTTGGCTGGTCGTGTCACATCACCCCCATTCCATTTTAAATTTTGTTCTTTTATTTTTTTGTCCTTTATCCATCTTTTCCTAGTCGTCCCTTCTCTTATCTTTGGCTTCAAGAGCGAGTATTTATTGACTCGGATATATAAAAAAAAGTTTTCTCTTCTGCAGTCAAATAGGCTGTAAACATTTCTCCTTTTTCCTAAATTATGAAAAGTAATTTTTAATTTTTCTAAGTGTAGTGGGGTCTTTTAGCTAAGGAAGAGGAAGAGTAGTGTGGAAGAAGATGAGCTTAGTTCGTAATTATGTGGACGGGATATTCGGGCATTTGAAACCAGCCTTCCTATGACTGACTAGTGCAGCAATAAAACCACTCTGTGAATGAATCACTACGTGATAGTAGACTAGTGCATGTTAAATCCATTGGGATGCAATCCCATGGCGTTGCGTATGAAGTAATTTTTGATTGCATTGAGTACTCACTCAGGTTCAAGGTACTTGGCTGACTTTGGTTCTAAATTATGACGCCCTTCGTTAATAGCCCTAGTGTAGCTCTAGCCCACGGCTAGCTCTAGTCCAATGATGTTTAATCTGAACTCCACTCAACTTAGGCATTCGGTCTAATTTAAGTTTACATGATATTGTTTTGTTCAATCAAAATCACACTAGAGCTGTTAAAATTACGAGATACTCTGATATATGTGGCTTAGAGGTAGGGGTAGGAACATATAAATTCCGGCTTATGTACTTGATCAGAGACCCGATTAATAAAGACTTCGTCAAGTAAGACATGTACAGAAAGAATTTTTACTGTCACAGAGAAAGGAATATACACCCAGGGTGAAGGCGAGAATCGAACCCGCACCCGTTACAGCGCGCAGACTGATAGCATAATGGTCCAGACCACTCGGTCATCCGGGCCACTATGTGGCTTAACGTTTATAGTAATTTACCGCTTTTACTGCCAATTTCTAAGCTCATAACATGTCTTTAACACAACAAAGTGCTCCTCATAATATGGCACTCGGGTCGTAATGATATCAACACCTGAGCGGGTATCCATCGCAACTTCAAGGGAAAAATCGTACGCGGGCGGCGTCGGGACTTTGGGGCACATTTAACGTGTACTCTCATTTTTTGAGATACGTTATAGTACGAGAGCTAGCAACGTCGGAAAAACAAGCATTTCAGGTGGGCCAGTTTTAGGATATGATATCTCTCTCACTCTCCCGGATATCATAAGGGCTATCTGGCTGGCGGTAGTGGTTGCGTTCTTCAGTGCGCATCCTACTAATACAAGTAAAAAATTAATTTTTCAAATCATTTTAGGACGTTTTATTTTTTTATTATTATTTTTAGTGAACTTTTTGAAACATAAATCTATTATTGCCAGACATTTTTATTGTTGTTTAAGCTGTGCCACACGCTAATTTCGATTTTAAAAGCTCAAGTGTTGCCCAAATTATCAGCTCATTACAAGTATTGCCACATGGTATTGCGCAATGAATGACGATGACGTAATTACAATGATCGGTGAATTCATACCTGAGCTGGTAATTTGGGCAACACTTGAGCTTTCAAAATCAAAATTAGCGTCTGGCACAGCTTAAACAACAATAAAAATGTCTGGCAATAAAAGATTTATGTTGCAAAAAGTTCGCTAAAAATAACAATAAAAAAATAAAACGTCCTAAAATGATTTGAAAAATCAATTTTTTACTTGTATTAGTAGGATGCGCACTGAGGAACGCAACCACTACCGCCAGCCAGATAGCCCGTATGATGTCCGGGAGAGTGAGAGAGATAGCATATCTTAAAACTGGCCCACCTGAAATTCTCTCTCAAAAACGTTGCTAGCTCTTAGACTATTAGCACTGGAATTAGTCCACTATATTATAGATAGTCTCTAGTTGTTGTAACTACCGTTTGATTCCGGAGAAAGTTTACTTCATCGCTTGACAACAGTTTAAAATTACGAGACGCACATGACTGTGTTAAAAATACTTTTGGAAGCAAGAATTACGCAGCTGGAAGCGATCACCAATCAAATCAAAATCCAAGTCATTCTTGGATTTTTAAGTTTCGGTCGACGAAACGAAAATTGTAAATCGTGCTTTACAAGAACCAACTTTGAAATAAATTGATCGTAAAACCCCTTTTTTCATAACAAAATAGTCATTTTTCTAAAACACAACGCTTGTGGAACTTTTTCCGTCTAACATGTGTACATTTTTTATCAACAAGGGACAGTCATCGGATTTCGTGTAAGTTGTTTTCTTGTTTTGTAACTATTCTAAAGGAATAACAACCCTTACAGACACTAAAATGAGTTCGAAATTGTTACATAGGATTTGTCGTGTTGTATAATAATAATCATTGGCGGAAGAATTTTTATTATAGAAGACTTCTCTATATTGTGTTTTTATATGGGTTTATTTGCTGCGTCATAAGTAATTTATTGCTTAGCATAATAAAAAATCTGGACCTGAATTCTTAATTTATAAGTATTATCAGAATTTTTTTGAGTGAAATTAAAGTATGAAAAGTTATATATTCGAAAATATTCCCCATCAACGATATTATCCACTACCATTAGATCATATCATATTTTAAGTTTTAATTATAATTTTAAATATATTGCTAAATTATTATTTGTGAATACCAAAATAAAATGTTTCTAAGAACAATCACACGGAGTCAATAGTTTCAAAGATACTTTAATAAAACTTTTTAAGACTGTGTTTGCAATTTAACTATGCTACTAGTTAAAGAATATGCATTTTTGCTTATTGGATACATTTTCTGTACAAAAAAATTCTTCTTTTTTTTTGTCCCTTTTAAATCGTGTGCCTAGTTTTGTAAAACTACTTTTGAACTAAAAACTGTTATTTACTGATGTAGCATAATTATATGCTTATGCTTTAGGGAAAGCTGGATTTATAAAATTAATTTTATTTGTGTGTGTGTCAGAGTGTGGATAATTTTTTTTTGTGTGCGTAAAATTTCCTTTTGAAACCTGAATGTGTTGATTATATTTCCGTTGTTACTTTACTCATTATGGGCAGAAAAACTTTCATTTGGTAAAATTTCTAATACATTTTAAGAACATAATTTTTACGTTAACACCAACAATTTTCAAATAATATAGTTAAAAAAAAACTTCATCCTTTCATTCAATCCAGAAGGTTTCAAAAACTGATGTACAATTTCACGCATAAAATGAGAATTTAATAGTGTAGAAAAAAAAACTATCGCTTCAAAATATAAAATATTAAAAAAAAAAAAACTGGTAGTTTTGATATGCAAAAGTATGTGTGTCGGAGACGTACATGATACACTCACCAAGCCATGGAAAGTCTAGAATCTCAAATCTCAATTATAGAAGGATAAAGTTTGGGAAAAAGGGAAAGAGCCTCAGTTTCCAAGCGAGAAATGAACAAATAATGCGAAGGTCTTCGCGACTCGTTACTTGAACTTAAACAAAAGTTTCTTTTTTATATATACAGGGTTGTTGTAAAATAACGCTCGCTTTTCGGAGCGGTCTGTAGCTTGAATGAATAATCCAAATGCAACAAGAATTGAGACACTTACTAATGAAGAAGGGGAAAAAATAATGGAATCATAAAAAACATAGAATCATAAAAAATAATCATTAAAAAGAATAATCATAAAAAACAAACTCGTCTCTTGACCAGAGTTCTAAATACGAGGCGTACCCAATTATGGCCAATTACGGCCAACACATCCAATTACGCCTCGTAATTTAGAACCCTGGTCAAGTGAAGAGTTTGTTTTTTATGATTCCATTCTCCCCCCCCCCCCCGCCTTCTTGATTAGTAAGTGTCTCAAAGTTTTTTGCATTTGGATTATTCATTAAAGCTACAGACCACTCATAGCGAGCGTTATTTTATAACCACCCTGTATATACGGGTGTAGATGATAATGTCATGAAGGTTACCTTTTCTATATTTGTCTTTGTCTAGCGATCCTTTGAACAAATCGCGTAGAAAAGACTACTAGTAATTGACCTACCAACTTTCCAGATTTAACTTGATTTTTACTGTCTCCTGAATTGCCGTGCAATGGGTACCAACTGCCTGATTTTCGAAATGAGAAACATTAAACTTTTTCGTTGGCGATCGGAATCATCGGAAGAATTGCTTCTACCAAGTTAAATCCCGAGATTTGGTTGGGTGGTTGGTCGAAATAACGACGCAGTAGAGTCACAGTTGGCAGTTCTTCAGTAACTAGCTCCATGTATATTTGACTATGTACACTCTTAAAACAAAAGAGTGAAATCCACTCCAGTATGATAAGTGCATTTTCGACACTGGAAAGGAGTGAATGTTAACTCAGACTGAATTAAAATAACTCGTTTGGAGTGATCCTGTCGGAAGTTTAACACACAAGGGATCCACTCCTGTAGAAGTGCGTTTTCTAGACTGCAGGAGTGAAAATTAACTCAGGCTGAGTTAAAATCGCTCGTTCGTTTTAAGAGTGTACGTTCAATTGGTCGTTGTCATAAGTCAAGGCAACTCGCTCAGGTATTGACTTCGTTTGATAACGGTTCTAAATTCCAAAAACACTTCACCACCCTTTGTGTAGCTGTAAATCAACTTTATTCAATCAATTCAAACGAAATATGAGTAAAAGATACAATAATTTGGTTCTTCATTCATTAATTTACTTATTTCATAAAAAATATCACTATATATCATGTAGAGTGACGATTTGTGTCATAATTTTGCATGCTTAATAACAGTACACGTAGTACAGTAATAATAGTAGACATACATGCATAACAGTACACTCCTTGCCAACCTAAGTTGGGTAAATAGAAATATGCTATGGAGAAGATCCTACCGCGCATGTAAAGAATTCTATATATTATTTATGAATTCATCCAAAAAAACATGTATAAATCATTAATTTCGTTTAAGGTCTAACATATTTGAATATTATTTGAGAAAATTTGGCAATTTTCATCAGAATGAAAGGTGTATTTTTGTTAAATTGTATTCAGATCACTGTGTATGTAAATATTACTTTACAAGAATTTGCAACTAATGGACCAATCGCGCTTTTTTTCTGCCTTTTTACTATTTGTTTTACCCTAGTTAGGTTGGCACAGAGTGTAGACTACTTTAAGTGAAAATAAACAGGCCGCGTAAGCTGTTATTTGAAAAGAGTCGGCAATTTCACAAACTACCCCAGGGCAAAGTTCCACGAGGGGAACCGAAAACTTAACGAAAATTGAAGAACCTTCGAAATATTTTATCCTTTTTTTCACTTTATCTTTCTTGATCTTTGTCCTTCCGATCTACAACAGCTTAAGTCATATTTTCCCAACTCCAAAGAGAGGAAGAAAAAAACTTAAAGTGCTCGTAGTACAATGTACATACGATGCTTCCTGTAGCTTTAGACTTATTTTTTTTTTTGCCTCGTTGTTTCACTTATCATGTTTGCGTTGTACCTCATTATTGCAAAAGTAATACAGACATTGAGTATTTCATATGCAATAGAATAAAAACATATTACACTATTTCATATAATATATTATCTCATTTGGTGGTAATCTTAGTTATATCTGTTTTTTTTTTGTTATGTACGAAAATGAAATTTATCTTCAAGTTCAAAAATTACAGCTATCGGAAATCTGGCACGGACACGCTTACAGTGATGTCACAGTTCGTCAACCGTTTTCTTGAACTCCACAACAAATCCGGCATCTACTTCGTTTGAACTAACCGTTCACTTCTACCAATACCACCTAGATTAGAAGGCCGAAGAACTAAGCACAACGTCACACTAGTACACCAGTTTCAATTTGTTGACCAATAACGTCGTATCTTAAGATGACGTTGCATCTTGATTCATCTTATCTTAAAAATTTATTCAAATACAAGATCTAGTCACGAATGATCATTGGTCAAAACCACAGAATCGGTCCACTAATTTGACGTCAAGCATTTAGTTCGCCGGCCTTCGAATCTAGATGGTATTGCTTCTACACTCCTTGTCAAACATCGCCAAATTAACTGCCGACAAACGGCACGTGCATCAAAAACGTCCGACGAATAATACTCCGTGTAGGGGTGTGCACTTTAACCTTCAAAGTCCTAACGCTGCTTGCGATGTAGCCCTTAGCGGTTTCGTTGGGTGCCTATTCAGGTGTCGGCTCGTCACTTGACTGTGTTTCTAAAATACGAAGCCCGTCGCCAATAGCCCTCGTGTAGCTCTAGTGCGACGATAATTCAAACCTAACTAACTAACCAACTAACGGACCAATCACGCCTTTCCCTCTGCCTTTTTACTCTTTGTTTTTACCCAAGTTAGGTTGGCATGTAGTGTAACATTGTCTTCGTTCTCTCAAATAAATCATTACGAAATCGTATAAGTATGATATTTTTTCCAGTCGCATGTAAAAACTTCGTTGACTTTGTATTGCCATTAGCATCATGCGACACTTTAAGTACTGCAGAAATAACTAGAACCGTTGAGTGTAAAACAGACCTAACGTGTCAGGAATCGGTTAATTTCTCAATGAGTTATCTTAAACTCATTGATTTTTTTTCTATCAATGACATGAACAACTGAAATCTTATTAAAAACAAACCTTCGGCATTTATTTGAACTTATGCCATTTGTGCTATAAATTCTGTGTTTCGCGGAAGTGCTAGTTTTTGTATAAATTCTTTTTTCTAAGGTTAACGGTTTTTTTTAAACTTCGCTAGAATATCTTGATAACAAAAATTCTAGGCGAAGGGTGTTGATTTTGGGGGTTCTCTTTCTTTTTAGCAAAGAAAATATATTAAAAAAAATAGAGGGTGCCTCTCTTTATCGTTCTACCTCTTGAAACATTTCTTTTAAATGAAAAGTTTTGTCACTTTTCTTTGGCCGTGAGAAAATATTAAAAAATGTTACATTAGGTGTTACTCAATCCTCAAACTTTTAATGTTTATTTTACATATAGTATTGAAACTTTACTCCGAAATAATTTTTCCAACAGTCCAAAATATATTAAACGAAACGAGGGCTAAATTCAGAAGTTTGTTGGTGCAAAATTATATTACAGAGGAGATTTTAAAAAACTACCTCTGTTGTGACAAACTTAGTTTGTTGCAAAACTTTGCCATATTAAATTGAGTTTCAAAAGATTTCTAACCACCTTACTATGACGAAAGAAATTTGGTACTATGAACTGTCTTTCAGGTGGCAAACGATATAAATTCTTGCGCTGCAATCGGCAAATTTGTAAGAACTTTGTATTTTGTTTCCTTAATAATAATTTAAAATCTAACAGTCCGATATAAATAAAACTCTTTATGTTTAAACTGTAAGAATGTAGTTGAAAATCATTGTAAGATAAGTTCATATAAAATTTAAAAAATCAGTTCTTTAGCAATACAATTTTAGATTTGTAAAATTTAAATGTAAAAGTATTGTGGGATTTAAAGTACATACAATAAAACTTTTTTCAGAACTCTGTACATGTTGCTTTGCCTTTCCTAGAGTTACTTAAGGGGAAAACAAACTAGAAGAACAACATATTAAATAAACTGTCTTAAGTTAAAAAAAAAGTTTACACTTTTTGTTGTATTGAAAGCGTTAAATGGTTTGACAACATTTAACGGGATTCGTTCAATGTATATTGATACGGAACGTCAACAAATTTTACTTTCATTCACAAAATGTATCGCATTTGCAATGTGAAATCTCCAATGTACTTCACATTATCATTAATTATCAACTATAATTTTTAATGTCGTATGTGCAAGTTTTTTTTTTGCCGTCATGTCTGAAAGCTTCCATTAACTCATCATTATCACAGCTTTCTATATTAACCGTGTGTACGGCAAAATGAGCGTAAATGCTTCGTGCTAATAGCATCTTGCACCTAAAAAATTGCGAAACTATTTTAACAACAACTTAACGAGAAAAATTTCGACGGTTTAAAGTTACTTCATATTCCATTTTTCCATGGTTAACTATAAAATAAGTTTTGGCTGGTTCCAAACATCCTTGTATGAAGGTAGTGTTTTTTTTTTTTTAACGTAATATAGTTACGATTTAGTTTTCTTCCACACTTTTTTTACCCGTTAATACGTTAAGTTATACGTACGAAGTTTACCAAACATGTTTTAGTCAGTCTAAACCAGCTGAATTGACTTGGAACGTTTGAAAATCAACTTTTTGATTAACAAACAATGTGCAGTATTTAAAAATAAATATTAATTAAGCTACTGTATCTAATTTAAATTTTTTCTGAATTACCATTCCATAATTTTTAATCACAACTTTCTTTGAAATTTCCATGCTGAAACTTGCTTTACATTTACAACGATACATTATTTAATCCCCAAAAATATATGCTATAAAAACTTTTGCTGAAATTTTATTTTATGGACGAATTTTTTCTTCCAACTTCTTTGTTTCTGCAGGGAAACTTCTCTTCTTTAAACAAAGTAAAAAAAAAAGTACATTCTTCCGAAACGATGTGGAAGGGTAGGAAATCTGGGAACGTGAACTTGAGGTGTTGTCTGAGTTTACGGGGGAGGGAGGGGGGAGTATAAGACGGATGGGGTCCCCCCTGATTTGGATGCGATCGTAACCATGGCAGCGTGATCAATTTAACCCCCCACCCTCCCCTCACACTTCGTACCTCACTTTAGGACAGTGTCAATTGTTGTTAAAATAGTTTCGTAATTGTTTAGGTGTGTAGGATGCTTTACGCACGTAACAGCTACGTTACACTCTCAGAAATAACACTTTCATTTTTGACGATTCATGAATCCTCAAGCCTCATTTCATTAATTTTGAGGATTGTTTCGTCAAACTATCATGGGACTTTTGAGTAAACGCGAATCCTCACTTTAACGATCATGATTTGACGATTCTGTATCTTGATTTTGAGGAAACTGAATCTCATTGTTGTACTCACATGCTAAAAAATGACGAAATATTTCTTTAGATTATACGACATTCAAATCCTCATAAAAATGACGATTCAAATTTCCTCACTTTGAGGAAACGAAAACTCGGAGCATTTGCAAGTAACGGAATCGTCAAAATTTAGGAAAATTTCGTCGTTTTTGAGCATTCATTTTTGAGGGTAACTTTTACCTTACTTACGGTTTCCTATGAAAAAGAGTGGTAATTTTCTATACGTTTTAGAGGGTGCTGATGCGTTTCTATACGTTTTTGAAGGAGGTTTTTAAATATTGATTCGTCTGTTTGCCTGAAACCACTCTAAAGTTCGAGTTAAAAGAGCTACGGACTTTTAATTTAGCAACGAGTTTCAACTACAGGTCGAACGTCACAATAAGGTTTTCGAGAAAATCCCGCATGTGCAAAGAGTAACTGCCATATACCTTTTTGGTTTTAAAATTGCTGAAATACCAGGTGTTCGAAAAGTTCGGTAATTGGTCTCATAATTTAAAAAAAACAAAAGCGCCGGTTAGGATCTTGCACTCACACTGACGTAGTGAGAGAAATGTCATCAAGAGAATAACTTTTTAAAACATCTTCTTCATAGCAGAGTAGATGGGCAATTCGACCAAAATTTTTAATTTTATGTCCCATGGGCATAACTTTTAAAAAAATTAATATTTTTTTTACCATTTCTTTACCCTCCCTTATTATTATTTTTTGTTTTTTACAAATGAATTTTGCTGAACTTTTTTGGGTAATTCTAGAACCCTTATAAACCTTTTAACAAACATTTAAAAAAATTTGAAAAAATAATTTTACAAGTTTTTTATACCTGAAATTAAAAAATATGTAGAACTGCGCAAATATTTCAAGGTTTCATCAAAAAAAATTTAAGAAAGTTTTCCTGCAATGAAGGAAGTTAGAGGAAAACTTCCATAAGAATTCATGATAAAAAAATTCTTTAGAGTAAAAAAAAATAAAGATGTAAAATTGAAAATAAGTTTTTTCGCTGGGTAGTCTTTTTTTAATAAAACCCCCATAAAAGACAATTATATGTCTGTTTTAATGAATTATGATGTAAGATATTGAATATAGCGCCCAAAATGTTAAATTTTTATGGATAAAACAATCGAAAATAAATCGTTAAAAAATAACGGCATGACAGAATAGTTCAAATATTTAAATTACATGAATAAAACAAAATATTATTAATAACAAGAAAAATAAGACAAATTTGAAAATGCTATACAATTTTTAAAAAATGCCGCGAAAATTTAAAAAATACAATAAATGTTTTACAGATTTTTTTTAAAAAAAATAGTATTTCTTTAGTATTATAATACTAAAAAATCCATTTTTTTAAATACTATAAAATATTAAAATACTTTAAAATTGAAAAATACTTTAATTCTAAAAACATAAAATAAATTTTTAAGATAAATGATAAGATCTTTCTTTTTTATTATAGTCCTTTGATAGTCACATTATTAAAAAATTAAAGATATTGTAAGGTATTTGGCAGGGTTGCATTTGATTATGTGTCCGTTAAATGGAATTTTATATATTTTTTTTATTTAGGTTATAGTTGCAAAACTAGTATTCTGCAAAGTATAACTAAGATATAGGGTCCGGTCCGCTCATTGGCTACTTCGTTCAACTGAATTAACAATCGTTAAAAGTCGCCAATGAATGGGTGGGCTCCTACACTCTAAAAAATGAATGCTCAAAAACGACGAAATTTTCCTTAATTTTGACGATTCCGTTACTGGGAAATGCTCCAAGTTTTCGTTTCCTCAAAGTGAGGAAATTTGAGTCGTCATTTTTATGAGGATTTGAATGTCGTTTAATCTAAAGAAATATTTCGTCATTTTTGAGCATGTGAGTACAACAATGAGATTCAGTTTCCTCAAAATCAAGATACAAAATCGTCAAATCACGATCGGAAAAGTGAGGATCGCGTTTACTCAAAAGTCACGCGATAGTTAAAAAAAAAAACAATTCTCACAATTAACGAAATGAGGCTTGAGGATTCATGACTCGTCAAAAAATGAAAGTGTTATTTCTAAGAGTGTATATCTTAGTTTCATGTGAGTTTTGAAACTGCACCCCTACCTATGATGTCGACTTTTTTTTTATAATTTGTACGACTCGCTTTCATTGTGAATCCTGACTTCTGCAGCACCAAAAAATTAACATCCATTAAATTTCCCCAAGTATATTTCTTAAGATTCATTGTTGATTTATCTGTGATATTTGCTTTCCGCAATATTTGTTAAAAATACAAGGGAACGCAAAATATTTTAACTGCATCTTAAAATATAAATATGCTTCCTTATGTTTCAACAATCCGACAAAATAACAAACTTGATACTAACTTAAACGTTATTTAAAATTTGCCCAGTATTACAGCTATTTCCTGCTAGTCATAATACTTTTAAATATTAGTTTTCGATTTTTCGATACAAATACTTTTTTAAATATGTAGAAGCTAGTGTAATAGTTAATGATAAAATTACAAAAAAAAGTCATAATCGAACATTTAAATATTTATTCAGTAATGCCAACAAAGATTAAACTGTGGTCGTAAGTCTTGAAATAACATTGTTTAAATATCTGAAATATTTCCTTCTAAGTATCAAGTATGACTTAAAACTAAACACAACTATAAAAATATCTTTACCTTTAAAAAAATCTTTTCGTAAGACTATCAAACATTTAAACCAATTTCTCAAGCGGCATCTCCTTATTTTTATGTTTGCACAATTAAATATTTTTATTTTTCACCCTGTCTCACAAATAGAAAAGGAATTGATGTCGAGCGAACTTATTTAATATTTCAACCGTGTCTCGGCATTTTAAAACTCGCCCCCTTTTGTCGGAATTATTTACCCACCCTAATCGAAGAAAATTCTCTCTCGCTTTGCCTTTAGAACCAAAGAAGATTGATTCACTCTGTCTTATTATTATAATAATTCATCTTTTCGACAGAAACGTAAAAATAAACGAAACGTTGAGAGGCTAAGACAACATAAATATGCTGCCATGTCAAAAACAATGCCAAAATAGAGTTGCCAAGTGAAGCAATAGATCGCTTCCTTAACAAGCTCTTGGCGAGTAGTTTGGTGCTAATTTTCACATTTAAATAAGCTTTGATCCGGCAGGATATGTTGGTGGAATAAGTTTGATGATTGTAATTAAAATCATATACGAATCGTTAAATGTAAAAAGGTTAGAAAAATTTCCTTTCCCATTTCTCTTTTCAATAAAATTTTTAGACGAAGGAGCGTTGAAGGAAAATGACTAAGGGGTTTTAATTATTTTACGTTTAGTGATTTATATGAAGGAAAATGCTAAAACTCGCATTAGTTCGCATTGTGGAACTACAGTGTACTTTTAATTTTTTTAAAGTTTTAATCGCTTAACCGTAAATAACAAAACTGGACATTTTGTAATGATCAAACAAGATGTGCGGTAAGCCAAATAGTAGTTTTTAACGAGTTGATAATATTAATTTTGACGAATAATTATGTTGGCGAACTTTTATTTTCTTATTCTTATTTGTAGCAATTTTGTGCCAATTTAGCTTAATAGCTCTGTCACACATATAAAAGGAAGTAACCGAGTTTTCAAGCCTATTTCTACTAAAATAGTCAATATCAAGTGACTCTAGTTTGGGCGTATGTCATTAATTTGGTGTCTTTCCAAGCTTCTTCATTTTAATCAGCGCCAAGCATCTTTATCTTATTCTTAACTCCACGACGAAACCCGATGCTCACGAACTTTGTCTCTATAAATTCCTCGAATTTCTATCCTGGAGAGTAATCCAGTCGAAAAGAAGAACTCCACTTTTCCCGTTTCATAATCCAGGGCTACATTTAGGAGAAAGTATTATCCCGTTTATTTTAGAGAGAAAAACGGGAGAAAACTGGATGTTCCCTCCTTTTGGTTTCCCCAATCCCTTATTCTCTTTAGTTGTTTTTCTTTAATCACTCCTTTCCTAAATTCATCACTAAGCCGTGCTGCCTCCCATTCCACTGTTCATACATAACTTAAGGCGGGGAGGCATTACTGAAAGTAAAGAGACTAAGTAAATAAATAAACAAGGTCTTTTGGTTTGGGATGATAAAACTGTTTGTAAAATGTTTGCCAAATCAAAAAGGAGTCATAAATATTTTTAGATACCTTTCCACTTTCCCAGATTAAATACCGCCAATCAAGGAATTTATTATTATTATTATTTATTTGTTCGAAGTAAATCCTGAAGGATCTTTAATTTTCAATAGGGTTTTATTGGTTAGGGGTCAATTTGAGACTTATCCATTTTTCCGGTTCTCGAGTTGGCGATATTTTCTCAGGCGAATGGAAAAACTACCTAATTTTTATATGTCATTTTTCAAAAGATTAACTTTAGCCCTTTGCACTCCAGCCTAACAAGCAATGGTAGGAACTAATAATTCCAGAGCTAGTGTAGACTGACCAGTGAGTGAACAGGCCCCAGTGAATGGACATTTGGTAAATATAATTAAAAAAATAAGGATTGAAAATCTTTTTACTATATGGATTGGCAACACTGACTTCCACCCACGTAGTAGGAAGCTATCTGACAATGTTTGGTAGTGTGTGTCCTGGTCATTATATTCTGGTGTTCATTCACTGGCGAACGTGACGTCTTAAACGTTCATTCACTGGTAAGTCTACCCTATATTGAGATAAACACACACATACGCGTCGCAAACAGTCGACAACGGATTTATTCCTGATATACGAAATAATGCGGTGACAACGGAGTGCAGAGGTTTAATTATTATTTATAGCGGAAAAAACGTGTACTATAAATAATTTAAAAATAGTGTTAGGTGTATTTTTAGTGTGTAAAAGCCTAATTACTGATTCGTTCATTGCGCTGTCAAACTACTTATAATGCCCTAAATATTACATATCACTCTTGTTAATCAGGGTCACACCCTTGAGTTTACATTTTAAGTAGCAAAGCACCAACTGAGTTGGATCACTACAATTTATGACGACCCAATTATTGAAAATGCACCACATTTTGAAAAAAAAAAAAACGTTACATTTTTGTCAAACAAAGCTAAAACCAACCCATCCCTGTCGAAGAAAAGAAAGTCGCCCTCTCTTTAATTACGCCAAACAGGACCGTCCTACACCAAACGAGGATTGAAACAAAAATAACTTTAGTAAGTCCAGACATGGGGGAAACTCTTTATTATTTCTTCCCATTTTCCCCGAAAGACTTAAAACTCTAATCTTTTTAAGGGGAAAGAAGAGATGACGCAACAATGAAAAAATAAAATAACAATGACAAGGCATCGTACTGAAACTTTTGGGAGCCACCTTAGGCACACCTAGTACGGCTAATGCCCCATTTTTGTCATACACAACCCAAGAGGGGATGTGGTATAAAACTTTTACCTGGGTAAGGAACTTAAAGATAATTGTATTTGTTATACCATACATGCTCTTTGTGATATGATACGATGTTTTCTGCTCTTATCTTAGCCATTCTTATAAATGGATTGTGCAGGATAAACAATAAAAATTTCGCTAATAACTTGTCTGTCGCTGCAAAAAAGAAGACCGTATCTGTAATGTTAGCGTTGTTGAGTTATTAGCATTAATTATAAGTATGCCAATATCAACCTTTTGTTTTAGCTTGGCGTTTATTGAATTGTGTTTCCGTCCTTATCACAAAACTCAAAGCGGTCTTTTTTCTTACAGTGGCAGTAATGCCTATGCACGAAGAACGGGTACGCGTTTTATGCCATGATAACGTTGTAACGTTTCTACGATGTTGTTAAAATGTTCTTTGAATGTCAGCATGGAGGTGATGGTATGGTCTGGTCATTTTACCGAAGTTTATGATTACAAGGCCCTACACCAACGCTATTAAGACGTTAAGTTACCAAACCATCATATTACCATCAGATGGGGTAACTTTGGCCTAAGAATAAAATCTTTATACCGACTATCTTTTTAAGTTACCATTACTTGAAATACGGAAGCCCATTTCTAAAGAATGTGTTCAATGAAAAGTTATTACCTAGAAATGCTTTGGCCAAAATAACCCCTTTTAATGGTACTCGAGTCTTAATTCAAAGAAAGAAAGAACAGACACAAGCATCAACTGGTATCCTCTGTAAAACAACAGAATTTCCAAAATCTTGAATCCGAGTAACTCATCCCAGACAAAGTCCGCCTTCTCAACATCTTTGGAGGGGGGGGGGGTGATTGCATCCACCGATAGGAAATTGCTTTCGGTAATCTCTTTCGCAATCGGATTTTGACTAAGAATTTAAATGGAAAATCTCGACAGAGAGACAGCAATGGAATACCCAAGAGCGTAGCTGGCATCTAATTGGGTGGAGACATTTTCCTTGGAACCCCCCCTTTGCATTCGGTTCGACCCCCTCCCCCCTTCCAATTTCATTCTTTTACCCTTTCGAAGATGGGCCGAACCTCCTTTGGTGCTTTGTCCTTATCTCGATGCATAATCTGGAGCGATTTGTGTTTGTAAATGATTGAATGGGTGCTGTGTATTGGGACGCGTTATTTTGATAGTGGTATACCTCCACACTTGGTACTGAAATGTCATTATTTCAAAACGATGATTTTAGATTTCGATATGAAGAGCACAGGTGAAAAACCGCTTGATTTCGTAGAAGGCTTTCCTCAATAGGCCTCTTTGGCGATGATAGCGAGAAATCGCCTAAACTGGTGTAAAGAAACCGGTTACTCGCTTTGTTTTTCTTTCGATTCAACTCTGATTCACACGAGAGATCAGTGGACACGAGTCACACGTTTGTACCGCGAATGAAGAACAAAAAGAAAAAACTGGTTTCCTATCGCCAATGTCCGCCAAGCAGTCACAATTACGGAAAGACTCCTAATAAATCAAGTGGTTCTTCCCCTATACTCTTCATATGCTATCCATGATTACTGTTGTGTTCATATTGGAATTTCATATGAAAAAATAAAATTAGTTCATTGGATGTTATAGAGATAATATTGCTATAGAAAGAACAGAGGAAGTTATAGAGAGAACTATATCATTCTAAATGTCACTTACATTCAATTTAACATAAACACAAAGGTTTCGCAAATTACTTTATTTTCCCATTAACTAAGATTGACCCGAAAATTGGCCGCCAAAGAAGATAATTAAGGACCATGGTCCTGTGAAAAATATACCTATTCACGACAATTTAAGATAGACGAAAATCCGAACGGATTTTTTGTGTTTTCTACACGTTTTGGAGGGTTCTGAATATGTTATTGTTGGGCATTATTCCATCTGTCATTTTGAAATTAAATTTATTTTTATTTATTGAAAATTAAAAAAAATATTCGTACCAATTTCAAAAAGTGGGATAGTCGGTACCTGCAAGTCAGCTACATTTATCGCACAGAAAAAATCCATTTGTAAAAATATTCAATACAGCCGGAGAAATGCGGCAAAGGAAATAATTTTTTCTCCGTTAGTTTAACACTGAAGCAGTTTGCTTTGGTGACCCGTCGTCCAGGTCTCAGATTTTCCCTTAATATCAAAAAAGGGGCTGGGGAGCCCAGTCGGTTAAGCGTTCGCTTAGCATGCGGAAGGTCCCAGGTTCGGGTCCGGGCATCGCCAAAATAGCTGCCGACCTTTAAACGGCCCGTGCAGCCAAAAATGTCCGACGAATCCCCGTGTAAGGGAGTGCACGTTAAATATCCTTCAAAGTCTTAACGCTGCGTACGATGTTGCCCTTAACGGTTGCGTTGGGTGCCTATTCAAGTGTTGGCTCGTCACCTGACTGTGGTTCTAAAATACGACGCCCGTCGCCAATAGCCCTCGTGTAGCTCTAGTGCGACGATAATTCAAACCTAACCTTAATATCAAAACGAAACCATTAAAATAGATTCGTATTTGGCGATAAAAGCATACACCATTTTTTTTGGCACAAGCAATGGACTTATACCACTCTTTAGTCACAATAATCACAACAGGTTACAGATGCTCGGCCTGTCAGAGATAGAGATATGCCTCGTAAGTGCAGTGTTCGGCTGAAGGAACTGAAGTTCGTTTTAATAGCTGGGTTTACTTATCGGAATCTCCCTCCTCCGTAGATTATGAAAATGCTGCCGGGTTTAAAGCAAACTCAAAGTTAGTTTGACATTTGAAGCAGTTAATGTCTCCTGTAATACTCCCAAACAAACTTTTTGCTAATTATTTGGCGTTATTTTTTGCAGTCATAGTACGAAATACATATAAAAAGAATTTGATTTATATAGTGTACATTAAAGTGCAGAAAGAAGTTAATTTGATATTTTAATTGCTCAGCGCTATTTTCACCAATGTATGAGAAGAAAATATAAGATATATTCTATTATATATATAAAAAAAATAACGGTTTTAATCCTTTGGAAAATTGAAGAGACCTATTTAACCCTACAGTCCCAATGACAATATGGGATCATCATTTTAGAATTTTTTATTCTGATCGTCTATAGCCATTTATGATATCAAAAAGTACATCATTCAACTCTTAAAACTTTTTCTATTAGAAAGTATTTTTAATTAATCCCAATAGATGTCAGCCCTCTTATTTTTTAAAAAAAATATGATCAGAAACAGGATGGTGCCATCTGGCATCACTGAGACTGAGAGGATTAAATCAACTAGATTTAGTAATCTGCAAAGTGCTTAGTAGAATACAAGTTATATTATATTATTATTAAAATCTTAATTACCTATTCCTTTAGTTCAAAAGGACTTTTTTAATTAAAATCTCATTAATATTGGGCCCATGATATCTACTCGGTGTCAGGGTGGTTTCACTTGTTTTAACGCGTAGCATCCAAATTCTACTCCTACCTCAACGCTCTTTACTAAGCTCAGAAAGGGTTGCAAAGGGGCATCTTGATCGCGAAATTATAAAGGGATTGTACCCCAAAATTCGATGTCGTCTTTGAGAGGAATGAGTATTTTGCGAAATGGAAGGATTTATATTCGATTATAATGGTATCTGGCTGCACGAATAGAATCATCAAAAAGAACTTAGGGATTAGAGAAAATACGAAAACAAAGGTTCCAAAAGGAGTTGGATTATACTGCTTGTCGTCATTTCGAAACATTAAATTTTTGCTGTTTAGTATGAAAATCGGGATAAAAGGGTAATTCGATGCAGAAGGGTAGTGGATAAGCACTTAGTAAATGCTAAATTAGTGCTTGATAAGTGTATCGGAAAAAATTATCATCAGGATCCAATTTTTAGTTAATGTGAACATGATTCTCTCATTTTAAAGGTTGTCGCAACTAAGTAGTATTTGATATTTAAAAAAAAAAACAGTTTCTGATATATAATATTTAAAATTATTAAATTGTTGTGGTGCAAAAATATTTTTAGACCAATTTAAAAGTTTGAAGGTTTTTGTGGGTGAAGAACACTCAATTTGGAAAATTAATTACTTTACTTCATCCTGTAAAATAATCCTACAAAAAGTTTTGCAATCTACGGATATTGATGATGCTGAAACAACTAATTTAAAATCCATGGTAGTGGTGTCATAGTAGCAAGAGTATTACAAGCACACATTAAATAAGATATATAAAATATATGAACTTTTATTTGTGTTTGAAATAAAAAGCATCACTTGAATACATCAAGTTAACCTGGACAAACTTAAATTCGTTCTCAAAATATTTACAAATACTCTTAATTTAAAATTTCGCAAGAATTTTTTTTCTTAACCATAAAACCAGCACTTCACATTTATGATTGAAAAAAAAAACACCTCTGCATTTTTGAAAAACGTTAGGTATAAAACAACATTTTCACTAGAAAGAATAACTGGGTTAGTTTGGTTGTAAAAATAAAATTAAAGCTTTCTAAAGGTAAATATTCCATTTCTTCCTTACTTTAGAAAGTCTTTTTGACGAGACTTGGAAGTCGTCAAAATGATCATTCTATTTTGATCATAACCACTAGAGGGGGCCCCGGAAGGTTTTAATGCACTTTTAGGGTTGCCAGACCTAGTTTGTGTGTTCAACTATAAAGATAAAATTAGAAGGAAATGCATGGCGAGTGATCTCGTCTGAAAATCGCCAAGTCAGTTTCACATGCATCGTTAACAAACCTAAACGCGCTTAATCTTAGACTCAAGTGGTCACATAAGACCACAAACTATCTTTTCTGAATGGGCTATCCTGTCTATCGAAAATTTAAAAATTTAGCTAAGTTTTAAAGTGACATGAAATTAAACTATTCCAGTTATTTCATAACTTCTTGATCATTGGTTACAGCTATAAATTTATTTTTTTAGCTGCTCGATGGCTAATGATAATTAGACAGGTGCCTATTGATAAATGTCCCTTTCGTCTAATTACAACCCTTCACGACGGAAAGACATAAAAAAGAAACTAAAAATACTATTATTTTTCTTATACAGTCTAAAAGTTTATCAGCTTTTGTTTACTATAGAAACTACTAATCCAAAGGTCCGAAATTCTAAAAATAGCTTCTGACTTTTAATATAATATAAAAGTTTTGTTGGAGACAAACAGACGAAATCCTTTGGTCTATTGTTGTTCTTAACTATTTGTATTTGGGGAAGATAATTTCGAATTAAATATAACTTTTTTACGGATTATATTTCGGTTCTATTGTTCATTGAATAGGTTGTTAAAATTTTCTTGAAAAATAATTATTTTTCTTTGACAGTAATTACTACAGAATATTTTTAAGTATGTGAACATCAGACAATAAAGGTTTTTAAAATTATTCATTTTTCAATCAATAGATATTACAATAGATTTCTTCACAAACTTTTTTATTAATACTGAAATGAATTTATATTAAAATATATGCCAAAAATAGCACTTCCACTCTTAATCCAAATCAACTTTTTAAAAAAATTCCAATTAATTTATGAAATCTAAACTTTTTTTTATATTTACTTCCAGCCACCTGCTATAATTTGATCTCAATTCTTTAATTTAACGACCGGCTTATCAAGTTCTTAGTACGGGGAAAAAAGTATTAAAAGTCCTTACAGACATCCTACGAAGTTTTTTTTTCTTCGCCCATTACCTTCATAAAAAAATACAGCTACTCACTCATGGCATGCGATGCAGGAAAAAAAAAGTAATTAGCATTTTTTTTTTATTTTAGTTTTTATCTTTTCCTCGTATATAAGTCCCTCTTCTTTTGCCCCCTCAAAAATAAGGTTTTAGGGATGTGAAAGACGAGAACTTTGTGGGATTGATTACTTGTTGTTTCTGATTATGATTAAAGAGTTGATTTTTGTTTTGAAAAATATATTTAAAAATTTCTTCACATTTCTTTGTGAATGTCTTTTTTACTTTAATTTATTTTAAGTAAGCTTTGAGTTTTTTTCCTGAATAAAGTTTGATTATGAAACAATTAAAAAGACATGTATCTGAAAGATAGAGAGGAAAAATAACTTTTGATCTGTCAAATGTTATTGGAGCTAAAAATTTGACTTAATAACAAAGTTTAATTATTTGATATGGTTAAAGTGTAATCTAGTTTTCACTGCATGAGATTAAAATTTTCTTTGAAAATTCAATTACTTTAAATTGTTGTAAATATTATTCTGTAGCAAATGATTAAAAAATGACTGTTCCAAGCCTTATATTTTAAAATTTAGTACACTCTAAAAAATGAATGCTCAAAAACGATGAAATTTTCCTTAATTTTGACGATTCCGTTACTGGAAAATGCTCCGAGTTTTCGTTTTCTCAAAGTGAGGAAATTTGAATCGTCATTTTTATGAGGATTAGAATGTCGTCCAATCTAAAGAAATATTTCGTCATTTTTGAACATGTGAGTACAGCAATGAGATTCAGTTTCCTGAAAATCAAGATACAGAATCATCAAATCACGATCGTAAAAGTGAGGATTCGCGTTTACTCAAAAATCTCGCCATAGTTTGACGAAACAATCCTCAAAATTAACGAAATGAGGCTTGAGGATTCCTGAATCGTCAAAAATGAAAGTGTTATTTCTGAGAGTGAACAATTCTAAAATTTATAAATTTTTAAGAATCACGTGTGTTGCTCGTAAACCGGTTCGGGTTTATAGGTTGTATCCCTCAAAAGGTGAATATAAAATATTACATGGAACTCTGAAAAGTTTCCGACTGTCAGGTTAAAAGTAATCCTTTAAAATGAGATATTTGGGTGCCATTGAATATTTTTGAAATATTATAGTGACGTATATATATTGTTTTTGTTAGAGACGTATAATTAAAGAGATACGTGAGCGTAGGCAATGGCTTTTATAAATAACTTTACTCTTATAATAAGAAATTATTTCACACTATTTCAGAACATTATTTATTTTTTATTTAAAATACTCAACAATTAAAAAAATTGGAAGTTTGCTGCAATTTTTTTTAAAAAATTGGAAGATTGCTGCAATTTTCTCTATCAATCTTCAAAAGCCAAGCAATCGTTAACATTTTGTGCAGGTCCAAATAGTATGCTGCTACCTAAATGCAACCACTAACATAAACAAAAGCAATCAACACATTTTTCCCAAAAATAACTCAAACATTTCATCCCAAAAATAAGGTTAAATCTCCGAAAAAAAAACTAAAAAAACTTATAAATTATCTATCTCTAAGATTCCACCACCCCTCCGTATATTTTATCTCGAGGAAGAGAGCAGAAATTTTAACCCTCGCTCTTTCTTTTAACGCTGCGAAGACTTCCCAAACCTTAAGTCCCTCCATTATTAACAAATCAATATCCGTCTTAGAAACCCCTCGGTCTTGGGAGAAAGTAGCGCGCTTTTAAAAGTACTACACCTTTGGCTAGCGGTGCAGTCTTTTAATCTGGGAGTAAATCTCCATTAAATATAAATTAGGTTG